>CM060108.1:16207644-16807644 GCA_030522415.1 Channallabes apus | reverse complement strand
TCTGGAGTCTATCCCAGGAGACTCAGGGCACAAGGCTGGGTATACCCTAGACAAAGTGCCAATGCATAGAGTGCACACTCACACACTCACCCATTCACGCACTACAGGCATCTTGGGAACGCCAATTAGCCTAATCTGCATGTCTTTGGACTGTGAGAGGAAACTGGCGTACCAGGAGGAAACTGGCCAAGCACGGGGGAGAACATGCACACAGACCCCAAGGCGAGAATCAAACATGAAACCTGGAGGTGCAAGGAGACAAATCAAACCATTACTACAAGGAAATAAAAAAAAAATAACTGCTTGGAATTCAAGAGTCTGGACTGCAATGTTTATATGTTTATTATTTTTTTCTATCAACGCAAACTAGATTAAGACAAAAAAAAAAAAAAAGACAACACATATGGCATCTGATTTTCCAATTGCACAGAATTTGTATAATGTGTACTGTACACGCTTAACAAAAATGTTGCCTAGGAATCAATCACACATCAAGAACCCATCGTTTGATGATGTTGTTTCAGCATACAGAGTTGCCTCAGTTTAACAGGGCCTTTTCTAAGCAAGCACTTAAAGAATGCTTACCCAGTATGCCTTGCTGCTGCATGCTTTCTTCTAACTTTAATCATGCCTTGCCGTGAATAAGATTATGCATAAACTGCATGGCATGATGCACAACCCAACACCTAAGCACCTGACATGGAGCGGAATATGAGAACAACAACTTACACCCGGCCCTTATTCCCTTCGATTTGTCTTGCTTAAAAAACAAACAGGCCGTGAGTGGATGAATAAATAAAGTCGTGCAGAATGGATGGTGTGAAGCAGGGGATGGCATTGCAGAGGTGCATAGGGACCTTTGGGAGCACAGGCCTGTGGAGGAGGCCTCTCACCCAGGCGCAGCTCTGGCTCCAGGCGCAGCGTTCATCATTGTGTCCGACCCTGAAAGGGGATCATCCATCAGGCCGCATGCATCAGTGATCATTGATGTAAAGAGGAGTCACTAGTCTGCAAGATGGGTGAGGTGCTGGTGATGGGGGACACTACAGTACACTTTTTTACCACCCAGTGGGGTCTAAACCCGTTTTTGGGACTTCACTCTGGAAAGTTAACCCTATGGAGGGAAACACTCTGAATACAACTCCCTCGTTAAAGACAATTTTGTAGCAAGTTTCGATGCACGTTTAGGGCCCTCTAGATGTAGGTTTAACCTACTCGTTCTGTACCAATATCGACCACCAGTCAGTAAAATAAAGCAGACAATAAAGATGATGGATGTGATTTTGCTGCCAGGTTTCAAACAAGCAGTCTCTTGTAATGTATCTATGTGCTTACTATTACGAATCTGATTGTGAATGCGAATTTGCATCACAAGAAAGGAGCTTTATTGAGGTATAAATTTTACTACTGCATCGGTCACAAGATTACAATTTTTACTTAGAAATACGACCCGCTGCCACACAAAGAAGCGTGTTTGCCAGAGTAAGAGGTGAATCATTTCAGCGAGCGATAAAACATTTAGAAAAGATGTAGTAGATGAATAGGAGAGAGATTTACAACAGATAGTCTACATTTACTTCATATAATTTCTCTGTTATTGAGGGCTCTCATTTATCCTTCCTGCTCGAGGCAAACACATCACTGTGAATAAACGCACAATGCCACATAATCAGCAGCTCTGAATGAGGAGACTGAGAGCAGCAGTTTATTATGAGAACCAATTCATCTGTGCATCCACATACTCCATTTATCTGCCCTCTGTCTCTGGCTTTAAACCATCTCCCTTCTCTTTTTACTCGAGTTAGGGTGCCTTTCCTGTCATAACGCTCACATGTAAAAATGAGCCGCTGACTCAGGAGCTAGTAGCGGTCGATTCCCGATCAATAAGCTCTGTGCAAATGAGAGGTGGCACTGTAAAGCATGCTGGACATGAGTAACTTCTGACCTGGGAATGCAAGCTGGTGTTCAAAGAGCAGTAGAGCAAGGATCGTCAGTCCCTGCAGCTTAAAATGCACACGCACTTCCCTGATGACCATTGATCAGTGGCTCCTTCACCAGACTACAGTCCAGGGACCCAGGAGAGCCTTCTTTGTTGCTGGATTAAAGAGTGGTGGACGGCACTTGGTTGCCCGGAGCCAGCCCAATAAAGAGCACATGCTTTATGACAGGCCGAGCATGCTACTGGCTCAATTTAACCGCTCGATAGCTCATCTCACACAAATTGCATCGTGTTGACGAGCCGGCGGGGGCCATCATCGGCTCTGGACACAAATATTTTTATTAAAAAACATGGCAGAAGAGGAGAGAACGACTTCTTCTTATTGGGATTTTAAAACTCTACACAAACACAAATGTTTCCGGTTAATTCACAGACAAAATTAGTAAAAATATAACACGTGTGAATAAAAAATTTATAATAATAATAATAATAATAATAATAATAATATACTTGATGATATTGCTGGAACAGATATAACAAACACTAGCACTGTATGTCACCAATGCTTCCTAATGCACCACCATGTAACAGTATTTCTTGTAACAGTGAACAGTAACAGTAAAAGTTTACAACATTTATTTAACCAAATATCCATACACCTATCCATCGAGTATCTATACTGCTAACACTGTGTAGAGTCATGGTTGATCTGGAGCCTATCCCAGGGCACAAGACTGGATGGGGTGCCAACCCATCACCGGGCACAAGCACACATACTTATACAACCAATCATACATTAGGGCAGATTTGGAATTGTGGGAAGAAATCAGAGAACTGGAATGAAACTCCATGCACACGGACCAGAGGCGACATTCAAACTCCCAACCCAGGAGGTGTGAGTGCTAACCACTAAGTCACTTGATGCCTGAAGCATTTATAGACATATGTTGAAACCTGTTGGTCTATCCAAAAGAAACACTGTTCTCTGATACTAAACAGTTTGGACCTCTCTGTTTATGATTATGTTTAAAGTTACTAGCTATAATTACATAATTGCTAATAATTACGTTCTAGCTTGTACTACAGACATACCTACATAGACACAATAATGCATGTACTGCCTTTGTAAGAGGAGAAAAACTATTAATTATGTTCTTACTTTTTTGCTCTCAGTTCCTGACACCTTGGAGGCCGACACTGTTGTAGCCCATCGACCCCAAATTTCCATGTTTTTTGAATGCTGAAATGCATTTTATTCACCATGGTTTTGTATAGTGGTTATACTGTATAAGACACTACATGCTTCCTGGTAGCTCGAACCTGCCTCGTGCTCAAAGTCTCCTAGGCTCCAGGCCCCTTGCAACCCAGTATACAAGATAAAGCGATATACTGTACACAATGAGTGAGTGATATGTGGGATATTTTAAGGGTGAATGCAGGTATAGCTCTCTAAAATAAATATGGTATATGGTGTATTTATGGGTGTGCCATCTTACTGCATATTAAAGTTAAATACATTATTTTCTCTTCAATTGTCTGTTAATTGCTTTAACATACTTGATGTAAAATAATCATATTTATCAACTGTTACATAAGGGGAATTACCGTAATATAATAGAGTTTATCTCTGTTAGTTCCTCACACTGTAAATTACTGTAATGTAGCAATTTTCTACTGCCAGGCCTTTGACTATTTAGACGTAATTTCCTGACAGTAAATGATATACATACAGTAAGTTGATGTAAACAAAAGCATGCTTGTAAAGTGCAAAGTAATGTTTTAGCAGCACGCCGGCAGCCTGCACCTGAGACGATGGCTTCATTTGAGCAGAGTTGACAAGCGGCAAAGGCATCGCGCAACCCTTTTCACTGCTCAGGCTGTAATTAAACATTACAATGAGCAGGGGCCCGCGAGACAGCCTGGCTAATTAGCAGCTGAATGAGATCCTCTCCTTGCCTCCTCTCTCTCTCTCTCTCTCGCTCCCTCTCTCGCTCTCTGTCTCTGTTCCACCAGAGGCATTTACTAAAGAGAACATGACATAGAGCTTTTAGAGTTTGGCTGGTTTTTGTTGGCTTAGCTAAAAGGTGGACAAAAATCCCATAGGGAACAGTTTGAAAAAGTCTATAATATAACTTCAGGTGGCCTTGTTCGTGCTGAGTTCAGCATTGCGGTTTTGCATCAACAGGCTAGCTTCAAGCTACATTTTGGCAAGGCCCGTAGCACTTTGGCCAGGGGAGGACACAAAGGCCTTTGGCACCATAATTAGACTGGTGGTGGTGTTGTGCCCTGGCTTGATGGCTTGGCCGTCAAAAAACAACATGCTCCAATTAACATCCCCTTAATGTGGCCACTGTGGACCCCCTGTGCCCTCCTGGCCCTTTAGAAGTGCGGAATCAAAGAGCCAGGAAGCGCACGCTCCAAGGACATAATTGGGCTGCCCCCTGACCTTCATACCTTAAATCAACCAGTTTGACTGCTTCCAAACACTCCCCTGTGCTAACTAGCGCTTACCACCAGCACTCATTAGGCGAAAAATACCTCAGCTTGCAGCAAAAAAGTAGACAAACAAATACAGACACTAAAAAGCCAAGCTCCATCATCATATTTTTCTATCAGTCCATCAAATTAAATGATACCACATTGCAGATGCCAGCTAAATAAGCAAAGCGTTTACATTCGTAAAGTTCACGACAACATTTGGTCTATTAAATCTGCTCCAATTAATCAATGTTAAAGACAAAACCGAACCAAAGTAAGTCAGGCAGACTGTGTGGAGACAATGTGGAATCAGGCGTGAACAAGCGACTGCTCATTAAATCGACGCGTCCCGGAACGATGGGATGTCCTCTGTTTAGCCGCCGTACTGCTGAATGCCGCTGATAAGCAATGTGGCCACATCATTAAAACCTATGCAGTCGCCGGCAGTTTATTGAGGTGCCCTTATTTACATCTGCACAAACTCTGTAAAAACTGTGCTTTTGATTGCTGTAACGACTCATCACTTGCATATGGAGGAGTGGAGCATGGCTGTGCAGCCAGACATAACTACAGTCCTTATTTCAACCACGAGGAGAACAAGCTTCATTTATTTTTCTGACTATGCATAGCAATGGCTCTTCATTTTATGGCAATGACTATCATAAAAAGGGCCGTTGGCTGCTCCTGTGGGAGGTTATTTACTCCACACGCAATCATTGTTATATGTTGGGAGCGAAGAAATACATATTTCTGTCATTTCCATAAAGAATGAGTATAACATCTGCACCATGAAACGTCGCAGGAAAAATAAGGGCAATAAAAGCCTGTAGGTTGCTTGCCATATGCAGCTGTGTGCTAACTGCTTGACGGAAACAAAACAGCATTAATTCTCTAATACTTCGACAATGAACTAAGGTTATTATAGAAGAGAATTGTGTAACATTACAATAAGGTTGTAATCTCATTATGCATTTGTCTAGTTACCAAAACTCAAAAATGAAAGCACATACAAGATTGTGGACACCCGGAAAGAAGGTGCGTGTAGACCAACATTTTTCTCTTTTATGAGAATTCACTTATAATACAACACTCCATGGGCAGGAGCACTGTTTATGGTTGTATTCAGTTCTCCTGTCTGGGTGTTTTCTTTAAATCATACAGAGTAAGCAGTGCCATGGGCGCAGTAAAGGAGGGAACACATGGACAGCGTAGAGGGGTTTTATGCCCAGCATGGTGGAACCAGCACTTGGCAGAATTAGCAGAAATAAATGATCCCAAGGCCAACAAAGTTATGCGAAATGTAATCGAGCCACGGCGGCAGGGGGGTTGGGGGGTGGGGGTTGGGGTGAGGTGGGGGGCTGAGAAGGCCATGCAAAAGTGCTCTATCAAACAGCCGTGGCAGGTGCTCCAGCACAGCAGGCATGCTAATGACAAGAGACCCTGCTTTACCCGTCCACTTCTTCTCCTGTGAAGTAGTTCTCCATGGCTCCACTGACTTAACCAGCCAGTGCACTCTTGGGAAATTATCCTAAATAGACTTGCTGTCTCTCAGCGTGAGGTACACATGGATGTTAATCCACAGCCAGAGGATGCACTCATGCGTCTGGGCGCGCAGACGGGAATCGCCAGGGTCAGCAGTGGAATGGTGGTCTCTGATTATGTTCCCTGGAGATAACTAAACCTTTAAATAGTGAGATACCGTGAAAATTTGCAAAGTTTATCTGAATGATGATTATAAGGATGTTTTCACACTCGGCCCAAACACTTCATTTTTGCAGTCTCAGGACAGACTGAGTAGTTGTTAGGGGGCGGGGCTTGTAGGTTTAGCTTTCACGTGGCATAATTCCTTCTGAATTGAGGATTGCTGTCACAGTGTACTTGTACATACAGGTCTCAATTTCGTACAGGTTTCATATGTTGCTTGAATTTCTACTATAACATCATCATCAATAAAAAAAATCTTGAATTTTTTTTTTTTTTTTTTTACGTTTACGTCGTAGAAGCATTTCACTTCATATGATACTGTGTATGTGACAAATAAAATTTTAATTAGAATTTTGAATTTGAATATTATTTTTTGGGCGGCACGGTGGTGTAGTGGTTAGCACTGTCGCCTTGCACCTCCAGGGTCCAGGGTCCGGTTCCCGTCTCTGTGTGCATGGAGTTTGCATGTTCTCCCCGTGCTTGGTGGGTTTCCTCCGGGTACTCCGGTTTCCTCCCACAGTCCAAAGACATGCAGGTTAGGCTAATTGGCGTTCCTAAATTGCCCATAGTGTGTGATCGGGTGTGTGAGTGTGTGTATGCGATGCCCTGCGATGGATTGGCACCCTGTCCAGGGTGTACCCCGCCTAGTGCCCGAAGTCTCCTGGGATAGGCTCCAGGTCCCCCGCGGCCCTGAACACAGGATTAAGCGGTATAGAAGATGAATGAATGAATATTATTTTCTTTTAATACCACTTTGTAGATGCATAGCATGTGAGGATTACCGGGGAAGAAAAATAATATTTGAAGTTATGCAGGTCAACACAACATGTCCATTTTTTTTTTTTGCATTGTCCATAGTGAAATCACACAAGAGTTCTTTGAAAGTAACATCTTTGTGAGTGAAACATTTTTTCAACAGAACTAATAATCGATGTCCCTGTGCTAAGAAACCCTGTGCTTTAACACACTTCACCAACTAAGAAATTGAATCATGTTAAATTAATTTTTCATTTTTCAAAGCTCCTTCACATCCTCATTCAAGCTACCTTTTCCAGAATCCCACGTGTACTTTGTATTCTCATCCGCAGGTCTCAGGTGTGATGCGTGATCTGTGAACGAGCAGCTGAGTTAAAGGCGGCTCCATTCAGCTCATTAATGCAGCCATCAGGCTCATTTGTGCCTCAGAAGCACCTAGGAGTTGTGTTTAATTTGCCTTTTTCATTATTGTTTCCATTATTTCTCTTAACTTCTGCGGGCGACTTTTGTTTTAACCTTGAACTGGCCACCTCGACGTTAATGACTTGAATAGTTTAAGATGAGGTTGGGGTGTGCATGCGACATGCCATCTCTACAAATTAACAGAGAGAAAGAGTTGGGGAGGGAGATGGGGAAAAAAAACAAGCATTTTAGATTGGGTTTTCACAGTTGTCTTTTATCTGTTTCCTTCTAGTTCTTATTTCTCTGCTTCTGCCTAAATATTAATGATTCAGATGAGTGTCACTCCATCAGTTGTGTTTTTGAGATTTTGATTCAATTTTTTTTTTTACATAAATAGATTAGATTCACACCAAATCCTGAGTGACTCCTGCTTCCATGGCACGGAAAAGTAGACCTTCTTTCAGACTCGAAGCTAACAATCCTTACTGCTTATCTTCCTGCACAGACAGTGATTCCTGCCTTAATGGCCCTCTATTAGTTCATGTAGCAGTTTTACATTTTTACCAATTGTCAATGAAATAATAACACCTCTATTGATGAGTAGGAATATTTATCAAGTTTTTAATAAGTTCTGGTCACTCAAAAGACATAATTAGTGTATTAACAGGACTTGAAATATATGAAGGTGTAAATGAGACCTGTATGTTATACTGAAAACGTGACATCACAAGTCAAACTGAATTAGTCATTCTGCGTTGAGCGTGTGCGCGCGCGTGCACTCTGTCTGTGAAGTGCAGTGACACAGTCGAGGCTGGTTAATTAGAATTGTGTCAGTGAGTAAATGCGCTGTGACCTGGACCTGTGCAAGCGCCATCTCCAGCGCCATCGACGACCCTTTCAACTGCTTTACTAGAGACCCTGGATGGGCCTGTCAAGCAGTCTGCATGTGAGTGTGTGTGTGTGTGAGTGAGTGTGAGAGACAGAAAGAGAGCAAGAGAGACAGCGAGAATGAGAGAGAGGGAGAAAGAGACAGACAGGAGAAAGACAAAGTATCGTAAGAGCTAAAAAGGACTCTTGTCTGTCTTTGTCCTGGAGGGTCCTCTAGCCATACTCCAGGGGACAGGAACACCTCTGTGCTTCATAAGCTATGGTAATGGAGCCTCGATGAACCCTTCAATGGCCTGGAAAGGCCTCTTACACAGCAGGATGCTTGCAGTGGAGAGAGTTAGAAGGCGCACTCCTGAGGACACGGTGAAGCAAAGATGTCATGCCTGGAGCTTTCCTCTTATCTGCCGCCAGTCATTAAGCTCATGACTATTTTTTTCTCCTGTAATATTGTCTAATTCCCTTCAGACTTTTTAAATATTCAGAAACAGATCTACTACCATTGAAAAACACAATGTCATTGTACAGGTTTAGAATACATTGTACAGGTTTACATTGTATAGAATAACCACTTTAAATTAAATTAGCTAAAATATTAACTATTAATGGCAAATAATTATAATCAGTATAATAATAACATTTAATATAGTAATACTAGACAATTTTCATGGTATTAATGTTTTTGCTACAAAACACTACATTGTACTACAATGACATCATAATTACAGATTATACATTTTCTCTAAAATGTTTAATATAATTATTTCCATATGAACAGTTTGACAGAAAAATTAAAACAATGGCAATTTGGGACATTTTTTTTTTTGCCATTTTTTCAACTTTTTTTGGCAAATTATCTTTCTCTGGTGCACAGGTTTGTCTATAAAAAAATGTTTCTTCAGTTTCTTTAAAAAAAATCTATATATCTTCATTTAAAAGCTGTGAACGTCCATGTTTTAGGCATGAATTGGAATTGCCACATTAACTAAATGTGTTCAGTCGATTTTTGGAGAATGTTGAAGGCAAGAAAAAGCACATTAATTATCTGATACTGCAATTATAGTCACCCCAGCATCAATGGCTGCTTATTGGCTGCAATACACTCTGTGAAACAGAACATTATGCAACTTGAATGTTGTACGAACACTGAGTTATAAACTTAATAAAGGTATGTGGGACACTGTAGTGTAACCTTCTGTTTCACTTCCAAATTGACGCATCTCCCTTTTCCCCCTCTTAATCCTGATATCACTAGAACTGTTTTGGATGCATTTGGAAGGAATGATACACGTATGGTCTTATTCTTTTAAGCAATAAAGAATTATACAGCTCATACCGGTACTTTGATAAGGTGCTGTTAACAAATATGGAGTTGAAACTCAAACTTGTAGAGGAAGAGGCTGATGCTGTGTTGTAAGCGGTAAATGGTTTTGATATTGTTCTTAGTGAAATTCAGCATTTTTCTTCTTGTTCTGCCAGTTCTGCTCTTGTTCTTCAATTTGCTGCCAGTGACTCGAACCTCGACTCGTACATAAATGCAATCAAAGCATGAGTTTGCAATATCTTTAAATAAAACCCAATCAAGATATTATAGATGGTTAATTGCATGCTTAAAATGATCACAAACACGACTGCAGACTGATTTATCCATTGTGCCAAAACTGCGCGAGATAAAGTTATATCATTCATTCATTCATTCATTCATTTTCTATACCGCTTATTCCTGTGTTCAGGGTCGCGGGGGCCTGGAGCCTATCCCAGGAGACTTTGGGAACTGGGCAGGGTACACCCTGGACAGGGTGCCAATCCATCGCAGGGCACACACACACACACACACTCTCACACACTACGGGCAATTTAGGAACTCCAATTAGCCTAATCTGCATGTCTTTGGACTGTGGGAGGAAACGGGAGTACCCGGAGGAAACCCACCAAGCACGGGGAGAACATGCAAACTCCATGCACACAGAGACGGGAATCGAACCCAGACCCTGGAGGTGCAAGGCAACAGTGCTAACCACTACACCACCGTGCCGCCCGATAAAGTTATAGTGTTTAGCACAATCACACAAAATCCACACATATATAACATAATATAACCAAAAATTGTGACTTTTTTTAATTGTGCTTTTTATTACACTTGAGATCAAAGAAAACATGCACAAAATATGATCCAATAGTTTGCAGTAGTTTTTGGTTAAAGAAATCTCAGAACTGCAAAAATATAGTTAATTTTGCTATGAAACTATTTATTTACAGTTGATTTACAAACTTTTTATTCACCCATGTAGGTCTGCTTCTAAAACCAGAAGTTCCGTCCTCGAAATCAAACTATATTAACACCTATCCTGATGCAATATATTGAACAACCTCATAGCACACAGAAATACCTGGGACTGGTTTGTGGTTATACAGTAGGAGGTTGATGGGTTCCCTGTTGAGTCTGGTCTCTCTTAAGGTTCTGGTCTCCTCTATTGTCATCTCAAGGAGTATTTCCTTGCCACCATTGCTCTCAGCTGGCTCATCAGGGACAATCTGATACTAATATACTGTACTTTTTTCCCCCTTTAAATGTGAGAATTTATTTCCATACAGTTTTAATTCTGGAGAGCTTCTTTGCAACAATGAGCACTGTTAAAATTGCTTCACAAATAAAAAGTCTAAAAAAGAAGTCTATCCCTACAGTATGTACAGTAAAGTGTCTAGGAAAAATAAGACTTATATAGAGACACACATTACAATAACACTACAACAACACACTCTTAATCAAAATCTTAAACACTGTTCTTTAAGGTTTCTTGCTGTTGTAACATTGTTAAAGTGTGTATTAAAATTTGTCTTATAAGAAATAGAAAAACATGGCTGTAACATGCAATTGTTAAGGGTCCAAGACCTCCCTCTCCTCTTCCTTCTCTTCTTCTTCCTTTCAGAACTATTCTCGTTACTCACATGAAGGTAATAAATACTGTAATTATGTATCAGTGCCTTTGCAACGTCAAGTTGACTAAAGCATTCAGACTAAAGCCTATTCTAAAGTGATGCTTCTTGTAAGATGCAGTGCTGTATATATTTGCAGACTATCATATACAAACATATACTACAAAAATATAATTGACTATATTTACACAATTCTTGAGAAACCTTCATTCTGCATATTAGCATCACTCAAGTAACTGCTTGTTCTGTGCAATAGAATGTGTGTAACCCGGGAAAAAAGCAGACGTCTAATAGGCGATGGGTCTAATAGGAGTGTTATCAAGGCAGATTGTGTGCTACCGTCATAGATATTTCAGACTCTTTTTAGTCTGTCCTCTCAAAAATACTGCCCCACACACCCCGCCCTCTCACATACATCTGCCTCTTGCTCTGTTCCTCCTCTTCTCTGTCTGGTGACACCACCTCACCAACTAATTAGAATTCTGTCACTAAGTAAATGCATTGTGACCACTGGGTGACAGCTGTGCCTCCCTGCTATTTGGTTTGGGGAGAGTGTGTGTGTGTGTGTGTGTGTGTGGTGTGTGAGAGAGAGAGAGACAATCAGGAGTGTGGCAGCATGGCGATGGCGGTGGCAGTCTCCCTTTTAACAGGAGTGGTGCTGGTCTTTGCCACTGACCTGACAGTCATTTAAATTACAGCAGAGGAAAGGGGAGGCCAGCCAAACACAGTGGAATAATGCACTGTCTGACGGACTGACTGAGTCCTGTTTGCCCTGACAACGGCCTGCACTCTCTTCCTTTTCAATTAAGAGCGAGAAAGAGAGAGAGAGTGGGAGAGAGAGGAGGGACAAGAATCCCACATCTCCCCACCCCACCTCCCATCTCTGGCTCAACCTTCACTCATGCCGACATCGTCGCGCCATCTCCTCCTGACTCCTGTGCTACTCCTGCATTTTTTACCATTCCATACCTCCAGCCATGCCAGGGCTCTCTCTCTCTCTCTCTCTCTCTCTCTCTCTGTCTCTCTTTTTCTCTCTTTTACTTGTAACACCACGCTGCCGATCCACTCATACACAAATGAGCGTCTGGGTGACGGCTGTAATATCCAGCAGCTCGCAGACAGGCTATAGCTTATTAGCTTACACTAGGAAGCCACGACTGTGCTCTCCTCTTATTGCCTGTAGCCCCAAAAATAGCACACTGATGTCTTCTGCCTTGACCCGTACTTACTTTACTTTGTTTGCTTATACGATATAAATACTACTTAACATGTTGTCATTGTCCACCGTTCATAATGCTCAAATAAAAGATCCTCGCTTTCTTGTACGACTCTTTTTTCCGAGTCGACACTATACAAGACGTATGACGGTAAACACAGAGTAATTAGCTGTCAAGTCCCTCACAGTGCTTGTAGTGGGGGGAAAAAAAAAAGTGTGAACTCTTCCTTTATTCACGTGGATGGCAGTTAGTGTATGGAGTGTAAGTCTCAGTGCTCTTCACTCAGTGACTCTTACTGGCACTTCAGGCCTTGGCCTTTATTTGGTGCTGTCTGGGTGTGGAGCGTGCCCTGCTGGCTGGCAGGCAGGCAGGGTGCCATTGCGCCAGCATGTGCCAGCGCGTGGCATGGCTGCCAGCTTGTGACATGACAGTGGATTATGCCTGTTCCACTCCGCCATGCAGATGTCCCCTCTAAAGCCCATCATTAGAATGGAGGGCCTCGCTCCAGAGAGACAGGAGAGTGGATCTGCAAGACTGAGACACACTCAAGAAAGAGAGGTAGAGACAGATACACACAGAGAGAGAGAGAGAGAGAGAGAGAGAGAGAGAGAGAGAGTTCAGCCAATAGCCTCTTTCCCTTGGGAGACAACAAGTGCCAATCAGCATAGCTGAAGAGAGAGAATGATGAAATAACTGTCCTGCCAAGTACTACATTGGACCTTTCCTCTGTGAGCAACATATTCACTACCTCAGGCTTTCACCGCTTGCAAAACTGAATCTCATGTGCACCATTGAGGCTACAGTGACCAGATCTGTGGTCATATATTTTTTTCACTGAGTGTCTCAGAGAAAGAGAGAGAGAGAGAGAGAGAGAGAGAGAGAGAGATAAATAACTGTGATAAGTACAGAGTGACAAACGGTAGGGCTTTTGCCTCTGAAATATGCATGGCTTTTTCTGGGGAGAAGAGAGTTCATTTAGCCCCTTCGGTATGCTGGGGGTAATTAAAAGAGATGATCAATAGTCTGAATCCCTCTTACCTTTGGCGTCTGATAAGAGCTCATAACACACACACACACACACACACACACACACACACACACACACACACACACACACACACACACACACACACACACACACACACACACACACACACACACACATAGGGAAAAGGCAGAACGGGGTAGAGAGACTGACTGAGATATGCAGACATTTCTTCTGTGAATTAAACAAGAGCAAGGTTAAGTCTTTATGTTTGTATAATATTGCATGTATATATTTATCTACAGTACATCTCAAGAAATTAGAGTATCATGGAAAAGTTTTTTTTTTTCAATTTACATGTCATTACATCTAAATTGAAAGATTTCAAGCTTTTTTAGTTAAATTTCAATTATTATGACTCACAATTCATGACAATCCAAAAATATTTGAACATTTCCTAAGCTCTATCAAAACAGTATTTACAAAACAGAAATATCCAACTTCTGAAAAATTATATTTATTCAGGCACTTAATATGTACTCGTACCTTTATCATGAATTACTGCATCAGTGTGACATGCCATAGATGCGAGCAGCTTGTGGCAGCTCTGAGGCATTATTGAAGACCAGGTTGCTTTGATAGCAGACTTTAGCTCATCTGTATTGACTGTGCCAGGTGTTTCTCATCTTCCTCTTTGCAATGGTCCATAGATTCTTAATGAGTTTCATGTAAGGCAAGTTGGCTGACCAATCAAGCACAATAATATCATGGTGAGTCAAGTTTTGACTCTGTGGGAATGTGCTAAACCCTTGTCCCCTCCATAAAGCTTGTTGGAAGCTGGAAGCATGAAGTGCTCTGAAATCTGACTTTGGACCTGATACAACACAGTGGACCAACACCAGCAGATGACATGGCATCCCAAATCATTACCAATTGTGGAACATTCACACTGGATTTTGTGCCTCTCTACTCTACTTCTTCCAGATTCTAGTAACCTGTCTTCCAAATTAAATGCAAAAAATTTTTTTCATTTAAAAAAAAGAACTTTGGACAATTGATCAACAGTCCAGTTATTTTTCTCCTTAGCACAAGTAAAATGCTTTTGATGTTGTCTCTGGTTCAGGAGCGGCTTGATACTGGGAATGCAACAGTGGCAGGCCATTTCCTGAAGATGTGTGTGCATGGTGGCTCTTGATGCACTGACTCCAGCCTTACTCCACACTCCTTGTAAAGCTCTTCCAAGTTCTTGAATCAGCTTTGTTTTGCAATTTTCTTAAGCCTGCAATTAACCCTGTTGCGCTGTTTCCTACCACACTTTTACCTTCTAGTCTAACCTTCTAGTCAATGCTTCAATACAGCCCCCCTTTCAGCTTTGAACCTTCTGTGGCTTAGTCTCCATGTGAAAGGTGTTGATCATCATCTTATGGACAAACTGTCAAGTCAGATGTCTTTTCCATACATGTATTGAACTAGATTGAGGTATTAATTGAATTTAAAAAGTATTTTACTCAAAATTGAAATTAAATATCCTAACATTTTAAGCGAATGGATTTTTGATCTATGAGCTGAAAAAAAGGCTTGAAATATTAATATGAATTACTAATTATTAGTAATATAGTAATATTAATAAAAAACTAAATAATTGATAAATAGAACTAATATTGCTAAAATACATTCAAATATATGTGTAATGCTTAATAATCCTGTATCTCAAGCTGAGGGAAAAAATCTCTCATTTGATAAAATCTAAGATTTATAGTTTTTAGGGCCGGGACTTTAACGCGTTAATTTAGATTAATTAATTACACAAAAATAACGCATAAAATTTTTTTACGCATTTTAATCGCACTTATTTTTGCACCCCAGAACGTTTCTCACTGGATGAGTTTTGGCGGACCGATTATACTGGAGCACCAACTAGCATTCAGACAAAAACAAACCACAGTGAACATGGACAAAGAAGCTGATGAGACCGCTTTGGTTGGCCCTGTGGATGGGAAATTTTGGTATAAAAAACGAATGGATGGAAGCGTCAGGGTTTAATAGTCAGGGTTTCCAATGTTCTGAATGTACTTTAAAGTATTGTGTTTTACTTAAAAAAAACAGTTTACAGAAGGTCTACCTACCTATAGGGTACCTGAATTCCTGAAATGTAGGCTATTACAGTATATTTCTAAATATTCTATTGCTACACTTAATGGCAATATTGCACTGGTCTGTTGGACTTGGTTGAACAAAAATAAACAATATTTTGTTGCTTAAGCTTATTTATTCAGTCATTATTCAATGGTATACTAAAAATCCATATGAAAAAACTTACTTCTCACTGTTCTCAGGTCAAATATTTATATACGATTAAAATTCGATTAATTTCGATTAATTAATTACAAAGCCTCTAATTAATTTTATTGTTTTTTTTAATCGAGTCCCGGCCCTAATAGTTTTATTAGAGTATTGTTTAAAAGCAAATTAAAAGTGCTTGATGACAACCAATCTTCAATGGCAATCAAATTATTAATTTGTAATTTGTAACAAAACTGTGTAGCACCCTATTACAGATATTAGGTATCAATTAAAATTTTTTACGATCAAGTTGGAAATCCTTGTACATGTTGTAGTGAAAACCGATCTCTATTTGACTTCTGTGGAGCCTGAAAGAAAGATTTAGCCTTTCCTAAAAGCTGAACTCTATCATCAATATTCTAAAAGGATCCATAGTTCGGGAATAGCCAACTAATTAGAGTTGGCTTTAAATAATTTAGCTCCTTAACTTGCATTGATTTGTCAGTTCTGCGATAGGAGTAGAGCAGTAAAATTGACTACCCTCTAACATATACGCTTGTATGTGGTTTTATGGCGTCTGATTTCTCTTCTGCCCTTCTCTCACACTCCTGCTGATAACCTTGGCTCTCTCGTTGCCATTTCTGCTCATTTTCTCTTCATGCTTGTTTCTAAAAATGCCTTCATTTGAATTGGAGGCCTCTGTTTTTTTTTTTTGTTTTTTTTCAGAATGAATATTGATAACTGTGATGCGTGAAGCTTTCAGTATAAATATTGCTGCTTATCACGTGTCACTGATGCACCAAAATATACGTGATTATATTATGCAATACTATGCTAATACATGGAATATGTTACAGCCGTGTTTGAGAACTATTTCATCATTCCCTTTGCCATGCTGCTGACATCCTCGATCATGACAATGCAACAATAATTCTGTTTGATTATAAGGAAATAAGCTATTTTTGATAAGTTTTGCTGGATTATTTGCAAATACCTGATCACCCATAACTGATCAGTATAATACTGTAGATTGCACACTTAAATATTAGTAATAACCAATGTACAAGCAAGTTTTTTTTAATATATATATATATATATATATATATATATATATATATATATATATATATATATATATATATATATATATTTGTTATATCTATGCATTACTAAACAAATATTTAATCAGTCAAAAAGACTTTTTGAACCGGCAAAGTTTTAGCTTTTTCTGCTCTGCACACACCCTCATCCATCTGGTGAAGGGCTTGACAATTTTTTTGTGAGATGCTGAGGAGATCAGTAGATCTTGAGCTGAATGTAAACTGAGTTAAAAAAAAGAAGATTAATGAATTAGACATAAAATTAGCATTAAATAGGGTGTTTTATTAGTACTAATATTAATTCAATTAAAATTAATCAAACTAAACTTCCCCAAATATTAACACATTACACATATACAATTATCCCTTAATTGGTCAATAATTAATAATTAATATTAATTACGGTTACTAATTACTAATACTACCTATTAGTATTACTAAGCAAATATTATTTGCTTATAAATGATCTATTACTATATTACTCAATAATAGGGTCACAAGTAAGCTGGTAACCTCAATACAAAGTGGACTTAATGTTAACTAACTTGCATTTCCTGTTATACACTTGACAATATAGCATTTAGCTGTTACCCATCTTCATGCAAAACGGTTCCTTAAGAATCTGGGTCCTCTTAAGCATTATTTTTTATGGTGTCTTATAAGGAATTTTTCCTTGCTACTGTCACCTCCTGGCTGCTTATTAAAAAAATGGAAAGAAAAGTATGTATTTATAAAAAAAAATTTTATTATTACAATTATATTCAGAATTTGAATTTCTGTAAAGCTGCTTTATGACAATGTTGATTGTCAAAAGTGCTGTTAAAATACAATTGAACTGAACTGAATAAAAGTAAACCACATAATTGACTACTCAATGCTGTCTTTTGCGAAGTCCAGCCTAAATGTCCATCCCAAAAGGAAAATGACACCACTAAACTCCTCCGGCAGAGACTTGAGCATGTGTGGCCACTTCAGCTGACCAGCTCGATGGAGCAGAGATGAGGATTGCATCTGAGAATAGCCATTGACACCGGTTTGGAAAAGCGTCAGTGTGATGTGTTCAATATGTGTACATTTCCAGCAATATTGAATAGTGTGCCTTTGTAGCTCAGCCTGGTATGGTGTGGAATAAGAATGGCCTGACCTATAACACTTCAGATGAGATTGCCTCACAATGAGCACTGGCCTGCATCGATTATACCCCGAGTGTTTACAGCAGCACTGGTCCACTTTGGCTTACTGACCCGCCCAGATGCTCTGGAATTAGGCATGATCATAAATAAGATACAGTTACCTGCATCTGTCCACAACTGTGACCTGAATGGGAAAAATTAAAGAGTGCTGTAATGTAGTAAGTACTGGCTTCTAAGTACTTCTAGCTCTTATAATGTTTATTGGAACAGTTTGACAGCAAAATGAGATAACTCCATGTTTGAGAAGACTTTATGCAAATAAATAAAAAAGTATTAAAAACTTACAGAATCTTTTGTGCATTTTTTAGTTTAAAATTAAAAAGCACAAAGGCAAAATCTTATGTCTAATAGTTTTGGTTATATCAGTCTGAATTTTGCAAAATGCTAAATGCAAAATGCATTATCTACAGTTTTTCCACAATGGATAAATCAGCCTATGTTTGTCATTAGGATCATTTAATTATTCTACTTAATTTCAATAACATGTTAGTTGAGTTCTAATATAAAATAGCAAACTCATGCTTTGATTATGTTTACGCAGTAAATCTCTGGTAGCAAATTTAAACAATGGAAAAAAATGTCTGGTTTTGTTGCACACAAAACATTTTTAACTATAAAGATTGTTGAAGATCATGAAATACATAAACAAGACAAAAACTTGAGTTTTTTTTTTTTTTTACCATAATCAGCCTTGTCCTCTACCAATTTAAATTTCACTTTGTGAATTGACAACAGCACGTCATCAAATTAAAGGTATATATGTATAAAGGTATAACATCCATTTTTGCAGCAACCAATATCAAGTAAAACTAAAGTTCAGAAATCCCCATTGGAGGATTTTAGCCAGTCATAGCAAACGCAACAGCTTCACTGATCATCTGACTGAGTGAAGCAGTTCAATTTGCTTTTTAGGATATGTCATGTTTTTGCTACATAATGCACTTGTTTTGTCTCATGGTTTGCCTGAAACATAGACGTTCAAAGCTTCTAAAATAAAAATCCACTGAAGAATTTAATGTAACAAAGACATAGTAGGAACCAACTATATCTACATCCTTATTATTTAAGAAATGTTTAAGGTGAAGATCCTTTATATACATATGTATATGTGCAGTATATGTGGCGCACTACAAGTTAACAGATGGTTAATCATTTTAGTAATAAAGTTAATAACAGATATACTCACTCACTCATTCACTCTCTATACCTTTTATCCTGTACATGGTTGTGCGGGCATTAGGTGGGGGTACACCCTGATTTGGGTGCCAACCCATTACAGTGCACAAGCATGCACATACTCATTATACTGTCATAATAGACATGGAGATAACTAATACTAATAATAATAGAGACTACTCCAATGATCTTCTACTTGATAGGTGAAAAATATTTTATGGAATACAGAATATTGATGGCTTAGCACTGTTGCCTTGCACATCCAGGGTCCAGGTTCGATTCCCACATTGGTTCTGTGTGCATGTTCTCCCCATGCCAGGTGGGTTTCCTTTGGGTACTCTGGTTTCCACCCACAGCAAAATAAGCTTATTGGCATTCCCAATTACCCATAGTGTGTATTTGCGTGTGCCCTGTGAAGTCCTGGGTGCCCTTTGCCCAAAGTCTCCTAGGATATGCCCCAGGCCCCCCATGATCCTGTCCACAGTATAAAGCAGTATATATGACGAGATGTAATACTGAATATTGCACCCTTCTATACTTCCACTGTATCCATCATCTATGTAATTACAATAAAATTGAATTGAATTAATCTGCATTATTTCTTCAGATATGAAAGATTTGTTGCTATAAATGTAATTTCATGAACTCACATTCAAATGCTAAGTAAAGTTGACAAATATCCCACACCTCTTATCTTATTTACCCAGTAACAGCAATACCACAAAAATATTGTAAGGCTCATATCTTATATCTTTCAAACAACAACAACAAAAAAAGAAAAGCATTTTGTCACACCACCACTTTGATGCTTTATACTGTACATTTGCGCTTGGGTTCAAACAATACTAGACTTACAGTGACATTGGTGAGTTTTTTTCACTAAAGCATACTGTACTGTAAGTACGCCCAGCCACTACACTCTCGCTGAATACTTTAGTTTTATCACAACGAATTATACTCTAGTGCTTTCGACATCAATAATCGTCGCTGGCGATGGTGGAGATTTAGATCTGTGATAAAAAGCCAACGGATGATGACACAGGATCAAACCGTTTGACCCAAACAAGCTTTTTAACCTGCTTCAATTTAAGCATTCAGCAGCGATTGCGCATTCCAATCAGAGTCACCGGGTGGAGTGACACGTGTTAGCGTGTTGTTTTTGCATAATTGATCTGATGTTAAAGTGCTGCATATTGAATCGCCTCTCGTGCCCTGACAACTCAAGTGAACGAGCGACGCTCTCTTAACAGTTTGTGCACATCCTACGCGCCCAGCCCGGCGGTAACGAGCGTGACTCCCAGGCCTGCGCCGAGCCATGTCATGCGAGAGACGTCTGATGAATGTGACAGAACGACAGAGAAAGATAATGAAAAGCCCATGTCGCCGTGCGGACATGTTGTATACTGCTTTGAGGTGATTTAGCTCCAGCGTTAGGTGGGGAGGGGCGTCCACATATGGCCATAAAAAGAATGAGGTTGAGGTGTGTGTGTGAGAGAGAAAAGAGAGAGAGAGGAGCAAGAAGTTGTGAATGCAGTGGTGGTGGCGTGAAGAATGAAGTCACCTGGCTTTTCCTGAGCTTTGAAGGTCAAGGAGAAGCTCTTGCATATTCATGGCAGGGGCCAGTTTGAAGATCGATGGGTTTTAATTGTTTTTTCCTGGGCTGGGGAAAGAAGTGCCAGCAGCTATTGATTGGTTGCAGACAAGGCCACTTACATGTCATGTGTGTGTGTGTGTGTCATCACCCAGACGCATGGCAGACAATGGTGAAATGTGACAAGACACAGTGTCAACACGAGACTCGACATCTGCATCTGTCTTTTTGAGCTGTGTGTTTGGGGTGCTGTGTTGTGTTTGGTTTGTGTGTGTGTGTGTTCGCGCACTTCACCCTAATCTTGTGACATGGGGTGAGGGAGGGGAAAGCAGCATAGGTGCATTATGGAGTGTGTGTGGTTCATTATGGAGTAAGTGTGGCAGTGTATAATCTCACACTCACTCACTAAACAGCTTCAGTGCACTTCTCTTTGGTGAAGTTGCAGTGCCGAGACACAGCTGTAGTCCACAGAGCTGAGACACCAATAGGTTTAGAAAGATCGCAAAATACAGGAAGAAAAGAAAGTCTTATTTACTAGTGAGGATTAATTCAGCATTGATGCGTTACACGTTTCTGTAAAAAAAAAAAATTCCATTATTAATGTAATCTCCGTTAGTGAAAAGTAATGAAGTAGTGTTTATTTCACTTGTTTTACACTATAGACACATCGTAGCAACAATTATGTAAGTATAAAACTACATAAAAACAAACAATAACATACATATTTAATATATGTTGCTATGGTATTTAATTTCAAATAGTTATACTAGTATAATAAAGTTTATTTATTATTTATATATTAATATTTAATAATTATATAATTATAAAATAATATGTTTTATGAAATTATATATATATATATATATATATATATATATATATATATATATATATATATATATATATATTTATTTATTATTTATTTTTTTTGTCATTTGGCCCCCAGACCATCAGGTCCGCACAACAAACTGTCACAGGTTTTTACGCCGGATGCCTTTCCTGATGCACCCCGTCCATTTGATCCAGGCTTGGGACCGGCACTGCATCCAGTATATACAGCTGTGAGAAAAAATTAGAGACCACTGCAAAATACTCATTTTCTTATGTCTGCATTGGTGAGATGAACAGTTTTGTTTCCTTTTTTAACTCAAAATAAACAAAATCCAAATAATTTGTGAAAAGAAAACCTGTGTTAACGCTTTGGCTAAATAACTGGAATAACTCTGATTTCCGGATACAGCCTTCATGCGTTTTTGCCATGCTCTCCACCAGTTTTTCACATTGCTGTTGGGTGACCATCCATTTTCCTCTTGATGACATTGCAGACATTTTTTGGAGTAAAATGCAATGCTCTCTTATTTTTTTCCAGAGCTGTATACAGTATATAGGGGCTGGGGGTGCACAGGGCCTGGCTGGCAAAGAGTCCAAGTCCAACCAACAAAACCTCCAAACTCCCCAGGTCCCAATCGGACTGAGAACCCATGTGTTGTGTCCGACAAACATTTCAGATCCATGGAGACCGCACCCTGCAACCCACAGCACCAAAAGAATCCTGGTGCAATGTTCTGCCTAAAAGCCACCACAGTACAGCCCAGAGGTCTTGTTATGCCCTGAGGGGCAAGAGCTGCCCATGTGGCACAAGGGGAACCTACACAATGCTGGACATAATATTTTATGTTGTTATGTCTAGCTGAACATTGTATGTATACATGCAAATATACACAAATAACTTTGTAATTAAATAAATAAATTCATTCGAAATTGAATTTGTACCATTAATGAAAATTTAATGGAGGAGTTGCCTATATTAATATACTGTACACCCTATAGTGATATATTTGCAAAGCTTTCAGATATTTGGTGACTAAACAAAGTGTACCATTCATAATATATTCTACTGCAGATGTTGCTAGTCATGGAATAGCATAGAATGTTCCTGATTGGCTAAATCAGTCTCCCACTCAACAAGTATTTACATACTGTAGGTAAAAATCTACGGCAACTTAAATACAAGCACAACACATCCTTAAGGCAAGATAAATAAAATAAAATAAAAATTATAAAAGATATTAAGTATATAAGTAATAACATTTTGCTCTTCTACGTAAGTACTTTTTAAATAAAATCTATACATTTCACCTCACAGTCATGAATTCCCCCCAAAACATATGTTTGATATTAACCATGTCGGAGGCTGGAACAAAGTGTTTGTTTTCGTCTGAGAGCTTTTGTACACTCCACCATTCTGTCCAGGAAGAGAAAGTAACGTGCCCATATATTGCAGGTAGAAAATGCTATCGTTCAACTCTGGCTCGAGGAAAGGCCATGGCTGCTTGACAAAGGGTAACACCTGCAATCTGTAGACCAGTGGCCTCATTTTGTGGAGGTAAAGGTTGGCCACGCACCAACATCAGTCACATACCAGACCAGGCCATGGTCTCAATCAGGTTCAGGTGAAAGGGAAAATGCATCGTTTAGCCGCAAGTGCCAAAGAGAACAGCAGCTGGAATGCTATAACAAGATAAATACTGAGACCAGAATGAGAATGACTTGAGCTTTACACAGGAGTTTACACAGACAGAATATTACTGTATACTGTACTTAAAAGAGCGTTCACTCTTCCAAAATTAATGCATTAACCAGTGTACAAAGTTGTGATGAAAAGGCAATGTTTTTTTTAGGTACATGTTAGAAAAGTGCTTGTTCCTCTGAGGGACTCCTTAAAGAACCAATATTGAGCTCCACAACAGAGTGCTCACATATCAAAACGATTCCAAGCCCATTTAGGATGCAACACTCCAGCACCTTTCCTTGCTGCTGGGGTCTCAGAGGAAAAATTCTTCCTCAAATATGTCTCTTTGACATCTCAGGAGATTTCCGAATGCCCGTTTATTTAAGTATCAACTTTGTCACAAATGTGCTTCCTAAAATTCCATAGGAGAAACAAAGCCAGAAAAAACAAAAACATGAATCATAACTGGGAAAGAAATCTGCTGGCTTGAGCTCACAAAAACAAATGCTTTGCCATCACTATAAAACTGAAATCTCTTTTCCAAATGTAATTACACTAGGATAAAATATATTCTAAATGCATTATTGTAATATTAAATGATAATGGTAAATGGAGACCAATGGTGATTTTCATTCTTACTGTATACTGATATTTTCTAGCCATTCTCATCAATCCATCTTCTTGCTGGTCTTCCTACTCATCGTTTCCAACTTCTGCTTCTATTACCATATTTACAACTTATATAATATTTGGAATATATACTCCTGGCACTCTAAGTTCTTAAGTAAACAAAAATGCATTTTAGCATTTTTAACAAATCATATTTTCACAAGGCAGATTTACAGTTATTAATATTCTGGATATAAGATGAATTATGTTTAGATTTATAAATGTGTAACTTTTTAACTCAATTTGTCCCCAAACTTTCTGAGGTGACTTTAGGAAGAAACCTTGAGAAAATCCAGACTCAAAAGGGAACCCATCATTATCTTGGTGATACTGGATAGTGCTATACTGTAAATATAATAGATTATAAACTATAAATGCGGATCACTTTTTGCTATCCGTTTTATGTTGAGTCTGGTTCCTCTCAAGGTTTCTTCCTATTGTCATCTCAGGGAGTTTTTCTTTGCCACCGTCGCCCTTGGTTTGCTCATCAGGGACAATCTGATCATTTTGATTCATACTCATTCACGTTTCATACAAACTTCCATAATTGCTTTTGTTTGTTTAAAGCTGCTTTGAGACAATGACAATTGTTAAAAGCTCTATACAAATAAATTGAATTGAAATAAATAAATCCCTTCTATAATAATTGCATGATCAAAAGTGATCAACTGTACTGTATATAACAGGAAATTACTCACTCACTCTCTATACCACTTAACCTGAATACTTATCCTATCCACTTAACTTGAACACTTATCCCTATCTGGTGCATATCACAGGGGACTCATGGCACGGTACACCCTGCACAGGGTGCCAATCCATCACAAGGATTAAAAGTAAACACCTATTGTAGTAAATTTGGAATCACAAATTGCCCGTAGTGTGTGATTGGGTATGTGAGTGTGTGTATGTGCGTGTGCCCTGCGATGGATTGGCACCCTGTCCAGGGTGTACCCCGCCTAGTGCCCGAAGTCTCCTGGGATAGGCTCCAGGTCCCCCGCGACCCTGAACACAGGATTAAGCGGTATAGAAAATGAATGAATGAATGAATGAGACTTGGCATGTCTTTAGACTGTGGAAGGAAACCGGAGTACTCGGAAGAAACTCTCCAACGACATGAATCATGAAAACTCTATGCACACAGACCAGATGTGGGAATTGACCCCTGGAGGTGCAAGGCCACAGTGGTAACCACCACGCCACTGTGCTGTCTAGAAAGACTTTTTGTATCAAATGCAGTGGAAAGGCATCTTCAAGTATCTTCAGTAGGCACTTGTACTGTACATGTACCTTACAGCATGGACAGAAGCATACAGAAGTATGGAATCAGCATGGATCAGGCAGGTCATGTGTAGCTTGACAGAAGTGGAGAGAAAAATACACTACTGTACATTTCTTTACGTATGTAAAGAAGCATGTAGATAGTGCTGCACACTAGTGTTAGATGTACATTAGAATGTCCTGATCAAATCACCTTGCACCTCCAGGTTCTGGGTTTGATACCCCCCTTAGGGTCTGTGCGGATGGAGTTTGCATGTTCTTCCCGTGCTTGGTGGGTTTCCTACGCCAGTTCAAACGAGTGAGCTTTTTTTGGAGTCGTATGCTTAAAAACACCACCGGAGTTAGAAACTCCACATTACTCATACTGTAATATAGGAACAGTTTTGTATGTAATGCCCCTTTAGAGTACGCTTGAGGAATCCTTTTAAAGAGTGTAGGAAGCAGGAGAATGTAAAGAGTCTTATCATTACACTATTTTTCAGTGTATTGATGTGTTGTGTTAGACTTAGGTTTGCATTTCTTCCATTCTGATACGGTTCCTTTCTCTGTCTGTTGAAGTCGCTTTTCTCCCCTTGTTGTCTCGAGCCTGTGTCTGCCGAAGAAGAGGATAATCAGCGTTTGCCGAAGCAGAGCAAAGAAGCATTTAAGTGGCGAAGGGAGAAGGAGATTGCTGGAGCGACAGAGGAAGAACACACAGGGCCGGCGTGCCGCTGTCAAATCACGACCGATTTTCCGTAATAGATTCTCCTGCAGACACTCAATCCCGTTCACAGACGATCCCCTTTTATCCAGCAGCATCAAATATTTAAACACTCGTATTAGTGCTGGTGTCATCTCCTCAACCTGGAGCTTATGGCTCCAATCTCTTTAGCACCTTCTCCATCTCTCTCTCTCTTTCTCTCTCTCTCCTTCCATTTCCCCTTATACCATCCACAATGTTATCTCCCCCAGCCTCCATATAACCTTCTTATCATTTTATATTTCCAATACTTAAATCGTTCCCCCCAAACACGCCGCCCCCACCCAGACTTTTTTTTTTTTTTTTTGCACTGTGCTTTTTTTTTCTTCTTCTTCTTACCCTTCTTTCCTTTTCACTCTTTCTATCGCCTTTCAATTCCGAAGAGGAAAAGCTTACAGATTGGAGAAGGAGAAGGAGAGGAGAAGCATGGAGACAGCTGGGAGGTGGGGGGGGGGAGACAGACAGAAAAGCCAGGACGACATCGGCGCGCTTGACTGATGCTTTTCAAGAGGGGCAGTCTAGCTTGTCAAATCGGCCTGGCTGCAGAAAAAAAGAGAGAGAGAGAGAGAGAGAGAGAGAGAAAAAAAATGAATTGGCATATCTATTCAGCTTACTGTGAGATGTCATGCAACACAGTTTCATATTCCCCGATAAGGTGCAATAAAGCGATTGTCGGGGAGAGTGCAAGCGAGAGGGTGTTTTCTGGGCCAGGGCCCTGTTCACAGGAGAGGCAGAAAAGAGATCGAAAGAATGTGGAGGGAGCTGGTGCAAGTGGGCCGACTAGCCACACTTCTGTGTGCATGTATGTGTCTGTGTGTGTGTGGCCACTGGGAGAAGAATCCTCTTTTGTCACCTCTGATGAGCTCATGGAGCGTAGCCGAGGTGCGGTAGGTGATGCATTCATAGCCTCTGTACTGCATGAATGATGAGATGTGGGGAAAGCGGTTAAGGTAGAGGAATCTGCTTCTATAATGGACACGAGCGTCTTTTTTGGCCAAGGTCTAAGGAAAGGAAACGGTGGCTTGAGATGAAGAAAGCCGGTTGTCAGGATGACTAGTATCTCATAAGTGTCACCAGTAGCCAGGCAGCACCAAATGGGCAGCAGCAACTCTGAGCTTTGGCTCATTTGGAAATCTTTCTTTCTCAATAATAAACAGGACAAATCTGTCCCCAGAAAAGTGAATCCTGATTTATGGCAAGTTGAGCAAAGTTTTTCTTTCTCTCTCTCTCTCTTTTTTTTTTTTGTATCGCACATTTTCCACAATCTCCTACTGTTAGACACAGAGTGAGTGTCACGGCATATATAATGACCCTGGAATGCTCCGAGGGAAGAGGTCTTCATTTGAAAGCGATTCGCGAGTCAGCCAAACAACAGCCGCTCGACCCTGCACTGCCATTGCTATTCCTCTTCTGACATCTCATCGGGCGATTCTCCTCGAACAAGTTGAACAAACTTTCGCTATTTGCATGTGTCCAGGTTTGAGCATGCTGCCGCCACGCGATGGCACATATTGCGATAACAAAACACATATTTACATGGAGAGATAAGAGTGAGGATAATACCGTCGGGCTGGGCTGGGCATGTGTGCCATGCAGCGGTGTCAGCAGCTGCCACATACAGTACCGAGGGGGTATATTTCTTTTCCCCCAGGGCGACGGCTTGTTTGCTGCCTGCTTTCTGGGGATGAGGTGGCAGGGCTGCAAGCACTCGTGCCAACGGGGCATCATGCTCATCAGCAGCCTGTAGCCCTGCCACGTCATTCATTGGTAAATAATGAGCCTCTCTCTCTCTCTCTCTCTCTTTATACTTCCTATATATCTCTTCCACATTCTTACATTTTAGGCTGCCCTCATTTGTATGCTGCTTCTCTCCCCCCCCCCCCCCAACCCCTTTATTTCTCGCTATCCTCTTCCTCTCTGTCTCCATCAGTCCATCTTTTTTGCTTCGTTCTCTTCTGCAACTATTTTCCTGCATCTAGTATCCCCCCCCCCCCTTCACCCCTCCCCCATCACTGTCTCGCTCTTTCTCCCCCTTGTCTCTCAGTCGCTGCCCCATTAGTTTAGTGGCCAGTAGAGTGTGACAGGTCGCCGTAATGCAACTCTCACATGAGCATCGCAGGGTAAGGTGTGTGTGTGTGTGTGTGTGTGTGTGTGTGTGTGTGTGTGTGTGTGTGTGTGTGTGTGTGGGATGTGGGGGACTTTTCCATTAGCGCCTCTAATGTTCTGACAAGCTGGCACAGCCTTTCCTACATTCATACACTGATCGCGAGCCCCCCAAATCACATGCTATGGCGCGCCAGTGGAGGAAACGCACACATAATCAGTCCGGGCTATGCACTGTCACAGAGGCCGCTGATGGAGCCTCTACATGCCGCCAGATGCCTCATACTCCACACACTCTAGACACTCTGCTCCTGG
This sequence comes from Channallabes apus, assembly GCA_030522415.1. Taxonomy (NCBI): domain Eukaryota; kingdom Metazoa; phylum Chordata; class Actinopteri; order Siluriformes; family Clariidae; genus Channallabes; species Channallabes apus. Next base: position 16,779,379 of record CM060108.1, on the reverse strand, counting down.
CCAGCGTGATGGATTGACCAGACTGACCAGACTTAGAAAGACTGAGATCTAAGTGTCAATTTGTCATTGTGTCACCTGTCTCTGTTTCCTACTCTCTTTAAAAAACACCATGGATCTCATATCCAGGTTTAGAAAGGGGTTTGAATGTGTTGTGCTGTTCCAAAAACAAACAAAAAAATACAAAAAAAAAGAAAAAACCTACATGCATATTAGTGTAGAATGTGTGGAATGCATTTTGCTACTGATCACTCTTTTCTCATACCTTTGAACCAAGATCAAATGGAGCCTTGTTTGCCATGATCAGACGTTTGCTATGTTAAAAAATGTTCCTTCTTTATTTTTTCATAAAGGTGAGATTTCCCGTTTAATTTGACGCTTGTTAGGTGTACGATCACAGAACCGCAATTCTAAGGTTGACAGTGTAGATTCTCCCCAAAAATAGGCACCGTGAGAGGCATGCTAATGGACAAGGTGACTGATATTCAGTGTATAAAATAACCCCCCCTCCCTCCACCCTGACTGCAGTATTACCTCCTTAATGAAATGGGCCTCCATTTCAACAGACAGTGCTTTTAGCATGATAGAGGAGAGATCTTGGATAAGACACATTGACACCTTGTCCTGAGCGCCCCAGTTCCTCAATATTATATTATTAATAATTATCATGCTGCTGTTATGTAAAAAGCAGCGTGTTATATTCTACCGCAGCAAGTGCAAGCGAAGAGCGAGTTATTTATTTATTTATTTATTTATTTCAAGGAAGATATTGATGGGATAAATGCGGAGGAGGCAGACACAAACACACTCAGGCACCAACACAACCATCCAAAAGTTCAAATATTAGAACTACTTCTCCAGAGAGCTGTAATAGGACTGAATGAGGACAGGAAGCAGGTAATAACGTGTCTTGGATAGCACACCAGACAGCAGTGTATTGTTTAGTTAGCATGCAGAGCCCTGTGGGAATCTAAAGAGTTTTGGTTTGAGACATTTTTCCTTGTTTGTTAGAAAGGTAGAGGAAAAAGCTCAGGAGTGAAGAGTGCAGGTCGAAATGCTGGAGTGAGAATTTATAATAATAATAATAATAATAATAATAATAATAATAATAATAATAATAGACCTATCCTCATCACTGTGCAATTAGCTAAAAAATCTGACACACACATAAGTTATCGTCTTTAAATTATGAATATGATAAGAGCTAGGCAGCTCCATGTATCATTCTGTGTCCTGTGATTTGTTCATCAAAGATGAATGATCCGGCCGATCCCTGTCCCTCCTGGAGGGCTCAGACTGTGAATGAAACGCCAACCGTAGCGCTAATGAGTGTTTTTTCAATTACGTCTGTCATCCAGCAATAATACAATGATATATTGTGCTATATTAAATCTATGCTCATCTATTATTGTTTCAGAGTGATTTGGGGGGAAATGATTTGTATTCTTGAACACACACATTTAGTTTAAGTCTTTTTTTTTCTTTTCTTTTTTTTTTTGCTTGCCTACTGAATTAACATTTTTGGGGCTTTTAGAGCCAGGACAATATCAGTGAACATGCAATACAGTACTTTCAAACTCTTATAACATGTAATTAACATACAATATTATACTCCACCTTATTTATCTCTTGCAGAAGCATTTAAATGTGTAAATCTCCAAATTTATAAAATTCCTGCCAAAATTCCTTCTGGATAAGCAACTATACCTGACTGATTTTACTGAATGGATCTGAAGGATTAGTTGGTTGCTGTAAATAAGACAAATCACTTGAAAATGTGTCACTCGAATGCTCTTTATGTCATGTTAAGCCCCAGTTTTAATCAAACTAATCGCAATCATTGTGTTATTTAAATCATCAATTTCACCAATTCTTAAGCATTTTGATGGTTTCCATGGTAATACAGCACTATGCGTGCTACCAGGGTGGGAAATTAGAGGCGCTTTAGCTTCCCCTATGACAGCCATAGCACGTCCTGGCACCTCAAGACATTTCTGTGGTTTCATTATGAATTTTTTTCATAGTTTATAAATTATAGTATTCAAGTATTGAAAATTTCCATATCAGAAAAACCAAATTACTAAATACATAAATTCATAAATTGGTGAAATATACAGATTTTTTTTTTTTTTTACTAAAAACATAAAGCCAGCACAGCCAGTGGGTACAACACATGCTAACATGAAATGATGGCCAGAAGTATTGGAACAAAAGTGCAATTCAATGGGGTTTTTTTTTTCGTTTTTTTTTTTTTTTTATAATGACACTTAAGATAATAAAAATAATACATTCTTATTTATGGAATTGCTGTACATCAATGAATATTTAGTATGAAGTCATTTATTTGCCAAAACCTGCTGGACATACAGTAGCTGGACACTGAGTCAAAAAGACATCACTTGTTTAATCCATGCCTGCTTGATTGCTACCTTGATTGTACAGAAGATGGTTACTTCACTGCTACTGCTTTCTTCACCATCGTCCAACAGGGTTTAGATCTGCTGCTAACGCAGGTCATGGCTCCAGAAGCTGAACACCATTGTCACATAATCAATTTTTCACTAGTTTAATTTTTAATTAACATAGATAGGATAGAACTGATTGGTGATGTCACCTGCTTTGTACACAGGGACAACTACAATGCATGGTTGTCTTAATACTTTTGTCCACCACTTTATATAAAACTTAAAATTGTTTTTACTTAATTATTTCTTTATTATGTGTTTAATTTACTTACTTTTTTTTTTACTTAACTTTTTTTGGTATTTTTTATTAAACACTCATGTTTGTAGAGTCGGTGTTTTGTTATAAAGACGCCTGCAACCCCATAGCACTAGCAAAGTGCCCTGTGTGGCCACAGTAATGCAGGTATTTTTAAAAGTCCCTCTATTCTTAGTAGTCTTAAGTATTTTCCATGTTAAAACTATCCATATAAGACACATATATACTGTATATATAATATCCATATAATTACGTTACCCCTCTCACAATGTGCTCCATGCTGCTAACCCAGGCTTCATTCTACAGGATTAATAATGAGAGAAGAGGAAAAGTTATGTGAGTCCTCCATGACCAGGGTTGACTTATTTAACCAATGACAGAATAGTTTATATTAATGCATAGGTTTGGATAAATCTTTACAAAGAATTTGCTGTAGAAAAGTACAGTTGAATGAGAGAGTACAGAAAAATGAGAATAAAAAATAACACTGTGGTGGAAGATCTCTCCATAAGTAATTGGACATTTTTTTCTTGGTTTCTTTCCTAGGCATCTAATAATGTCAGGCATCTTGTACAACTTTTTTTTACACATAGGATTTATTGCTGTTACCCTTCAATATGTAAATATGATCAATAATTATGGCAATAATCTATAATGGTAAACATACAATATATTTTTAAAACATATGATATATACTGTATAAGCTTTAAAAAACTGTGGCTCCAATGCAGTAGGTGTGGCAGGGGTCAACAGGATCAAGGCACATCTTCCCACATTTCAATTGAATAATAAAAAAAATCCTTCCAGATAAATAAACAACAACTGGGATTCGGTGCGCTAGACACATCAACCCCTGAAACCCAAATGAGCACCACGGAAATAAACCGTCCTTTTAAACCAGATCATTCAACAGACTCAACACTGTGTTTCTGTCACAAACTGTATATGAAAAGGAGCGTAATGGACATTATACAGTAGATATAACTAGGCTGTGTGAGTGGCCCATTGAAGAGAAAGGGGGGAGAGTCATAGGGAGCTTTCCACTGAGATGACACTTAGAGTAATAGAGCTGGCTTGATTGGCTTGTTGCATTGTCAGAGCTGTCATCGTCCCGGGCCTGGCGCGTCAGCTCATGACAGTGTGTTTAAAAGGCCAGCATGTGAAACCATCATGTTCCCTCGTGCTGAAAATTTATCAAGCGATGCTTTGCCAGCCAGCTCGGCTCGAGAAGGCAAGAGTCATGAGCCAAATGTAATGTATTTTGTGGATCTTTAATAATAATAATAATAATAATAATAATAATAATAATAAATCCAAATATGCTTAAAATCCACAAAATACAAATTAGTTTTTCAAATTTTATGAACTAATAAATTACTATTTCTAAATGTATTTAAATTATGCAAAAGTATGCAGTAATTATGCAACAGTTAATTAAAGATTTTTTATGTATTACTATTTTTCTTGAAAAAATTTTTTTATTTACATCCTTCCATTTGATTTAGTTTTTTAGTTTAATAAAATAAAAACCTTTTTTTTAATTAAAGCATATTCAGTGGTTTGTCATTGCAAGATGTTCATATCAGTCGAACTAAAGCAATAATTCACTAAAAGTGAGAATCCAGTGTTGTAAAGTACACAGGAGGCGAATGAAAAAAAAAAAAAAAAGGACAGAAAGAAAATGGTCCGGAATTTGTCATATAGAGTAGACAGAGGGTGAGACAGAGAGAGAAAAAGAGTTGTGTGGGTGTGCGATGGAGTACCAGGTGGATGTGGGGATACTGCACGGCTCAGCGGGCCGCCACCCAACGCCACTCACTTCCCCTCCGATCCCCATTCATCAAGGCCGCACAGGCCACCGACCAAGCACGTCTTCCTATCATTACCCCTCTCACAATGCGATCCATGCCGCTAACCCTGCCTTCATTCCACAGGATTAATAATATCTCTTTCAACCTTCACACTGTGATAAATAGGTGCAAGGAGAACAAAAGAGGGAGAAGGAAAGAAAAGAGACAGAGTGAGACAGACTTAAAGGGGGAGGGAGAGTTTCATCAAGAACAATCAGAGGCTGAATCACTCTGACCACACATCAGGTTCAAGTCAGAGTATTACAGTTATATGTTGGTTTTACATCACTCCTTATCCATTAGGAGTATGTCTCATTATCCAGTGCAGAAATCAACATCCGTTTCCTTATGGATTTATAAACAGTGGGGAAAAATGTGCATCTCCGAATTATACTTCATCTTCATTAAAGAAAAAAAAAAAACATATTTTTTCCATTAATGAAAATATACCCCATAAATGCTACTAACTCTAATCTGAACCAAACAAATTTATTTTTATTGCTGTCATATACACAGACCACAAAACCTTTATCACCATCCAATTAGGTCCTCAGTTTATGGTATCTTCTACAGTAATTCATCACTTTCACTTGTTGCTAATAACATTTTCCTATTTAAATGTCAATCTACTTACGTCCCACCTGTTAACCTGTACATCTAAACCATTCTACAATACAATCTATTTATGCTGGTTGTGAAATGACATTGATTTGTTGTCTACAGTTTAAAACATTTTCTTGGCCTGTGTCTTCGGAGAGTGCTTTTCATTCTTTGCTGAATACTGTAGGCACTATAAACATCTGCATATCGATCTTCGAGTCTGTTTTGTGAAAAAAGAAAGATTTGTGAATGCAGCAGGGATGTGACAACTTCAGTCAGCAGTTCTTTCTCAGCTTCACCATCCTCATAACAGTGTAAGGACTTGACAGAGGCTGTACTACTGTCCACAGCCCAGTTTATAATCACAACCCCAGTTTTCCATAAAAGTATCAGGATCCTGAGGTCCTGTTATAGACCTTCCGAAACAGTATGCCAACCAATTTCTGATAGTTGTTCAAAGCATATCCTACTCCTAAACGAAATTCAGGTTCCCTTGACCTTATATTTGTCAAGCATGCTCAATTATACTGTAAATTATTTTCTCTCCCTAAATCATAGTAATGTTTGCATAGATATACAGTATATTCATGTTTTCGGGAGGCAGATCAGAAAACAGATGTAACAAAATCAACATTCATTCATTCATTCATCTTCTATATCGCTTAATCCTGTGTTCAGGGTCACGGGGGACCTGGAGCCTATCCCAGGAGACTTCGGGCACTAGGCGGGGTACACCCTGGACAGGGTGCCAATCCATCGCAGGGCACACACACATACTGTACACACACTCACACATCCAATCACACACTACGGGCAATTTGGGAACGCCAATTAGCCTAACCTGCATGTCTTTGGACTGTGGGAGGAAACCGGAGTACCCGGAGGAAACCCACCAAGCACGGGGAGAACATGCAAACTCCATGCACACAGAGACGGGAATCGAGCCTGGCCGGGGAATCGAACCCAGACCCTGGAGGTGCAAGGCGACAGTGCTAACCACTACACCACCGCGCCGCCCAAAATCAACATGAGACCGCTATAACAACATCATCAAACTAGGAACCCAAGACTTGTGAGGTTGTAATGCAACCTGCTACACCATTGTTCCCTGCCTTCTATCATTAAACGAGGAGCAAGCTCAGATGGAGATAACCTGGTATGAACCCCGGCAAGACCCTCATCCTCCAACGTTCAGAAAAACACTGCAAGTAGGACTCATCTTCAGTGTTGATTTCAAAAACAACTTCAACTATTAACGAGACTTGATAATAATCACATATTGTATTCATTTTGCAAAGAACACCCCATTAGGCCCTAATGTCGAATGAAAACGTGGGTGCATGACTTTATTACAATAACGCAATGAACCATATTCCAAGTGTATTTCTTAGTATACAGAACTTTGCAAAATTGCAAAAGTGACCCATCCTTCTTTTTTTTGCTTGTATGTTTTAATGTAGTCTTGGGGAATAATTCTCCAGGCTTCCTGAAGGACAGTTTTGGCTCTCATTTTCTATCCAGTCCTTTTTCCTTGAACACTTTCAGTGTAATGTTTTTTGAACTGTGACAAATTCAAGCATAAAAAAAGTACCTGTGAGAAACAGATGATGCAGATGATGACAGACAATCGGGCCGGTGATTAGTATACTGGTGATGCTGAGTGCTGCATGGTTGGAGCAGACGAGAGGGGAAATGAGGTTGCTGTTGATGTTGTTCCATAAACAACCAATTTTTTTATTATATCTTAAGGCACTTAACAGAATTTCACATGAAAACATTTGATTCCATTTCTTTAATTTAAGTGACATAATTAAATTTGATTTAATTTCATTTTATTTTAAGAAATGAGGGGTTGCCCAAGATTTTACCCAACATTAATAGATTCTCCTATGTCCTAGTTTACCCTAGCTTAGCATTGGTTTGCTGGTTAAACACCTCCTCCATAGAGTCTGATAAACTACAGATGAATATTTACTCATGAATAAGTCCTTATACGTGTTGATTCACTGATTATCTGCATAATAAAGTGGATTTTTTGTTTCTTGGCCAGCTTTGAAGTATCCCAGTTTGTGAAGTAAGGGTATTATTGACTACTTGGAACCCCTTAGTGACACTCTGTCAGTCCTGGATGAACAGTTTAATAATGTTCAAAAGAATTCCTAGAATCCAAATCCCACCTGACCTCACCAAGCTCAGCAAAGTTGTGTACCACTTCCCCACTGACCATGAGACTTTGTGGCCAGAAAACTCAAAGAAGGGCTTTGCTTTAAAAAAAAAAAAGGGTATTTTCCACCCTAACATGAGTTACTGAGACCTGTGCTCCGTCACTGAAAATTGTCCATATCTATTATGGCTAGTTCCTGCAGTGACAAGTTTTAGACCTAAGCAGTGCATCAAAAAGTATCTGCATGTACAATAAAGATGAACATATAAAAGTATTCCTTAATCTATATAGTATAGTGGTATATAGTCTGCTCGATATCACATGTTTCAAGCTATTTCAAGCTTAAAGCATCGTCTTGAAAGATGTCAGCTCAAATGCACACATACCTGATAAAAATATATCTAATATCTAAAGGAATATTGGTTCCACAAATCCACCAAATCTTTTCTTAGAAATACTGTATTAGCACATAAAGTCGACAAAGAGATGAAGGCAAAGTGAAAATGGTAAGTAATTGGCTCCTACTGTTAAGGAGTTTCAAATATTTCTCAGCAACTTTAACCTCTCCTGAAGATTATTACATAGATTCGGTATGATTGGCACCATTCTAATATCACTAAATCCACAAAGTGTGAGTGCTTAAAGGTCCCATATTTTGCTATTTCTTTAACAAGTGAAAAGAAACCTCAGAGGTTCTCCAAAGTGTGTGTGTTACTGCTCCCGCTGAGAAATCCCTAAGATCATGATTTTTTTTTACCCTCTGTTTCACTCCTTTTCTGAACGTGCTGTTTCAGTGTTCATGTAAATGAGATCACGTGCCGAGCCATACCCCTCCGGAGAACAGCAGGGTTAAGCACAGCAGGCCGGAGCTCAGCAACAGTCCTGGGGAAGGTATCTTCTTAGATGAAGTCATTTTAGGGGGAAAATCTGGTCTGTTTACAGTATGTTCTGGCCAAAAGTAGACAAAACACGAGTGAATAATAATTAAAAGACCTAAGTGAACAATTTACTAGTGTTTTTGTTTTAATACAATTTTATCACTCTCTGTCCTTTGTACTCAAGGTGCCTCAAAAATCGCAAAGAAGCCTTTCTTTCTCTGTCTCATGCTCACCTGGCCACAATCCATCCTTATGCATATTACTGCCAATATTCAGTACAACTGAATCTAAATATGATGTGGGCAGTCAGAACTTTAAGGCATTCTGTTGTGACAGTATTTTTATGTTGATAATGCTTAATTAAAAAAAATCTGACTTACTCATGATATGCTTTATGGCATGTTGACTATAGTCCCATATTGCAGTGCATTTTACAACTGCTCCTGCAATCCAGTGTTATGCCGCTTTCCTGATTATTGTCAGATGATTTCCTAAGACTTTGTTCTGTACCTCCTGATTGTCATAGAGAGCGTCAAGGTGCTTTTTAATGAGGTATTTCATCAGTGTGAATAACGCAAAGACATTGTGTCTCATAGAGGTGTTCATTTCACCTGACATTCCTGAAAGGCGTTGAACACTAATGTAAGTCTCTCCTCTGGATACCATCTAGAGTCTAATGGGGAGATGGAGAGGCTAAATTAAGACTCTGAGAGATGGTTCCCTGCTTCAACAATCCTTATGAGTGGGACATTTCCCAACTATGAGGCACCTTTGTTTTTATCTTTTTAGTGTTTATAGACTGTGATCTTCCTCCTATTGTCCTGATGACTGGATCCGAAAAAAATTAAATGACTTGGAAGAAATCTGATATCTGGCTGCAATAGTTCATCAGATAACAGATACAGATGCTTACCAAAGATGGTAGCATCCACCTCCACTATTCATGAGGTTGAATCATTGTCATATTTACATGAATCACAGGAAACCGCAATACCCACTCATTAGTGGTACAAAGTACGTGAGTAAGAACTTGTAGCCATGTGTAATACAGAAGGTTGGGTCTGTATTTACAGTATAATGCAGTATAGCTTACATTGTCAAAAAACATTAAGCTTCCCACAATTAGATCCCCCTACAATACTCTCTGGCTCAAAATTACATTAGCTAATAATGGATCCTATCAGCCTTTCCATAAATAGAGACTGTAGTCTCTAAAAATGCATAATCAAGAGGGAGTTTCCTTGTATTCAACCTGGGTAATCTTCTTCTAGGGAAAACTTTGTCACTATTATGAAAGGGAGTGCATGCATACCAAGGCATTCTTACCATCTCTTGGGAGGAATACATGGAGAAAGCCTATGAGAGGAAAAGGACAAAGCATGCTGACATTGTAGATTACAGATTATTGTTGTAGTAACATCTAGCAGTGGTGGAGAAAGAATAGAAATCCTCTACTTGAGTAAAATTAGAGATACCATTGGAAAAATATTATTCAAGTAAAAGTAAATGTCCCCCAATCATAATTCTACTTGAATAAAAGTACAAAAGTAGGCACCTTCAAATATATTTGGCTTACAGTAGCCTTTCTTTAAACACCGGCTACACTGTCAAATCACACGATTGCACATAATAATCAACAGGTGACGATATGGCCACTTGAAATACTACTGTACGCCTCACTGTGGTTATGCAATACAATGGCATGCAGAAATGTAGTGAAATAAAAAGTACAGATATTTGCTGTAGTTGAGTAAAAGTAAAAAGTATTCTCTGATCAAAATTACTCAAGTAAAGTACAGATATGTGAAATAAGAACATACTGTATGTGATTAAGGACAGCACAGAAGTAAGTGTACATACAGTAGTTACTATCCGCGTCTGACAGAGGCCTGGCCAACCAATGCCTATAACCAACCGGGCAAAGAGCCATCAAGATGGTTTTGGAAGTACTTGGAACTGGATCAAAAGAAGTTGTGTGTGGGAAGGTAGTGCTTCCTGGTCTGCATTATAATGGATTTCCCCACATTACTCACATCTGCCACTCTCTACATGCAAGAACACTAACCTGGAGCTGAACTGTCTCTTCCACAGCTGTGGAGTTTAACCTGGCCTACATGTTTTACCCATGCAGGACTTGCCGCATATATTTTCCAGTGGACTGGGAAAGGTACAGTGTGCTTAAACACTGATGGGTAGCCTCAAGAGACATCCTAGATTGTTCTCTAATACAGGACATCTGAGTCCCAGGGGTAGCCCTTAAACACAGGGTACACTCATGTTAATATCTATTTTTGTTAAATAAAATATTACAAGATTATGCTTAACATTAAACTTTTGATCTGTCATGTATTTGCCAGAAGTCTTTAAATGATTCTGTCAGGCCTACAGTTATACAGTAAAGCTTAAGAATATGCTAAAACTACATTACTGTATCCAAACGTGATTTATTAGTGTTGTTCACATCCCGCCAGCAGAAGCCGCTCATCGCCACAGAAATATGAAATCATTATGCTAATTCATAGAACCATCATAGACATATGAGCATGATGTTAAGGTTTAATTAAAAACTGTCAATTACATTTCCTCCTCACTTGTTACAATGTTAGTATGATTTATTGGATAAGCTTTGTTTTGTTGTCTTCTTTTTAATATGTTCCATTTAGTTATGTCTTCTTATCATGGGTTTCAAAATACGATTTGTCTGTACAGGCCCTTGTGATTTGACATTTGCAATGTGCTCCATATAGGCAAATGTAAACTGACACACTGCATCCGAATGTACATCCTCTTCTTTTATCCACATTAAAACTTCAGCACTACAGATAATGACACTTGGCAGGGGGTAGATATATATTGTAGTATCCAAAAAGTTTTTTCATATATATATATATATATAATGTTTTCACACCTGATGCACTGTGTCTATTTTTTTTATTATCTTGTTTTAATAAAGCATGGTATAAACTTGCCTTAATCATTTTTTTTGTTTTATACTAACACACTTGCCAAACACATGGCATTAATTGTTTAATTGTGCTCTAGTAGCCTGTTGATCTTCAAGATCAGTCCATTGATACAGAACTGATATATCATTTCCCCATGGGTTTTGCTACATGTCAATTCATAGCCTGAGTAATTCTGAGAAACTAAAGCACTAAGGCAGGTCACGTGGAGGGGACACGATGCGGTTGTTGAAACAAAGGGACAAACGTGTGCTAATGAAAGGTATAGTGGAAGAGGAGCCTTTGGCCTAGCTGCCTCTCCTCGCTGCATGATTTAAGAGTTGCTCTCTTGACTGTGACAGTGCGGTATTTCTATCACCCCGATTATAACTCGCTGTGATTATTCAACTCCAACAGCATCGGCCCCCCGACTGCATTTAGCCCAAACGTAATATCCCTCATGCATACATTATCCATCTTCCTTATTATCCTGAATCATTTCAGAATTAAATTCTGGCCCCTCCAATATGGGCGCAGGGAGTCGACTGCTTCATCGCGTAGTCAAAGGTTAAGATACCAATCAAAGGCACCTCAGCTATGTAGCCAGACACTTTAATATTCGCAAAGCGGATAATTGTGAATGGACATAATATTTTTCCCTTGCCCTGATTACCCTAAAGGCAACGCACACTTGGACAGTAGAGAGAGGGGAACTAGCACAAGTGCAGATATTGAATATCTTGGCGAAAAGAAAAATAGTATCTGGAGGTTCATCTACGGAGAGGGGAAAGACACTGAGGTTTCTGATGAAAAGACTGCAAGTAAAGAATATTAGAAATGTGCTAGCTCACTTTTGTGACATGAAGCCAGTTGGTTTCCTAGTTGAGCACAAGTACAGCACATTTTTCTAAAAGATCTGAAAACAACCCAGGTATAGACATACAGAATAAATGGTATTCTTAAGCTTATTATGAGTTAGTACCTGTTTGCAATATTGCAATACTGTTAAATCTATACATTTAAATTTCTCCCTGATTTAAAGAGGTGCTTTCTTTCACTGTGCAATCAGCTTTTAAAGGACCTGATGTAGAAGTTCTCCTAAGCAGCACTTTTGGGATGTAAAGCATTACTGAAATATATCTCCTGCATACATCCAAATTAAGACTCACTAGAGTGGTAAGAAGAACAGACACTGGAAATGGTCAGGATTGTATGCATGCTGTGAGCGGTTATAAATCAATCTATCAAGGCCCTGATCTGCATTCCGATTTAGGATAAAGGCTCGGCGAACCCGCATCAGGAAACACTTCCATTTGCAACCTTTTGAATGCAGTGCGGCCATTGGAACCTGCGATAAATCTGTCTCTTTTGAACCCTCTTGATATGCAATTCTTAAGCTGTCAGTGGCACTTCAGATCCCCGAAAGGCCTTTGTAATGCATGTAGATTATCTTTGTTGGCCAGCATATGTAGAGGCTTAGACCTGATGCATTACTCCTGCAGAGGGACAATGCAAGGAAAAAAAGGGACTCAAGACATTCTTTTACAGTGAAATATGAAATAAGATTACTGTCATTCTCATGAATGAGAAGGAAACCTAGCAGGATTATTGTACTTACCAAATATTCACACTTTTATAAATGTTACTCTGTCATTCCTTATTTAATAAAACAGACTCGTTCTGTCCGATCCAATCAATACTTTAACATACGCAAACACACCAAGTCCACTTTTTCAGTGTTCTCTCTCCCAGCAGACAAAGCTCAGTCTCTGATTATGATCAAGGCCGGTGTAGTCAGCTCAGCGGCAGCTCCCGCTGCTCCCTCATGCGTCTAAATACAGCTTCGCCTAATTACTCACACCATTAGTTTATTGCTCTTATATATTTGTTGGCTATTAGCCACAGAGTCTGAGTTAAGGTCCATCCAGCGAAATCTTAATTACTCCAATCTGCACCCATGCACACAGACACACGTATAAATACAGGCAAACACGCCTCCACAAGCACACACATACTATACAATGTTGTGACAGTCAAGTGCCTGGATAACATATTTACAGGCTGGTAAAAAAAAAATACAGCCAGGCAGTTCTTATAGTGTGGCCCTAGAATGCTGATTTGTTTGCAGTTTATGTGATGAGAGGAATGTCAGAGATTAATGTGCAGAGAGCACTAGGCGTAATTGGACATGTAATTATTAGAGCGATGTTGAAGACTGGTTCATATGGGGAGGAGTATGGCATATGGTCATAAATGCCTGGGTGGATGTGCTTATGAAAAATACAGCACGCAAAAAAAGGCATTTGGAATAGGAGGAGTTTACTAAGCGCAACCTTTTGTAAAATACATTATTTAGAACTGTCGCTTGTCCTCAAGAACAATGATCAGACCTTTATTTGTATAGCGTCCCTGCCAAGTGTTCTGGGTGGTCAACACCGTGCTGTGACCTTCTTGTACATGTATGTTGTTATTGTTATCATTTACCTTCTCTTAGCATCGATCAGGAGAACGCTAATATGTTACTAGACTCAAGTGGATTTTCCATGCCAACCTCTATGGGAGCGGTATTGCGTCATTCTGAAACACCGTCTCATTCCAAAACTGTTTTCTGTTAATTCATTCATCTGCTTGTGTTTGAGTCTGGGAAAGACAAAACCTGAGGTTAAATGCATACAAAAAATACTTTATACAGTATATTTGTATTATCTTACTAGTAATTTTTGTACAATGGAACCTTGGATTGCGAGTAACGTTTTGCAACACGAGCAAAAAATTTTTAAATATATTTCAACTTGATTAACAAGTGAGGGCTGGACATACGAGTAGTATGCATGCGCTTTGTCTGGCAAGCGTCACATGATCACAGCTGAGCCAATAGTTTTTCACTCTGACCTTACAAACTTTTTGTGTGTAATTATCTACAATGTTCAGTCTCAGTGCGGGTGCATTACTCGTATGCTCGATATTAGTGCATGCGTGTACTGTTTACGATAACATTGTGACCACGTGTGACACCGTTAGTGTGTGTGTGAGTGTGTGTGTTTGTGTGTGCATGAGCATGTGTGGAAAGTTGTCCAACACAGCAATGTCTAAATGTACTATATGTTTTTTTCAGTTGCCATTCACTAGTTAAATCTACTGCATTATATAACACCTACCAAAGCAAAGGTTAGTATTGAATATGAATTGTCTTGTCTTTCCTCTTAGATACACAAAGAACTGCCTGTCCTTTTGTGAACACATGAGCCCATAGACACTGTTAGTCTCGCTCTGATTGACCCAAGACAAAGCAATGCTTTCCCTAACACCAAGACTCCAGGGTCTGTGTTGTTCTCTTGGACTTCTGTTCTGCTGCACCATGCATGAGCTCTGCACTCCTGTCAGGTGTTTATAGTGGAGGTGGATGTAAGTGCATGAACACATTTATTTACTGTGAAACAGAAGCCAAACATAACTATGAAAAATGTATGAGTCAGTAATAGGAACATGGTGCAAATGATTACTCATGCTAATTAGACAAAAATGTGCTTGTGATCATGTGACATGGTGAATCCAGTGAGCATGTGACATGAAAGGGATTGTGGGGGATGTAGGACATTGTCACCACTGTATTTTGCAATCTGTATGTTTAAAGGCTACAAATAGGCTAAATATTGGTTGTTAAAAACAACTTTTTTTAAATGAATTAATTTGTCAAACATAAATATATATTAATTGAATAGGAACACAAAGTGATGAACAAATACTTTGATTAAAATGTATTTATAGTCAATGTTGTTAGTCTTTCGGCTGCTCCCGGCAAGGGGTCGCCACAGCGGAGTATCCAGTCCACACAACAACTTGGCACAGGTTTTACGCCCGGATGCCCTTCCTGATGCAACACTCCAATTTTATTCGGGCTTGGGACCGGCACTGCATCCAGTGGCTGGGGGGTTTGGGAATCAAACCCGGGCCTTCCGCTTGGCAGGCGAAACATCTACCACTGAGCCACAAGTGTCAATGACAAATTTAATTAAGAGATTTTCCCTTTTGTTGAATATTGTAGGGAAGCACAAAAAACAATATATAGATAATCTCTACAGCAAATAGTTTTTTTTTATTAAAAACTAGCACTTACAGCTTGCACTTACACTTACACTTTGTGGGTTTCCTCCAAGTAATCTGGTTTCCTTCCACAGTCCAAAGACATGGAGATTAGGTTAACTGGTGATTTTAAATTAATCTTGGTGTGTGAAGGTGTGTGCGAGTGTGTGCGTGAATATGTGCCCTGCAATGGATTGGCACCCGCACAGTATATGTGCCACAAAAATTAAAGGAACAATTAATCCCGGTTTGACTTGAACACTCCTTATATGAATAAATATGTTCAAGTCAAACCAGAACTAATTGTTCCTTTAAATAGCTTGAAAATACAACAGCTTTGTAGTTAGTAGAAACTGGAGAAAAACAACCCAGATTATTGAACAAAGTGTGGAGTGAAGAAGTGTGGCTATAACACAGCTCACAGATATTTCCAGTTCATCTGTGCTGCATAACTGCATTTTTTCCTTTGGCCAAGTAGAGGAGAGTCATAAAAACCCTGACCTCCGGTGGTTGTTTTTCTTATTATGTTGTGATTGCATCCCTGACTAACTCCGCAATCATTGCAATACCCATGAAATCTCTCCAAAAGCATGTTTTCATGGACTTAATCCCTGGTAGCAGTTACTTTTGCATAGTTTGTGATTTAGTTCTGGTGATATAGGAGTTCTGTTTTATCATAAAATGGTCATAAAATGCTCTGGCTTAGACTGAAACGAGACAGTTTTAACAGTCACACTGGCACGTCCTGTTACTGAGGTATAGAGGTTTAAAGCAGAACTGAGATGTTGGCAAGTGAAAATATTTGAATAAAGTAATATCGATTAAATCATTGGCTATTTCTAGATTCATTTAATGCTTGAAATATTGTCTTCTTCTACTGGCAGATAATTACACTCGCTATAAGGTTTTTTCTTTTCAGTGTAGGATCTACCATGTATGTGTCTGTGTGTGAGTGTGTGTGTCGTGGAGCCGCTGGTATAGGCGTAGGCGGACTGACACTCTAGACAGGTGTAAAATCAGTATCTGGCATGGCCACTGGCACAATGACCACTGAACACTCTGATACAGGCTCTTAACTGTCCATCTCACCCGTATCCCACACGCTCATTCCCTCTGTGCAAACACACACACGTCTCATCAGCTCCAATACTCGCTACTATCTGCGCAAAGCCACAATAGGATCTTTTTTGTAATAAAGAGACAGAGAAAGACAGAGAAAAGGGCAGCAGGTGGGGTATGGAGGCTGAGCAATCACTGAATGCTGCAGTTTAGACCAGAAGATACCTTCCCAAAACCCTAAAGGTCCGAGACTGAGGAATAAGAAAAAAATAAATAAGAGAATGATGGACTTACTAGTTCATCATTACTAGTATTTACACATATTAGCATTTTAATTCTTTTTTAGTTCAGTGAGCTGCATATTCGTGTCTGTCCGTGTGCACTTTAGAAAATTCTCAGTTCAGCACTACGTTAGAAGCCACAATGTTTATCATTCTGCTTATTTTGCTAATGTAATATATTTAATTCGAACAATTTACAAGATGTGTATTAAAAAACAAAACAACAACAATAACAAAAAAATTAATAAATAAAAAAGAATTGCCTGAACATGTTTTCTGTAATATGAATTGTATTAAATGGGCTTTTTTGCTTTCATTAGCATAATTGATTTCCTAAAAAAAAAAAAAAAAACACAACCAAATCAGTTCCTGCATTTTAAATGACCATTATGAATGAGTGGGATTAATTAAGAATCATATGAGTAAATTGAAGATTAAGAGGAAGGATCCATGTGCTAAAAAACATTCAATATCAGGTGAGAGAGAGAGAGAGAGAGAGAGAGAAACTTAACTCACAAGCACACTATGTGATCGTAGAAATTCTAACTCCAGCTCAGAGTCAAGGTGACTTTTGTAAGGATTGCCTGTAAAATAAAGTTCATGGCTACAGATTGATATTAAATTATGTAGCAGGTAACAAAGTGAAAGGATATCACGCATACGATTGAACTGAAAACGTCCCCCCCCCACACACACACCCCCAGCCTGGTTGCGGCACTCTCGGACGATGCAACGCTTCTTTGCATAACCTTTTGAAGTATCATGATAATGGTCCTCTATAATAAACGATCGGTTAGAGCCTGAATACTGGAATAGGTCTTTATGTCAAGGCTGTACACGCTGTTTCAGCAGCAGGCTAAATGCTATCAGTGAAGCGCAGTAGCAGGGGCGACTGTAAAGACCACAAAAACACCATGATATATGGGATGCTGTAGAAAGAGACAGAGATAGGGCAATTCTTTGTACAGGCTGTGGCTCTGATAAGCATTCAGGGCACTTCAAGCAGCATTCAGAGCATTTAGGGCAGCAATTAGCCTCCTGTTTGTCTATCCTGATAATGTCAGACTGGAGATACTGGACGTCGGGATGAATAGTATAACATCAATTCAGCTATTCAGTTCAGATCCTTTGTGTGCTGTTTGTTGTGCGTCTCAGGGAAAATGCACGTATGAAAAGGAAGAGTTGTTTAAATGTAGAAAGCTTCATGGATTTCATATTTTAGGAGCAGATTTTTTGGAAGTCTTGATTCTTGACTTTAATAACTAAAACACAAGGCATGATGATCTGTAAACAGTGCAATGTTAATTAAGCAAATAATATAAATAATATAATACAGTGATACCTCAGTAATAAAAACATCCTGCTTCACACAGTTTCGCCTTTAAAAATGACATTTTGAATGAGATTTTTTATGTCGTTCAAAATGTGTTTCGCATCAATGGAAAGCCAAAAGAAGTAAGTTTGCATTTTGTGCAAGCATTAGTGATGACATAGCACCATGGGTCTCCAAAATGTTATCAAGACCAGTTGCAAGAAGAAGAGGGAGCCACTTTGAGTTTTGTTTTAAAAGTGCCAATAACTATCATAAATTAATGTTAAGTCAGGTTTACTATCTATTTATTTCATATTTTACTTTATTTACATGTCTTTTGTTTTAAGCACAAATATGATTACAGTATAGTAATTTTGGTAATATTTTAAGGGGCCTGGAACGGATTATCTTCATTTATGTTATTTCCTATGGGAAAATTACAGTGGCCGTGAAGTGCAAAATAAATTAGCAAAACTGAAAACAAACTAACAAAACCCAAAACAAAATAACAAATTAAAAACAAAATTAACAAAACGGAAAACAAAATAACTATTTGTTATTAATTTGTTTGAACTTTGTTGTTAATTTGTTTTCGGTTTTGTTAATTTGTATTGTACTTCTCGGCCAGTCAGATACAAACCGGAAAAGGTAGGTATAGTTTACGAATGAAATGCTTACCACTGATTGGACGAGACATCTGTCACTCAAGATATACAGGAAGTACTGTAGTAGCGGTAAAATCGTGTTTGTATGAATGTGCAAACATTATTGTGGTTTCAAATATGGCGTTCTTACGGTGGCCCTGAAAGACAGAACACACAAGAAACAAAGATAAAGAAACAAGTTCTTACTTCCTGTATACTGTATCTTGAGTGACAGATGTTTCATCAGCGGTAAGAATTTCATTCGCAAACTATACCCACCTTTTCCGGTTTGTATATGACTGGCCAAGAAGTGCAATACAAATTAACAAAATGGAAAATAAATTAACAAATTCAAAACCAAATTAACAAATCCGAAAACAAAATAACAAAAGCAAAAACAAAACATTTGGATGATGTGAGTGTTTATGAAATGCATGGGAAGACCTTTCCATTCGGAGATAGCATGGGTTTATTCATTCATTCATTCATTTTCTATACCGCTTAATCCTGTGTTCAGGGTCGCGGGGGGTTTATTAACTGGTAAACTGAAAAGTTACTAAAGAACACTGAAAACCAAAAAAGCAAACAGAACTACTCGAGACAGGACAGGGCTCTGAAAATGAAAAAAACGTGCGCCCCTCTCTGGACCAGTCAACACTTTTGATGGCTTATGTGTAATTTTATATGTTTTTAGACTTCAACTTTGAGCACACACGCCAATCGCATCGCGTGCCGCTCTTTCTCTCTCTATGTCATTGGCTTCTTATGTAGACGATGGCTGAATAGATTATGTACTGTAGATTTGACTTAGTCTTTAACCTTGACGCGCTTTGTCTTTGGCCCTGATACCATACCGGGTGCTACCTAATGTTCGCACAGAGTGAGCACGTATCTGGGGGCCTTAAGTAAACACGCCGACAGGTGCAGCGTCTTTGCACTGATTGCGTCTGCGGCAGCAGCGCCTAGCAACCGCGCATCTAGGTATCGGTGGATCTGCCTGTTCAGAACTCTGTAGCAGCCAACAGATCTGTCCATTCTAAACAGTGCAGAGTGTTCTCTCACAGCTCTGCCTCTCGCGAGACCCACGTCTCGAGAGGCAGTTATATTAAAAGTATAGTGCATGCAATGAGTGAATATGAGTTGTGTAAAAATATAAAAGTTATGTAAGACACCTTAAATGTGCTAAGAACCCAATGACCATCAAAGCAGGACAATTCGGCATGCACTAGCAAAACTGGAATTGCATTACAGGAAACGTGTTTGAGGATGTCTCCTGTTGAGGCTACCATCTGTAGATTGGTGGAGACAGGGGTACACAATTTCTCATGACAGTATCCTAAGACTGTTTAAGCAATTTGGAGCTATGAGCCATCATAGCAAAACTGTAATGCCCTCCAAAGCCATGTTTATAGTTATTAACTGTTCTCAGTTAACATCTATCTTTAAGCAGACCATATTGGGCTATCATCAGCAGCAGTGAGTCGTTATCATCAGGATGGATCAGGCAAGTCAGGAGGAAAGACTGGGTTGGGGTCACTGGTAACTCTGGAGTTGGAGTACCTTGTGTATCTGAACAGAGGAAATAATGTTCATTCATTCATTCATCTTCTATACCGCTTTATCCTGTATTTAGGGTCGCGGGGACCTGGAGCCTATCCCAGGAGACTCAGGGCACGAGGCAGGGTACACCCTGGACAGCGTGCCACTCCATCGCAGAGCACACACACACACACACACACACACACACACACACACTCATTCACACACTATGGTCAATTTGGGAACGCCAATTAGCCTAATCTGCATGTCTTTGGACTGTGGGAGGAAACCGGAGTACCCGGAGGAAACCCACCAAGCACGGGGAGAACATGCAAACTCCATGCACATAGAGACAGGAATTGAGCCTGGCCGGGAATCGAACCCAGACCCTGGAGGTGCAAGGCGACAGTGCTAACCACTACACCACCGTGCTGCCGGAAATAATGTGTCAATGCTAAACAAGTAAGCTGGCATATTAGATTACAATCTATTATAAAGAGCATAAAACCACCTATAAACTGTTACAGATTATGGCTGTGTTTTCTCCCAAATGGTGACAAATTTAAATATCAATATTAACACTGAAATATGCTATACTGAGTGTAGTTTTCTTTGGAGAAAAGACTAGCACTGAGTGATTTTCAGAAATATCAACAGTGTCAGAGACACACAGGCAAGAATGTAACAATAAAATCCTCAGAGACTAAGAGGTTTTCCTTTCTTTCTTTCATTATTTCTCAGCAATAGTCTTCATGCCAGTGTCATCACTTCATGCCAGTGGCCACTGGTGTAGGGAAAGTTATATTACCACCACACATTTGTAGGGTCTTGGTACTTAACTCAGATTAGAGATCATTTCCTCCAGGTTTTTTTCTGGTTTGCTCCAGGTTCTCTGGTTTCCTTCTATCTCACAAAATGCCAGTGGGTAAACTGTCTGTAATAAAATGCCATAAGGTATGATGGTTTTTGGACTGTTGTGACCCTGACTAGTTAAAGGTCATTAGATTTTTTCCCCCATTTGCTTGAAGAGAGCAAATACAGTAAGTGTATCCTACCTCTCTGGGAGAACTTCGGAACAGTCGGTACAGTGGAACCGCTGTAGAAATCTTCCAAAACATCCAAAAACTAACACTGGCAAAACCTTTTTTTTTTTTTTTTTTTTTTAACGAATTAAGCACCGATATGCAAAGGAAACTGTTGGTTGGTTTGCATATGAGATGTAATGTACAGTATCAGATATGTGAGATATAATTGCCAGATCTAAATCCAAAGAGGACTGTATGTCCATGGTGTGAGCAGGCCAGTCTTAAATTAAACCAAATTAAGAAGTTATGAAAAGAAAACTTTATTTTAGTGAGAAGCATCACTGATATGCAGGCCACTTCATCATGAGATCTTCAGTGACATGAGGAGTAAAAAAAATAGAAGGACTTTATGTACTAATAAGTACATAATTATAGGTGCAAGTACTGGCATGTACACACACACACACACACACACCAACTAAATATGCTTATGAGCTTCTACCTAAAGAGAGATTTGGCCATAACAGCCAAGAACACACACAGTCAGAGAAATATGAGTGTGTTGCAGTTAATTGGGTGACCCCTGGGGCCAAAAGAGTGATTCTCCCTCGTGAAACGTTGATATTGTATGAAGTCTTCAAAGCCAAACTCACTCTCTCTTTTTCTCTTTCTACCAGCTTACTACCATGCTAGTTCAACACTACACTGCTTTGGCCCCCAGCCCGGAGTACACACACACACAAATGCATCATTTTTAAATCACTGATTAAGAAATTGGAGCAACCACCACTTTATCTAAAAGATATAAGAAAAATGATAGCACCGCAGCTATACTCATAACTCCACAGGAAAAACATCAACATACAGTAATGCATCAGTCAGGATTTAGGACTTATAATAGCACATAGACAGTGCTGGTTAAAGTGGTAAATTACTAGCCTCTGATTAGGGTTGTGCCTCCTTTGTGATGGCAGGCATACAGCCAGCACCTCTTACTGTACCATGTTCACGCTGCTCGCTTAACTGGGAATATAAGGGCAAGTAATCGCTTCAGGACCACGACCAGCGTCTTTAAGAGGAGCAAGGCCCTCAACTCACTAGGACTGGCAGCAAATAATCGTGTAACATCCTGCTGAATATAAAAGGCCAGCTGAGCATCAGTTTGGTGAGTAGTGTGTCTTGGGTGTCTAATTCACAGACACTCTGTCTCTCTGCATTTCCAGAGTTCGACTGTGCTGGAAACTTTCCTCCAATGGGCATGCTTCAGGGTCCCCCAGTAGTGATCATCCCCTGGGTCAGGACAACTGCTGTCACATCTGGGAGCCAAGGAACTGCACCTTCCTACCTGATTGTCACATCTCTTCCCAACTTAACCTCCATTGATTTTGTTAATAAAAGAGCACATTTATTCCAAACATCCATCCACTGTTGTCTGTGTTTCGACTTGCCCTGCTCAAATTTTTACACCTTGCTTTAGTTGCCATAACCTTATTGCAGCTCTTGAGACCAGTGATCATACCATTCTCCTTGATAGATAAAAAAAAATGTTGTATGAGTTAAGGACACAGCCTTCTACTAGCTCGGGTCTTACTCAACTGTTTGTTATCAGTTTGTAAAAGTAAAGCTGTGCCTTTTTCTACTTGAAGATATCAGCAAATG
The DNA here is from genome assembly GCA_030522415.1 of Channallabes apus. Lineage (NCBI taxonomy): Eukaryota > Metazoa > Chordata > Actinopteri > Siluriformes > Clariidae > Channallabes > Channallabes apus. Next base: position 16,756,625 of record CM060108.1, on the reverse strand, counting down.
TACTAGAGTAAGGTTTGGTGTTCTGCAAGGTTCTGTTTTTAGCCCTTTTTCTTTCTATGCATTTCTAAGCATTGTATTAATTTACAACTTTATGCTGATGACATACAGTTGTATGTTTCAGCAAAGCCAGAGGAGAGACACCAGCTTAATAAAGTTAAGGAAAGCATAAAGGACATTAGACACTGGATGCTTAGCAATTTCAGTCTCCTTCACTCTGACAGAAGTCCTGGTACTTGGAACACATTAAACTTTCTAAACACTCTGAATGGCCTTTTATTTTATCATGCACAGCAGTAAAAGATCTTGGTGTTATTATTGATTACAGTCTTTCATTTGAAGCTCATGTAGATAATATTACTGAGGTAATATTTTTCATCTCAAAACTAGGGTAAGAAATATATTGTCACTATATGATGCAAAATAACTGTTACATGCTTTTGCATGTTACATTTCTCTAGGGTGGACTACTGTAATGCCTTATTGTCTGAATGTTATACTAGGCACACATTAGTCCAGAATGCAATAGAATTTTGCAGTCATTGCTAGAACTAGAAGATATCAGCACATGACCCCTATCTTATCAACATTACATTGGCTTTTGTACTGATTTTAAAATACACTATTGACCTGGAACGGGAGATCGACAGGCGGATCGGGTCAGCGTCTGCAGTGATGCGAGCTCTGTATCGGTCCGTCGTGGTGAAGAAGGAGCTGAGCCAAAAGGCAAAGCTCTCAATTTACCGGTAGATCACCTATGGTCATGAGCTGTGGGTAGTGACCGAAAGAACAAGATCGCAAATACAAGCGGCCGAAATGAGTTTCCTCCGCAGGGTGTCTGGGCTCTCCCTTAGAGATAGGGTGAGAAGCTCAGTCATCCGGGAGGGGCTCAGAGTAGAGCCGCTGCTCCTCCGCATCGAGAGGAGCCAGATGAGGTGGCTTGGGCATCTATTTAGGATGCCCCCTGGACGCATCCCTTGTGAGGTGTTCCAGACACGCCCCACCGGAAAGAGACCCCAGGGAAGACCCAGGACATGCTGGAGGTACTATGTCTCTCGGCTGGCCTGGGAACACCTTGGGATCCCCCCGGAAGAGCTGGAAGAAGTGGCCAGGGAGAGGGAAGTCTGGGCATCCCTGCTGAAGCTGCTGCCCCCGCAACCCGACCTCAGATAAGCGGAAGAAAATGGATGGATGGATGGATGGATGGATGGATGGACTATTGACCTATAAAGAACTGAATGGTCTTGTACCACAGTAGCGCTGAATGTATTGCTGGTATTTTATGATCTGCTATTCCTGCTTTAATCAAAAGGTGCATGCTGTTTGTTGGTCCCTCATATAATGAAAGCTGCAGCAGGGGTCAGACCCTTTTCTTACAATGCCCCACAGTTATGGAATAGCCTTCCAGTTAATGTTGAGGACTTGTGTTTAGTTAATGTTAGTTAATGTTTAGGACTTACATGTCCAGTCAAGCCTTTTACAAATAGTTTTTCATTAAATAAAGGAGCACAGCTTGGAGACTCATGGTATAGAGTTTTATGGTATGTTTGGATGCTGTCTAGAAGATGTAATCTATTGTACATCTTGTGCGTTAACGAGTTTTAAATTATGTACGAACACTTTATTCTCTTCATTAAAGCTCCTTGTGGATCATGTTCCATTCCTTGACATACAGTACTGTACTTGTGTAAACAATGTCTCATGTTCTTTGTGCACTTAGAATGAACTATTGGTTGTGAGTAGTTTTCTATCAATCATTAAAGTTAACAGTAGCTTTCTTATTAACAAGTATGACTAATATAATGTGGCAAACCTACATAGCTAATCAAAAATAATGCTAGTTAGGTAATTTTCCTGCTGAGGAGTTGTCTGTAATGGACATATTTATTTATAATTTAAAATTTTCCTTAGCTGTAAAATAAATGTAAATTTGTTATTGCAAATTAATAACTTTCAAGAGAGTTGTATTTGTAAACTTAGTTTCTCAGAGGTATGAACACTCCGTTACTTATTCTCTCTACTGCTTATTCTGTAGAGAGTTGAAGGAGACCTGGAGCCCAGGGAATTTGGGGAATGAGGTGGGGTACACCAAGGACAGTGAGCCAATGCATCGCAGTGCACACAAGCGAAAACGCACTCGCTTTCTCACTCACTCTGGGCACCTTGGACACCCCAATTAGGTGGTAGGCACCCTGTATGTTTATGGAAAGTTGGAGAAAATCTGGAGAAAACCCACCAAGCATGGGAAGAACATGCAAACTCCATGCACACAGACCCAAAGATGGGACTTGATCCATCGATCCTGATGGTATGAGGCCAAAGTGTTAAATACCAAGGCACCACGCCACCGAGATATGTACAGTATACTGTAAATGTTACAGACTAAGTATCATTTAGCCAGAATGCCAATGCATATGGATTTCTCACAGTGTAGTTGTTACCCATAAAAATCAGCAGATAACAACTTAATAAATAGAAGTTGATCAAATCTAATAAAATCTTTAGTCAGTCAGTTTGCTAGTCCCATTTTTGGGACTAGTATCTAGTCATGTGAAAATGATTGCTATCAGATGACAGTAGGTGTGTTTACATGGCCCTAATATTCTACTAATAATGGGAATAATACCCTAATTAGAATAAAACTGCATGATGTAACTTTCTCCATTACTGATTAAATGCTTTGTGCATATAAATGCCCATCTTATCACATCAGTGTCTACGAGTTAAGTTTGAATCATTAATCAGACTTGTTTAAATCATAATGAAAAAATATTGTCCATGTAAACATAGATAATTATACATATCTTTCAGACAGAATAGAAAACCATAGAATTCAGCACCCAAACCCATCCCATTAACAACAACAAAACAAACCCAAACATCTTATTCATGCGCTGTGTGTTTTGTTGCTCCTTGACACTCAACAGTCTCTGCCCTCTAAATCAGGCCTCTTCCCAGCTCAGGATGTTGAGTGTTTCATGGCTGATCATCTTAGATTTATCTCCAAATATACTGCTGCGGAATGTACTGTCCACTCAGACAAGTTGTTTCGGCGGGATTTGCTCTCTGTTAGAAAGAGTTATGTACATGCAGCACTTTATGTCTCGAGTCGTGGGGACAAAGCCGTTTACCTCCTATAGCAGAGGGCCTTTCTAAATCCACTTATCAATCTCAGTGCCGTCGGACAAATTCTCCCTGGCAGCCGAGGCAGGAGAGACCGAGTCAGCTTTATGGAGTTGCTCGCTCAGTGTCTACACATCAGCTGGCTTTTTACCCCATAAACACATGCAGAAGTGGTGTAGTGTAAACAAGGTTGTATTTCAGGTTCATCACAAAAGACTAACTTTTTTTTTTACTTGTGCACTGTGGATGAGTGTCTGTCTAGGAATGTTTGAGAAAAAAAATTTATCTGAAGATGGGCAAGTAAACAAGCCAGTGCATTACTTATAAAACCTCTCAGACAACCTTAAAATGCATTTTTAGAACTATATATCTCTCCTCTTGTCTCTCTCTCTCTCCCTTTCTCTCTCACACACATGCACACACTCACACACACACAGCATGACCTTTGGTATTTAATGGCAAAAGGGCAGGGCCTTCACATCACAAGCCACTAGTGATGATCTGTGTTGGCCTGAAGCGAGGCATATGTCTGTTAACAGTGGGCGACAGATACAGGTGTCACTATCCAGGCTTTCTTGCATGACCATAGGCTATGGCATGGCATCTATCTTTCCTTATCACACTCGCTCATTCTTTCTCTCTATCTCTACTTCACTCTTTTTCTCTCTTCGTCCTCTTTGTCTTTGCGCCGACCTTTCTGTTCCCCTCTTTATCGTTCTACCTTCTTATGTATCATTCCTTTCTCTTGCTGTGCTTTCTTTCGCTGTCCTTCATCCATCGCCTTTCTCCTCGCTCTCCGTCTCTCCCTCCCTCTCCTTCTCTCTGTTGCTGCCTGAGGGCTGCGAGGATGGCAGGACCCATGCTAATCACGGGTGACACATCATTGAGGGGAGCGGGCTGTTTGCTGTCAGCAGTGTTTTTGGTTCATAATTATTTCACGAGTGTCACGTCAGTGTCAGGCTCCAGGCGAGCCGGAGAGACAGGCGGCCTGTGGAGGTAGAGATGGAGGGAGGGAGGGAGGGACAGAGGGAGTGAGATAGAGAGAGAGAGAGAAAGAAAGGGAGGGAATGGGGGATGTCACTGTTAGCCATTTTCTGCCCAACACTTGCACTCCTTCAGAGTCGCCTACACCAGGAGAGAGAGAGAAAGAGAGAGGGAGGGAGAGAGAGAGGGGTGTGATTAAGGCTGTAGGGTCACTCTTGGGACTTGTTTTCTAAATCACTGTCAGATCTCTGTTAGTGTTGAGCGCACACAGGGTCATGAGAGAGCTCCCACAAATGAGATTTGGACCGACTGAGTGTTGTCATTTTATACCGAAACAACTTAAAGACCCAATTCTGTCTTGTATCAGGAAATCTATTCCATTCCAAGCAGTTGCAGAGTAGAAAGAAATGTTCCTTCATGACGATGCCTCACTAAGAAGACTAAGCCTGTTGTTTGTTCGTAAGAAATGTGCCAACGTTATAAGCCTAGTCTTTGTGGTGCTGAAAAGATTACCAGTTGAGTATGAGGAACCAAAGTTCCTTTAAAAAAAATGCTTTTTAAAAAACTGTATTCAAGTTTAAATAAAACAAAACCGAAAAAAAAAAAAGAAGTGAGGATGCAGAAAGGAGAGAATAGGCGAAGATGAAGAAGCTAAGGTTTGGACAAAGGTGGCAGCGAGAGCATCCAGTGGAAGGTAGAGAGAACAAAGAGTGCAGCGTGGGCTTGCTTTTTTTACTCCTCTTTCTCTGGTGTCACGGGCGTCAGCGGCGCAGGGGAGGAGGGAAGCAATCAATGATTTAAACAATAATGCTGCTCTCTGTATTCCCTGTCACACTCGCGCCTGCTTGCCGCTTCGAGGACTGTCACACACTGTCTCCAGCTCGACAGCTTATCTCCCGCATCCTGCTACTCCATCTTGTAGCTGTCCGCCAGTGTCCTCTTTCACACACACACACACACACACACACTCCTTTCACTCCCACTCTCCATTGCTCTCTCTATCTCTCTCGCTCTCTCACTCCGAGCAGACTCTGTTACTCACATGATGCCTTCACTCCTGGTTAATACACTGTGTCCCTCTGTAACCCTCCATCTCTTTGGTTCCACACCTCCTCCTCCTCCTCTTCCTCCTCCTCACTCGTAGGATGAAGTGGCACAGCCACTGCTTTAATGGAGGCGTCTTTCCTGCTTAAATATCGAAGGCCTTTGGTTTGGCATTCACGAAAGCATGTGGTAAACCACTGAGAAGACAAGTCGACAGTAACCCAGTGTGTCGTAGATAACTCCCTCATCTCTGCCCCGCTCTGAATCCCAGTCTCCCATATACACCCAATTCCACCTGCCAATTCACACAGTCTGCCTTGTGCTTAAAGATATCACCTTAAATTAAGGCAACGGGACAAACAAATTACATCTGTCACGTCCGGTTTTCACAGTGCCGACAGGAATTCAATACAGGGGGCCATGTTTGTTCAGTGGACTTCTAATCACACTTCTACGCCGGTCTCTCTGCTCACCGACTCCAGCCAGGCGACTGGCTTCCAGACCAACCAGCAGCATCAAGGCTAAGGTTCAAAGGTTACAGAAGTCGCTCTTGTCTCTAACCTGCACGTGTCGAAAGGTAATCTTCAGAATCAATGGATTCGTGGGGACGGTCTTCTCTGGGGAATGTTAACCCTTGTGCCATCAGGCAGGGCATGGCAACTGTGCACAGCTAGGGGTCAAGGGTCAAGCCATCCACCCACATGGCTGCCAGCATACTGCATCATTGGCTGGAAATAAGAACAGAGCTAAGTAAGGGTGTGAAAAGTGGGGTGTGTGTGTGGTGCTAATAATAGGTTACAGGATTGATTTTGTTAGGGTAGAATTAGCAAATATACAAAACGTGGTTAACTCATCAATTGCCAAAATGTATTGGAATCCTTATTTGAGTTGCAGCCATATGGCAATCAATGAAAGAAAGAGTTAACTAGAAAAATATGCTAATGGCTTGAGGACATAATATACATAAAATATACATGATTTATTTAATTTGTTAATAGGCTGTACATTTACAAATGATGTAACCTCATTGGAAATATTAAAAAAAGATTGAGAGAAGCCTTTTTCTCTCGTGTTTTTCAGGACATTGGGTGACCTCCTCCTCAACATGTGTAATATTCCAAAAATTCGATAGTTGTTAATATGTTCAGGTAATATGAATAAGTGAACTAATATGAACATAACCTATGATGGATGACGCATGGAAATAAATATTTCAAACATAAGATGTTAAATTAATTAGTTCATATTCCATACCGAATATCCTGTACAGGATACATTGCAGGGCAAAACAGGCAATTTGGGAATGCCAATCAACATAATCTGCATATTATTGGACTGTGGGAGGAAACCCAGCAAGCAAGGGGAGAGCATGCAAACTCCACAGACAGACCCGAGGCAGTAACGAACCCTCAACCTTTGAGGTGCGAGGCCACAGTGCTAATCACTACACCACCGTGCTGCCTAAGTGGATTCACAAATTATTGCAAAACAAAATTAAGCATTGGTATAGTTAAAGCAGTATGGGACTGGTTCGAGTTGATAGAAATACACCAACTCAAATAACATCATGCTACAACTGAGGTCTGCCAAGAGTATCTCAGAATGCACAGTACATCGAATCTTGAAGAAGATGGGCTACAGCAGCAGAAGACAACACTGGCTTGCATTCCTATCAGCTAAGAACAGAAAACTGAGGCTACTAATCAAATGTGCTTAACAAATTTGGACAATAGACGGTTGGAAAAAACCCTGGTCTGATGAGTTTTGATTACTGCTGTAACATTTAGAGGATTAGGACAGAATGTGTGGTCAACAACTTGAAAGCATGGATCCATCCTGACTTTTATCAGCAGTCCACGCTGCTGGAGGCGGTGGTGGTGTTAGTGTAATGGTGTGAGGGATATTTTCTTGGCATACTTTGGGCCCTTTAGTGTCGACTGAGCATCCTGTAAATGTCAAACCCTACCTGAGTATGTTGCTGATCATATCCATCCCTTTATGACCACAGGATGACACTTCATGTCACTAAGGTAAAATCATCTCAAACTGGTTTATTGTATCTTTCAATGACTTCACTGTACTCAAATAGCCTTGACAGTCACCAGATTTCAAACCATCCCCTTTGGGATGTGATGGAACAGGAGATTCAAATCATGGGTGTTCGCCAACAAACCTGCAGCAACTGCTTGATGCTATCATGTCAATATGTCAAGGAATTTTGCCAGCAACTTGTTGAATCTCTTCCATTAAGAATTAAGGCAGTTCTGAAGGCAAAAGTAGTTTCGGGTATGGTTTTACTGAGAAGCTGGACAAATAAGAAAATGTCAAAAACTTCATTGGAAAAGAGTGCCAGATATTTCTCCAGAATTATTGGCACCCTTCATGAAAATCCTCAAAAACATTATTCTAATATTGATCATTCATATAATGAGTCTATGCAGTTAATTCCTGCAAAAGTTTTTCCCTGAATAGGTAATTGTGCGAAAAAATGTCTGCAGGCAAAATTATTGGCACCCTTTAAAAATACTATAAATAAAACTGGAAAAAAAAATTCATGATTGGACAGCAAAAAAACAGTTTGAGGCTTATACATTTGTTGAAATGCAAACTATCAATCATTGCATGTATGGTTCTTTTACAATATATAGACTATATATTTTTTTTACTGCTTTTAGTGATATTGATACACATCATGCTGACAGTGTTTTCTTTTATTAATTATCCAAAGACGTAATGATAGGAATCCTATTTAATTATTTAAAAGTCTTCAAGTTTAGGCAGCATCTGTTTTACATATAAATTTAAACAGAAGTGGATATTCGAATTTTGATCCATAGCACTGAACAGATACACACAGTGGCATTATCTTACATCATAGTATCTTGCTAAAAATATAAGATGGGTCAAAACGAGACAATGTAGAATCTGCTTTGGTCTGTTGGTGGTCAGAGAGCGAAGATTGTCTTCTTCCACAAAGCTCTTCCCTCAGGTCTCCAGCCACACCCAACTCCCAGATCAGAGGTCAAGGGTCACCACACAGGATAATTACACGTCTTTGTTCTTCTAAATCTGACACGAGTGCTTATTAGCATGGGCTGAATTTTGTTAATGATGACAGAACTCATTGTCAAAGTTAATGAACATGTGTCAAATGATCTCTAGAACAACTGCAGAGTAAAGACTTTCAAGAGTCCTGTGACTGTGGTACATACAGTACATACAAATATACATTCACTAATTAATGTTTTTTTTTTCCTATTTAGCCTTCATATTGTATGTGGTTTTGCACATTTGTTTTGTGTACATTAAATTTGTGTATTGAAGGATCAGGTTCATAGCAATATCTAAAAAAAAAACGCATAACAGGACAGTAACAGTACATTCTGGTCTAAAATCAACCGTCAAGTTTTTTGCTTTTTCCACTTGATTGATTCAGCAGTACCTCTAAAGATCTGAGGAAAATCAAATAAGATCTTCACTATATGTATATAAAATTTCAATAAATATTTCCACTACCAAAAGGATCAAAAGAGAATCAAAAGAGAACTGATACATTTTTCACCACAGCTGAAGGAAGGACCTGGAAGTTTCTAGAATGTTCCATCATGTTTTGTATTCTTTCAAACAAACAAAAACAAATCACACACTTGCCCTGCCAGCTAAATGCATTGCTCAGAGGAGGACTGAGTTAAAGCAATTTGAAATGATTCACGAATGGAAATCAAATGGTGATCAATAGTTAATATGTAAATTGAAGTGATAATGAGGGGCATTCATTATACTAAACAGCTGTGTGTATGTGTGTCACTTTGAAAAAAAAAAAAGAAAGTGGAATGAGCGACACAAGTCAACTTCCCAGAGGAGATCGGTTACCTTTTCCTCCCCCTCTCGTCACTTTCCTGGGTCAAACCATGTTTACACATTTGACACCGCAGGTGGCCTCTTTAAAAATACATGAACAATAAATATAATCCACCTCCTACTCCCCTCCACACTCACACACACACACACGCTTGTGCTGTCCACTCTCTCCAGGTCCCATCTGCCCTTGTTTGGTGAGTCCAGTTAAATGGGAGACAGGAAATGGGAATGAAAAGCAAAGCCCCCTGCTCTTCCAGGGTGACTAATATCCTTTGTGTCAACATCAAGGCATCCTCGGCACAGGCGCGAGCCCTACCGGAGCTTTATCTTTCAGACCGGGCCGCACCACGCAGCCCCATAATGAGGCCCATTTCAGCTCCTCATCCTCCACCAAATGGCTGCCTATGATAGCCAATAGCTCTTCTTTCCATGCTGGAGTCATGGTCAGCATGGTAGGAGCATATACGAAGGTGCCTTTATTTATGAACCAATTGATGCACAACATACATTTTCTCAGAATGTGAGGATTTAATGAACTGAAGTAGTCAGATAAATAGAATATATTATACATTGCGGTTTATTCTTTTCATTATTCACTGGAATTCAGACCAGTCCAATTTTATTGTTTTACTTAATGCAATAAAAAAAAAAAAGTATTAAGTGGCGTATTCACAAATCCATTCCGCATGGAAAGCGAGTACTCCCCGTGGCTTAAACTTTTAGCACCACATCTTTCTTATGACATTCATTAAGGTAAAAATGTGATATCTTGAGTTTGTTCAATGTGACATTACTGAGAAGTGCCAAAATGAGATGCAATTGCATCATTAAACAAATGACCTCTTGAAAAGACAGCAAAAACACTGGCACAAGGACAAGGCACTGAACAGGACATCCATCAATCTTGCAGGATCAATTTTCCAAAGGTCTCCTGAGCAGGGATAAAGGCAAACTGAGGTTAATCTGCAGAAATTATGGTCTTATTAATAACCATTTTTCAGATCTCTAATGCCTGTGGAAGAGTAACTCAAATGTTAATCAAAAGTGATAGCGAATTCCGCTGTCTTCTTCCACCCCCGAAAAAAAGAAAAGTCAGAGGCATTCTGCCGGCAAGCAGAAAAATCACATTTTCTCTTTTCATTTATTCTGTAATCATATTTCTCTGTTTGCTTCCGCAATGCAATTTCCCCACGATGTTGTCCTACAAACCTGGTACACAAGCAAACCTTAAAAGTCGCTTTCATGTTTAACGTCGGGTTAACAGAGCAACGATGTTTCACGCCGCGGGAACAGTTCAGCGTGCAATTACAGTTAATTTGTCCAGCTGAAAACATCTGAAAGCATTTGTCTGCCGGATTCTGGCTGGATGAGAATATTCATGTCTTTGACTTTCCACACTCAGAAGATAATTATTGTTATTACCATCACGGTTGAAATCACTCCACAAGGACATGTCATGACAGCTAAAATTCTCTCTCTCTCTCTTTCTCTTCACAGCAGAAACTGTCTTATTAACACCTTTTCGAAATGTTAATCAATGCCTTTTTATCTCCATGCCTTTATCATCTAGTACAATGACTTTTATGTATACAATTATTCAATCCTCCTCCTCTGTCCTCATGAATGCATTTATAGCTACTGTAACATTATTGATTTAGCCATAACACTGTGTCGTTTCTGTATCATAAACAGGTCGACGCTGTCTAAACAGATGTCAGAAAGAACAATGGGGTTTAGTGTAAAACACGGCCGCTCTGGCAGGATATATGATTAGCTGCTGGCGGCGGTGAAAGGGATGGCTTGACACGTGCACAAAAGGCAGGCTCTCCTTTTCAGAGGGAAATAAGAGGCCGCAAAGTGGACATCGCATTGAATTGCGCACACCAGCCGAGGTGTGAGAGCCCAGGGTGCCTATTTCTGAAAGAGCAAGGGGGAAAAAATCAGTCAGCATCCATAAAACTGATGCAGCACGTATGCTGTACACACATACTAAAGACCCTCTGTGGAGGAAAGTCACTTTTCTCACAAGCGCAGGGGTTAAGAGATACAAGCGGGCTGGGAATTCGGTGAGCATGAGCTCTTAAACAAAGCACAAGCACACTTTTTTCTTCCTGCCAGAGGGTTAGATTTTAAATGGCGCTTTGCTTGAGTTACCTGAGGACAGTTCTGGGCTCACAGCTGTATGAAAGCAGTCTTTGAGTTAGACACAGCCATATGATATGGCGATCGGTGTAATATATTATCTTTATGTTATCCTCCTTTTATTTTCTATATTCTCTTTATCTGTAGTGCTTTGGAAAGGATGGAGATCTGATGGGACCAAGACGGAGGATGTGTGTGATGATTAGGCCTGTTCAATACTTTTTCCCTACTAGAAACTAAATTTCATTTGTGTATATATTTTTTTTTAAATTGCTAGTCAACTTTTGGACACACCGTCTAATTTCATGGTCTTTCCTGATCTACATTTCTTTCTACATTAAATCAATGCTGAAGGCAATTTAGCGATCTAAAATATGCAATAATCTCCTTTGAACAGTTGATATTGAGATGTGTCTGCTATGTAAAACCTTCATAATGGCTCTAATCTGAGGTGCTGTTTGTTGATTGGTGATTTTTGAGACTCTAAATGAGCTTCTCCTCTGCCGCAGAGGTAAGTTTAGTTCTTGCTTTTCTGGGATGGTCTTCATGAAAGCCAGTTTTATCATGGTGCAAGAACTGTTGACCTTCATTTCTTTGTGGTTGCTACTTAATCACCTAATGCTATATGTGTTATTTTATAGTTTAAAAAAAATCCAAAATTCTTCTAGAATTTAGAAAATCAATCCAAACTTGTCTCCAAATTTTTTACTTATACTGTACATTTTCAACATAATCATTTTATACATTTATTGTTTAATGCATGGCGGCGCGGTGGTGTAGTGGTTAGCACTGTCGCCTTGCACCTCCAGGGTCTGGGTTCGATTCCCCGGCCAGGCTCGATTCCCATCTCTGTGTGCATAGAGTTTGCATGTTCTCCCACGTGCTTGGTGGGTTTCCTCCGGGTACTCCGGTTTCCTCCCACAGTCCAAAGATATGCAGATTAGGCTAATTGGCGTTCCCAAATTGCCCGTAGTGTGTCATTGGGTGTGTGAGTGTGTGTATGTGTGTGTGCCCTGCGATGGATTGGCACCCTGTCCAGGGTGTACCCCGCCTAGTGCCCGAAGTCTCCTGGGATAGGCTCCAGGTCCCCCGCGACCCTGAACACAGGATTAAGCGGTATAGAAAATGAATGAATGAATGTTTAATGCATTATTAAGACTTGAAAAAAACAGTTCTGACCAGTCAACTTTCGTGAAAGAAATAAGGTTATGACAAAAAAAGCCCATAAATGACTGTGATGGGAGATCAGTCAAGCCTTTTGGAAAGTTGCATTATAAAAACTAAATAAACAATATAAAACATAGCTATGTTGAATAGTGAAAGTAAGAGCATTTCCACTAAAACACAATGCAACAAGAACTCGCAGGATTTTGACTAAACAGCTATATTAGAAAAATGCATGTTAGTGAAGCTGATAAACAAAAGCCTTCAGTTTGCTATGGAACATAATGAATGGACTTTGAAGAAAGTGAAAAAGGTCATGTGGTCTGATGAGCCCTGATTGACCCTGTTCCAGAGCAATGGGTGTGTCAGGGTAAGAAGGGACAATGCGCACGTCATGAATAGTGTTCACTGTACAAGCCTCTGGAGGCAGTGATAGGATCTGGGTTTGCTTCAGTTGGTCTAGGCTCTGCAATCTTATATGGCAATAAAATGAAGTCTGAGGAATGTAGTGAATAACCAGATTAACACATCTATGGAGCTTTCCAGTGCTGATGGCCCAGCTATATTGAAGGACTCAAACAGTGAAAGAGCGGTTGTGAGAGCTATATTGTAGGTTATAATCAAAGCTAAAGGCAGTCAAAAGAAATATTAACGAGGAGAAGTTGTCCATACTGGACCAGAGGTTTTGATGTTTGGTGGCTTGTAAAGCATGAAGTCAGAAAGGCTAGCTCAGCACACATGATGTGACAACCAAGGAAAAAGGCATCACATCCTATCATATCACATGATCAATTGTCTCTTCATTCGTTGAATTTCAGCATCTTGGTTAGGATTATGGTGTACCCAAAATCTATCCCACTGAGCATGAGCTGGGTATAAACTCCATCTTTTTACTTACACTTGCACCATCACATTCACTTACACCTAAAAAAGCTAATTCACCAACTGGTACATTTTGTTAAGTGGAGGGTGTTTGTTACACCCACACCAATACAGCATCCTTTACACTGACAGTACCTGGAGCTTAGGAACAAACTGGAGACGCTGACGCTGTGAGGTGGCAACACACATCCCTCAGGTTTACAGTAAGTATTTTAGTTTTTTACCTTTTTACATTTTGCCGAATAATTTAGAAAAATAAAATAATGGGACCCTTGCTTGGATTGTTCAGTAAAAAAAAAAATCTATGGCGCTTAGTGAACTTCATTACTCACCCAAACATGGTTGATTCTGCTTTACACCAATTTACTGTCAGTTCAATAATTCACAGCTAGATGAGTTTATGGCCCTGTCTGGGCAAGCTGCTAAATCTGAATGGCCAAATAACGAGATTTTAGCGAAGGGCTTCTAAATTACCCTGGGATTTGTCGCTGCCTGTTTGTCAGTTGGCTTGTGCTCCAGGTCATGGGTGGCATTTGCTTGTGTGTCCCCTAATTGCTGAGTTGCACACAGACAGATGAGTGTTGATGCCTGACGCGGTGGACGATGGAAGCACTAATAATGTCCTGTTATCGGTGCAGGGAAAGGGAGTGCTAGTGTGCAGCGCTGCAGAGTCACACTCTTTGACTTTCCTCTCCTGTTCTCTTTTTAATGAAGCATGGAATGGAAATGTCGACTGTAAAGATTGTGTTTAAGCATGGTGGCATACTGTGATGCGCAAATAGTTAATGTAATGTTTTACACTTGGAGCTAATTGTTATGCTTTACTGGTATAGTGGATGATTTTTTTTTTTTGCTTTATAAAGAACAAATAAGCAAAGATATAATCATATCCTTTTTTTTTGAACGAGACATACTATATATCTATAATTTAATAGATTTTTGGAAATGGCTATGATATAAGAGACATTATACACTTGTTTTGCTTCTGTAGGAAAATAAACTGCTTTGCATTGAGCCTTGTCACACAGTAGCACAGAGGGTTGTGTTTTATTCCTTACAGTATTCTGCAATGATTATTATACCTTTACTATTCGATTCATTGTCCTCTTGTGTATACACTTCTTAATACATAAAGGTTAATAATTGCTGATTTAAATCACATTAACTATGCATTCTCCTCCATCCAGCAGGTAAAAATCTACAAGCTTTTGAAAGCAGTTTCTTGTTAAGATTAATCTTAACAAAGTTAAGATCTGTTTACAAATCACATTATATTAATGTAGTATAAAACCCAAACCCGAATCTAGTATTTCAAAGTAAGAAACTGGAAACGTGAGCCGGAAAGAAACCTCACTGATCCATTACCATTGCACCAACAAAGCTTAAATTTTTTTTTTTTTTTACCAGTATTCCTTCTATCATTTCCCAACTAATGGAGCAGCAAATAGGATAACAAGGCCCTGTAGATTTGTAGGCCGTCACTGGAAATTAACACATTTATGAGCTCTGTCTTTATTAAACAAATCATTGATTTTATGTATGGGGAGTTAGTACGCCATATCCAGGTGCTGACTCCTGATTGGGTGATCCGGGCTGTTCAGTCTCCGCCTATGCTCCTATGATTGCATCTCTTTCGAAGAGAGAAGGAAGAAGAGGATGCCTGGTAGACCACCACAGCGAGGAAATAAAACCACTGCTCGTCAAAACCTATAACCCCCTCCCCTGGCTGGACTGTAACACACACATATGCACTTTTGTTGTATATGAAAGCTTAAAGCAGGTGTGTGTGTGAGTGTGTGTTGTGTGGTCAGGGTGGTGGGGTGTCTAGCAGGATTCTGGCATTTTTAGAAACCCTTCCACTTCTTGCTGTTTGATCATGTTGCACTGCCTCACTTAGAGATGGCTTATACTCTGCGTACTTTCTCTCTCCATCCTGTCTGTGTTCTATTCTGAGCCCCCCTGCGCAGGCAGACACACACAGCTGGATGGTGCAGCAGACCTTGGCATGCTGCTGGGAACGCCGTGTGTCTTCGGGTCTGAGACTAAGATAAGACGGGAAGCCCTTAATGTAATTTCAGCGGAGGAGGGCGATCTGCCCCATGCAGCTCCCATGCTGGGCCAGGGTTTCTTTAATGTAAGGCGGCCTCTAAAGTGCACTATCACATCAGACAGGTGGCGGGAGGGAGAGACAGAAAGAGAGAGAGAGAGAGAGAGGGAGAGAAAGTACAAGTAAATGAGTCACAATAGAGACTCCCACTTGGATATACTCATTAAATCTTTTCCCTCTCTCCCACTCTGTTACACATACTCCATCCATTTCTCCTGACTTTTGCACTTTCCTTTCCAGCTGTTAAACTGAAATGTTCATATAAGCATCTGTCAGGTTTTTTTGAAGCCGAATCACATCACATCGACTACACACTCCAAGAAGTCACTAAGACTTTTGGTCAGTTGGCCACACTATAATGGTCGAATAGTGATGTTCTTCTTCTGTGCAGGGTAAAGAGGAATACACCGTTTCATTTAACACATCTTACGACCCTGTACGCTTCCACAGTTAAGTGACAGAAATGAATAGCTGTGTGAGACATGCATCTGACAAGACAATAATAAGGAGGCATTCTGCACTCCCTGGTACTGCCGTATCACAGGGGCCATCTTTTCTCCGACTCCGCCGGGGCCGGAGCTGCAAAAGTAATAATTAAGACTGGAGTGATGGGTTGAAATAATGTCTCTGTTATTAAAGGTGCCAACTACTTCTAAACAATGACTTGCTCAATTACCGTGTGGCCCTTCATTATCAGGACACTTCAGGAAGTCGGATGAATCAACGACATGTGCGTCTCTTTTGAGTGCTGGGAATTTTGATCGCTTGCTTTTGCTTTTAGTCGCTTTTATGCCGGTGATAAGTGAACATGGAAACAGGCATCAATGGGTGAGTGTTGGTGAATACAAGTGAGATAACATGTTTAACAACTTTAAAAGGGTTGTCAGCTTTGATTGACTGTTTTTGCAGTCCTTATGATACATGTCCAATTTACTATAAACAAGTTTGAACCGTGAGTTTTTTTTTTTTTTGAGGAAAAAAAAACTGAAGTTTGCATTTTATTTACCAACTCACTAGGATAAAAAAAAATTCTCCCCATGTGTGTATATATATATATATATATATATATATATATATATATATATATATATATATATATATATATATATATAAATGACAGATTACACATAATAAAACATGGAAGTGGTGAGTTTTATTACCTTAAATCCCTATGACACTACATAGATCTAATGAGCTGTTAGCACACGAATAGTGAAGTGAGAAGAGCCTATTTGCAGATGAATGAGCCCCTTCAGCTACTGTACTTCAACTTTAAATCTCCAGAGTCCTTGCCTTGCTTTAATGGAGCCATCTTAACATGTTGGTTATCTGATAGAGTCCAGAGAGAATGTAAATCAAATGAGAGAGAGGGAGAAAGAGTAGATGTCTGCTTAAGCCTGGGTAAAAGGAGCGGTCACGTCAAAAGCACTCCTCACCACTCTGCCAGCCTTCACCAGTCCATTTAGAAACAATGTTTAAGAGACTGAGGGCTGAAATTTGATTTTGAATGGAGAGGGACCTGGGTTGCGGATGGCCTTTTTCCTCCTCGTGCTCCAGCTGAGCGCATTAACAACACAACAGAGTGCTAATGGTTAGAGGCTTGTGTGTGTGTATCTGCAGCATTTCTTTTTTTTTTTTCTGTAACAAAATCACTTCCAGCATCAGATTTTCACTTTTACCTGTGTGAAGAGGTTCTGGAAAGGCCAAATACATAATTAGGTTACATGCTAAGTCGCATGGTTTGAATGTGACTAAACTGCGGTGCAGTTCAAGCTGTTTCCAGCAGGTGGATTAGATTGATGAGGGACTTCATTTTAGAAACTCACCCAGTCCACACTAGTGTCCCAGACATTATGTCCAAAAACAACAGCCCCATAGATGGCTGAATGTTTTTGACGTCTTATTAGTCACACTTTGTGTTTAGACGTGGACAAATTGTCAGTGTTGTTCGAGCTCAATCAGGCAGTCCTTTCCTTGGTCCTGGTTGGACATAGTGCGCTAGAAGACACCATATAAAGAATGTATTTAAACATTCGTGACATTTCTTGTCTCCATGTATTCTACAACATATTTATGTGAATTCAGTGAGATAAATAAAATCTCAGCAACAGGATACAAATATTTAGAAATTATAGCTTAATTAAACTCGCACACACATTTATATCTAAAAGTGTATTAATGCTATCCAGTTTTGTTCTATAAGATGGTAGATTAATAGATGAATGTAATAGATGATGATTTAAACTAGTGATTTTGTGGACGAGCTTATGTGCAAGTGGTCAGATAAATAACACCAATACCAAGGTATTTACATGGTTTTTACAACAAAACATTCAAAAGGTGTCCACTGTGCCGGGGAGACAGTGATCGGCCCACGCGGTGCACCAGTGAAGCACACTTACCCGGTTCCCCCGAGCGCGCCATTGCGCACTTTCATTTCTTCTCGGACTTTATCTTACGCATAGTGTCTTCGGGGTTTCAGAGAGAACCTAATTCTCCCCCAAAACGGCCCCGAAGTCCCCTCGGGGAACACGGTGAAGTGAAGGAAGGGGGGTCGGTCTGATGGGGGGAGTGTTGAGAGAAGAGGAGAAGCAGGTCAGTCAGTGAGCGGATCGGGCGCTGAGCGGCAGCACTGCACCTCCAACACAGCGCGCCAGGACCGTTAACACATCCACCTCTCTCTCTCTCTCTCTCTGACACACACACACACACACACTGTCTCTCTTCTCTGTGTGTCCGTGCACGGTTTACCCCCTCATCGATACGTGCAACTGATACTACCCGGGAAAACTCGACCTCACACGGCGATCGTCTTGGCTGTGCGCGCAAACTTTTTCCTCCCCTCGCATGCTCCGTCTCTCTCTCTCTCTCTCTCTCTCTCTCTCTGCTCTGCTCTCTCTCTCTGCGCCTGGCACGGACAACGCAAAAAAGTTTCGCTTGTGCAGGATAAAAGGACGCCCAGGATCTGTCCAGGAAATACTTTACACACCGTAAGTTGCTCCGAAATGTTGTGACAGAGATGTTTTTGCCCTGCGTTCGGACTGTTACGGCGATCTTGCGGTGTTTTGTGTGCGTATGTGTATGTATATGTGTGTGTGTGTGTGTGTGTGTTTAGGTTTAATTCTCAGGGAACTCGCGCTAGCCGAAGAGTCGCGTGTGTGTGGGGAGTCAGATTAGTGAGTTAAAACACGAACCAAGCGCTGCTTAAAAGTACAGTTTTAGCATTAACAGATGTCTTAATAGGTTTGCTTACACACATCTGGATACTTAGCATCTGTCACATGCTAGTTCTGGCTTTGATCGGACATTCTTTTCGTTATTTCCAGCGCGCAAAGACACTAGATTATGTCCTCGATCACATTTTTAATCAATGGTTACTTTGATTAAGGACCGGTCAATGGTTTGCTGTGACACTAATATATTCAAACTAATTAATCAGGTACGGAAGAGTTAATGTAATGAGTTTAAAAGTCTCAATCTGCTTTTTTTTTTTCCTCTCTCGAAAGAACAAATATTATCTGTAAAGAAAATACGCGCTTCCAGTAAACACCTGCACAGACTCGTGCCATGCCCTGTCTCTCCGCAGCACAGACTAACTTCATTTGAAGCAGTTTCCCCATGTGGATAAAGTAGATTTCAGACAAATCCTCCAAGCAGTTAAGAGCGCTGTTTAGATCACAAAGGGGCAAGATTTAAAAATACAAGAAACTAACAAGTAAACCGTGACCGCTCTATAGTGAGTGCGTCAAGTTTTTAGTGCAAAAGCACGCGTGTTTACGCACTAACACTCCACCTTAGTGGCTGTCTCGTAAGGGGTAGCAGTCCCAATCTCTAGAATCGAGCAGAAACCAACTGCTGTGTCATTTTGGTGAGAGATAGACTTTGGAATATTGTTTTTTTTTTATTTTATTTTTTTAATTACTGACCTTTTCTCAGGGAATTAAGGAGCACGACTAAACGCATGTTGCGCATAATGAAATAACTATTTTACCAAGTTTTAGCGCGCGCGCTCCGGCATACTTATACACACCCGTGCATATACAAGCTCGACCTCTTAGCCACACACACACACACACTCACACACACAGAAGACTTTTCACTTCTTTAACGGATCCATGAGTTAGGATGCGCGCTTCATTAGTACAAGTTCAGCACACACAACTAGGCTGCATGAAAAAATAAATCCCGTGCTGTCCAACGTGAGGAAACACCTGTTCAAATAAACAGGATAATTACTAACTTTTACATCCTGTACACCAAAGCGAAAACAACAAAAACACACACTTTCTTGCTTTTCTGTACACCATTATTCTCCAAATAAACAAAATCAAATAAGGATTTAATTTGCACAAAATTTTTTTTAGGATTTTAAAATATTTTTCTCAGTTGTTTTCAAATTAATGATGTGATGAATTGAATAGGTTCGTAACCCTAACCCTAACCGGCATCTAAACTATTATCGGTTTAATTTGAATATTTAATTTATTATTAGTGTAAAAGAAACTGTTTTTCAAAATTAATAAATAGAAAGTAGTTTAAACTACAAGTGGATTTTTTTATTCATTAAAGTAGCCTGCATATTTTTCATATCTCCTAGACAACTGCATATTAATGAAGTTCAGTAATTATCTCTCAGCACACACGAACACTACATGATTACACTCAATAGTTAATAAATAGACAGAAATAAAGAGTGAATAACAGAATAAATAAATAAATAAATAAATAAAAACAAGATCAACAAAAAACAGCAAAAAGGATCAAGGAGGAGAAAAAATTATAGTAGATACAAATTTATACTCTTATATCTATAGAATAATTACATATCTTATTAATATATTACAACTGTAACTATTTTTTAAATAAATTAATGTGTTCTAATAAAACGAAATGCGCCTTTTTGTAGAAAGTTGTTCATTGATGCTTATTTTTTAAATTCATTCGCATTTCTTTTATGCCAACATATCCGGTGTGATTTACTAATATTCGCAACAATTCTTTGTCACATAATTTCCCCCTTTTCTTGTCATTTCTGTTTGTAGCGCGCTTCATAAATGTTAATGATCCGAATGGAAACGTTTATAGACCGAGCTGAATCCCGTCGCTTCAGATCTGCGCCTGCTGCCTGTTTCATCCGAGAGAAATTCAATAATGAAAAAATTATGACATTCCAAGATGAATGTGTTTATTGACAGTTGCCGTGCTGGTCGGAGGTGAATTATGGGATAAATATTGGAAGATGAACTTTGCCTTGGAAAAATACTGCACAATCAATCGGTTTATTAGTTCGGTTTAATGCGTAAGGTTCAATGCGCATTATTAATTGCAGTTCAATTTACACATGTGCGCAATCGGTCTAAGTAGCAACGGTATTAAAATGTATTTAAAACGAATAACTCAAATTTTTGTGTGATAAAACACAAAACAGCCACATTCATTTAAACAACTGTGTTTTTGTTTTTATTATATACTACTCTAAAAAAAAATCGAAATGACCTTTACGCATGGATAGGATGGACTACATAGACAGGAGACAGGGGGGATACAAAAACATCAGTGCAAAGTTGGATTATTTCTGCGTGTCAGGGTTTTCTTTTCCCACTTTACTCCCATTTTATTTGCATTGATCCGAAGTAAAATAAATGCCGATTCCAGTGTTCGGATCAATGTGGCACGAGTTTATTTTAATCTGGATTTGTGGGATTTTAAAACAAGAAGAAAGAAAGAAATGAAAACGGAATAATGAATGAAGAAGGGCATCTGTTGTTTAGTTTTTTTTTTTTTTTGATGAAAAAGCGTAAAACAATAAAGAAGCTGCCAGAGCAGTGTGGGAATTTTAATGCGAATATTTTATAGACTTGGTGTAGGAGTGACAAAGACAAATCCATCCGGAGCGCAAAGTAAATTAAGCGCAGATTACTCACATGTCCCGGCTTCATTAGTTCTCATCGACAAGCACAAGCTCGGCTTCTTTTTTCTCTCATATATTAAAAGCAGACACACACACACACACACACACACAGTGAGAGAGAGAGAGAGACGCGCGTGTTTGCGTGTTTGCATGCGCTAATAAACACTAAGCATTACTCATTTCCCTACACATGGTGGCATGATTACTATTCATTTCCTTGAAATCATTTCAATTTGGTCTCACACAAAGCTTTCAGAAAAGTTCATTTAAAACTACGGGAAAAGTCAATTAGAGAGAGAGAGAATGATGCTTAATAGATAACTAAATAAACCTCTCCAAAGGTGGGACTTGATCTGCACATTAGAGCCTTTTAAAGACTTCCTTCTAAATACATAGTTGGTCCCCAAAAATATTAGGACAGAAACAATTACTGCACCAAAAGATACAAAAGCTCCACTGTGTTATATCTGTCTCAAGGGTCTGTCCTGGAACTGCTACTGAATACCGCTTAGGAAGGTAATGTGCGGTTTGGGACACAGCCCTGTAACGCGCCCTAATTTGTCTCGTATTATTTTGGAGCTCCCAGACACGCCTGATCCGTGTAGCTTTCTTTTCACTTCATTGCCAAGCGGAACATTTCAGATTTTATGGTGCTGAAGAGCACTTTGTTTGGTTACAACAAAACAGGGCGCCTGGACCGCACTCACATTAATGCTTTAGTCCTGGGAAAAATTTCCGTATTTATTATTATTATTATTATTATTATTATTATTATTATTATTATTATTATACAATTTATGGCCATGTTTTTAAACGATTTAATAGGATACAAAAACTGGTAAAAAAAAAAATCCCTATGCATTATTATTATTATTATTATTATTATTATTATTATTATTACATAGCCTAATTCGTTTTCTTATAATAACTATACAAAAAAAAAACACTAATTAACGTCTAAAATGTGACACATTTCTTTGCCTATTAATATTTCCTGTTCCAAATTAATAATTCCATTCCATTTCCTACGCAATAACATCATGCATAAAACACTTTAGTGTAAATGTAGCACATGGATTGATATCCATAAACATTTCCTATATTATTATTATTATTATTATTATAAATATTCCTTCTCTGATATGTTCTATTTAAATCAAAATCATCTTAAATTAATTTTCACAACAGAGGGCTTTTTAGGCTATCTATCCCCCATAAAAAAACTAACAAAAAAAAATCGAAACACTTCGTTGTCACATATTGGATTCAGTCAGGCAGTGCGAGCACATCAGTTTTTTGGACCGAGTAAGTGTTTTGCTTTCCCCTCTCTTCTAGTCTCCCAGTGATGCGAATGGGAGTTTCAGTGCTGGAGAATAAGTTAAGTTAATTTTGCGCTCTCTCTCCCCTAAGGCATTAGCAGTGCATTTGGCCGAGATCGATCAGAGGCAGATATCTATCAACTTCTCCTTCTCGTGCTGCTTATGACCATCCCAGAGAGCCTGAGACTGGCCCGTCTCGCCAATGGACACATTTGCAAATGTCATTTACTCTATTCCAAACAGTATATCTTTATAGGTCTACTTACAGACATGTCTTATATTCAAACTCCATCCTGTATCTTATATCATCTTATATTTGCTACATGTAAATGAAGTTTACATGGATACAGGAGAGATGTGAGTGATTTGCTCGCTCTGGTTGCAGTGGCGATAACAACTAAAAGTGCAATGCTGGGAAGGTTGGTGAGAAGAAACACATTGCTGAATCACCAGGTGACTGATTCCACAAATATACTAAATCATTAACATTTGTTGAAGGTATATGTTGGTAGGAAATGATTGGCACTTTCATTATGTGTCTGTTATGGGGAAGGCATCTGTAGAGTGCGCAGGCTAAATCAGTGTTAAATCCCCCCCCCCCCCCCTCTCTCTCTGTATCTGTGTCTGTGTGTAACACATTCAGGCAGCAGTGGCCAGTGGTAGGGGTGGGTGGGGTGACTTCTTTGTAGTCCAGTGCTGGCTCAGAGCACAGAGGAGCCAGACACCTTGCAAATAATCTGGGCTTAGTGAGGAATTAGTTGGCTCAGGTGGGTGGGATGAGACAAACAGTCCGCCGGCCTCTAAAACGAATAGCCGAGGCAGGACAGGAAACTTTGAAAATCATTTTGTTCACAATGAATCAATGTTGCCCGGTGAGCCGAGCGCAAAGCCTTATTTGAAAAAGCAAATCCGAGCTCAGCTCGAGCCTCGTGTCACTTCTGCTTTGTCACTCGCTGAGTAAATTGTGCAAATTCTGCGAGCACAGAAGAAAAAAAAAAGACAGTGAAACTTCAGCAACGGGTCCCACTTGTTCTTATGCACATGGCAAGATCCAATAAAGGAGTGATTGATTACTGCTATTTATCGCCAGCTTTTATTGTGTGTCATACACTGAGGGGAATTTATTTGTTGATAGTGAAGTGGAGTGGTGAGGCACAGCTTGCACGACCAGTATTGATCTAGTTTGCTGGATGTCCAAGTGTCATTATCTTTCGCCCGCGTGCTCGCTCTGACATTAAATCTCACTTTCATGTCTGCCGAATGCAGGTGCCGTTCTTCTTTTTTTCCTTATTTCTCATTCTGCAGCTGAGACACATTATCGAATTGTCCCGTTTTAGATTTCATACTGGAGGGAGGGTCTGATTCCAATTCGGCAGGATGTACGAGCTGCGTGCTTCTGAGTGGCAGCCCGGGCTGTGTTTTCAATACTATCGACTGCATTTTTGTCCTTCGGCCTAGAGCGCTTCTCTCTCAACGCTGAGTGCCTGTAACCCGCGATGCGCAGTTTTTTCCCGCATGCATCTCTAAGTGCAAATATTTGAAGCTGATAGAATTGGGGGCCAGCATGCTGGAACAGGCGACCTCCATTTCAAGTGTGTTTCTGCCTCCGCCGCTGTTAAGTAGCAGCTCGACTGCGGGCTAAGGGGGAAAACACCAGTTTACTCACCAAGGTGATTCAAGACCAGGATGTCCTGGAGAGCTGTTAGACAGTCGAGACAAGTTTTCAAGAGCAAAGTAGTTTGCTTAAAATCTGCTTGGCACTAGTATCGTTTCCTGAAACATAGCTTTAGCTCTCAATTTCGGCTGCCTTAGTCTGCGTAAAGCTCCTAAAGCCTAGAGTGTGATAGGAATATTCACACTGTGACAATATTTTACCGAGCTTTTTTATTCGATATGATTTGTATTTAATACTGTTTTTGAGTAATAGAGCATGATTTGATCTGTGGTGTTACTGAACATTGTCCAGTAATTGGCATGAAATCTTTTAGTCATGCACATGCTTCGGCTCAGTTGCCTGTTTTGTCTTTTTCTCATCTCCTTGGAGACTGGGAAACAGTGAATGTGTATGTGTTTCAGAGTGAGAGTGACTGAGTGTGTGTGTGTGTGTGTGTGTGTGTGTGTGTGTCAGGTTTTTTTTTTTTTTTTTGAGTATTGAATGACAGTGTCTGCCCTGTCCTGTAATAAAATGTAAGAGTGGCTCTTTCACGCTTGACAACAATCGCTAAACACACTGACAGACAGGCAGCCATGGTGTGAATGACATTCCTCAAGTAAAACCCACATTTTTAAGTCTCGATCCGGGCATGCCGTTGAAAGCGGCCAACGTTTGGTTTTTTCGATGAAATTGAATTCATCTCCTCTGCTCTCCAGAGTGCACAGAGGAAATCTATTCTTGACGTCTCCCTACTTATCTTTATTATTGTGTCTCTGAGCCACTTTTGTCTTCTGAATGGGGGAAAAAAAAATGCTGTAAATAAATATATAACCGGGCCTGACATTGCACTGCTATAATGGTGTTGTTTAAAAAGAATTGCAGGATTTCTGTGTGAAGTGTAGACACAATGTATCTTTAAAGGCTTTGAACCTTTTCGCTTGAAAAAAGTTTATGATTCACATTTACAGGATTTATTATTTCATTGTAATCATTATAATCAATACATGTATTAGACTTTCCAGGCTAATGTATTGATTATGCATGATTATAATAAAATGAGAAACGTCATTCAATTTAAATCAAAGTCTCTCTCTCACACATACACACACCATACACACTGTCTGGCGTGTCAGTGTGTGTCAGGCTGACTCACCACTCCCTCTGGTTGTTCTGGGACACTGGGCTTCTGTGTGTGTGTGTGTGTGTGTGTGTGTGTGTGTGTGTGGTCAGGGTACCAGGCAGGCAGACAGACAGACCAGCCGCAGAGCTGAAGAAAAATGATTAACACATCTGTACAACACTTAGCCTACTTACCTCTCTCTCTCTCACTCTCTCTCTCTCTCCTCTGCCATTGGGGGGATATCGCATGTCCGTTTATTGGATTGTCAGTTTCACACTGCCTGGCTGCACTGATGGTAATGATAATAAAATTGAAATATCCAGGTACTTACCACTGTATTACCTTGCTATCAACACCCAGACACACTCATTCTTTAGCGCTCTTTCCGAGGGGAGAGATTCGATACAGTGACAAACACGTGGTGAGAAGCGAGAGAGTGTAAGGAGCCGGGTGTTTGATACCGGCGCTTTTTTTTTTTTTTTTTTTTTCCAAGGTGCTGGTTAGATTGGGCGAAAAGACAGCGGGTAATGTGATTCTTGGGCTCCTGGCCAGCACTGAGCGGTGTAGTGTAACCCATTTTCCACAGACCGGAAAAGCTGCACATTCCCCTGCCATGTATGTGATAATGTAAAGCTCTTTACAGGGACCACAGTGTGTGTGTGAGAGAGAAAGAGAGTGTGTAGGTGGGGATGCATGTGCTTGCGTGTAGAAGATTTGCAGATGTTCAGATCAGGTTATAAAATTGATTTCGAGTGAGTGTTCTGCACAGCTGATACGTGTGAAAATGCCCGGGTGAATTCCCCTTTAACGCCGCCTGATTTTCTGCGCGCGGGTTTGAAACATCAGCGTGCACGTGAATTACCACACAACGCGGAAGACATTTTTTTCTTCCCTAGTTATTATTTTTTTTTAACATGCAGGTCTTAAGTTTGCACTAAAACTAATTATTTATCGGCAAAAAAAACACAAAAAACAAAACATCTTGGGTGCATCATCATCATCATCATCATCATCATCATCATCCCTGCAGTGCGTACACTTACCTTAGTAATTAATGTATAGTGCAGTCTTAGTGTTCAGCCTTTAGAATAATCAATTCATGGTAGTCAAGCAGTGCATTGAGTTTGGATAATTACAATCAATTACCAATTCTGCGTAATTCCATTCCCGGGCTACCTTGTAATAGTAGATCACCTTCAAGTCACCCCACAGGGATTTGAAACAGCATACACGCACACACTGTTCACTCACTCACAAACGTGCAGGATTTCTTCCCACCCCCCAAAAAAAAAAAAAAAAAAAGTTCTTTTGACTCATTAAATCCACTCACACTTCGGCCAGTCGGCTCATCTTATCCTCACGGGGCTCCTGGTCCGTTGGACGGCGGCAAGGGTCAAGGGGTGAAGTGCGACTAATTTATTCATTCAGTCAGATTTCCTGTGCAGATGGCAGGCAGATATGTTATCACTATGAGAATCCCATTGGTAGGGAGAGGCCTGCTTTTCTTATCTGATCTGAGCGGCGAGGACTTATCAGCTTCAGACGCTGCTCCGCTCTACCGCCGCTGAGATGGAGGAATAAGAGGCTTATATGTGATTCGGCCGCAGATCTGCAGGAGGGAAAAAGTTTCCGGGGGTAAAAAAGTAAAAAAAAAAATTTTTTTTGCCTTTTGGGAGATGTCTAGCAAGGTTGTGAGTGATACGGGTCATCAGTGTGGAATGTCAGCAGGAGGTCAAAAGGATGTATGCTAATCCAGAGGCCTTACCTGCTCTACTATGTCTTGCTCTCTTTCACAGGACGATCCTGGTCAAGCTTAAACTGCCAGCAAGAGGCACCCATTCTAAGTATAAAGGACGGACCCAAACGGCATCATACTCCCCATACCGTTCCCCCCCGCTCTTTTCTCTCCTCCCCTTCCCCCTGCCCCATTGAGCTCTCCGCTCACCCCTCCTCCTCAACCGACACTCACTGCAAAGATGGACCTTCACCATCGAGCCGCCTTCAAGATGGAGAGCTCATCGTATCTCCCTGGCCCGCTGGCGTCTCCGGCCCTCATGGTGCTGGCGTCAACAGCAGATGCCAGTCGTGACGCCTCGGCCCCGTGTCAGCAGCCACGGCCGTTTGGCGCACCTGTCTCCGTCTCAGACAAGGACGTGCACCTGCCATTCGCCAACGGCTCCTACGCCTTCGCCTCCGTCTACCACCGGCAGCCTGGCTTTGGTGGTCGTGACTTCGCACCGTCTCTCCTGCACCTGCACCACCAGTTTGCGCCACCTGGCCTGGACTGTCCACCGTCCATCGGTGTCCTCAACCACGGTGCTGTCGGAGCCTTCCGGCCCTTCGCGTCACCACCAGAAGAGCGAGATGTGGCCTCTGGTGCCTACCAATCAGCTTTCACTCCAGCAAAGCGCCTGAAGGGCTGCCTGGAGGCAGAAGCCTCTCCGCACCTGCGCTACTCAGACGCCGAGGGTAAAGAGTACGACTACGGTGGTGCCCACGTGCCCTCAGGCTCACCCGGTGCCCTCAAGGCTGTGGAGGATGCCGGAAAGAAAATCTTCGCCGTCTCCGGCCTGCTGTCCGACCGCGAGGCCTCGTCCAGCCCCGAGGACCGCATTGAGCGCTGTGAGTAGTCGTTTTCTCTTTACCGCACACACGTAATAAACACTTGAGTTGAAAATGTGCATGCACATGTTCAGTTTATATTATTAAACAAAGAAGCTATTAAACGTACAGGAAATTTGTAGTAACTGGTTCATGCTGTTTAAATGGAAAGTATTCTGCATGCATCATGTATAAATGAATTACCCAATGTAATTATGTAAGGAGAAAAAAAATACAGAAATTTAAACGCAACTACATTTATAACATAATAACGGAAGTAACAATGATTATTGTTATTCATGTCTATAACTAATGGTGTTGCACTAAAGCAGTCACACGGCGCATTTACACTGCCTTTTAAACTCGTTTCATTGTAACACTTCAAATCCCGGGGTGATTTTGTGCAGACGTCTGAGACAGCACTTTGAACAGCACTCAGCTCTAAGTGTCCCAGTTTGTCCGTATGACACATTAGAGCAGGACGGTGTGGAGGCCGCGTCCGTGTCACAGCCAGATTGGTGCCGATGTTTGGACAGGGAGCCCCGGTGCTCCTCTAGCTCAGATCAATTCCACAGATACAACTCATAAATGAAATGGAAGGATTCTGTGTGTGTGTGTGTGTGTGTGTGTGTGTGTGTGTGTGTGTGTGTGTGAAAGAGACAGTGAGAGAGATGAGAAATGAAATATGAAATATGAAATAGAGTGTGTGTGTGTGTGTGTGTGTGTGTGCGTGTGTGTGTGTGTGTGTGTGTGAGGTTTGATCCATAAGGGATCTACACTACAGGAAGTGAGTTCAGTAGTATTACTGAAAGCAATCCATTTTTACTCCTCTTACTCAAATACATTAGGAATTAGAGTGAAAACACACTTGCAAAGGTACACACACACACACACACACACACACACACACACACACACACACACACATGTAATTCTATCATGGTGGCGAAAAATATTTCTGATGGGGGCCAGGTCAAAACTGTCATAGATTCCTATAATTATGGACACACACACACACACACACACACACACACACACACACACACACACACACACACACACACACACACACACACACACACACACTTTCCACGGTAACTACCCTCACCCATGTTTAGCTCACCTGCTGACAGAGAGAATGTCAGTGTGTGTTTAAGTGTGTCTGCGTGTGTATGTGTGTGTGTGTGTGTGTGTGTGTGTGTGAAACCCTTGACTCGTTACTGGCTGCAGTCGTTTTTTCTTCTATGACTTTTGCTGTTTTTTGTCCCTCCATTGGTTTGTCTTTCATTTTCCTTCCTGTTCCTCTCACGCTGTCTTTGCCATCACAATGTTTGTGGACTTCTTCTCATTTCAATTATTTTCTTTTAGTGTGTGTTTATACACACCTTCTACTGTATGTGACAGCCAGGCAGGCAGGCAGGCAGGCAGGCAGGTCAGGGAGAGGCAGCAGTGTAAAAGAGAGAGAGAGAGTAAAGAGGAGGCTAGAAGGAGAAAAGGAGAGATGGAAACACCCTTGATCGAACAGATGAGAGACAGAGGCAGCGAGCTGAGACTGATCGGATAAAGAGGCTGGCATGCAGGCAGGCTGGGTTGTGAATGACACCCAGCGTCTGGAGTAGACAGGAAGGAGAAGGCGAGAGATGAGAAGCACACGTATCATCTAGGATTTCTCCTCCGAGAGGCTCTCGTTTGATTGAAGGCGTGTTTGAGCTAGTGTACTTGCCGTACAGAAATTTTTTTTCCGCCTTCCCGGACATGTCCGTTTAGGTGGTGGGATTATGACGCCTCCGTCTGGGCTCAGATTAACTCCGAGATAGCTGTTAATTCCGGCCTGGATTAATCTGATGCTCAGAGTATGCGATAAGAGGGGAACACGAGAAGGGATTAAGGAGGGAGCCGAGGAGGCTCACGCCCCTCTCCGGCTTGGGAATATGGCCCAAATGAGTACGAGACTAAAACTAGGGCTACTAGTGCACACACACACACACCACACACTCTTTTATGGAGCTGTATCTGATTAGATTAAACCCCAGGCCCACCAAGGGCCCTAATGCAATTGAGTTTCTAGAACCCGGAGTAGAAGAAACTTAAATTGGGTTCCCCTTGACTGGGTACCTTGCTGCTGCTTGTCACAATGTGAGTGGTATCCTCTCACATGGTATGTGTGTGTGTGTGTGTGTGTGTGTGAGAGAGAGAGACTGAATCTCCAAATAATTCCAGCAGAGAGCACAATGAATAAGCCTCTCTGCTGTGAACCAGGAAACCTTGCTATAAAACCCCATCATGGCAACAGTGCAGCTGATAAAGGCTAACGTGACGGGCTTATCTGCGCAGAATACTGATATTTACAACATTTCTATTTCAACAACTGTTCTCTTTTCCTTTCCTTTTTTTTTGTAAATTGATTTGAAAATGGGAGATTTGTCGTCCTGTCCTGTGAAGTCTGTGTGTTTATTGTGGCACATCTGGGCACATCTGGGTCGGCTTATGGATTCTCCCCCAAAAAATTGCATGGGAAGCTGAAAAATGGACCAAAAGTATGAATGGGGAGAGAGAGAGAGAGAGAGAGAGAGGAAGTGAGAGAGCGGAAGATAAAAGAGAAAGAGATCAAAAATGAAATAGCGTAGAGGGACGGCGAAGGGACGAGCGATGAGCTGAAAGGCAGACAGCAGCTGCCTTCCTGAGCAGGCGAAATAAAACGAGGGTTGGTGGTGGTGGTGGTGGGGGGGAAGAAAAATCCTTAAGACAACAGTGCGCAGCCACGCAGGCTTCCTTCCTGACGTGACCAGGCCGTGAGCTGTGTGGGCCTGTCGCCATAAATCCCCTGCTGATTTACGGGGCAGCTCCGCACTTAACCCCCAGTGCTCCATCCAGACTGGATTTATTTCCACCTGAAATGTGAGCGATCGCATTAAAAATGGAAGGGGGGAGAAAAAAAACAACGACAAAACAAAATAAAACCTTGCATGGAGATGCATGTATTTCTGTAGTTATCTCTACCGATCGTCTCGCTGCCACTTTGCGTTCGTCCGTCAGCCGCTGGCTTTGAGCCTTTAATTATCTTCCGATGCTCTCGTCTCGTCTCGTCTCGTCTCGCTCGCCTCTCTTTCTTCCTTTCTTTCTTTCTTTCTTTCTCCCATCCTTCTGTCCTTCTTTCTTTCTCTCTCCCTCTCCACAGTTGCGGTGATTGATTCCTGTTTTCATGTTTTTTTTCCCCCCTCTATTCGCCGCCGTCTATCTTTTTGAGGAGCGTGCGGTTATTCCGCTGTCTTCTTCCCCTTTTCCGACGCTCTGAAGAGCAACATGCGCTGACAGCTGTTAAAACACACTATTTTTTCACCCCCCGTTTTTCGTGTCTCTGTCAAACAGCAGATTGCACCGGGGTATTTGTGTTTCCATGTGTTGGATGCATAAAACACACACGCATACACGTTTGGGAAGGGCTAGAGGGTTGCCATCACGAGTGATAAAAGTGATCAGGAAAGATGAAAGTGCCGGATAAAAAAACAAAACAAAACAAAAATCCTAGTAAAGGATTATGTGCTTTAACCCGAGTTAACCCGTCTGGAGTTTAAAACAAGCACCCATGCAAAAGTCCTCTTCTTTCTCTCTGTCCCTTTTCCTCTTCCTGTTCATCTCTTCCTCTCCCTTCCCTGTCACGGTCTAGTGGCGAGGTTAAGTTCAGTAAGAGTGTTCTAATAATTAAGCCGCGCTGCTCGTGCTTTCCCAGATGTTAAAAGGCTTGTCCTCACATGTAGTCTGCCTGTCAGGTCCCCATCCCTCCTCCGCTCATCCCTCCATCCTTCCTTTGTCGTTCTCTCCACCCCCTCTGTTTTGCCCTCAGCTTCAGCCACCATCACAGGGATAACCGGCTCAGAGACTCGCTCACTTGCTTTGTCTTCCTCTCCGTCTGTGCTGTTTTTTTTCAACCCTCGCACCTCTCAGTCGAAGAAAAGATGGACGAAAAGGAAAAGCCGTGCGGAGCAAAAGCCTGGCTTTCATAAGGTTTATAAGTGCTGCCATTTTCTCCAGGCAGGTCTCAAGAGAGATGTAAGCTACTAGGGGTTTCTTTTACTCCCTCTCTATCTGTGTCTTTGTCGCTCTGGGTGGCAGAAGACAGCAGGTGTCAGTGCACTGGGCCATGGCTGTGCGTTCGTGTGTGTGTGTGTGTGTGTGTGAGCACTGGACTGTGCCATTGTTGCAGCATGACGCAGATCATGGATTAGCGCTTCCTGCCCGTGCTTTGTTGCCTGCCTCAGTTGAATGGGACACAGGCACCGTTTGGGAAATTAACAGGGGAAAATGAGATGATCACATGCGTCCTCGCTGGAGAAACAGCTGGGTCCTCTGCGCAAACGTTTACCAGCACTTCCCGAGTACAGTAATATAATATACACGCGCACACACACTTGCATACAACCGAGGTATGATTTGTTTCCAACATTGTCACCGCTTGGTGAATTATCCTGAGCTGGAGCTCAAAAGGCATGTGGAAGCATGTCATTGTTCCTCCACACACACATTTTTGACTCGGCCTCAGTCCAGGTTTCGGGATCTGCAGCGTTGTCAGCGAGGGCTTATAAAAGTCTCCACAGGGTCCAGTAGAAACTCACAGCTGGTATCACTTCCATTTCTGTTGATGTGCCGGGTCACGGTGCCAGGCGAGTTCACGGTTCTGGGCCACTGACCGGCTCGGGACCGGGCCTCAGCGTCGATAACAGCCCCATAGCTGGTGCTTTTCCTCAGGAGAACCCTCTTCCTGTCATTTTCCTGTCTCTTTCTCTGTCTAATGCAGCTGTGCTGAAAATCCTGTTCCCCCAGAGTGCCTTAAAGACACAGGAGATGAAAAAGCTCACTCACTGCTAACTGCTCCACCACCCAGACCTGAGCACACAGACTCTCACCACACCACTCTCTCTCCTCTCTTCCTCGTTAACTTTCACTCTGATCGCCCCCCCCCCCCCAACACACACACACACACACACACACACACACACACTCCCTCTCTTTCTCTCTCTTTCTCTACACACCCGTAATCTAATCTTCTCTCCGTTTGCGAGCGCAGTCTTCTGTGACAGATCCCCCCCCACTCCACCCCCCCCACCCCCACCATCCCCACGCCTGAAAAGCCGGCTCTGCTAAAGGACACAAACATATTATATATATTTAATACTTCCCTTAAACGTGAATTATTTAACACAGGGGCAGGCTAAAAAAAAAAAAAAACAAAGTTTCTATGTCTTCACGGTATGACGTATAGTGGAGCCTAGCAGACGTCAAAAAGCTAAGTGTGGATACCTGGGCCCCGGCTGCTAAGAACACGCTCCAATATGTTGAAGCAGTGCATTATTACTAGTAGGTAAGTGGTGGAAAAAAAGGGGCCCGCGGGGATCCATATGAAGTTCCTTTCCTCGGAATGCCAATGGCTCGCGCACACGTGTTGGAAAGTGTTGCCACTTGGCTGTCACTCTCTGTCGAGGTGCTCGCGGCAGCCTGATTAATTATTTAGCTGCATGTATCATCTATTTACCTTAGTAATCCATCTGTCAGCACGCTTATTGATCCAATCCTGCATTCTAATTGTGCATCCTCTCAGCGCGGCGAGCTCATATTTAAATGCAGCGCCTGTCACTGCGCCTGTCTGTTTCTGGCTGCCGCTAGCTGTTACGCTGCCTGTTAGCTTGCGGAAAGAGTGGCATTGAGCTACAGCTGGCTTGTAGAAACTAGAAGGTGTGGGAGTTTTCTCTCTCTCTCTCTCTCTCTCTCTCTCTCTCTCTCTCATTCTATCTATCTTTCTGAGAGTGTGTTTCCTTCTGTCTGTTTCTCGCTCTCAGGTGTGACCGCATTGTACCTTCTGCATCACGGTGTGTGTGGAGACGTCGCTCTATTCTGAGTGACTGCGGTGAAACAGAGACATGGAGGGAAGAGAGGGAAGAAGTGAAAGTCAGGAGAAAGGATGAATGAGGAGCATCTGTGTGTTTATTTATGAGTATGTGTGCTTCTTTTTTTTTTTTCTTTCTTTTTTTTTGCTTCCCTCTTTCAGTCCCGCTTCTTGTTTTTAAGTCAGTGCTAACTTTTAACTGAGCAGGAATCCGCCCCAACTTCTCTCTCTGTCTCATGCTGTGATTGACAGGTGTGAGATGACAGGCGGTTAAGAACCCAAAGCTGCTTCTTTTTTTCAGGGGTTGTTGTGTGTGTGTGTATGTGTGTGTGTGTGTGTGTGTGTGTGTGTGAGACTTTAAAGAAGCCCTTACTTGTGGTCCTCTGGCCCTAACAAAGCTTTTGACATAATTGAATACAGCACATCCTGTGGTGTTGAGATGAGTGTATAAGTGTGTGTATGTCCATGTGTGTGTATGTCCATGTGTGTGTATGTCCATGTGTGGGTATGTTCACGTGTGCAGTAAATGAACATTCTGTTCTAACACAGCATGCCCTCGGTTAATACTCCGCGGGCTCAAGTTGATGCTACGGACGCTGGCGTTCGCTCGCGACGGTGCTGAATTCCGTTCGTCCTCGGGTCTAATCGGAGAGGACACGTGAGCTCCCAGCGTGAGCCGACGTGCAAATGCAGCGATCAGTAAACACTCACTGAGTTAATGACGTCAATCAATGGCCTTTTAAAACTGCAATTTGATAATTACAATTATCAATGCCTCGCCGCCGTATACATTACAGCCTCTCCTCTCCGCCTTTCCCTCTCTCCCCCTTTTTCCTCTCGCTTTTATTTCATGAGAATGGATCTGAGGCCCTATTATCCTGTCAGCCGAGAATGTGTTGGAATCGAACTCCTTGCATGCAGGCTATCATTTTACAAGAGCTGCAGCGTTCATCAATACTTAACATCTTAATACGGCAAGATTTTAAGTGAAAATGGGCTTTAGGACTAAAATGGAACGGTTCGTAATTCGGAATATGGTTCCTTCAGCATTATTGTTATTCCGTCCCTTTCATCTCTTTTATACAAACGAAAATGGAGAACCATTCGAATCGATTCGTTTTTAAGCTGGGGAATCCAAATGCCTAAGTTTGATCTCTATCCTGCTTTTTTTTGTCGCTTCTGTCTGCTCAGAAGGTGTTATTAGAGGCAGTTGTTAAGACCGCTGTCTGATCTTTCTCTATTTATGTCTCCGTCTTTCCGAGGCCCTTCCGATTGGCTGACCCATGCCCAAAGTTTATTTTCCCCCACACATCAAAGACGTTTCAGGTCCACAGTCTAACCACATTGCTTTCCGGGGGGGCCTAAAATCTCCTTAACCAGATACTCCCCCTGCCTCACTTTAGCTCTATCAAAGCCCTTAACTGCCTCCTTTCAGTCGGCCATTTTCAGCCTCCGAGGCCCCGGGGCCTGCTGACCCGCTTCAGGGACGATTTCATCGCTGCAGAGCTGAAAATTGCCGCCGTCAAAAATGACACCTAAACGTAGCAAATGGGGGCTAATCTGGAGTTCTGCCTTATTGGACGCGATCCCCCCTCTCTTCTTCCTCGACGCATGACCTCTCTGTGTCGGTGTGTGTTGTCGGGAGTTAAGCCGCCTTTCACACTCGCTCGCGCTGCTCTGCAGGTGCTGTTTGGATATGGGCTGCCTAATATCTCGCACCCCCGCACCAGAATGCGCGGCATCCTCTAGTCTTCCCTACAGAGCGGAGGAGTGCAAATCTGCCACTTCTCCCAACACAGATACCCCTCTGACCCCCATTCAGAGATGTATTGATTTTCCAAAGCTTGGTCTAACACTGAGCAGATGAAGAGGGGGTGTAGTGGTAATGGTGGGCGCTTGTGCTACTCATGCTGCATGATGCTCTACACTCGGAGAGTTTGACACATCTCCCGCATTCGGGAGACGAATGCGAAATAAAAAAGTCGAAAA
Source organism: Channallabes apus (assembly GCA_030522415.1). NCBI lineage: Eukaryota > Metazoa > Chordata > Actinopteri > Siluriformes > Clariidae > Channallabes > Channallabes apus. The sequence goes on along the minus strand of CM060108.1, from coordinate 16,720,846 downwards.
AGCACCAGGATCTCCACTGGACCTTTAAAGTCGCTGCTGCTGCGGTATCTTTGCATAGTCAAGGGCATTGAGATGGTATATGTGTGAGTTTGCCATATGTTGCAACTTTATTAAGGGTACTTTCTGTGTGTGTAAGAGGGGGGATGCTTTGAGGGGTTTAAGGTGGCCTGATCCGTACCCTTTTAACTTGTGTTTACTGGGGACCTCTGAGAGCCAGAGGAAAGATCCATGGAGCAGAGAGAAGCAAAATAAAGTGAGCGCGTACAAACAAACTGCGTCGAGGGAGCTTGGCCTAGGTCTCTCTGCGTGAGGCCATCCTTCAGTGCACTGTCCTAAGCCCTGCTCTTACCTTGGAGAGAGAGAGGGAGGGAGGGAGAGAGGGGGTAGAGCGTGGGAGGCTGGACTGGAAGCTTGTTTTCTCAGTCAGACTTACAAAGTTGAACTTCACAGAGGAATGTTTCAGTTCGTTTGCTCACGTGTTTGTATTTCATGCAGTGATGCACAGGAGGAAGATGGGATTTGTCTATTGCTTTGCCAGCAAGCAAGTTCTTTCCCATCCTTCTTCTCTTGAGGGTTTTGCTTTGGTATTTATTATCGCGCTAAAGACCTCAGGACAACCGAGATCTTTCTTTTGCTCTTTGGCCAGACACAGCTGCTACTATACTGTTATTTCCACAAACAGCAGAAAGGACACAAACAATAAGCCGTGAAGTATCATCAGAGGATACTTCTTTAGGTATGTTACGGGATAGTCAAGGGACAGGTGGATGAAGGAACACAAGGCTGTTATGTCAACACAACAGCCAGGCGCCTGTGTTCTTGGGGACTGAGGTTTGCTCAGTGGTGCGGTCGAGGTCACAGGGCAACCGGGAGCTGTGAACACCACTGGGGTGACCTTTGCCTTCTCACACTGCCGTCTAAGATTCTGTGGTGTCAAAAGAGGCGAGAAAAAGCAGTTATGCAGGTGAAACCTTAAATGCGTGTGTATGTACGGTATACCTGTGCATACGCTAGATTTAGGAATTCGATCTATAAGGAAGAAAAGCACACTGGTTTTAAAGTAAGTGCTTCAGCTTCTGAAAGAACAAATGTAATTTATGATGAGAAAAGATTGAGAAAGATGAGAAAAATTGTGGTGTATTTAATAAAATGGAGGATTATACATTGTAATAAGCCTAAATACTGTATACATACTTGGTACGTTTACAAAATAGTGTTTAATTGCTGCTAATATAATCCCCTAGTTCTCATAAAACGTGCTCATGTAGTCATTTTAACGAATACTCATAACTCATGCGGTAGTATATGTACAGTATATTCATGTATTGCTGCACTGGCTACAAAATTCTTATATATATATATATATATATATATATATATATATATATATATATTAATTAAAATTTAAACAGCATTCTTTTTGTTAGAAGCAAATAATTTGCTATGGTTGTTTAGAATTGTAACAAAATCTTTCAAAAAATATTTACAGAAAGCAGATAGAATCGGCATCTATGTATCGCGATAATATCGTATCGGGTGGTCCCTGGTGATTTCCTTATATATACAGTATATATACGCATGTCTACCTTCTTTAGGGTTCTGGCCAGCTGTTTGTTAATAATATTCCATCAATGGTGTGAAGTATTGAGCAGGCCTGTCTGCTTTGGACTGTCCTGCTCTTACACATCCATCAACCCGGTGCTCTATGTCAATAACCGAAGCCCATGCTAATGGTGGCATTTAAGCAGCGACCCTGACGAATTAACCAGCGCTGTTCCACGAGGGTTAAATATTCATCGTGCTCATCAAGCCAAGCGGTCGAGGTTCTGGACGCATGTGTCGCACTGGCCGGCCTCCCGATGCTACTACACCTCTGTGTCAAAGTGCTGCACATTACATCACTTACTTTGACCCCTGTGTTGCCTCCAGAGTACCGGGGTTAAACATACTACAGTGGGTTACGAGTTTTTAAGATGATGTTCTTCAACGCAGGACTCATGTAGATGCTTGGCCTCGTGATCTTTATACAGTCTCGGGACCCTTTTGCCTTGTGCACATGGGCGGAACATGAAAGCCTCCTGCTTTCCCCTGACCACCGCCTTAACTTGTCTCTCTTCCCTTCCTCCTTTTCTCTTCCTTTCTTATTCAAACTGTCCATCAGTAGCCTTATAAATAATTCATTGCTCTCTCCCTGATGTCTTGTCACCTTGCCTTCTTATTTGCCACCTTGTCTCCCTCCTCTCACTTCCCCTGCACAGGCCTCAGTGTAGCGGAACACTCCAGGAGCCCGACCAGCCTCAGACCACACACACACACACACACACACACATTACTTCTCCCTCTCTCTTTTTCTTTCTCCTGCTCCTCCTCTCTCACCCTGGTACACCCCTGACCCAGTCAGTGGTCACTGAATCAGAAAGCACTTCCTCTCTGTCCTCCGCTTATACCTCGCTAATTAATCGTTTGTCCTTTTGGATCGGTGCAGTCTCTGGAAACCCAGTCCTGTGTGAAACCCAGACAAGGAACCGTGCATACCTCCTTCTCAACGACATTTTGTTTCGGACACTGAAAGGCAAAGTTTTCTTTCTTGCTTTCTTTCTTTCTTTTTTTTCAGCCACCGTTATGTGCCGATTCAATGCGGTGCATTACATAGATGAAATGCACTTCAAGAGAGCCGTACACTGGGAAATAGCTGGCATCAGAGCACAGGAAAAACAAGAAATATAGCAACAAGCATATAGTTTTTTTTTTATTTTTTGTTATGTGCAGTCGTCAGTAATTATTCTTAAAGGTTTTTTTTATTTTTTATTATTATTATTATTATTATTATAATTTTCCGTATAAAATAAAGCAGCATAAAACCTAACAGCATGAAGAAATGAAATTATGTTGCTATTATAACCTATTCATTATTCCAATGCAATACAAGTAAATTCAAATAGGGGAAAATCATTACGACAAATGTTTTGGGTTTTTTTTTCCTTCCTGGATAATGTTCAGGGAATTGCTGATACTGAAGGCAGATTATTACAATCAAATAAAAAAAATTATGGTGATCAAAAAGCAGTGAGCTCGCTCATGCACGGAGCGTGTGCATGTGTGTGTGTGTGTGTGTGTGAGAGGGAGAGATATTGGAATTCAGCAACGAGTGTTGTATTCATGAGCAGCAGCTCTTTGGAGACATCCAGTCCATACAGAGTAAACACTCTCTCTCTCTCTCTCTCTCTCTCACACACACACACACATATATACACACATACTCTGTCTACCCAGAGCTGTCTTTAGCAGTGAGGCCTCTGTCTGTAGCACGATTAATTCATATCAAAAACTGTCCCCTCCACTTTTGCAGGCTGCTCTCTTCCCGGACTGCAGATTCAGCACCGGCCCCTCGGCCCGATGAGAAACAGATCAATCAGGCAGCTCTGTGATGAATTAGAGACATCAGCAGCCAGAAGGGAGGCAAGATCGAGCTGGCAGGGTTCAGGAATATAGGGCTAGGTCATCATCATACACACCCCTCCACACACACACACACACACACACGCACATGCACGTCTATGTGTCTATGTACTAATATTCTAATAGGTTTGGAGTTACAATGTGTTTATTGCGTTGTTTTTTATTTCTTCTTCCTCATATACTCTATAGTTAGTTCGTTTTCTTAACCGCAATTCTTTGTTTAGTTTTCTTCGCATTGACATTGTTAAAACTAAATGTACTACAGCCTTTCTCTCTCTCTCTCTCTCTCTCTCTCTCTCTCTATCTCTCTCCTCCGATAAATTCATTGTAACAATGACAGCTCCCAGGTTCCTGGGCCACCCGCCTCATCACGATGTGACTCAAGTGACAGCTTTAAGGCTTGTTTTATTTAAGGCCGCCTGTAATTACACGAGTTTTTTAGCATATGTACGGAGAGAGATATGATTCATCTGCCAAGTGGGAGCTGGTAAAACAGAGAGGGAGGGCGAGGGAGAAGAGATACGCTTCGGCAAATAAAAAAAGGAGCGTGTGTTGCTACAAAACGTTTCCCTTATTATGTCTCATTAGAGGCAGAGCCGAGATAAGGGTAACGCAGGCTGTGAATGAGATCTATTGCCGCCTGAGCCGAAAGCCTCTGACGGAGGAGAAGCCGATATCTCCGACACAGTGTGGGGGCCATTATTGTACGCGCTTGAACTGGGGGCAAGAAAAATGGCTGCCCTCTTTTTCCGCTTCGACCCTGCGGCGTGGGAGAGAACAGATAGTGCTTAGCACCAGCGAAGGCCCCCCGTGCTAATTGGAGGTGCTTTTATCGGAAAGATGTGTGCCGAGGTGGCTGAAAAAAAACTGACAGGGCCCGTTAATCCCGGCCTATTGTTGGCGCTACGGGAGAGCCGTGTCGGACAAATCACCTGGGGAGAGTGCCATAAAAACCCTGCCTCGGCCATGCAGGGTAATGGGTTATGAGCTACAGCGCCACTCACCATGCCAAGGAGAGCCAGCGTCTCCCTGCCGAATAAATCAACGGCAATTAGGCGCGTGCACTCACGCGGGAGGCGCGTATGATCATTAGCTGTAATTATCCGGAGTGCTAAATTACTACCTGTAGTCAGTGTTTGGTAACTGAGGAAGAGAGATGATCCGAAGGTACCGCCGCGTCCGTTCTAACACTCCGTTTCCAGATTCACTTTGCGACACCGACCTCAATCCCGTTCAATCCGGCACTACACGAACGGACGCGGACGGGTTTGAGGATCGTTGACCGTTTTCCAAACACACCACTCTGTAAATCACGGCGATGAGCAGCTAGCGGACCCTGATGAGAGCTGTGTTTTAGGCTGTGGAATCTGTCTGGAGATCATATTAAGAGACTGGAAAGCATTGTTAGTCTAAGGCCTAGCGCGCTCTGATGGAGTAGGCCGAAGAGACTTATAATGCAGCGCACGGAACCCCAACTCAGGCGCATATATCTGTTATTCTATTTGTTAGACTATCACAGACAGAGCAGCATGAAAGCCTCTTATACATTCCGAATCTCATCTTATCCGAGCCTTTGGGTCATGGCATGAAGCTGTATAACCAGCCACGACCCGTGTTCCTCACACCCGTTAGATCAGTGCATCTGCAGCCGTGAAGCATCTGCACAACCTGAGCTCTGACAAACAACTCGTTGGCCAAATGATTTAAAAGGGTGGCCTTCTGCCACCTGGTAATTTGCTGAAATTAAAGCTTAATCAAGCATAGTGGAGGACAACTCGTGAATAATTTAGCAGGGCGGAGAGGCAGAGAGCTCGAGGGACACCAGAGAAAGAGACAGATCCAGTGAGTTGAAACTGTGAAGAGATCACGCCTGGGTTCTTTTTCTTTTTTTCGCTTTTTTTTTTTTTTTTTTTTTCTTCCCCCTGCCTTTTCGAATCGATGGCTCTGACATCTCCTCACAAGCACTGGTGGAATTAATACTCAGCCTCAGACTGAATGAAACAAGGGCACTAAGTGGCTCGTTTTTCCAGTACTACAGCTGAAGATGGCACAGATTGATGCATTTCCTAACAACAAGCAGATTTGATCCAATACAGCTCCAAAAATATACTCAAAGCGCTGCTGTAGAGATCAGGAAAGTAAACACGGTGCAGGCACACGAGTGACAGTCCAGAGCACAGGATTTGATTTTGGCTGCTTAATTACTGGCGTACGTATATATATTTCCGAGACGATTTTCAGGTGCAACCGGTTTGCCTGTATAACTTTTAATATCTTGTTTCAATTTCCCCCCCGCTTTGATTTATTTCTCGTCTCTGCAAAGTGTTTCATTAACGCAAAAGCCATTAGTCATTCGTAATGAAACGCATATTTGCACTTTTCTTTTTAACAAATTGAATTTTTAATCGGGCAATGATGGGATGGATAAAGTAAACACTCTTCGTCTTGGAGCTCTTTGCAGACGGCAAGGTGAGATAGCCCCTGGGTCAGAATTAAGACGGCGTCCTGCCGAGACGACAACGCTGATTGTTTGGGACAAGAGGACAGAAGTGATCATCTTATTTCCTGGGAGTGAAGTTTGTGCAACATGGTTGTGGTTTTTTTTTTCCCTTATTATGAACCCGTGCTCTCTCTCTCTCTATCTCTCTCTCTCTCTCTCACACACACACACAAACACACACCCTGGCTGTGTGTGTGTGTGTGACCCCGTACTTGGGCAAAAGTGCGAGAATGAACTTCAGGATCCGGGCTAGAGTGTGAGAGCCGGGAGGCCTTTAATGGAAATGAACGCTGTGCCGCGTCGCGCCTTTTGTGGCGGCCCGCGGACTCAGATTTTATTAAGTACCCTTTAGAGAGAGAGGGAAACACAAGAGGGGAAAAGTCACTGCACCGCATGTTAATTAGGGACGCTGGAGAAGCTGGCGAAGAGAGGAGAGTTTGTTAGAGGCGAAAAGGGAAAAAAAAGGTGGGAGGGCGGTGGGGGGGGGGGGCTTTGTCCACTGCACTTTTAAGAGGAGGGGAAGACTTTTTGCGTGCAAACAAAAAACAGATTTGCTTGACTGGGCTTTCAGACGAGAGAGAGAGAGAGAGAGAGAGAGAGAGCTGTTTCACTATGTGCTTACCTCACTGGGCCCTAAGACACTTTGTCACTCAGTGCACACACATCCTGCTTACATCACATCACATTTAAATAGTGCGACTTGATGTCCATTCAGTGCGGTGCACATGCCAGAATGTGACATACCATTACATGATGTTAAAGCTCTTGCGAAGGTTTGCTCACTTGCCAACTTTGGCACCTCAAACGGACCGCAAATTAATCAGTTTCTGGAACTGATCCGAGTTTTTTTTTTTTTTTTTTTTTAAGAAAAAAGTTGCATTTTGTGTGTGTGTGAGGTGTTTTGGGGGTCGGGGCGAGCTGGTGGGTGAGCAGTGGGGAGGACGGAGGGGGTGGCTCTAGACTGAAGGGCTGAAAGAGAGTGTGATGGCTGCTCAATGGCACCACCCAGCCTGCCGTGAAATCAGAGAGCTCTGCCAACAAGTCAGGCCCTGCCACATCTCCCCGCTCTGTGTGTGTGTGTGTGTGTGTGTGTTTGTGTCTCACAGGGGGTCGAGAGGGAGAAAGCAGTCATGCAGCATGGTCCCAGTCTCCTCTCCACGGTCACACCCCCCCACCCCATCTACCCTCTCCATCTACTTTGTCTGTTTCCTCCACCATACAGCGTGATTGCGTACTGTAAAACGACAGCGGGCCGCCTTGCTGAGCAGTTTAAAAGTAGTTATGGGGTAGATTGTGGACACGCTTTACTGATCAGGCCATGAGGTGCTTTAATCTGGTAATGGCTACCGTTCAGGGTGCTTTTAAAACCTTCCTCACACTCATCCATTAGACGCTGTTTTGTTTACCTTGTTCGCTCTCACACACTCTCTCTCTCTCTCTATCTCTCTCTCTCTCTCTCTCTCTCGTCCTTCTCGGTTCACCTTGTTGCCAGCTGTTCATAATGAAGTTTACTGTTTATAACACCAGTTCTTTTGGGGTGGGATACACATAAAGTTCTTACCGTTTGTATCAGTCAGCGTCTGCTTTTTTTTTTTTTTTAGCCCATTCTGCCTGACTTTACAACTCTCTACTCATAATCAGCATGGGGCTCTTGGATGTTCGAGTTTATGAGAGACTCTGTCTGAGCACAAGCGCTAATTTTCCACCAGCCAAGCAAAGGAAAGTGAGGAGGATAGGCAGAATGCGTGGCAGTGGGAGGTCCTGTCAGTTCAGGTTAACTCAGGCCAGGATGAAGATCCTGGGAGGTCAAGAGACTAGCAGTGACACCCCTTGTCTCTTTCGCTGTCCCCTTCCCCCTGTCCCAGGCCATCCTCCTTTCTCAGCCATTAACTGTATTGTTCAGTCTGAGAAATTTAGTGCTGGGGAAACAATCTCGCTCTCTATGAGGAACCTTGGTTTCTTCCCCAAATGCTCACTTCATCATGCAGCTCATTGCAGAAGTGGAAAACTCCAGCGATTTAACGTGCGGCTAATGTCATCCCTTTATTCGGACAGGGGTGCGGTTAGGGGATCTCTTAGGAAACTATTCCACTGCCTGTGACTTTGGTTATAGGTTAGATTAACTAAGCACACATGTTGGACCTTGGTACCTTAAGCCTAAAATGGGCAGTGGGAGGACATAAGACACTGTAGGTAGAACTAGTTCTTATTAGATTATATTTCAGGTATTACGGATTGTAATAATAGCATTTGGATTTTATTGTATAAAAAATACATTTAGGTCTAAAGTAAATGCCTTAAAAGAAAATTTTGCCCAACAGTAAAAAAGGCATAATAGGTGGTTGCATATGATAAGCGACAGGTTTTAAGGATTAACAGTGTGTCCCTGAACCTGGGGTCTAAAGATAAATAGCTCTAAAAGTAAGTCCTGCAATCAAATCTAATAGATAAATCCAGTCTATGCACATAATAAAAAAGTTCCATCTTGTTTCCATTGCGGTCATTTTGTCCTCCGGCTGCTTCGATTGAATGTCTTGCTCCAAGCTCTTAATGCCAACATTAGTTCCTTGGATTTAGCTTCACACTATAAAACACAGTGCGGAGTATGTGTCCGACCCACTTCCACTCGTTAACCTTGGGCGATACCTGCTCGAATTGGACCATAAAGTTGTAGTTTTAATGGACACAAAAATCAACGCCTTGCCGTGAGTTCATTTAATTAAACTGTTCGGCTTCTGTCCAGTGGTGGAGATGATATTTCACATTGATTTTATTTTATGGCCGCAAAGAGTCATTAATCGTTGTGTTTTTAAAATATTTGTCAGCGTGGGTAATGAATGGTGTTTGGAAAGTTATGTTCGAAACTCATGGGGTAGCTTACAAACTGTTTTTCTAGGAGATTATTAATAGGTGTGCGTTTGTAATAAGAATAAAAAATAAAAAAAAATAAAAAATAAAAAATATATATATATATATTAAAAGTACAGATCTGATACCATGGATTTTTCTCATGCTGATGTGAATAAAAAAATGGTGGAGCAGATTTTTGAGAAATTCTCAAATTTATAATAGGTGTGCTTTTGTGAAATGTATTTGTAATAATAATAATAATAATAATAATAATAATAATAATAATAATAATAATGAGGCACAAATTTAATATCCAGGACTGTTATCAGGCTGATGTGAGCTACTGTATATATATTTATATTTATAATGGGTGTCTTTTATTAAATGTATTCATAATAATAATAATAATTATTATTATTATTATTATTATTATTATTATTAATTGGTATAATCATGTTACAAATTTGAAAAAAAATCATGTGTGCTTCAAAATGATTAAATTATTTATATTATATTTATATATTATATTTATTTATATGAATTCAAATGCAAATAGACCTTCAAATGCAAAGAGTATTTTTTATTGTTTCCCTTGTGTTTTATATCCTTTACACTGTAATTTAAGTATGAAAAAGTTTAAAAGCTTCCTTTTTGTCATTTCTTCCAAGATTTGTTTCAAGTTTTGCTTTAGTTAAAATAATCTTAAATCTTTTGAAAATCATTTAAAAAAGTCAGTTGATGAGAATTTTAGATTAGATTAGATTAGATTCAATTTGTCATTGTGCAAAGTACATGTACAGAGTCAATGAAATGCAGTTAGCATCTAACCGTGTATAAGTGGTCTATTTACAACAAATCACTGCGTTATAACAAACAGAAGGTGAAATTTTTTTTTAAAATAACAACAACAACAATAATAATAATAATACTAATAATAATGAATCTGCTATTTCTTCTTCTAGTTTTTCCTCATCATCATCTTGATAACTCTAGATCCTCTCAGGCTCAGTAATTCTATAGTATTTCTCTGACTCATCTCAGCTGAGAACAAAAGCTCCCTCATTAACATCCACGTGAATTAAGCTTAATGCTAATGAATATGACTCGAGCGCCATGTCGAAATGAACCAGACCCAGGGTAGAAGATTACTAATACACAATTATCTCATGCTAATTGGTGTTTATGAATAAAGAAAAGCGCTTTAATTAATTGACATGGGTCGCGTGTGGATGAACCAGGCGCGCGCGTCTGTGCGCGTGTGTGTGCGCGCGCGCGCGACACCTGTGCTTCATCCCATGCAGCATGCTTTTTTTTAATTTAATTAAAGGCTAAACATATTCAAACTGTTAAAAATAAACTAGGCTATTTTATAATTATATTGAAATAAAATATCAAATGAAGAAAGAACAAATGTTTATATATATATATATATATATATATATATATATATATATATATATATATATATATATATATATATAACGGTGCAAATTATTCGCACATAATTAAAAAAACACTGCCTTCTTTTTTGTTATTAAATCTATATTTCTTTATTAATTTTACACTTAGTTTGTTTTCTCTCTGCACTTTAGTTCAGCCCATGAGAATCCAATAAACCTGAACTGCATACACTCTATAGATGGTGTAGAAGTTTTATCCAACTCCTGTGTTCATTTACACTATTAAGTTTATTTCCTTCCTTCCCTACTTATAGACTGTTTTTTCCCAGTTCTTTATCTCACATTTATTTGTTTATTGTCTTTTGTTTTTGTTACATATTGTTTCCCCCCCCCCCTTTTTTTTTTAGTAAAGAAAGGAGAAAGCTCCGCTAAAACCCTCATCCATTTCAGATCGCAGATGGTCTTTTGAAAGCCCAGGCTCTTGTGTTAGTGTGTGTGTGTGTGTGTGTGTGTGCGGGGGGCGGGGCTTAGTGTGCTCCTCTTTCTGCCGTATCCATGCATTTTGCTCTTCGCTCTTTCTTTGTGTCTAACTTTCTTTTTTCGCTGCGCTTTTGTACAGCTCGTCCCCTCCCTCCCTCCTGGCTTCTTTAGCTCATCTGCCCCGTTTTTCACCCTCCAGCTCCTCTGAGCTCTGCTGCCTCTCCGACACATTAGCATCGAGCACAACGGCCTCTCCATCCTACTCCATCCTACCCCCTGCACGCGCTGAGTGTCTGCAAGCACACCGCACCGAACGACATTCAAACGAAAAGATACACTCGTGGCTTTGATCTTATTTTAAGAACGCACAGATTAGGCGGGAAAATAAAACAGACGAATTACATTGCGAAATTAAAGTATGTAGCAAATATGGTTGTTTGTTTATTTATTATTTACATTATAATGAATCCGGAATAGCCTTTTTTTTCTTGGTAGGATATTTATCTAAAATAAAGAAGTAATTTATCTATCTATCTATCTATCTATCTATCTATCTATCTATCTATCTACAAACACATTTATATGTATGTCTCTTTTCTGAACTCATTTTAATTTGGGGGTCAAAAAAAAGATCTTACTATATATTTGTCTGTATATCTAATAAGAACAGAAAGATTGTTCTGAACTCATTTTAATTATTGGGCAAAATAAATTAAGAAAAAAAAAGATCTTGCTCAGTCTTTCTCTCTTTCCATGTAAAGTATGTTTTTCTATTTATCTATTTATCTATCTATCAGTCTTTCTGTGTATTGGTCTATCTGTTTGTTCCTATCTATCTATCTATCTATCTATCTATCTATCTATCTATCTATCTATCTATCTATCTGTCTCTGTTCTGAACTAATTTAGTCGATTGTCATAACAATCTAATAAATGAATCTGCCGATCTGTCTGTCCATCCGTCTGTCCCTACTTGCTTAAATGAAAGTTGTTTTAAATCCATCATCCTGTTTTTGTCATTATTTTGATTTGTTTTTGAGTCATTTGTAGCTGAAGATTACTATCAGGCCTATATTCGATTAGAGAGCAAAGTCCTGGTCTTCCAGATCACTACTGATAGTTTCTTCATACATTCGGTAATAAAATGTGACACCTACGCCACTTTTCCAAATTTTTTCCTTTCATTTTAATTATGCATTACTGCCTTAATATTTAACCCCTGGATTAATTGGTTCCAGCACTCTGAGAATGATATGGGCTCTAAAATTCTTTTTTCCTCTAATGCTTTTTGGGCCGTAACTTTGAGGGTGCAGTATTTTTCATTTCATAGCCTTCTGCATTTTGTCAAATGTCACATTTTTGTTGTTCAGCTAAAAATTTTGAGGGTAAATGTGGGTCACACTGGGTTGTATAATAGCTGGCCGTGGCATTTGCCTGGAAATGAGTCATTGGTCTAAGGATTTGGTGTTGGAATAGAGTTTTAAGACAGCACTGTGGACATGGGCTAGATAACTGAAATCGTTCATTGCTCAATCCCTCCCTCTTCCCCTCTCTCACTCTCTCTCTTTCTCTTCTGCTGTCCTAGGTGTAATAAACTTCACGCCTGTCTCTCTCAGTGGCAAGTTCTGGCTTACTTAAGCCTAAGTCACTGCTCTTTTTATGGAAGCCTCTTTTCAGTGCATTGTTGTGGAGTATAGCCATGTTAATGTCTTGTACCGTAAAAATTGGTGCTGCCATGCTTATTAGTTGCGTAGCAGGACTACGGGCAGCCAAGAAGAGATGAAGCCCACACTACAAAGGGGCGGCAGAGGCGGCCGTCGGCATCAAATGCAGTGATAATTGCATTGCTGTGAAGGGTTAGGCTTTTCGCCCCTCTCTCCATTTTTTTCTCCTTGCCTTTTTTTTTTGGTGAGTGCGATTTGTCTCTTAAGCCAGCGTGACGTCTCGGATGCGGCTGCAGAATGTGCAGAGCAAATTGGAGGTTGAGCGTGAACAATGCAACATGGAACACTGCTGTGGCGTTCTTTGGGGAAGGAGGGGAAAAAACACCCCTACTAGATGAAGAGGAGTAGTGACAGAGAGAGAAGTGCTGAAAAATAGCAAGAAAGTAAAAAGAAGTAAGAAAAGCAGTTTATTGTAGAAATGTAGTGTTTTAGTAGTAACTGTTTCAGCTGACTTTCTTTTTCTATATATACTGATTCATTGTCTTTGGCAGTCTCGGAGAAGAAAAAAAAAATTAAACAAAGTTCCAAAGCTGTGCAGAAGTCCAGATCTGATCCAGAAACAGACTGTGATTGTGAATATATCGTTGACTGAAAGTAAACAGATTAGGCGAGAGGAAGCTTAGCTATTTGGGGCCTCTTTTTGATGTTGAAGAGCCTAATTTGATTTTTTCACCTCCTATTGTTTCAATGTTTTGCTCCTCTAATCCACTTTAAAGTTGGAACAGCTTTCATCCTGGCAGGGGGGTGATGGGTGGGGTGTGCGGGTTGGAGGGGGGTGTCACAGGCTACCGGTTCTCTTGTCCACTTGTTCCAACTTACAACACTAGCAAAACCCATGCACAGATAGGGAGAAAATATTTGTTCGACAAGCCACTTTTGACACACATGAGCGTCTCTGCTGAGGCCTCTGAGGCTTTGCTGCTGATGTCTAAAGCTGGGCAGGCGAATGAGAAGCGAACGAGACAGAAGGATAGCGAGAGCAAGGACTGCGAGTTGCCAGCAGAGCCAGCAGTGAAATGATCAGCCTGATGGTGCCGCTTTAGCATGCCCTCCTCAGTGACCCTGAAAGCACACACTCACACACATGCACACAAAACAGAGGACGGATGCAAGCCGACTAAACGGCCCTGAAAAGAGCTGCACTCCAGCCGGCCTATTGTGCTGCGCAGCACCCCCGTACAGAAACCACTGACTGCTGTGCTTCACTTCAATCTGTTGAATTAAACAGAGAGAGAGAGAGAGAGATTTGGAATCCCATTTTTAAACCATCTGTGACTAAGTTTGCATTCGTTGGACCCACAAAAACAACTTGTGCGGTTAGACCGAAGTGCTGCTGAACGATCTGTTGAGACTCCCTATTATTTTGTACTTTAAAAATTCAAGTTTAAACAATAATGTAATTATAAAATAATAGACCAACATAAAAAAAAAATCTCATAGCAGGATTTATTTTTAATGATCTTTTTTATTTTTTTAGAATTTGATCAAAATCAGTGTCAAGCTTAATGCATACCATATGGATATTTATCATTCACAATATTACCATACTAATCACGTTCTTCTTAGATCCCTCTTTGATAAAGCATTTTTTGTAAGGTTCATCAGAGAACCTTAAGGATTTTATGACAAGGAGAAACCTGCAAGGGTTTTAGTTTTAATCTTAGATTCAGCCATACAGAGAGAACTTACTTGGATAGGCATTTGAGACTTTCTGTGTCATTTTTCCTCTCAAAAATGTGTGTGTGTGTGTGTGTGTGTGTGTGTATGTATGTGTGGGTAGGCGGCTGAAAGAAAGTCAGGGAGAGGAAGCGACAGTTTAAACTCAGCAGTGCTCTGATAACTTTGCTTAGTGCTCAGAGGGAGGCGGTTGGCAGAAATCAGGATATATTATGACTCCAATATTGCACAGTGGGCCAGGCAACACAAGGATAGCATGGCAGAAAGGAAGAATGTAAGAAATAAATCAATACATGGAAAAAAAAATGCTAAAACACATTCGAATATACACTAAGTTTAAAAAGATAGATTTGAGGCATAACACTCACAACATGATTTTTTATGTTGCCATTATTCAGTTCTGGTTGCACGTCTACCGCTTTCAGAAAAAAATGCCATTGCTTTGGTTTTCGACTCATGGCACAGTAGCACAGTGAATAAACTTATATAACACTAGATGTGGACATGAAATACACTATTGTAAAGGTTTTGTCTGGCCAATTTTAAAAAAATTAAATTGCCTTCGTAAGCTGCTTTGCTGTTGTGCTGAAATATCCTTTTATCGCTCGCTAAATAAATGCATTTTCCTATGGTCTAATGGTCTACCATAATATTTCCCGGTCCACAAAAAGTCACTACTCTGAAAATAAAAATGTTCCTGGAACTACAGTATGTTCCTCTGCTTCCTCTGGAAAGCTGCCTAAAGTTCCTGACCTCCTTAAAACTGTTCCTAGGTTCCCGAGACGTTTGCTGAGGTGAAAGTTATACTGTTATTGGCTGTTAAAAGCAATTCTACAGTCTGCAAACCCAAAGAGATGAAAGAAAATCAACCTCTGCTTCCAGATGATGTCATTGTCTCTTCTCTCCTTCATTGCCCCTTCACACAAGCTGCTTTTCTAAGCCTTCCGACCCCTCCATAAACCCCCTCCCCCCCCTGGTTGCTCACAACAGTACTCCCAAAATACTCCCCGGACCACACCTACTGTACACCCTCCTCGAGTCAGGCATGTTGCAAGGGGTGTAAGCCACCTGTTGCTGTTTTACATAAACTACATGTACTGTCCAAGATAAGGGTGCACATTTTAATACAATGGTATTCAATACACAAATTACACTCCTTCCATGATAAAATAATAATAGATGTGCATTTGCTAGCGGCGGCGCGGTGGTGTAGTGGTTAGCACTGTCGCCTTGCACCTCCAGGGTCTGGGTTCGATTCCCCGGCCAGGCTCGATTCCCGTCTCTGTGTGCATGGAGTTTGCATGTTCTCCCCGTGCTTGGTGGGTTTCCTCCGGGTACTCCGGTTTCCTCCCACAGTCCAAAGATATGCAGGTTAGGCTAATTGGCGTTCCCAAATTGCCCGTAGTGTGTGATTGGGTGTGTGAGTGTGTGTATGTGTGTGTGCCCTGCGATGGATTGGCACCCTGTCCAGGGTGTACCCCGCCTAGTGCCCGAAGTCTCCTGGGATAGGCTCCAGGTCCCCCGTGACCCTGAACACAGGATTAAGCGGTATAGAAAATGAATGAATGAATGAATGCATTTGTTAGCAGGAATTTTCAACCGCTATTCCAAGTTTAGCTTTAAAATTTGTCTAAAATCTGTGTTTTTTTCCCTACGTAAGATGTTAGATCTTTAGTTATATGTGAATCTGTATTAATCATGTGATCTCATGCAGGCCATTGGACGCTGAAACAGTCGCCACTTGATTTTCTGTTAGTTTTGACTAAAACTAGACTTTTAAAATTAATTTAAGCATGTTAATTTGACTGAAATTATACTAACTTAAAATTAACTCAAAGTCAGACTAGGACACTCAGACTAGGACAGCATGCAGTTGGGCGTCAAGCCACTTCTTGTATGTATAACTCAGTCAGACAAAGAAATCATCCCAGTCGCTCTGCACATGCTCTACAGTTCAGGCACCAGGATTTGAACAAAATGTGTAGCGACAGAAAAAGCCGCTACCGGTACAGTGGTGTTGCCCGCCTTTGGCTAGCACCATAAACAGAAGGGATAGCGTCCATCTCATTTGTACAAAAAATAAAGCATACAGCATTTTGACTGCTTGACATGATACCAGTTTGCTGTTGGTTAACTTGTTTTGGTCTGTGACGTTAAAACCGATGCTACAATACTAAAAAGTTGAAAGGGGACATACTACGGTCAATAAATCGATTCCCCTGCTTGTGTACTGGGACAACCATAGCTATGTCATCAGAGAAGCAATGAGAATAGTACATTATTCTTAAATGCATTTATCAAACAAGCAATTACTAAAGCCTGTTTTACATCATAGCAAGAGCAGCACAACCAAGTAGGCTGACAATTTCTGTGACTTTTTTATTTTATTTATTTTTTTACAAATTAGCAAGTCAACAACATCACAAGAGTGTGTTTTGTATACACTTCTAGTTGCATGCTACTTATGGGAAATAAACCTTGAAGCATGAAATTGCATCACCTCCGAGTTAGCTCTGTCGTACGCTTTGTGTCACGACTGTTAATTTCCATAATTATCAAGCTTCCCGCACTGTGATTTGGGAACTGTATAGTTCTCGTTTTGGATTGTTGGAACTCATTAGTTCCTCAGACGGTTCCAGAGTCTTGCAGTGGATCTTCACTGGCATGCAGCAGAAAGCCCATATATAGAGAATAAAATTTAGAATATATATATATATATATATATAATATTTTATTTACCTGCTCCCTGTTGCCACAGTCACTACACAACATAACACTACCCATCCATAATACACACATACTTTCAGTGCCACTTTCATTTTCAATTCAACACACCATGTAAACATTGTATAGGACCTCCAACCGCCTGTCAGGGTCTTTAAAGGGCCAAGGAGTAGATGGGTGTGAAGAATGATGGGGACCCAGTCTCTCTCTTCTCTACTAATGTCTGAAGACAGCAGAGAGAGAGAGAGAGTAAGAGGGGCGTCAAGCTTTAACAATCTTCATGCTTCAACCTGGCCCTGATGGAGCAAAAGTGGGCGTAGATTATAGGGCTGGGAGAAGGGGGCGTGCTGCGAGAGAGCGACAGCCACTGACATGATGGAAGCCTAATGGCAATAATTGGCGGCAGTTTTGACAGGACTTGTATGATAGCACACAATAAACACCCTGTGTTTTTCCCAGCCAAATTTGAGCCAAATTGCGGCGCCAGCCGCTGAAACCGGCTGTTCCCCTGCCCCCGTTCTCTCTGGCATGCTACGCTCTCTGATTTACTCAGTCAAAAGCCAGCATTTTTTAAAATCCATGATAACCAGAGGACTGAAGCATCTCAGAGGCATGACAGGTATAAAAAAAAAGATAGCTAGTTAAACAGGATTGTTTTTTCTCCTTTGCTTTTTCATGTCTGTCCTCACGTGTTATACGTACATAAAAAAAAAAGTTTCATCAAGCAGCATTAATTTGTCACCTTAAATCACCAAAAAAAAAGATGCACATTCCATCTCCGAAACCAAAAGACATGTCTTTATTTGTTATTTCAGCCTGCTGAATATCTATGGAATCTTCAGTACTGTAACTCTCTTTGGCTGAGCTTTTACGACGCCACTACTCAAGCAATCGACTTTTATTTCATAGCTTCCTGATAGGTTAGAGTCCCCTCCATTGAGAAAAGGGGGAAAAGAGATCTTTCTCATTCTAGGATAAATCCCTTGAAAGCGGCCCTGCTTATGTTTTCTAAGTGATGAAGCCTCCCCCCACCCCACCCCATTCCGTCCGTTCTGCAATACAGACCCTCCGGACTCATGTTCCCAAACTGTCCTCGCTTTGGTCTCTTTGTCCGAGTAATTGCGTGGCCCTGGGTGAAAGAAATCCAAGTGGACTGTAATGGTTTGGAATTGGGGGGGGGGGGTGCAGGAAGATGAAGAAGGTGCAGGGAGGGGAGCAGAGGGGACGAAAAGTCAAGACAGAAGGGAGGCCGCATTATTAAAACAACAGACCACTCGAAAGGAGACTGGCCCTGCACCTGATCGACCGGCTCAGTGTGTGCCAAAACGCTTCCCTCTGATCTCAGTTCAAAGACTGCAGGGAAGAGACTCAAAGCATTTGGCTTGGGGATGGAGGAGGGGACTCGTGCTTGCTGGCTTTCTGCAGAAAGGCACATCCTTGCTCCCTGGGGTCCACAAATCATACGAGCAAATAGCAAGCGGAGAGACATGAAGGGTTAAAGCGGTACTCAAATACAGAGATGACCTGCCTATGGAGCTCTGGACGCAGCGTGGCCTAACACTGCACATATGTTACTTCTCTTTTGCCAAAGCAGTATGTCCCTGTCCGAGTGTGTGTGCATGTCTTTGTGAGCTGCCTATGAGCGCACATCTGTCAATGTGAACTGATGTCAGAAGATCGCCGCTCTTGATTGAAGCTCCAGTGTGAGTGTGCATGTTGCCTCTGTGTGTGTGTGTGTGTGTGTGTGTATCAAAGCACACGAATGTGTGTAAGAGCCAAGGTGCTAGTGGCCTGTCCTTGAGCTTTGTGTTTTTCAATATCGCGAGCATACTTTAAGGCCAATGAACGCAGCCTAGAGCCTGATTAACTTACCAGTAAAACTGATAGTGGAGCTGTCCGAGGCTGCTCTGGTGCTCTGTTAGAGAATCAAGATGTGTTTAAAGTCTCAAATTCTGTTCCAGTTCCCTAAAGGATAAGTGTCATTCAGTTAAAGGAAATTCTCAGCTTGGTGTTAAAAAGTTCAAAAGCCTAAAATACAGTACTGATCAAGATAATGGACTTTTCTAGGCAGCTCGAGACTAAAAATCATAAATATGTTATTTTCCTCGTTCTCCTTGCCAGTTGAGTTCTGAATACTTTGGGAGTGTTTGGAGGGAAAAAGGAAACATTTATATAAATGAATGTCCCGGTTTGGCAGGAGACAGAGTAAGAGAATGTTTTATGGCTAAGTCTCAGACACGGGAATGCACTTTCACGCTGTTTCCATAATTCCCCTGTGATGTGGCTGTAGTGTAATCGCAGTCATGCTGTGACACCATCACCGCAACATTACTGAACCCCTCCAAAGCGTGTTTGTAGGAGGACAGATTAAAGGATACTTTCCGCTGAACTCCGTTGGACTAAGCGAAGACAAAGGCTGAGGTCACCTCTAGCAGTCCGGCCCAGAACATTTACGGGAAATGCATTTTAGCTGCGATGGTTTTCCATCTAAGCAAGCCACATTCTTAACTCTGATTTACAAGGTTCCTAGAACATCAGCTTAGGGTGATGACAGTGATTAAGCTTTTGCATAGACACTTAGCATCATAGCACCTGTATTCCCACTTACACACCTCATATATTTTCTCGATGGTGAAACGAATGGAGGAGGTGCAGTATGTTTAGGATGCCCTTGTTGACCCCAGACGAGCACCTTCCTGTTTGACCTGTCCCATATGGGGATGTTTTTCCCTCTGTGGCCCTTTGTGCTGGCCAGCCTAATGAGTCGTAGTGCCGCAGTGAAGGGTCAGTTCCCAATGACCCCTCTGGTTCGTCTCAACCTGCGGATATACATTCGGCTTAAGAGTTAAGCGCCAGATTACTGGCCTCCTCCAATATCTCTATTTTTTCCCCCCCTGCCTTTGACCCTCCTATCTTTCCACCTTCCTCTTCAACCCTTTCTTCCATTTCCAGTCTATGTTTGTGAAAAGGGATTTATTGGTCCGAGTGGGACTGTTAGGTGACGCTCAAGTGTTCTGGGATTCAAAGCCTGACCGTGTGTGTGTGTGTGTGTGTTTGTGTTTATGTGTGTTGAAGTAGTAGAGCGTACCCCAGTGAGCAAGAGGCTTCCATCAACCTCTACCACCTCCGACTCCCTCCTCTGCCATACCGGGAGGTCGAACAAAGGGACTTCTTTTCCGCTAAGATGGCGTGACCTTACTGCAAATGTAATGTTTAGGATTAGGCCCAGTTCAATGGGAATGTAATCTGTCTTTGCCCTCAAATAATGTCTGGTTATGGAGGAAGGGCCAGTCATTCCAAACAGCTTTTAGCCTTCTTCTTACTCAACCTGGCGGAAATGCGACAAGAAGGTGCCAAGACCCAGAGTAGCTCCTTCCTCCTGGTAAGAGAGTATGTGATTGTTGTTTTTCTTGACCAGGGTTGTAGACTCTCTTTTTCCTGGCCAACCATGTGCACTGAGCTGACGGTTTGTCCGGAGTAATTAGCAGACAAGGTTGTAAATCCTCATAACCACCTGGAGGAACGCAAAGGTTTCAGGAAGAATACAAAGGAAAGGTGAACTGGCTCCCATTCCCGGAGCATGTGTGGAAATTCATAGCACTACAGGGAGAGACGAGAATTATATTCAAAACGAAAAGCTGATTTGGAGCAGATTTTAATCATTTAAACACATTTGGGTAATTTATGTGCATAATTTATACCCTGAAATATTATTTAGGTGTTTTGCTGCCGAGCTAATCAGATTAGCGTGTTCTTATTTTTTTACTTTTTCCATCAGTGGTAGACCGTTGTTGTGTAAGAGCATCAGTGTTGAGATTACGCTGGCAGAGCTCACCCTGCAGCATGCAGCGTGCTGATCCAGACCTGGAGTACAAGCAGTGGTCTCGCAAAGTGTTATACAGCTCTTTAAGTCACCACCAGAATTGATTTGGTTTACCATCTCCTGTATCTGTCTGCTCCCACACACATACACACACATACACACACACACGTCACACATAGATTCATTACTTGCACCGGGAGGTCTTCGATATTTCATCTGAGCATTGTAATCACATTACATGGTCCAACGTGTTCTAGATAGCGAATTATTGGCACAAATATGCCAGATGATTGCACGTGGTAATGTACAGAGAGGTCACGCAGACAGAAAGACTGAAGAACAAAATGATTGAAAAACACACGGTGCTACATTCTCTGTTACTAAGCCAAATGTCATGTGTCAGAATGTAAAAGAGAAAGATGGGAAGAAATGTGTATCTTGGCTATGTGTGTGCGTATTCGGGTGGATGTGCGAGTGCCAGTGAACGAGATAGAGAGAGAGAGAGAGAGAGAGAGAGAGGAGATTGCTGATAAAGATCCGTGTTAACCTTGCGTAGCGCCAGGCTGAATGGAGGGGAAAATTAGGCCTGATATAATACTCATGCATGAGGCTCTCAGACAGAGAGGGAGGCGTGTGTCACCAGCCATGCACAGAGAACATTTAAGGCCCCGAAACAAAACTCCTTCCTCGTGCCTCCGCCCTTGTCTGACTTGCGTCGTCGAGATTTATATTTCAAAGTGGCACAGACATGCTGCGCATTATTAAAAGCCATGTTCGTCATGTTTCCGTTCGCAGCAGTGTCAAATCCTGTATTCGAGTAAGAGCAGCCTGAAGCCGTTTTTGCGGCACGTACTTATTCCCGAAATTATTCAACACAGAAAATAACCTAATTTCCACTGCTCCAGCGTTCGCAGTCTTATTAGCAAGCAGGTACTTGAAGAAAGCCTAATGCTACTGTCGCCAGAAAGCAGATTTGTTGCAGCAGAATTGTTACACTTCCCAGCTGAGCTGTGCTCTCCACGGAGCGTGTGTATGTGTGTGTATGTGTGTGTGTGTGTGTGTGTGCCCGTGGTAGACAGTGGTTAAGGGATTTAGCTCAGGTTAATGGGCCTTTTGGAACGGCTTAGCCTGTATGGCAGTGAGAATGGGAGAGAATGACTGTGGTGGGGAGATTGATTCTCTGGTTAAAGAAAGCCTAGTGACAGGGGCTATTAGCCTGCTGTGAGGAGAGTGAGAGGACAGCAAGGGCTTTCCACAAGACCCCTCACTCCTGAATGCGAAAGAGAAGACATCCTTAATGTAGATGTATACCTTAAGCAACAAAATAAGTCACGCAGTTATAGATATAATAAGAAACAAGGTGTATGCTACTGTATTTTACAAAAGGGACTCCAGAATGCTTTCAAGAGGGAATCAATTACAGCTTCATTTTTCCCCTCTGCATCCACGACTATGGGCAAAGACATCTTGCCATGTAGTATTTTGTGCAGTCGTACACAAATACACAATATTCAAACTAATTGGATGTCTTTCTTGGTGTCTCTTAAACCATGCAGATGTTCAAATGCCTATTTGCTTTGATGTCTGCTGTACATCTGGATTAAGTTATTGGTCACAGGTCAAGCTGTTTCCATCAATTAATATACCCGACTGACACATCTATCTGTTTGTAATAAATAGCTAAATGTCAGTGATATTGAGCCGCATCATCTACTCGGCGGAAACACAGTATCGGTGCTGATTTTATTAGATTTTATACATATAATACAGAAAATGTTTGTGCCAAAGAAGCTACTTCTGAAGGTGATGCAACATGGAAGTGACCAATCTTGCTTCCCTCAAAATTTTAAGTTGCTCACTTTAGCCGTTTTGGACAGATGATTTGACAATATATGTCCCTTAAACAATTTTTTTTCAAACAATATTATTCAAACAATAATAATTTTAAATGCAAATTATTCATATGTCTTCATGAGGACTGATAGGAAAATTGGGTAAAAGCTGAATAACCATGTCAAATTCATGTTGCAATATCTTAACAATTTAGCATTTTCGAATACTAGACTTTTTCAAGTTTATGTCTTTCCATGTGAAATTCAAATTGTTTCAAAAAGATTGAATGACAATTAGGATCATTGAAAGATTTGAATTCAAAAAAGTTACGGACACTACATAAAAGGGCATGAAATTATACTTAGCAAATGTGCTCCTTTTTATCTGATAAAATATAAATGTGTATACATATTCATTCATTCATTCATTTTCTATACCGCTTAATCCTGTGTTCAGGGTCGCGGGGGACCTGGAGCCTATCCCAGGAGACTTCGGGCACTAGGCGGGGTACACCCTGGACAGGGTGCCAATCCATCGCAGGGCACACACACATACACACACTCACACACCCAATCACACACTACGGGCAATTTAGGAATGCCAATTAGCCTAACCTGCATATCTTTGGACTGTGGGAGGAAACCGGAGTTGTATGCATATTTACGAAAAAAAAAAAAGAAATCGAAGGATGGATTGACAGATAAACAGCATTAATTATTATTATTTTTAAAAATGGTGTTATATGGTGTTGCTATCAGAAAATCAAAAAAAATATTTCTTTAGCACCAATACCATTTTGGTTGATTATATCTAGTGGTAAATTCTAGGAGTCTATGTCTATATCATTTATTACAAATGATTTCTGTGACTTTGTCTATGTGTGTGTCCCACTAATACCTCACCTCCTATTACTGTGCTGGAAAAAAATGCACATGATAGGCAAAACAGAACAGCTCTGCAAAAAAAAAAAAAAAAAACAGAAAAGTGGCCCTAGATGGCAGGCACAGAAGAGGTGGCACATCACCTTTAAACACACATCGCATCTGAATGTTTTCTTGTCCCTCGAACACCAATTTGACACACATACACATGGACATCTTATCACCCGTTTGTGCTTGAGAGGGTCAAATGGACAAAAGATCTGCAAAGAGGGGAGGTTGGGGGTGTGGAAAGAGAGACAGAGAAAAAGAGGGAGTCAGTTTAAAGGCAGAGAGACTGAGATAGTTGTCTCGTTAGACGAGCTAACTGTGCAGAATAACGTGATGATTTGACGTCCAGTGGTAGCTGGTATTCAGGTCCCCCATCAACGCTCATATGTATGTGTGGATGTGAAGCTGTCTTGGGATGCAGTTCGCTCCTGTTGAGAAATAGTCTAGTGTCACCTCCCCATTTCTCCCCTTCCTCCCAAACCAACCAACCAACCAACCAACCAACCAACCAACACACAAATACTGACACTCATAACTCTGTGTGTGTGTGTCTTATAACACAGCTCTTGCAGTGGGGTGCTCAATCCACTGTGGTGATAAATCAGGCACTGTGTTAATTGGTATGAAAACAACACTTTGGCAGTATATAATGTTTTATGTGTCTTTCATGTCCTTTATTGTAATACTAATGAGGGGCTGTATATCTGAGAAAGGGGGGCTGGTGGTGGCTCTGCTTCTCTCTCCTCGATGTGCCGGATAAGCTCCTTAGTGGGATCACCGGAATATTCCGCCCGCCAGGCGACGCAGGCGGAACACAATCGCCCCCTCCTTCATTTGCAATCGGTAATTAGTATGCAAATGAGCCCAGGGGACCACACAAGTACTAGTGTATTACAAGAGTCTGATTATGACTCCTCAGGCTTCTCAGGGATGAGAGTGGAGTGCTGGAAGAGCTCCTCACCTCCCTACGCTCCACTGGGCTCCGAGTGCCACCCTCTCACTGAGCCTCCTGATTGGTGCAGGGCCCCGTCAGTCACCGCTTTTGCCTTATCTGCCACTGCTTAATTAATACGGCATGTTTGTCATGATCCCATTTGCATATGGGATTATGTTCTCCTGTTTATGAGTTAGTACTAGAGACTTTGTTCTGTTAAGCACGCTGAAGGCAGTGACTGAAGTGTCACACTTCTTCCGTTCGACTTGTTACGAGATCAGAATAAAATTTTGCCAAAAAAAATTTTTATTAAAAAAAGTATTTTTACAAGCATGTCATGCATGTTAGCATCCTAGACTGGCAATGCACATAGATCAAAACGGACAGTTGTTTTTTTTTTTATAATGAAGAGGATGACCTCTGAACCTTTGGATTAAGATTGTCAGTCTGAATCAGGTTCCTTTCCAAACCGCAGCCTTGATTCCTGGTTTTCCCCATGACCTGACTTAAGGAAGAACAGACAGCATCAGGATCTATATCACCTCTGCTAACGCACCCCCCCCCCTCCCTTTGTTCTTACAGCTAAGTGGGCTGGGGACATTGGTGGGAGAGATTAGTGGCATATTGATAGCTTAAAATCAAGCTCAGGAGATATGCCTAGGGTGAGATCAGGCACTGGCTTCCTGCTGTAGCAGAGGAAGGTACAATTCTGATGGTGTCAAGTGGAATAAGTAGATCAGATCATGGATATATTGCATGGGACAAGGCTGTGTGCAGGCAAAATGTTGGGTAGGGTTGGCTTTATTCGTTGAATGTGATTGGCCAGTTAATTGGTTTAGTTTCGTTATTTCCCAGCTAGCTGGGAATCATGAGATTCTACTCTCTCATTGACTTCACTAGCCTCAGAACTCTTGGAGCAATACACTATGATTCTGAACTTGCCCAGCGCTCCAAAATCTTCCTATTTGTAGTGTGCATTCAAACATACAGTACTGTGTAGTAATATCTTGTACCAGTTTGAATATGACAGCGTGGATGTTCCTGCAAGCCAAATGCACCACAGGGGGCTCATTCCATAAAGCAAATATTATTGCACACCAAAATAATTTATGAGTAGCAACACTCCACCCCCCCCCCCCCGCCCCCAACCACCCCACCCACCACCACACCTGCCAGCTCTCCCCCCACCTGCAATGAAGCTCCCTTTCCGATAGCTCTCATAGTGGCAGTATTTATGACAGAGGGCTTGTTCTCTGCTTCTATATTTCATGAAGAAAAAAAAAAGAAGGGGGTTGTAATGAAACACACTGCGCACAGAGGTTTGTGTTGTGACAGCTGTAATTGTGGAGCACATTAAAAGCTGGTGAAGAAACCCTCCACCTTATTTTCCTCTGAAAGCGCGGTGTGACAGAACGAATGTCGGGTGGGGGAATAGGCATTCCACTGAGTGGAGTGAGGGGTTTGATTAGCGCTGTCGTGCTCAGGGTGAAAGTCGTTTTGATGGAGTGATTATAGGTGTTGGCTGAAACTGCCTTAGAAGACGGTAGCTTGGTTTTAATGGGTGGTCCGTGATGTCTATCGGCATATCTATACACAGCGACTTACTGTAATATGCATGTATACCCAGAATTTGCTTTCCCGAGTCTGGGTTGGGAGGTCAACACAAATGCCATATGAATGTCAATTAATCATCTCCTATATTGGTTGCAGGTGCTTTTGGTCAAGAAGGGTCAAGCAACCACCAATTTTTTACTCAATTAGTGGCAAGTGGCATTCATGCTGTAGCCTATGGAGAGCAAATTGGCAAATTGGAAACATTGGCATTTGTTATTTAGTCTCTTTATTAGTTTGGTCTAGCCGTCATATACATACTTCGTATATTGTGTTTGTGAGTCTCTAGTTGGCCAAACCCCACCATGAGGTGGCCCAAATTTGTGACCCGGCAGTAAATCTGTGTGAGCAAGATTTGCTGTGCGGTCTGCATGCAGGCACACAGTGAGGTTAGTGGAGCTTAATGATGCTATTCTGCCAGTCTGCGTCAAGTCAATGGTGCTCCATTTCAAGGTGGATGGCTACCGTAAAAGAGTTAAAGCCCATGGAGCAAGGCGCATACCCCCTGGGAGTCTCCACCAACCCCCAGGAGGGAGGCTTTGTCTCCTTGGGCAAACATTCCCACAGAAAAAGGGGAAAAAGCCATTTGGCTCCCCCAGCTTGTGCTCCTTTCACTGGTTGAGGAGGTTTTCCCTAGTCAA
The DNA here is from genome assembly GCA_030522415.1 of Channallabes apus. Classification (NCBI taxonomy): domain Eukaryota; kingdom Metazoa; phylum Chordata; class Actinopteri; order Siluriformes; family Clariidae; genus Channallabes; species Channallabes apus. The sequence goes on along the minus strand of CM060108.1, from coordinate 16,694,261 downwards.
CAGCTGGACATGACGTGACAAATTGGGGGCTTTGTCTTTCTGGGGAAGCAGAGGGGGTGGCAGGGGAGAAAATGTCATGAAAAGGTTCAGGAGTGGGAGGGGGGCTGCTCTGGACATTGAAAGGATGCTGGGGAGCCATAGAATGCATTGTGAATCACTGCAACACAATGCAAATTGCACAGTTTAAAGGGGAAATATGTCGGGGCTTTGTTTCAAATTGAAACGGTCCAGCTTATCGAGGGGAAAAGTGAAGTACCAATTTTACATGGGTCAGACAGGGATGGTTAGCCAAGCAGTGGTGATGACAGGTAACCAGGAGTCCTAATGCGCAGGAATACAGTTTCCACCTGATTTCATTTTGTAAAAGCCGATTTGGTTACAAATCAGTCTCAGCAAACCTTGGAATATAAAAACATCTTGCTGCTGTAATTATTTTTCAGGATTCGGAAAGCCCATAAAAGAGCATTTGAATGGAGGTTTTACAGGTAGAGTGGATCAGGTACACAATAGATTTTGAAATAAAAAAACAACAAATGCATAAATGCATAAAGGGGAAGCCTGTGAGTTTCATAGTCACAGTGGGCTCCAAAGCCCTTCTGTAGCCATTTTATGAAGCTTCTCCTCTCACAGAATGAGAAAAGAGATCCCCCACGAATGACCCCCGGGTGAAAAAGCTCCGTATTTGACAGAGTCCGCCTCTTAACTTGTTAACTTGCTAATTGCCCGGCAGTCACTTCATGAGCTGAACAATGGACTGCTAGCTGAGCGATGGGGCACTTTCTTTGAGAAGCTGGCCGAGGGGGCCAGGTGGCCGTACTGGGGGAGCAGAAAGGGGCCGGCTAGCCTCGAGTGTTGTGTGTGAGGTCTGGCTTGGTTGCCAAGGGGATGGCAGCCTGATATATTATCTGGAGGAGTATTGGGCTGACCCAAGGAGATGGAGGGGCAGGTGGGGCACGACTGTGCCACCTCCCCATTCTGCTCTTCTCTGCGTTCTCTCTGTAACCTCCGTCCTACTTTGTGTTTGCCCAGCAGAGGCCTGGTACTGTGTGTGTTAGGAGGGGATCTAAGTGCTAACTGGGATTCAGACTCAGAACATGTTAGGTAATTAGGAAGAGCTTACAGGGCCATTTCCATGACAGCTGCTCCTTCTGCAAACACAACACCGGCCAGAGGGAGCCAGTGCATTGTGGTCTGTTTTGTGGGAATGACATTGCCAAATACAATAGTCTAGCATGTGTGTTGGGTAGGAGTCAATTGCCAGGAGCTGGAAAGTGGTCTGTCTGTTGTTACACAAACACCCATTAGTACAGTCACTGAAGGACGTGCAGCATCCAGAGGATTTAACCATCCTGTTGTCTTAATGTCACACATCCATTTTTTCCCCAGCTTTAGACATGTGGCCAAAATGTTTAGTAGTAACACACGCCCTGCTAAACATGGCTTTTTATCATGCTAGATAGAAGCCGTGTTGGTACTGTCCAAGCCTCAGTGGTATATACAGGACTCAGTTGGAGGTCTGAATCGCTGAAGCACTCATTCCCATGTGTTAACCATGTTAGAATAACAGTCCTAGCATGGTTTATGATTCCAGGTCTCCTTGTGACACCATGGGGCCAAGGGCAAGTGGACTCATGCCTAACTGAGTGTTCATTCTATGGGCTGCTAGGTCTTGCTTCAGGTCTTGTATATTTTCCTGGCTTCTCTGTGTTTTTCCGCAGCCACTCTGTTTGGCGTCCTATCAGAGGTAACATATTCTCTCACTCGGTTATGCCGCAAACCGCCAAGATTGCAAGAAAGAGGAGGTGTATGATTTTTCCCAGGCCCTGTTTATCTCAGCCTCTCTGACTTGTAGTGCAGAGAACTTCAAACAGTGTCTGTATGTGTGGGTGGGCCTATGCATGGCACCCCTTTTCAAGCTCTCTGAAGTGTGTACACTTGTCTGCTCTGGGTACATTGTTTTTTCAAGTGTGCAACTACAGTATGTACCGTCTCCTTAGAGCAACTGTACTATACTGTGTGATTGTAGCCCTTTTGTGTGTTCTTGCTCTAGTGGTCTATGCAACCATACATTACTAAATAGGGGTTTCGTAAGCCAAAGTCTCGTAAGCAGTCATTTACATGGTTGAAGTAACAGAGCCTTTCCTGAGTCTCATACAAAACCCCTCCATTAGAGATTCCTGGCTCATCGGTGTTCGCTGGTAGGTTCCCTCTATGTACTGCCATACTCTGGACTTATGCCTCGTAACAAGCCACTATTATTTTACTGTACCTCCTTAACTGCACCATTCGTAAATCATTACATCTATGAGCCAGCACTGTCGAAAAAAGGGTGCAATTAAGTCACTGTAACCTGAAAATCACTTCTTTTTAAAAAAAAAAAAAAATCTGGCACACATAAACAGCAATATCATTACACGTGGGCACACGTGCACAAACACACATATGCACACACCTCCTGGAGAGTGTTCGGCACTCCCCTATGCCACAGCAGATGTTTTTCATGTGGTTCCTTGCTCTCCCTAATAGCCTTCCTGGTCTGTGGGCCTGATGCCTTGTGTGTGTGTTTTCCTAGCCCAAGCCAGGCATGTGTGTATACAGTATGTGTGTGTGTGTGTGTGTGTGTTTCAGCAGGAGTAGAATAAGAATTCCTTTAGGCCTCAGTGTCAAACAATACAAACATGATCTCTATATTTGGAGAGAAGCTGCGCACCGTTTGATGTGGGCCGGAAAAAGCGTGCTCACCGTGGTATCATTTAGAAGCACAGACTTGGTTTGATAAATTAAAAACCTCTCGGTGTCTTGCCTCTCCTCTCAGTCATGGTCATTAGAGCGCGGGTGGTGGGTACTTCATTTCTCCTGGCTCAGTCTTGCCATGTGTGTGCCGTGTATACATATATATGTATGTGTGTGTGTGTGTGTGTGAGCGGAGGGCTTGCACTTGATGGCTTCTGGTTGTGCCCCCCCAACCCTTTTCTCTCTTTTTCTCCGTGCTCCCCTCGCCCTCCCCTGGCTGCCCTTCTGCTTGGCATCTGTTAAGCTGCTAAAGAGAAAGCTGTGTGGTGAAACCGGTGCGTCTTGCTGGGTGGATTTGAACAAGCACATGCCTGTTCTACCTCGGTGGCCTATGAAATGAGAAAATCAGCCACTGTGATGCCGACGGGAGCAGGGCTTGGGTGATAAATCTGTGAGGAGGACTTTTTGCATGTGTGTGTGTGTGTGTCTTGTATGTGCATACGTGTATGTGTGTGTGTGAGTGAGTGAGAGAGAGAGAGAGAGAGATAGAGAGAGAGATGCAGAGGAGCACTTCCAAGATTTAAGATTTAAGGATTTGATTTCACACCAGCAAATTTCTGCGTCTGGAAAGCTATCGCCCTAAATGCACATCACATTAAAACATGTATGAGTTCATTCTTCCTCCTCGATCATCTGTCGTTCTTCAAATATTCAATAATTCATTACCTGCTGTGAAACAGACAGGGTCAATTCACACATGCAATACTCTTGACTTCTGTCGCATTGCCTTAGTGGAAACGAGGAAGATTTCCGAATTAAAAAAAAAAAAAGTCTTCACAAGCACGTAATCTCTATTAGATCAGTGAGATGTCAAGATCTGTATCTGCTCTTTACTGTTGCTGTTTAGACTGGGAGGTAATTTAATCTCATCCTTTGACATTGTTGTCTTTACGCGGAGAGCATTCCGTCGCTTAATGACACCCAGAGCAGCCGATCTCGGGTCTGATGGAGGCAAACCAGACCATGATATCAGCGCTGTTATTGAAGATGGCTACTGTTAAATGTCATGGTGGGGCTGATAGGATCTGATCTGTGGATAGGGGGAAGAGGAAGAGAGATTCTTTCATCTCCTTGCATCTGCTATCATCCTCAAAGCAGTGGGGCTGAGGAAAGGGGGGGACGGACACCTGTGTGTGTAGTGCACTTTCTGTATCCTTTAGGTCCAAACATGAGGGTGAGCGAAGGACAGGTGTGTGTGTGTGTGTGTGTGTGTGTGTGTGTGTGTTCAGGGGAAATAAAAGCAACCAATCACAATTACAGAACGACAAAGTTCACAAGCAGGAGTGAGCTCTTGCGTCACTTACACTGGATAGGTTTATGATGTGTCTCTGGCTTCCTGCCCTACACATTGTTAAATAATGTCTGCTCAAAACTCAAAGCATGAGCTCTCACCTCCTTTCTTATAGTCTGATCATAGAACACGAAAATGAAAGATAATCTAAACAGATGAACAAATAAGCATCACATCTGCATAAAGAAGATTAAAACCCTCGGAGGTATTGTAAGCCATGGTCGGAACCCACACGTGCAGGAATGGGAGATGGTTTAAGAGACTCGACCTTCCTGTCGCCCCTTACTCATGTGTATTAACCAGAACTCTGAGGAAGCACGACTTCCCAATATGCCTCATTCATAGGCCGTGTGGGAGTCCAAACAAATCTAGGATGGGTAACCTCTGTCCAAACAGCCTTACATCAGCTATGGCTTGATCTTTACTCCTGCATCCATCCTGCTTCGCTTTTCCTCTTCCTGGCGCCCTCGTGTTGTGACTCGCGACAAATCCTCCAATTTGCTCAGCTGTGTGAAGAGCCAAGAGGACATCAATATCATGCCATTTCCAACTGATCAGGCCCTGATCTCGGGTTTCTCAGGGGCTGGTGACGAGTGCGGAAGGGAACAGTTTCACACTCGCGCTGCTACACACCAATCCAATCCTGCTTATCGATCCAGGCCCGGCCGGTATTTAACACTTATCTACCAGTGAGCGTCTAGTCGGGTATGTGCATATGAAGTGATCTTAATTTCCTTCAATTATGAGTCACGGTTTAAAGGATACCTCTGTTACAATCTAGGAATTATCCGGATAATATGGACGAGAACATATTAAGAGCCTGGCACGGCCGATATACTAAAACGTAGGCGATTCCACCCTTAATCAATGTGAGGAGAGCAGGGGATGCTGTCTCAGCAGGAAGGAGATCTCACCATTGATTAGTTGAACTTCCTAAGTTAGCTCTCACGGCTTGGTGACAGGTGCAGTAGAAAGGCCTCACACACACACACACACACTTAAACACAAACTTAGTCTTTTTCATTTGATTAAATCAAAACCACCCATATGATCCTCTTGACTCTTGACAGCATCACGAGTTTAGTTTCAGTTAAAAGATGCCGCACATCAAAAAGTTCTCCGGTCACGCCTGTCCTTTAAAACACCATGGTGGATCCCTTAAAACCTGATCCGGCCTGATTTTCAGGGCCTGCCTGATCGATTTCCCTGGGTGAAAATAAGAGGATACGAAAGCATGTTAGACTCTCTGGAATCAGATCCAATCCATTAGAGGGATCAATACGCTAAAGGCAAAAGGGAGAAAAAAGAGCCCTGAGTGTTGACAAAACCAAATAAATATAGATGTGCGAGAGAGCAAAAATTAGATTACTGTCAAAGAATCTAAGCACAACACTTTTAACCCCTAACCTAACAATCTGTGTTTACACCACAGTGCAAGGGCACGGGAGGGCACGCGGTAACACACGCAAACACGCAGGCAGCATGCGGCCTCACACAGCGGGAACAGCCTTCAATAACCGGAACCGCACAGGGGTGCTCGCCTTTCACTGCTCGATGGGAAATAAATTAATTTGTGCTATTTTTCAGCTTTTAAAGTCGGTTAAATGTATTATCACGTGTACTGTATAATTGCAAATCCAATCCGAAAAGAATCTACTTAATGCAATTTCAAATCCAACATCCTAACATGTTTTCTCCTTTTCTTTTTCTCCATGCCTCCCATCATGCCTTTCTGCTTTCAGGTAAGTAATATCTTTTTACACGTATAAGCTTAAACGTGTTTTAGTTCAGATACTGACTGTAAAGCAGTACCCCCCCCCCCCAGCCAGCCTTTTTCATAAATATGAGGAGATTAATCAAACACAGCAGGTTCATTATTTCGCCGGTTGTTTCCGTGTCCAAACCACATGCTTTCACTGACATTCCACTAGCTCCACGTGCTTGGTGAAGCAGATCTGCCGATTATTACCGCGCTGGCGACAGCCGCGCATAGCTACAGCATGTAACATTTTTAAAGTGTTAGCAGTGGCAGAGAAAGCGACCTGTTGGAATGCAGACACTCTACCCGCACCCCACAACTCCCATAATCCCTCTCATAATAGAGTGGCAGCAATGCCCAAGGTCTGCTTTCCAGATGGAGCCCCTGTATGGTAAAGAACTGGCACTAACCATGCCCAAACCCCCACCACTCTTCCACTCCCAGACACAACCGCCCACAGATGGGGCGCACACACTCCCATACACATAAACACACACACAGACATGCTCAGTATACACCAATTCAGTATACACAAATTCACCCGCCAGCCCCTATTTATATGAAATGTTTGTGGTTACGATATCTTTAGTTAAGATCAGGAATCCTGGCCAGTTTGCCAAAATGCATGAAACAAGTTTTCTCTCATCTCGCCACCTAATGCTTTCTTTACCCTTCACCTTCTAGCCAGGGAGAAGCTTCTCCACGCTGTCTCTTTTCCTCCTCCTCCTCCTCCTCCTCCTTCCCGGCTCTTTCTGGCTCTCCCCCTGATGCGGAGGAGGCCGAGGTGCCACTCAGGTGATTCCCATTGATTTCCGCTCCACGATCGTGTCCTCTCCAGGTGTAAATGTGGCGGGTCTAGTCGATGGCACTTGACTGATCAGACATCTGTGGCAGCAGGGCCACTCAATAGCCCTCTCTACAGAGGCAAGCTGGAGATCTATGGATGTCAAAGACTGAAAGATTACAAAGAGGATTTTACTTTAAACAGTAGTTAGATAAAAGAGAAATCATTTACATTTGAAGAACATAACAATTCCAGGAAATGTCACATGACGCACCGTATTGTACAGTCCTAGGAAAAGAAGTATGCTTATGATCCGTGCACATCACGTGGTGTGTTTCGGCTGTACTTGTGTCCTCTTTTAACTGCTAATTGGCGTAAGCAGAACTCATGAGACTGGAAAAAGGTGGAAGGCTATTCAGCTCATTGAGCCAAATAATAGTTCTCAGTGTTTTAGGAGCAATATTATTACCGTGTAACGAATGGCCTGATTACTTTATTAGCCTCTTCAAATCATCCTGCTATCGCTTACCAAACCGACCTGAGAGACCCTACCCTCAGCGTCACCCCTCTGTGGTGCACCCTATGAAGAAATCGAATTATGGGCGCTGCATGTTTAAATCATGGACCCTGTACCCTGAGTGACATAAAAAATGACTACGGGGGGGTTACGCAGAGTTCAGGTCGGATAATGAAACGGCCATGGAGGTAATAGAGAGAGAAGAGGTGTTCTGAATGTGGGGGGAGGCAGCAGGAGGGGTTAATAAAAGGGGTTCATTTAGAGGGTATCTCTTTACTCTGACCCGCTTCATAGCTCGTCTCTTTCTAAGTCCTACTTTCCTCAATGATGGACTGCGCCGATGAATTGAAAGTGTACTTTTATTTAAGTCATCATTGTTAGGTTAGGGCAAGCACTGAGCTAGATCCCATAAATTCAGCGCTATTTACCAGCTGTGAAGCAAAAGAAAAAAAAAGAAAGGGACTCTTCCTTCTTCTGTTCTCCTAATCCATGTTGTTAGCAACGTAATACTTGTAATTTGACAGCTTCATCCTGCTTACTCCTGTTGGCGTAGTTAGCTGCGGCTGACTGAGATTAAGCTAACTCTGATCAGATGGTGTGTTTCCGAAGAGACTAATTCAAGTGTCAGTTTCAGTCATAACAGGCGTGCCTGAGTTTGGCTTTTGGAGACAGTTAATTCACTCTGAATTCCTGCCACGGGAAAGCGCAGATGGTGCCGGAGGTTTCGCAGGTGCCCTTCCCCATCTGACACCTGTCAAATGTTTACGGCTCAATCCAGCATGTTCGCAGCAAGCCTCCTTCTCATTACTAAATACCTCTGGTCTCAGTTGTCGGCTACTACAGACAGCAAGAACATATCACCTTTGACCTTAAATCTGTCACCCTACTACCTGTTTGCATTAACCCCTTGGTCTGGCCAAAAGAAAGGTCAAAACCGCAGGGCTGCTTCAGTGGGTCAGAGTTAGTTTCTTAAAATTAATAAGGCAGAAAGCTTAAATAACTTGTCTATACTTATTAATATTCCTATCAATTATCCATCTATCCTTATCCAACTATGCCATTTGGTAGTATTTGGTTAGTTGGGCAAAAATGGGCATTTTTACTAACTAACTCACTGTTAAAGATCTTCTGTCGTCTCTTTCACTTGGTCCTTTTGACTTTCAGCCTCACGGTCTTCAAACACAAAACCCGGGCTTTAAATTCCTCCATCCTTTGTGACCAAGTGAGGAATAAAAAGCCTATTACAGGATGCTTCCAGCAAGCTGATGTTGACGGTCTTTTTTACGAAGAATGCCACTGATGTCTTCATTTAGAGACCATCCCTGTGGCGTAGCTCTACTGGGGAGTCGGCAGCCCGAGCAGCAGCCGGGTGATTAGTAGTAAAATTTTAATGGGGATCCATACATATGTCTAGCTGTCATTTTTATGAGGACGTTTATACAGCAGCCTCCGTCATCATCGGGCCCAGTCGGCCAAGACCCCTGAGCGAGTCTGAGCACTGAGCACGCATCCGACTGACACACACATCTTACGGCCTGTCCTGGAGGGAGTAGAAAAGGGTGGAAGGGAGGGGAGGGGAGGGGAAGGGGGTGCTTTATGGCGTTAAAGAGCAGCCCTAGCTTTTAGAGTAATGGGATAGCAGGGATTTGGGTGCAGTTGCAAACCGGTCTGATATGATATTTATTGGCCCTGGTCCACTGGGAACACTGAGCTTAATGTGGCTCCCATAAGAGGGGTCCAAGGTTCCCTCCTCAGAAGTATTTACAGTAGGTCCCCAAGCCATTGCAATTAATCCACTTAATCATGTAACCAACCCTTGGCTTTGTTGGCATGTGCCATTATGGATTGCATTGATGTGAGATGACTCACGTTGATCGACTGAGATCTATTCAAACATGCAATACAGAAGACTTTTGACATCCTAGAAGCACAAATGTTATTCATTGTACAATATGATAACAATTACATCTCCAGGGCTAAGTGGACTTGATTCTGAGGTTATTGCCTTGTGTTTACAAATGTCTTCCCTACTGATTTGAGATGTGGCCACAAGTCCGCAAACCAATAAAGACTTGCAGTTCATGCCTTGTCTGGCCTGTTTGGATGCTATTAGAGCTCAAGTGAAGGGTCTCGCATCGCATCCCCATATAGAGTAAATAAATACAGTCAGGGGGTCAGAAAGGCAAAGGGCTTGGAAAGGTGAGGCTGCTAGGGGAATCGATACATAGGCAGCCTGAGAGGGTGAGCATTTCTCTCCACTAACAAGTGCACTAACATAGTTAGGGGCTGGTCACACCTGCGCCGGGCTGAGGAGTTGACTAATGTTGTATAACGAGAGAGGACGAGACCGAGGAGAGTCCTTTATCCGAACCAGATAAGCAGACCTACCCATTACAAGGCTTCCATTTTGGCCCCTAACTCAATTAACACCACTGAGTGAGGGGTTAAGACAAGGTTGTCGCTGGTGTAGCTACAGCCCGCGGCCCGGCATCGAGGGAGGAAAATCGGCCTGGAATTGAATCACGCGAGGGGACAGAGGTGATGGTTCCCTGAGGAGAGCTGAGTACAGGGAACTAGAGGAAGGCAGAGTAGGTCACTGGCTGAAACACACTTGCTGGACCTTCATCAGAACACAGCCCACATTAATACACATGGCCTCATCATAATTTACTGAGCGCACTTAAATCCCCATTCATCATCTAGCACAGGCCTCAGCTGGAATCAGAAGCATCCTGTAAGTGTGTCAGTAGTAAGCATATATGCAGTAAGTCAAGCCGCCTGGACGTTCAATTTTACTTGAATGATTTGAAACATTTAGAAATATAGTTTTCATATCCCAGATAAAGCCACAACAGGGAGCCGCAGTTGGGAAGGTGATGGATATAATAATTGTCATGATTAGCGTTTCCTTCAACTGGATTACAGTAAAAACGTCATAGTAGATGATTAGATGGTGCATTCAATACAAGCCCCTGCTATTACCCAATAATTCTTATCACCACATTTCTCGAGCAGAGTCTTCGCCGCGATAAGTGAACATTGGTCTGCTTTATGGCTGATAATCTCAGACAGCCAGATATGATCAGAGGCTTTGGGGGCCACTGACCACTTAAACCAGGCAAGGCCCTTTCAGCAGCGTAATAACCAGCAATCGCGCAGCTCGCATCTATCAGCGCACATATCGACCTGGCAAGGCTCGGCCACAGATGCTGGGCCTATTAGCCCCCTTTTGTTTGTTTTGAATGAGAATAGAAAAGGAATTGGCTCATTTTTGATCTTATTGTCGGTAACTCGACCTCCCTGGTGGCCGAGACCAAAACCAATTCTAATCTGGTTAGAGAGGCATAGCTAGCTTTTCTAATGCTTTTTAAGAGACAAAAATATGGTGACAGATAATAACATAAATGGGGAAAGCTTTTGAGCCTGCCAACCGCAGCTATAGATTCCCCCCTCCGTACCTCTGTGGCTCCAGCCAGGGCATTAGAGCGACTAGGATTGGTTCGGAATTTATGGCAGACGTAAGTGTGTTTGATTGATAGGACTTTTTAAGAGCAGGCTACACGGCCATTTATTTAATTTCTAAAGAGCAAATGAGTAGATCCGGAAACCTGCTGCGCACAGCTGTGGACTTGGTTGCGGAAAACCGACAGCTCGTCTTTCCTGCCGGAATGGACAGAAAGACAAATAAGCAGTAAACACGACTTTCTCCTATTCCCTAGCGTGGGGCTTTTTGTTGGCAATGTTGGCAGGTGATTTGATTCAAAATGATATTTTTAAAGCCAGTGATCAATTGTCTGTTCTGGACCGTTTACCAAGGATATTTGTTTTTGTACAGGAGTGTGTGTTTGTGTGATGTGTGTAGAGCCAGTACACAAGTGTACTCCAGCCTGTGGCTAGAGAGAAACCCAATCTGCTTATGGCTACATCCTGTGTCCTTCATAACCCCTGTGAAGCGAGGTGCTCTGACCTCTGTAATACCACTGGACTCCAATGACAGCTGTGTGTGTGTGTGTGTGTGTGTGTGTGCATTCCAATATTGTGCCCCAAATATGCAGCTGTATTTATTGCATCGCAATGTAGGAAATGTATTATTTCACCTTCAATTTGGCTCACTCAGTCACACATTAACACAAAAACACGCAGACGCACACAAACAGTGTTTGATAAGTACCTATGAATAATAGCCTCTCTCTGGCAGGCAGCTGCTGGCTCTTGTTTACATGCTAAGTGATTACCCTAATTTTGCGAGCAGTCTGATAAATAGTCTGCTCCTGTGACAGCCTCCATGAGAGCCCTGGCGATAATACCGTTTTGATTATTCAATAAATAACCCATAATTCGACATTGATTGGGCTGTGAATGTGATGTTGGGGGGTGGGAGGGGGGGGGTTGTATTGACCCTTGTGGTCAGTTCAGCTCTATACTGACCACTGGTCACTAAGGTCAGAGCTCTCCACGCGATGTCCACTCTTGCCCCTGTTGATCTGATTTGTAAAGGATGCTCCCTTTCGGTCTTTCTTTTATTGGCCCCCTAACCTCACCCCCGCCACCTCCACCCCAATGACCACTACTTAATAACTTTTAAAATTATCCCATGGCTAGTGATGAGCATATTAAGGTGGCAGGCTTAGCATGAGGTGTATTGAAATCAATGCAAACGGCTTTGTCGGCCTCTTGAATAATGGTTCATTTTTGGAAGCCGCGCCGGGCCCTGATCCACTTAGCGTGGTCAGTCCGTTTCCAGTTGTGTATCATTTTTCCCCCGCATAGCCATCGGTGGCCACTGATGCAGTTATTGGAGTCTTCCTGCTCTAGTTATTGGACTATTGATCCTTGAATGTTTTGCCTTCTGTCCATTTGCTTTTCATTTATATGCAGATGCTCTTGCAAGGGGCAGCTTTGAGTCCTCCCTTTCCCAGCTGTCCGTCAAACTCTTACTCCTCCTCCGTTGTGACATCACTCATGCATGATGGGTCTGTCTGCCATGGGTGTCTGTGCAAAAAACGACAGACTCGTCCTTGGCTTCTTTATTTCAGCAAGCTTGCAAAAGGCTTTTCCCCCAGCAGATACATTGCTGCGCTGGCTTTTGCCTATTAAATACCTAGCCTCAATTGCCCATTATTTCCCCCAATAAAACTGCTGCAGACTGTGCGATTTCTGTTCCCCCTGCCGCTCCCCTCCTCGTCTTTTGTTTCGGAAAACATGCTTCAGATGCGACTAAAAAAGGGGGCCTTAATGAAGTGAACCGTTTGATGTTTCGAAATAAGAAGCAGACCCGGGGCCTCCATGCTCGGTTCGGCAAACGCGGCGGTTGATCATAGGTGTGGAAAGCCAATCTTTAAAAAAAAAAAAGGATGAAAAGGGGAAAAAATGTTGCTTGTTCTGCCAACAGGACCTAGTTGCCCTAACACCACCACCACCACCACCACCCCTCCGCCCTTACCCTGGGCTATTGGCAGCACTCGTATTATTTAATTACTGAGAGCTACAGGAAACACTGGATCACTTTGTAAGTTTCATGCCCCAATAAATAAGATTATATGGACAGAAAAGAAGTAAACCTGCATGAGAGATCTGCTAACCGGTCGGACTGATAGGTGTGAAACAGGGTATAGCTTGCATTGAGCTGTAATTCACAGGCTTATATTAACCTGCACAGGTGTAGCACATGGAATATAAAAGCAATAGACACATTCTGCTGCTCTCTGCTAAAGAGAAGAACAACTAACGTGATAGATGAAAAGATGGAGAGAGACAGAGTGCAAACATACTGTAGCTTGAGATCAAAATGATGATTTAAAACCGTGGTCATTATGCCCCCCATTTGTGTGTTAGGAGAAAATCATTCCATTCATAATTCATTCCCTCAATTACTATTAATAAAGCGGTATTTCAGCGAGGGAGAATGGCAGAGGACAATTACATGTAACATGGCATTAGCGCTTCTATTTGAACACCGCCAACCACAATTCCTCACCCGAGCAATAAGAAGTGATGATCCCGCTGGACTTTTTCATGAAATTATTCTATGGATATGATATTCTAATTTATTAGCCCCGCGCGGTGTAATGTATTCGCTCGGTTAATTGAGCACATTGGAGAGTAAAGACCAAGGGACGGAAAAAACGGAGGGCGGCCTGACACTATTTAGAGTGCGAGTTATGAACGAGAGGCTGGATGGGAGTTTATGGGGATGAGAATATGTGTGGGAGTAATAATTGCTTATCATGATGGGCTCCTTCATAAGTCATAAGTCGAGAGAGAGAGAGAGAGAGAGAGACAGGCTATATTTCACAGTACTCACTTTCCAGCTTCTGAATTGCGAACAGACTGGCACACTTGTAGATCACACACACACACACACATACACACACACACCTGGCTGTTCTGCCTGCACCTGGGCGTTCAGTCCCACCTCAGGGAGCCACATCATTACAATAACGCCGGGTCTTCTGTAAGGCTGCCAGTCTAGTGAGGACGGAGAGGCATACCTCTTCTACAACGAGTGATAATTGATTAAAGAAATAGGGAGATTGTAAAGAGCTTGTAAAAGCGCTCAGCATTTCAGCCACCGCTGAGATTAGCAGGTATGGCGCCACGTGCCTTTTCCCAAGGCTACGACTCTAATAGGTGGTTTGCTCCGACTTCTCCTTTTTCTAAGGAAATGTTTTACAGCCTCTTTGTGTTAAAAGATGGGGGGGGGGGGGGACATCTCCAGATTGACAGCTTTGTATACTACATCGACAACAACACACAAAAATCTGTTGCAGCTCAGGCTTCCATTTCCATGCCAGCCATCCTCTCCTAGTTTACACGCTCGCTCAGCTCTCACTGAGATTACTGGCCATGATGTAACCGCTGCGTTTCAATTATCACAAAAACAGTTTACACACGCACAGTAAACTTTCGCCTAAATCTGAGCACCCAATTTTGATCAGTCATCCAGGCACTGCCTTCGCTCTCTCGCTCTCTCGCTCTCTCTCTCTCTCCTTGTTCAGGCTTGCCAAGAAGAGGCTTATAAAAGCAGACTTCAATGAATGAAGCCACAGTGGGGAGGCTTCGTGCAGCACCCGCATATCTGGTTCGTTTTTAACAAAATGACTAAATTCCTGCCTTTGGAAAGCGCCGTGGAACATGCTGGAGTACTATTAAAATTTGGGTGGGTTTAAGGAGGGGGAGTCAGGTATGCCTATGCACCTATGCATATACAGAAGACTGTATGGAAACAGCAACACAGCCTTGTAGGTTCTACTGGATACACACACGTTTCCCTCATCAATCAAGATTCCTATTCTGCAATATTGTAAAGACACACCTTCAAACTTTCCAAGCTATAAAATTCCTTCATTCATCCTAATTCAATAATGATCTGCTAGAGCGTGTCACGGCCAGGTTATTACCGTCATCGCCGTAACATTAGAACGTGACGCACATCTCACCCCTTTAATGTGTGTGAGTCAGAACCGAGGGTCCAGAAAAGTCCTGGCATGGAAACGTCCATCTGACACATACCAGGCCAAAGTTCTCTCGCCGTCTCATTCGGCAGCGCTTTGAGTCGCATGCAATATTTTTAAGTGCCGCTTTACAAGACTTCTTGTATTGGCAGAGATGAGTGAGGCATGAGGGATACGATCTCATAACAATGAAAAGAACAGAAGAAGAAAGAAAGACTCTCTGCAGAATGGACCTGAAATGTCAATGTAGTGGAATGTAGGTGTATTTTTCCAGCACGGCACGGTTAATTTGTACATGTGTAAGTGCAGGCCATTCATCCTCCATAGACAGGTTTCATGGGGGTTTGGCTGCTTTGACCGTGATATAAAGCTGTCATAATTTATTTGAAATACTAAAGGAGAAGACCAACATTAATCACTCTTTCTTGTTTATTAAAGCAATAAAGATTTCACGAAGTGCTTTATCACCTTGTGCCAGATTGAGAAAAGACGGGTCTTTTGTACTGTATGGATCTCACAAAGACAAGAGGCCATTACACCATCTTAGATCTAGAGCGAGAGAGCGAGAGAGAGCAGGACAGGACGGCTCACTCAGACAGAATCTTTATTGTGTTGTCAGGATGTATGACATCATGCTGACCTCTCACCTTGGGTGCCGCATAGTGCTGATTGGACAAGTTCCCCTCTATTGACTGCTCACGAACTGCTGATGTAAGTGAGCATTACACCTGAGCTGACACACATACAGTACTGCTACTTTCAGATCAGCTGAACACGTGTCATGCCATACTTATACACTACATCTGCCCTTCAGCTTCTGGCTCTGAACCATCATAAGCCTGATCATACCCTCGCTCTGTGCGCTCCCTTATCTCCAGACAACAGCTCCATCAGGTGATCAATAATGTGATTAGGAATTAGGTGATCAGCGCCATCTCTTGTGTTGTCGGTTTATGTAAATATGGCCACCGGGATCGCTGGAGTCAAGGACACACAGGAGCTCTGGAAGGAGGAGTACCTTTGACTTTGACGAGGGTTCTGAGTGCCTTTGCGGAGAAGATTATAGTCTGCGTGAACGAGACACCAAGAGAAACTGGAAATCCAGCCGAGTTCATGTCCAGCTTTCATTACTACAACGTGTTTCCTTAGCCTTTATGCTCAGGCCAGTCATAAATTTCCCCTTGAACCGCAGTTTGGCTTTGAATAATATAATCTTAATTATTATTTTTGGCCTGTATAACATAATTCTTGGGCGTAATGATTTTTTATGCTCTTGACATATTGTTTGGAGGGTGACATAAAACTCTGATGACATGTGACATTTGGAAAAGGTCACCCCGCCCATCTTGGATCATGTCTGTCTTCATAACGCTGGCACTTGTCATATTGAAACTGGCATTGGCAATCTATGTCTCGCACTGGGATCCCTTCCTTGCTCTTTTCTTTTTTTTTATTTTTTGTGCTGTTGCAGGGCACTCTTGTTTCAAGGATTGTTTTTTTTTGTTTTTTGTTTTTTTACATAGCGAGAGAGAGGAAAAAGAAAATTGTCACTGTAGGGGGAAAATGAGCCAGATCACTCCGCCCTTGGGGGTCCTATGAGGCCTAGGAAAGCGTGCGTGATCTGCAGAATGACAGACTGAGGCTCATACTAATGTGATAAATACGTCAGGAATGACTTTGGGGGTGCTCAAGTCTAGTGTAAGGTGCGTTCCATGGAATGACAGAAACATGGGGGATTTGACAAGGGCTGATCTGCTGGAATTAAATGAAATTGTGTAAAAAAAAAAAAAAATTTTCCTGTGGTTGTTCTTTGGGCAGCTGGTGAGAGGCTGTCAGCACGATTCATCTCAATCTGAGCTGAGAGGCGTTTATGAAAATGTAAAAGGAATGACGGAGGCATTCAGGTGCTCTAACATATCCACTTGTTAACTGTGTTGAAAGCTTGTGTGTTTAAAAAGAAAATACAGCAGAAATACCTTTTGGAGGGAAATAAAACGGACAAAAAAGAAAAGTAAAAATACAGAGGATAAAGTCTGGGGTTCTTTTTTTTTTTTTTTTTTGGCTTTGCTCTGGTCAGTTTGGAATTTTCCATCTTTCAATTTAGTCTTCTTACCCGTAATTCACACTCCGGTGTCATTCTTCAGCAATTCCACATTCCACAATATGCCAAGATAGCCAGAGTCTCAGCTGATCTCTAATCCTGTTCAGTTCAGGGACATTACATCACCACAGACAGGATGTGTCCACATTTATACACACATTAGTCGCAGGTGGAAATCTAGATCTGTCTCCTTTGTCCGTTTCTTGTTGAGATAAGAAATTATAAGTATGCAAATTATGATGCAGTATGCAAAGTACTTACTTTTATTAAAGTTGTTTTACATAGCAATAATAGGGGACAGGCGGCGCGGTGGTGTAGTGGTTAGCACTGTCGCCTTGCATCTCCAGGGTCTGGGTTCGATTCCCCGGCCAGGCTCGATTCTCGTCTCTGTGTGCATGGAGTTTGCATGTTCTCCCCGTGCTTGGTGGGTTTCCTCCGGGTACTCCGGTTTCCTCCCACAGTCCAAAGATATGCAGGTTAGGCTAATTGGCGTTCCTAAATTGCCCGTAGTGTGTGATTGGGTGTGTGAGTGCGTGTATGTGTGTGTGCCCTGCGATGGATTGGCACCCTGTCCAGGGTGTACCCTGCCTAGTGCCCGAAGTCTCCTGGGATAGGCTCCAGGCCCCCCGCGACCCTGAATAGAAGGATAAAGCGGTATAGAAGATGAATGAACGAATAATAGGGGACAGGGCTGTAGCTCGATGGTTAAGACATTAGACTAGTGATTGGAGGATTCCAGGTTCAAACCCAACCACCACCACCAAGTTGCCACTGATGGGCCCTTGAGAAAGGCCCTTAACCCTGGTTCAGACGTATAATGAGATAACAACGTCCTCCAGGATAAGGACGTCTGCCAAATACCGTTAGCAGGAATCTAATGACCATGTAAAAAATTTCGAAATACTCGTCTGATCTGGACATTACAGGATGTAACTGGTGGAATGCCTGTGTGAATTTAAACACGGCCCTTTTTTTGCTGTGACAGCTTAACTGGTGATGGTCATATTATAGAAAGTGGACGGGGAGTTAAAACCCTGCTTTATAGGGATCACTATGCTAGAAGCAAAATGCTGTACTGTATGTGTGTGAGTGAACCTCTGAAGCACTGCTGAATGCAGTGTATGTGTGTGTATGTGTGTGTGTGTGTGTGTGTGTGTGAGTGCACAACCAGTGAGAGTGTGTGGGCTAATGAAGAACAGCTGCTGACTAATGAATCAGGATGAGTTTAATGATGGCTGCTTAAAGCTAATGCTCCATCTGAGGAAGCTCTCGCAGCTCGCAGCAGTCGCGCCCCAGACTGACATATTTCTGCGGTATCTGTCTTCCGCACCCGTTCGGTTATCTAATCCTGCTTGCTGGGACAGCTGCCGATCTGGAAGGCACATCTCGGCGTTCACGTAACGCGCCTGGTGTCCTAACCTCAGTTTCCTGTGAAGGCTTGCCGTACTGTTCCCCCAGGTCACTGGAGGACGACTGGCCGTTACTCTGAGGAAGAGGCCCGCCACGGTGTGGTTAGCTAACGGCCTTAACACGGGACACACGCGGCCCTGCTCCATCCTGTTACACAACTCCCACCTGTCTATATCGCAGTACTTCCCACAGCTTCACAACAGCTTTTTAATGTAATTGCTGTCACGAGTCTGTCTCACGCACATTATATCATACATAGTCTCCGTAATCTTCATCTTTGTTCACGCTCTCAAGTCTTAAGACTCATTCTCACCGCAGCATTCTGGTGCTGAAACCAAACCAAACCGATTTGGCCGGCCCGTGTCCATTTTTTCCTCCCTCACTCGGGGACCAACATCGCACATTTCTAGCATCATGCATTTATGTCAGCGCGCAAAACATAGTCTTTTAGACAGACGGACAGACAGGCATGCAGACATGCAGATTTGCCCTTCTATCCTGGCCTTTCAAATATACTTGAGTTACAAGTGACAGTTGCTGGAAAGCCTGAGCCTGCTCTGATTTTATGCGTTCTAATATTTCCCTGGCCTTTTCCCCCATTATCCCTGACCTTCAGTGGCGCAGCATGCCAGTTGTTGACGCACATGTCAGGGAGCATTGTGGAGAAATGTCATCAGGAAAATGTCCCATCGACTGCTGAAACTGCACACATGCCACACACCTCCTCTTGTAAAAAAAGACAAAAAAAAAAAAAAAACGAAACTAAAGAAAAAGAGAAAGCCTTTGGCGTAGAGATTTAACTGAATAGTGTTAATTAAGTCTTCTTTGAGATCTCATTTAGAGTGAGTCTTTACTTCTAGACTTGCTTATTAAAGGTGTAGAACCAGATTTCTTTCTTTTTTTACGTATATTAGCCAAATTTGCCGTAATTGATTAAATTTTCAAATTACAGCACAAATATGGGATCGAAACTCATCCATTTCTCTTACGATTTCTGGACAGCGGCGGCGGCGGCGGTGGCGGCGGCGCCTGCTGGAGCTGTTAACGTGCCGTGATTGAAGGCTTAACGGAGTTTAGGCCAACAAGTGTCTCTCTGTCAACACGTTGAGCACTTGAGCCTGCATTAGTCTCTGTCTGTAAATAAACACATATACAGATTTCTGCTCCAGGCCTGTCTGACTCTCACGCGTGGTTAGAATCTCCGTTCTCCGTTTCTGTACGTCAGGGCTATGAAAGTGTCCCGTGAAATGTAATCATGTTCTTTCATGAGTTCCTTGACATTCGAGGAGTTTGTGTAAAACTGAAATTAAAAGAGCAAAGCTGCACGCATCGTTGTTAAAAACACACGTTATAAGTTCACATGCTAGCTATGAGGACATGAAACGACATTGTAGAAGAATTTTTTATTTATTTCTTTACCCCCCCTACACCCCCCCCCCTGCCCCCCTTTCGTTCCCTCTTTTTTTTTTTTCCCGAGCAGAGGAAACTGTCAGCTTATCGCAGGCACCGCTGATAAGCACCCACTGATTGATTTTTTGATTCGGTCCTGACGTCTAGTGTACCCTTCGCTGCACTTCTTCATCTACAATAAAAACCGGTGGCTGCGCTCTTTTGTTTGTGCAGACAAGGCTGTTGCCTGACTTGTATTATTTGCTAATTTAACACAGCAGACTAGGACGCTTTGTTGTTTTGTCTTGTGTTTTTTTTGGATAGGTAGCACAGTGGATCAGGGTGTTAGAATAGGCATGAGAGTTATGAGACCTGTGAACGGAAAGAAATATGAAATGAAATGTTAAACATGTGTTTAGCGTAGTGCTGCAAAGGTAATCGCATCAAAATTTAAATTCCACTATGGGCCTGTGCAATTATTTCATCACAAAAGCCGGCAATTTATTATACGCCTAGCCAGGAATTTATTTTTAATATTTTTAATTATATTAAGTAGATAAATAAACATTGGCAAAAATCCAGTGGCATGGTGGCTTAGTGGTCAGCACTGGCACCTTGCGCCTCCAGGGTCCGGGTTTGGTTTCCCCCTTCGGTCTGTGTGTGCCGGGTTTGCATGTTCTCCCTGCGATTGGTTGGTTTCCTCCCTCAGTCCAAAGAAATGCCGATTAGGCTTACTGGCATTCCTGAAAAGTGTGTGAATGAGCATGTGTGTATGTGTTTGCTCTGCAATGGATTGGCACCATTCCATACAGGGTGTACCCCGCCTCGTGCCCTAGAATAGAATAGATATTAAAATCGCAAAATGTCACCAAAAATCATGCAGCGCTAGTGCTGGTTACTATCCGTTATCACCCGAAATATGATGAGTTCCCTGTTGAGTCTGGTTCTTCTCAAGGTTTCTCCTTATTGTCACCTCAGATGTCAACGTCGCCCTCGGCTTGCTCATCGATAGTTATAGTCCGTACATTTTCTGTGCATTTGCATACATTTTGAATTCTGTAAAGCGGCTTTGCTCCAATGTCCATTATTACAAGTGTTATACATATAAAATTCAGTTGAATTGAATTGAAATTTGGCAGCATGGTGGTGTAGTGGTTAGCACTGTCGCCGTGCACCTCCAGGGTCCGGGTTCGATTCCCGGCCAGGCTCGATTCCCGTCTCTGTGTGCATGGAGTTTGCGTGTTCTCCCCATGCTTGGTGGGTTTCCTCCGGGTACTCCGGTTTCCTCCCACATTCCAAAGACCTTCAGTGATGTCCCCAAATTGCCCATAGGGTGTGAATGAATGAGTGTGTGTGTGTGTGTATGTGTATGTCCCCGGTGATGGATTGGTACCTTGTCCAGGGTGTACCCCGCCTCATGCCCTATGTCTCCTGGGATAGGCTCCAGGTCCCCGCGACCTTGAATACAGGATAAAGCGGTATAGAAGATGAGTGAGTGAGAGTGAATTGAAATTAACACTGTATTACCCCTCTAAATCATGTTGGTGTTAACTCGTTAAAAAAAAAAGTGATTCTTAAGACCTCTAATCATTTGTTAGAAACAATTCAAAAAGTTCCAGAAAGTATTGCAGCTAGTGACTAGGCTCAGCTAAAAATCATCATCATCATCATCACCATAATAAATTTAAAATGAAGGGCTTCGATGGTGGCGTTAACATTAAAGGTGACGCTTTAGAGAGAGAGAGAGAGGGACAAACTGAAAGACTAAAACGCTGCCGCATCGCTCTTTTTAAAGAGTAGACACTAGAGCTGAATCCCACTGGCGCTTGTATCAGCAGGCAGTCGAAACAGCATTATGGGTAATGAAAATAGACAAACATGTCGATAAAACAAGTTTATACCAAAAAAGTTCCGTGGAGACGATGCCAGCCCCTGAAATTGTATTTGAACTACAGAGAGGACTGTGTGTGCTGACTCCAGTGAGTACATTGTTCAGCTTCGTGTCACTGGTACAACATGGTAACCCCCACCCACACATGTACCCATGCATACTTCTATACTTCTATCTTAAACGTGACCTTGGTGGGCTTTTAAAAGTCAGGATCATAAAGTCTGTAAAAAGTATGTTTATTATAATAATATAAAAAGACACCCTTACAAGTCTGCTAATCCACCATGACACCATCAAGTATCCGGGTTTTGACAATCGCAATAAATAGTACCCTTAAAATGGGAATTTGCTAATAAAGTACCTGCAGTTGCCTTTATCAGCGGCGCAAGAGCATCAGGAGTCAGGAGGCGGAATAACCCTCGCCCCCGCTCCTAATCGTGTTTGCTATTGCTAAATGAGCTGTTCTGGCTAGGTGTGTTTAGCGACTAATGAATTTATGACTTGATACGAGGAGGCCCAAACACTGGCGAGTGCTCATAAAACAGGAAGGGAAAGAAAAACAGTCATTAACGTTTATTAGGACGGCTTGTCATCTCCTGCTTGTTGGTTGGCGAGTATGGATAGTATTGCACTGATCAATTAATTTTTAATCATCTCGGGAGAGATTATGGAGACTCCCGATGAACTCCAGACTGGCTGGAGTCTGTCAATAAACAGGGCATGGGTCACACTGCAGCGTGACACACACACACATGCACGCACAGGCTCCACGCTTAGCAACTGTTATTACACCCATTACCTCTCCTTTATTAACCACCAAGCCACAGGAACCTGACACAAGATATGACACAAGTACAAAACCCGGCTGGAACTTAATATTACAACGTTTTTTTTTTTTTTCATGTTTCACACACACACAAAACTCCACCTAACTAGACACTCTTTACTGTCATGTAATTCCCCCTAAGTGTGGCAACTGTACTATTTAAAAATCTCCGATTCTTCCTAGTATAACCGTAGGAAGCGATCGCTGTCGAACACGGTGACGCGTACGAGAGCCTGAAGGGTAATGGATACTAGCCGAACGCCGGCGGAAAGATGGATGGGTACAGGGAGGAAAAGTTGGGCGTGACGTATGGACTGGCACCCGGGGGATTCGTTCTTGCCGGGCGGCTCTCATGCCAAGCAGTAGGTGCTGGTTAAAAGTTAATCATTTTATAGCCGGAGACGAGCTCATCCATCATTGGGAGTTTGTTTAGGCAGTGTGGTCAGTGCTGGGCGTGTACTGATAAATGGTGATTATAGGGAGGGTTCTGTGCAAGGTGTGTGTGTGTGTGTGTGTGTCAGCGCTACTGTACACATATATTGTGGCTATCATAATTCACAGGGAAGTGATCTTTGAAGACTAATCTAAGAATCATTATATAGTATTCATGTTGCGGTTTGTCACAGGAAAGGAAACAGATTTTTCAGTTGTTTATTTTTTATGTGAATTACTTTTTTTTTTTTTTTGAGCTTCCAGGTAATCGATTTAGGAGCGGGGAGGCGAGCTGACTGGATTGGTGCGATAGTTTTGGACTTGTGTTATAATCATAAAGACATTTTATCTGTAGTGCTTCATCACTCCGAAGTCTAGTCAACTCTACTCTGCGGGATTAGATTGATTAGATAATTTTTTATAAAATTTTTTTTTTTTTATTCCCATGTTTTTACAGAATAGAAACAGGTGGCCAGCATTAGAAGCATGGTTGTGTTGTAGATGCTACTGTAGTTTTTTTTTCATCAGCTTTTATTAAACTTGCTTGAGTGTGTGTGTGCTGTGTGTACGTCTGTATCGGAGGTGGGGTTGAGGTGCTCTCAGGGCTGTAAAGGAGCTGCCTCGTCTAGAGGGTTGGAGTGTTAATGACTCAAGGTCAGACAAGTAAACTGAATGAGAAAGAGAGAGCGAGTATGTGAATGAGGAAGTGAGGCAAAAAAACACTAATGAAAAAAAAATTCTGTTCCATAACCACCATTTTCGAAAATATTTCATTATACCCTAGATATTCATGTTTTTCCCTATAATACCTGTAGCTATGTTCAACATCGCTCGATGTTATCATATGAAGTAAAGGTCATAGATGGTTCCCCCGTCACCCTGCCGTCACCCGTCACCGGCAGGCCGTGCCACCCGCTGCCACACAATTGACCCTTTGACCACACAGCACAGAGGCACAAAGAACCTCTGACCTCCTCAGAGCCCAACACAAGGTCATTTTTTATCCGGAGCGAGTGTATAAACAGACCTGCTGGACAAAATGTTGCTATGTTGTTAAGCAAATGAGTTAAAACGTGTGTGTTTAATGAGGTCGAAACCTAAACTGCGACGTAAGAGGATGTGCGGTAAATGGGAATTATTTATATCTATTTATAAGAACAGGCATTGATGTAACGAGTGGCCACCATGCTTTCTAAACATTCACTCTCACTCAGTCACCATCTATACCACTTGGAGTCTATCCCAGGAGACTTAGTGCCAATCCATCTTAGGGTACGCGCACACACACACACATATACTCTACATATGCGCCAATTAGTGGCGTCGTGGTTAGCACTATGACATCGCACCTTCAGGGTTGAGGGTTCGATTCCTGCCACGGGTCTATGTGTATGGACCCCGTACTGTAGGTTCGCCGTGTTCCCTCTGGTTTCCTCCCACTGTCCAAAGTCTAACACAGATGCATAATAGTTCTCGTTCATGACTGTACAGTAAATGTTATATTTATCTCTGTCACAGAAATAGAGTTTCGATAGAGAAAGAAAAATGAGTTGAGGTCAGCGCCGCAACATCTACATATGTCAGAGAGTGTGTGCATTTGCACACATGTATACAGTATGTGTCTGTGGGTGTGTGTAGTTTTCCAGTCGAGCGCTCTGTAATTCAGGCTCGGTGAACTCCCACCGGCCACTGCTGGCTGCTAGACCTGTTGATGGGACGCCTCTGTCACAGCGCCGCGGGAGTGATGAATGTCCCTTATCGGCGTCGTCATTGTAATGGCTCAACAACGGGCCGCTGACGGGCCAATGGGCCCGAGTTATCGCGCCGCTCCTGCTGGGGAAGAATACACATCAAGCTGCCAATCAGCCATTCTGAAAATTGCTCTGAGATTTGAGTCCCAAGACAGCAAGCCGACAGCTAAAGCTCCTCTCTCTCTCTCTCTCTCTCTCTCTCAGCCATTACACTACACCAATGCTTTCTCAAACCTCTTTTCCAGCACTGAAACTCCTAAACACTGCTGTTCCCCTGTCAGTTGACACAGTTGGGTGTTTTTTTTTTTTTTTTTCCCCCTCCCCCCGCTTGTTTTGGACATAGCAGCATGTTATAGAAGTCAGGGACATCTGGAGGGAAAGAGCCAGTGTGAGCGTGTTAAAAAGAGAAAGAGAGATGATGGGAGAGCTGGGAGGTTAATGTGTGAGCATCAGAAGAGCCATTCCAGGCTCTTTGATTTGTATTGATCGTCGTGTTCCTGGAGAATTGGGACTGATGTGTGTTGAAGCAGAGGTTCTCCCTCCATCCTCCTTCGTCCTGCGCTCCTCCTCTACTCCACTTCACCCCCCCCACACACACACACAGCCCCCCAGCCCCCCTGCCTCCGGGGCAAACTGACACTGTGTGAATAATGTCCATAATCTGAGAGGTTAAACAGGCAGACTGCCCCACACACACACACATGCCCCCACACACACCCGCACACACGCATTGCATCCAAAGTGTAACATCCCCCTCTACTGTTGGAATGTATAAACCACTCATGAAGCGAGAGAGAGAGAGAGAGAGACATTCAGAAACGAGATAAGTAAAAGGGATTGAAGTTGTCAGACCCAGGAGGCTCCCGGATAAGATCACAACGATGTCCGATGATGACGTGTGATGCAATCGCGACATGTCCGATTGTGCGCCATCCCCATCTCGCTTTTCGCCGGCCCATGAGAACCCTCGGGCCCTGTTTTTTATCGTTGCCTGTTGTAAAACCCACTTTCTCCTGATAGGCATCTCCCACCCCGGTGCCACTCTCCAGCCTTTATTAAGCTCTCACTGCTACCTAGCAAGACACAGACAGACAGAATGGAGCATATATGACAGCTAAAGCTTACAGCAGATACAGTAGAGTGCTGCAGTGGAAGGATTAGGTGAATGTTTCTACCTTGTCATACAGTAGCAGTCCAAGAGCACTAATAATGAGGAAAAAATTAAAAGAGGGGGGAAAAAATGAGCGGAGAGATTGCATAGACAGAGATTTAATTAAACCACTCAAAATAGAATGCAAGGAGTCAAACAATCGCACATGAATTTATATGAAAAGGGGGAAAAAAGACAACATGAGGAGGAAAAATCTAAAGCCAGAAAAGGAAAATGATGCTGGAAAGAAAGTTTTCTGTTACAACATTCAGCAGACGCACTTATCCAGAGCAACTTGCATTTTATCTCGTTACACATCTGAGCGGTTAAGGAGCCAACTGTAGTAGCTTGGCAGTGGAGGGATTTGAACCTGGGACCTTCGGCTCAGCTGTCCAGCACCTTAACTACTGAGCTACCCCTGTTATCCCATCGCTTCCTCCATTCTCTTTCATTCAGCATAACTAGACCAGATTTGTGGCTTTTGCTCTGGTTGTTAGCAGTGAATAAATCACAGCCCATTGTAGTGAGAGATGTCGAACAAGCGCCGTGCCGATTATTCGCCCTGCTCCGCCGTCATGACCTTTCAGGTTTTTTCTTGTTTTTTTTCTTTTTTTGAAGTGACACATACCTTCTGATGGACGAGAACACACACCCGGTCACAGAGTGTTCGTGTCAGGTGCTGAGCAGTCGGGCTCCATGATATATTGTATGTTAATCGTTATTGCAATATTGACCTTTTGCGATGCAGGAGTCCTCAGTATGCAAATCAGCCTCCTAACTAGACCCAATTTAGTATCTATTCCGTCCATCTGATATGTTCTGTGTGGATGTTTTAATCAATGATGACACTGGAGTGACAATATGAGACTAATTCTGTGCGCAGAACAATGGGGAAGAGGTGTTTCATTATTTTTTTTTATCTTAACTGCTTTGAAAGACAGGTGCTGCTGTGTTAACAACCAGGTCTCACTTCCAAAAGACAGGAGGGAGAAAGAATGAGTGTGTATTTGTGTGTGTGAGACAGAGAGAGAGAAAGGTGTTAGCCAGTGTCGGCTCACTCCAGAAGCTGACAGATGAGCAGTGGCTAGGAACAGGAAGTCCCTGGCCCTGTAGCCCGGAGGGGGCAAGCACGCGTGTGCGTGCATGTGTGTGTGTGTGTGTGTGTGTGACGGATGTTGTACTGCAGAGCCAGGCAGCAGCAGGCGAGCAGACACAGGAGAGTCTCCAGTGACGAATCAATCAGTAGCTCACTTTCTCTTTCCCCCCCCCACCTCCTCCCCCTCCTCCCTCTCGGCCTACACCGGAGCTGCGAGAAGACAGATCGCTTTTACCCTGCGTGACACTTCAGCCTGACTTTGAGCCTTAATCTCGGGGACAGAGACAAAGCGAGCTCTCCCACCGGAGTGAACGCAACTCCATAATTCCGACCGAGCGTGATGGCAAACTGCGTGTTAAACAGGACTCTGAAAAAGAAAAGAAATCAATGTAGGTTTATGCAAAGTGCAGATTTGCATTAAAAACGGAGAGAAGTGAAGCCAGAAGTGACTGCGGCTAATCGCGGATTGTTATGCCACTACAGCTTTCGATTTATTAGAAAGAAATAAGAACTTGCCTATGTTACATCCCTCCATGCCTCAAAATAGGCAGATTGATCCAGGTTTATTGGTGCAAATGATGCAGTAGTGTCTGAGCTGGGTTTTCTTCTTCTTTATATTATTATTATTACTATTATTATTAGTTTATCAGATTTCTAAAAAAGAAATTTGCAAATGTATTTAAAATCAAGACGAATAATCATGAGTCTTTTGATTAATATAAAAAGCATGAAAATATTCATCTAGTATTTTCGATAAACAGAAATGATTTTTGGTCTTAGGCACCATATTATATGCTGTACCAGTTTTGGTATATATGTTTATTGTTTCTGCATAATTATGTACAAAATCGTTCAGTATTTCCATATATGACTTATGGAAGAACTCATTCTCCAGCAAGCTCAGTAAAACCTAACAGCTATTTTACTTACAGTATAGTGTAAAAGTCTTATAGTGTAAAAGTGTAAAACTTATAGTGTAAAAGTCTTATAGTGTAAAAGTGTAAAACTTATAGTGTAAAAGTCTTATAGTGTAAAAGTGTAAAACTTATAGTGTAAAAGTCTTATAGTGTAAAAGTGTAAAACTTATAGTGTAAAAGTCTTGGGCACATACAGAAATATGGCATAAGCAAAATATGCTTTTGAAAACATTTCTGCTTAAAAGAAATTTCTATAAAGAGCAATAGAGAGTAATAAAATAAACAGTCAATATTTACTTAAAATCAGGAGTTTTAGACACAGATTTGTGTAGTTTTATAAGAAAACAGCTGTTAGGTTTTACTGAGCTTGCTGGAGAATACGAGTTCTTCTGGTGACTTTGTCACACTCGCTCCTTTCTATTTTTATGCAAATCCCAGGAGCGTACATTAGGTTTTTGGTTTCTATCTAAAAACTGATCTGTCTTGTACTATATATTTTTTCTTTACAGCCATGCATATATTCTCCTGTAATGTTATTTGTTTATTAATGTTTAAGTTATATATGGAAATACTGAATGATTTTGTACATAATTATGCAGACATGATAAACATATACAACAATATTTGTACGGCATATAATATGGTGCCTACGACTTTTGCACAGTACTGTAAAAATGCTCTTCCATGAATATAACACAAAGTGTATCTATCGATGTAATCTATTAATACAGAACTGTTTTTAAGATAAATGTACTCCAAGCAGCAAAACCACAGGTTAAAAGAAGGTTATCATTGAGACAATGCGCCTCTTCTGGAATGGACAGTTAGTCCAGAATCCCAGAGGACCTCTGGGTTCACACCTGCATCACAGGACTTGTCTCGGGAGGTCAACCGTTACACAGGGCTCTCATATTCCCCACATACACGTATGTCACTGAACACTGCGCGTGAGGCCAGAAGCCAGACCATTTGGCTGTGCTAGATATGATTGATCACCATCCGCAACAGCACTTTCTCTTGTAACTTTCAAATGATTAAGCCTTTAGAGTGTCCCTGTGGGTTTTTATGGCTCGCCGCTGGAGCAGAATGTGTTCGGCATTATAGTTGTTCATTTAGTCATCGGCACTGTGTGACCAACTGAGACGACAGACCGGAATTAGCAGAGCGAAAGATTAGCGTCTCCATAAAGTGGTTCCGAAGAGACAGTGCGAGCGATGCGAGAAGACAGGTCCTTTGTGAATACATTTGCTAGCCGTGTGTGTGTGTGTGTGTGTGTGTGTGTGTGTGTGTGTAGTGTTAACCCAGACACGGGCAGGGGCCCCTGTCGGTGATGACAGCTCCGAGCTGCTCTGTTTAGACGGACCTGCAGCTCTCGCCTCTACACCGCCGTCTGAATTCAATTAACTCCACTGGCTGCTGTTCTGTTGCCATTAGTGCTAATTAGTTAAAACATCAGAGTATAAACAGCAAATTGGCTCTGGTAATTAATTCCCACTCTCCAGCATATGAGATCGAGGAGAGAGAAAAGGAGAGAGGGGGCTGTGGCATGGAGAGAGAGAGAGCGAGAGAGAGAGTGAGAGTGATGGGGCTGTGCCTTTGCAAAAAGGAAGGCTTATCTGTGGCTTTGTGCTATCAATTATGGTTAGGTGTTATTTGGGAAACAGTGTTTATGTATGTCAGAGAAAGAGATCCCACTAATGGACAGACAGAAGCCAGTAGCACTTAGGATCGGTTACAGGCTGGAACAAACTGCACTCGGAAACTTAATGGACATTAGCTGCAGATTTGGTTTCTTCGCTCTTTTCGTCATAAATCTCCACGTTTCTGGTGCGATTAAAGTATCCAAGCTCGAGAGTCCAGTAAGGCATGATTAGATAGGGTGGGAGGGATGGCATTACTCTCTAACCATGTCGGTGCATCCTATCCAAAATGTCAGTTAGCCCTCATGGTTTATCTGCTGTCGAGCATTCAGAAATTCCCTCATGTAGCACCTTTACTCAGGTCATTACACTAAGTTTCCCGTTACAGATTTAACCTGAGATTTAATGCCGTAAAGGGTTGACACACCTGCATGCCGGTCAGGCATTCAAATTTCGGGAGTTATGGGTTTGGATATTCCTAACCATAATGTTAGAGATCCAACAATGCTCAGAGGTGAGACCTTGTTGATTTGCTTCAGTGCACAGGTTCCTAGGTCTGGTCCAGGATCACCACCTGCCAGAACTGTATGTACTTATTTACGTCTTCACCTTAGTTTTGAAATAGCTTTTGTATGAACTAGAGTTAGCCACCTGCCTTCAAAGTTCTGAATCTGTACATATTCTCTATAAGAAGTTGATCCTGTTGCACTCTCAACTGTTTCCAAGCCAGTCTAGATAAGAATGTAAAAATGTAAAAGCGCTCTCTTCCAAGTTGCTCATAATTCAAGCAGCCCAGGCTCCAAGAAGAACCGACTGCGTCAAGCAATAATCATATCAGTTATTCATTTTATGTTACATTTTCATTTTTCTTCTCCACATTAAAAGATAGGCAGACTGAAAGGTTTAACCAACATACCAGGGTCTCAGCAACGCTCCCTCGCCCTGGGTTGTGACCCTGCTCCTGTCTGGCCACTAGTCTGAACAGGTTTTCGTCGAAATGTTTCTCTGAGCCGCCCAAATCCATCCATATTTAAGTAGGCCTGATGCCCTCTCCTGCTCCAGCAGGCCTGGCAGGGAGTGCTATTTGTAATGGCTCTTTCCCCCAGGGACGAGTTGAGAGCCAGGACCAAGACACACACCACAGCTGGGACTACTGTGTCTAAGTGTGTGTGTGTGTGTGTGTGCGAGAGAGAGAGAGAGAGAGAGAGAGAAGCAGGCTAAGCTGGCAGATCTGACTGCTTCCCTTCTCTAACCCAGTAGTGTCAGACTCATTTCCTGGGTCAGCGGCTGGGTAATGCTCTATTAATTTGCTCCATTCTCCCCGTGAGGCAAAACTCAATCTCCAGCCACGGCAAACTGCTGTACCAAGCGCGAGGTGATTGATTGAATAAACAGCTGTCACTACTGTGAGCACCCACACCCTCCAAACACAAGCGCTCATCCTAACACCACCCCCTCAGTCCACATGCACACTGAACACAACCTCCTGAGACAGCACTTGGACACTTCTGATAGCGCCTCGCTGCACACGGGCCGCTCTGCCCTCGAAAAAGTCCTCCCTGTTATTTTCATTTTTTTTAGATAACGCCGTCTCCTCCCCTCCGTTAACCTGCTATATGCGCCGCTGAATCTTGTTCGCGCTGGAGTAGCACCACTCTCCCGTAAAGGGGAGCCTCGTCCCGATTACAGGGATCACACACACATCATCTTTAGCAAAACACTCCGCCCCTCGCATTGGCGGCCCTGTCCCTCTTCGCTCGCTGCTGCATGATTGCATCTGCCTATTTAAACGTGTAAGAGAGCGTATGTGATCAGCTTTGAGCCGGGGTCTGTGCGGCTGTTATTAAACAGCACAATGCATCACTGTCAGTGGCGTGTGGCCTCGCCGAACCTGATGCTAACGCAGGCGCTCACTGGGCGCAACATGAGGTCGACCTCGTTCCATTTCATCAGATATTCTCTGGAAGGAGGAATGATGCCTCATCCCTTTCCTTTTGTACTCTTTTCTCCTCCTTCCTCCTTTCTTTCCATTCCACTTGATCCCTATTTCCACATACCTCCGTTCATTCTTTCCTCTCTTTCCCACACCCTCGCCTTTTCTGTTCCCATATTGCCTCATTTTTGCTTTTTGATCTTTAACTTCTAATCTATAATGTTGCTCATTTTCTATTGTCTTTCCTTTCCTCCCAAATTTCCTTTTATCTTCTCTTCGACACATCTCTACTTTTCTCTATTTCCCCATAACTAACATTTCTCTTCATTTTCCACCACTCTTCCTTTTCTGTTCCCCTCTTTTCTCATTATCTAATTAATAATTCCTGCATATGTTTTTCTCTTCCTTTCATCTCTTTACATGCACTCTAACCCTAACCCCTAATCTGCTCATATATATATATTTCCTTTTTCCTTAAAGTCTATTCTGTTTTTCGTCGTATTTGTTCTTGCTGTTTTTTCTCTCTTCTCATTTTCTCTTCTTTCCCTTTAATACCAGTAACTCTTTAGCCTGAGAGTCCAAAATTTTTATTCTTTCTCTCATACACACACACCGAAGACACACATAAACACACAGACACATGCTCTAATTCCCTTCCTTTTGTGCAGAGCATTCTTATTTGGCGTTATGGAGATGACTCGTGGCGTCTCACCTTGAGGTTGATTTAAGAAGGTGCCAAGCCAAAGAATGAAGGTTGACAGGCCCGCTGGATTTATTTGATTGTGCATATGAAGCAGTGTCATTTTAGCAGCAGAAGATGAGAGCAGAGAAGAGGCGGAGGAGGGTGTACAGCCTGAGGTAAGAAGAAGAAAAAGAAAGGGGGGGGGGGGGTTCTCTGAAGGAGAGAGAGAGAAAAAAAAGAAGAAAAAGAAGAAGGCCATTCACGAATCAAATCAAATTGCTCTTATCGGGCGTTATTTGAAGACGTTATCGGGCAGGGTAATGCGGTTACGTGCGGTAAGGGGCTGAGAGATTTCACTGTTTACTGATGTTGGCATGTTTAGGGGCGGAGGAGAGGGGGAAAAGAGGGAGGGAGGGATGAGTAGAGACAGGCAGGGAGGTGTAAACGCTGTATGCATGTCAGGAAAACCTATTTAGGATGAATAGAAAGCAGAAAAGAGATGCAACAGGGTACACAAGAAGCGAGCGGCTTCGTCAAGGACATGGGCAAGTTCTCATTGTTCAGGTGTTCAGATGTGATCAATATTAAAGTCTTGTCTGCATACGTCAATGGAGCCAGTCCTAATGATTCGCCTAATAGCCATAGAAGTCAGCAAATGTTCATGTGCCGTTCAAGTCAAACCGGGACTTTTGCTTCAAATATTATCAAGTACTGTGACAGCACTCTTAAACACAGTAAAACATTAGAATTGTATATTGGATGATCCTAATAAAGTTGTTCCCGTGAAAGTCTCTTGAAAGTCGACAGAAGACGCATCTGTCTGTGGGAACTGTACCCACAATCATTCACCAACACCACTTGCACATTACAGGAACTCGTCTGGGAGGAGCATTCCCCCCATACAATCCAGACCTCGCTCTAAGCAATTTCCAAATGTTTGGGCCATTTAAGGAGTTCCTGGAAGGCCAGTGTTTCAGCAAAAATTTAGATTATTCTGCACAATCAAAAGCCCTTTTTTTCTTGAACACACTTCATAGTTTCCATAGACATGACTGCAGCTAAATGCACGAAGGAAATAAGAAAAGTGAAATAGCTTGATGTGAAGTTAAATGTGTGTGAGAGAATGCTTCTGAAGCCTTACATTTTTTTGGAAAAGAACCGGGCAGTTCAGATGCGAGGCAGTTCGGAAAAGTTCCTCCCAATATCCAAGTGCTGTGAAAGCAGTTTTTTGGAAGTTTGTCCAATTTGTAGTGTATTAGTTTAACACATTCAGCTTGTTACAGTTAGGCTTCATAAACACAATTCCATTTTCTTAACATACACACATTTATAATTCGTCAGGCTTTTTTTCTTATCAAAGTTCAGCATAAGCATAAAGTGTGTTTAGTATTTGTTGAGACAGTTATTAATAGCACATAGCGCAGAGGACAAGAAATATAAAATCTACAATGTCAGTATGAGAGTTTTTTACTCTGTAAAAGTTACATACGACCATTGGAATGATACTAGCAGGGACAGTATGTGTGTGTGTGTGTGTGTGTGTGTGTGTGTGTGTGTGTGTGTGTGTGCGCTTGCCTGCACATGTGTACCTACCCAGCACAGCCACGCTGTTAACACAGAAAGATTTCAAAAGGCTCCTGCAACTCCCTCTGTGCCCATTAGCAGAGGCTTTGTTCTCTCGCCAGTGCGTTAAGAGTACCACTCGATTCTGCTTAGTGAACACACACCTGGCAAACACACACACAGTGCAAGCTCTTGCAAACAACCAAACCAGACGACGGCAGTAAAGCTATCTAACGAATGAATTCACCGCATGTTATAAGACTGTGATTTTTTAAAAGGCCATTAGCATCATCCAAAGACCAAGCAGTGCCATGAGATTTTTTTTATATATACATACAGTATATATATTCTACAATTATACCTTCTATTCTCCAAGACTGCATTATATACTTATGAACAAGTTTTGCTTCTACTTGAATTTTTTTTATCAGAGCAGACAGTCGAGACCTACAGTGCGCAGTTTTTATGGACAGATATATTAGTGTATTTTTTTAAACAAACGGTTCGAGTTATGCTGCTAAATGAGCGTAGAGACAGACCGCTTAAAGGCCCAGAGCTACTCGTGGCTGGCTGCCAGCCGCCTAGGAAGAGTGTGTTTGATTCAGCTTCTGTCAAGCAAGATATTTTTTTTTTTACACAGCGGCTCATAAAACAACTTGTAAGGAGTGTAAGAGTGAGCTGGAGAGAAGTGCTACATCGTAGAACAGCTGGCAGCTGCTGGACGCCGCGCTTCCATCCAAGACGACTGAAGCTTCCATAGCCAGAGAGAATATTAGCCAGCCAAGAATATTAGCATACACTACATTGCTCGTCCAGTATGTAATTGTGCTTCGAGCGAGGTTACAGAGAGGTTAGTGGTGATGAAAGTGCTTTTAATAATTAGGGAACATCTAAGGCTGGAAGCTGTGAGGCCCGTTCTGACCCTCATTAGCTGCGCTATCCAACTTGAGGTCCGGGTGAAGAGACCCGATAAAGGGTCCTGATAAAGTCTCACCACTGTCGAGATTAAAAAGAGAGGCGCTGCGAGGCATCACGAGGCCGGGAGCGAGAGAGCAAGAGATGAGATGATCCATCTTGGCGCATTAGAGAAAATCAGGCTTGCACTCAGTCACAGCTGTCAAAAGCACATCTCTCTCTCCCTCATTTTCTGTCAGTGTGTCTCTCCCACCTGCTCTGTCTCTCTCCCTCAGCATGGCATTTAGGTGAGGAATCTCAGGACTAAAAAGTTCTGTCAGTCCTATTTCCTTGTTATTGGCCCTCTCTGCACGCCGGTCCCGGCGGTCCCGCAGATTAAACGGAGGCCCTGCCGCCATGCCGCGCAGGAGGGCATCCCACATTAATCATCTTTAAAGCGCTGACAAGCGCCGTGCGCCAGAATCCCCTCCTCTATTCCTCCGTCCGCCGGATTTATCTCTCTGTCTGTTACCGGCCATCAGTCACCTGGGAGAGAGAGGGAGAGGGAGAGGGAAAGGTAGGATGTCTGGAGAGGAGGAAGAATGATTAAAAGAAAGGGACAGGAGAAAAAACTGAGAATGGAGAAACAAGGTTTTACCTCAGAGGAACAGCTTTAGCAGCTAGATGTTAAGCACTAATAATAAATGTGTTGGGGCTCACTGCCTCGCTGGTCCCCCATGACATCAAAAATACTCTTTACTGTAGAAAAAAATATTGGCTAATTGGCTAATATTGGCTAATTGTTTGCTAAAGCTAGCTAGCTAGCTTGAGTTTCAATTAGGTAGCTTTTCTTACAAGAAAAGATATCATGCTAATTTCAGTGTGTTAGCTAGCAGGAATCATAATAAATGTGGCTACACCAAGGATGTGTAAAAGAATTAGCTAAACATTAATAGCTAAATAGCAAGCTAGCTTCCTAGGTAGGAATAGAGCTAAATTTATTTATTTATTATTTATTTTTATTATTTGTATGAAATAGTTACAAAAAATGGTTATAACTGTAGTAGCTATTTACTGAGCTAACACAGATAGCTAGCTAGTTTAGTACTTTCATTGTTGTTGGAATTACCTGGAGGTCAATACACACACACAAAAAGAGATTTATGCGCTAGATTGAAGGTGAATGCTTTCTGTGTGCGGTCTGGGTTCTAGTTGAAGTAATGTGGAAGTGGTGTATGTGTGTGTGTGTGTGTGTGTTAGCCTAATGCTTTTCCTATATACAGAGGTATTATGTGCGTGCTACCGGTGTTCACAGGCTCCCCTGAGAGGATTGACTAATAGAGACAGTGAATGATTAATCATTTCTCCCCTGTGAGAAGAACACACACACACACACACACACACATACACACCTAACCCTTCCAAAAGAGTATGCAGAACCACGTACTTTGCCACACATGCACCATTAGTCAGCGGCTGACATTTCATCAGTCTGTGTATTGATAGATAGGTGAGTCAGCATATTTCACTTTCACTGAGGTGATATCAGATATCACATTTGCCAGCTGTGTGTCCAGACATACACTCATTATAAACACTACGATCACTGGAATCACTGCAAATCATCTGGTTTTGGACAAGGGTTTAAAACCAAACCAGCAAAAAAAAAAAAAAAAAAAAAAGTTTTCTGTCTCATTGTAAATGATCATTCTAACGTAGTTTTATAATAAAACTCCAATACTAGTTAAAATGACACATAAATGGTAAATCAAGCCATCAGTGTGCAACGAATAGACTAAATGACATATAAACACAGTTGAGGTTTTAAAAAAATAATGATCGTAATTACGAGAGGTGTTGAAGTCAAACAGACTTTTGATTGTGCAGAATAGCAGAACACAGTCATGGGAGTAAAACCTACTTTAAAAGAAAAAAATTGCCAAGTTGTGTGCGGATTGGATGGGCCGCTATGGCTACCCCACAACGGAACCAACAACATTTGAGAAATTTTATGACAAGTCCCAGTTTGGCTTGAACGCCCCTCATAATAGGTGAAAAATACATTTGGAGTGAATGGAACAACCGCATGGAATACAGCATCAGCCAGTTTTCAATTTCAATCCAATTACGTTTTATTTGTATATTGCTTTTAACAATGTACAGCACCTTTGGACTACAATGTTTGGTTTCAACATTGCAAAGGAACATCAAATATTAGTGCAAGTGTAAGGGTATGTGTGATTAGGTGAAAGGGAAGTGGTTAAGTGTGTGACAGTTGCTCGACCAAGCTATCATGACTCCATTACTGAGCTTATTGATTGTGTACGGATGAATTAAAGAAACAGATTCAAGAGGCATACACTGATTGTCTTCATACCCCACTTACACACACCGAAATGTGAACTCCATAAACATCACATTATGCACATTATTACAATCGGTTCATCAAGCTGCCTGTCATGCAGCAGAACAAGGCAGCAGAAACATTCAGCCAAAATCTATACATCTAAGATTTTAGATGCAAAATCAAATATAAAGATATATGTTGTGCTCAGAGAGAGAGGGCACAGCACGCTCCCTAGAATGCAAAGTGCTTCATCAGCTGCTGAGTTAGATTTGGACCAGGCCTTGTTTATTCTTGCAGACGGTGATTGCTTTGGCACGACTCGCATTATCTTGTCAGGGCAATAAAGCTGACCGCTGTGGAGCCTGGACATGAAACAAGAGGAGAGCAGAAGAAAGGGTGACATCAAGAGCCAAAGGGGAGGAGTGAGAAGAGAAGGAAAGAAAGAAAGAGGGAAGGTGACAAGGATAAAAGGAATATATAGTGTAAAGGCTAGGCAACCGAATAGCATAGAGAAAAGAAAGAGCGATAGAAAGAGTATATAAGAGGAGTACAGAAGTAGAAGCTGAGACAACAGTTTGGTAAATGAATACAGAGAGAAAATTAGAAATAGATGTGCAGGGGTACACTGCAGGATGGAGTGAGAGAGAGAGAGAGAGAGAGATGGGGAGTGAGGAGAAAGGGAGAAACAGAGGTGCATGGGATTGTAATCGATTACCTATTTTTCAAAGTCACTTAAAGTGTCCAGAGCACAGGGCCGTTAAGTAGTAGTGCTGGGGAATAGGGTTTGAGTATGCGGCAGCACAACTGGGTAGCGCAGAGGGAGGGAAAGGCTGAGATAAAGAGAGAGAGAGAGAGAGAGACAGAAGAAGGAGGGGGAGATTATTGGGGCAAGTTGGCATGATAACATTGACCCTGCTTGCTTCTCACTGATGGATCTGCGCTCTTGCAGGAAATAGTTCTGACAGGCCAATATGTGTGCGGGGATATATGCGCCCAGAGGCAACCTGCCACGCATCTGTGTGTCTGCATGTATGGAAGTGTGTGTGGAAGTGTGCGTGTGGGCTTGTGGGAGTGGGAGTGTTACTGATCCATCACCCACTCAAACAGTAAACACATCATGTGAAGACAAACACAACAGTGCCCTCTGAAGTCAAGGACACGTTCAGACTGAGCCCTGGGCTTTATATAGAGAGCGGTTGGATTACAGATACTCACCATGGGTGTGTTTGTGTCTCTGTGTGTGTGTGTGTGATTGAGAGAGAGAGACTCTCCTGGGTTATCTCATCATTTGAATAAAAAGTGACCTCTTTAACTGATAGACGATAAGCTTTCTGCACATCTAGGTTACACACTTTCCTTGGCATTCACTCACGCTTTCCACGGTCACGTGCCATTTTAAATGACATTCATCATTTCGCTTTGATGTACTCTGTGAAAGCACACACTGTATATTTCAGCTGTTATCTTTATATCCATTATAAACAAAGACGTATTGTGATCTGAGCTCGATCCCGGCGAACACAATTAACTCCAGCCTTTTCCGTTTTCCCCCTTGATTTATGGTGTGCATGTGAGCTGCAGGTGGCCACAAAAACAAGTCCTTTACTTCCTGTTTGTGGTTCACGCAGGGTGTGTATGGGATGAGGTAAGCACCTATCTGACTAGTACACTGTAGTCTGTTCATAATGTCCAGTCCATCCAGGACATCCTGTTTTGGGGGCAGACCCATTGTCCTGGCTGCTAAAAATAGCTGCTCTGATTGGCCGACTCCAGATGCGAGAGGAGCGAGAGACAGCCGAGTGAGACCGGACGTCTCGGAGTCATGCTAAAGGCTTTCAGGTTTATTTTTACACTTTGAGATCATGAACTGAGTTTTATGTACAAGGTGTGAGTTCATACAGTAAACACATTCACCGTGCCAAGCCCACACAGGTGGCTGCTCAAGGGTTGTTATAGATTTCAGCTTTTTAAACAGACTCATTTATAATTCAGTTCGTTTTGGTGTAGCTTCTGGTCAAACTTCCTTTTTTTAAATCCTTCATGCGTTCATTCCTATTCCTAATTATAAAGGTATATTTCTAGCTGTAGCACAAATTTTATTAATTGTCTGTGTCAGTTTTTATTTTACTAACTGTAAGTTCTCATAATGAAGTATGCTGCAGGTGCACATAGAATTTTTTTTTGTGTGTGTGTGATTTTTGGCACTGTCACAGCTTATTATTAGAAAAGTGGAACGTAACCCTTCATTAAAAAATCTAAATATTCCCACATCGCACTCTCTTCTTGCCAGCTGCTATTTTCCACAATAAACTGTATGTTGAATGTACATACGAAAATGAAAACAGAAATTAGTTCACATCTGCTTTATATATATATATATATATATATACTGTATATAATAATTATGGAGACACATCTCAATATCTGCAACTCTTCAAAGGCGTTTATTCCATATTTTGGATGTATTGAGAGAAATAAAAAATCTGGAAAAACCATGGAATTAGAGGGTGTGTCCAAACTTGTGACTGGTAGTGTTTATACCTATCACTTCTCAATGTTTATACCTACACTTTTCAAACACACACACACACACATACAATAGTAATTGTAATATTTAGAACAGATTTGCTTTTATCCATGATATGAGATCATACACATGCACATATAGTATGTAATAACCTATGAACTGTAAACAGCATATAGTAATGTGCCAAAGTCGTCGTCGTCGTCCCCGCCCATTTTCTTCATATTTTGCTTCCAAACAGCCAGCCTTCCTTGTATTCTTGCGGAAAACGTCCTCCTGGCTTCCTGAAGGAGTTTTTATCTCTCGTTTTCAGTCCAGTCCCCCAGCTGACCAGTTTCAGAGGAATGGGTTAGTTTGTTAAGCCACACAGTAACCTATGAATCATTCGAGCATTTAAAAAAATAAATCAAACTTAAGGCATGAACCAATGAGAAACAGGTGCAGATGACGACAGATAATCAGGTGATTGGTATACTGGTGATGCTGAATGCTGAGTGCTTGGAACAGACGAGAGGGGAAATGAGGTTGCTGCTGAGGTTGTTGCATAAACAACCAATTTTTTAATTGTGTCTTTAGGCATTTTGTATCCTGTCACAAAATAACATTTGATCTCATTTATTTAATTGAATCTACATTATTTAGTTTATTGTGAAGAAATTAGTGATATCTCAAGACTTTGAGTACTATTGAGTATATATACAGTATGTGATGTGTATAATATACAATATGAAAAGTGCATTCTTTTAGCTGGTATTGTGTTGGAGTGGAAGTTATCAAAAAACTGAGCTTATGAAGTGAAGTGGAGATGCTGTAGAGTCGGTGAGGTGCAGTAAGTTAGCAGCTCCTCTCGGGCTGCTGGGCTGACTGAGCTCGCCTCTGCTTTAATGAGGGAACTGGAGACAGGAGGCCGAGGGTGACGGATTCTCCTGCTACTGAAATCCGAGCCACTTAATCCACGAGCTGCACACACACACATAGGATCCTGAGCAAGCCACAGCACTCACCCCTGCCCTTCAACACACACACATACACACACACACACACACACACACACACAAAACTCTCACTTACACTTTTCCTCATCCTCAGTCTCCCTGTTGTGCAAATCAGATTCAAATACTGTGCTGCTTGACTGGTTTGACAATGGAAAGAACATTTCGAGTATGTTTGAGAAGTTTTCATGTAGGTCACTTCACTATTGTTAGATTTGGCTGTTGACTCCCTCCCTCTCTCTCTCACTCTCTCTCTCTCTCTGTCTCTGTGTCTCTCTCAGGCAAGAAGAAGGTGTCTCTGTATGACAGCCAGGCTCCCATCTGCCCCATCTGCCAGGTTCTACTGCGTCCTGGAGAGCTGCAGGAGCACATGGAGCAGGAGATGGAGAGACTCACCAATTTGCACATCAGGTAAACACCCAACTCCTATACAGTACATTCTCATAAGATGTAAGCTTTCATATCTGACACTGACAGCCCACCTGCCGTTGACCTAATGGCCTAGTATTTGCTCAGCTAGTTTTGAAGCCCATCTGTCATAAATCAGCACGGGTGCTGTCATGGCTTTGGAGCTGGCCAGGTTAAGCAAGTGGAGTGGATCAGAGAGATCCATACGGTGTGCCATCACTCACCTCTTTGACGCAACTTGCCAGTCGGCAAAACATAATGCCTCAGTTTGCAATAAACTCCCAGCGCTTCCTATGCAGCTGCTAGTGCTTCCTGTGCTAGATCATTCATTCTTTTTTTTCAAACAGGAAACCTCAGTCAGGAGTCACAATATAAACATCATAGCTGATATGTAACACTCATAGTTAAGCCTGTATTGTTAGGGATAAGACTTTGAAGCAGATATGTTGCAACACATTCTCTTTCTAACATGAGTGCTGCTTATGTATCATATTCCAGTTATGAGTTTAAAGGTCCCATAATTTACTGTTTATTTAAAAAAAAAGTCTTAGAAGTCCTGAAAAGTGTGTGTTAATGCTCCAGTTCAAATTGACCTCAGATAATGCATTTGATCATTCCTTGAACTCATTCTGTTTCACCCCTTTTCTAAACATGTCATTTCAGTGTCTATGAAAATGAGCAACTGCTGAGCCACGCCCTACCAGAAAACAAGAGAGCAGAGCAACAAGCAAGGGGAGGGAAGTAACTATGAGGGAAAAGTCTAATTGGCTTGTTTAATAGAAAAATGGAACAGAGTGTAGTGGTTAGCACTGTCGCCTTGCACCTCCAGGGTCCGGGTTCGTTTCCCGTCTCTGTGTGCATGGAGTTTTCGGCATATTTTCCGTGTCCTTGGTGGGTTTCCTCGCACAATCCAAAGACATGTAGGTTAGGTTAATTAGTGCTCTCAAATTGCCCATAGTGCGTGATTGAGTGTGTGTATTTGTGTGTGCCCTGTCCAGGGTTTCCCCTGCCTCGTGCCCTAAGTCTCCTGACATAGGCTCCAGGCCCCCGCGACCCTGAATACAGGATAAAGCGGTAATGATGATGAGAGAGTGAGTGGAAAAAGAACAAATAAGGGAAGGATTTTTCTTTCTTAGAAATATTTTTCTTTCTTAGAAATATTTTTCTATCTTTAATAATAAATAATGCACAGCATTTTGCCATTCACTATGCCAACTTGGACAGCAGGAATTATTTAGGAAAATGCATCATCACTCCTCATTCAGCATAGGCGGATGATTTAGCCTGGCTTGCTTCACTCATCTTAAACTATTATTTCGTTATGAAGCTGCCATCAGGTGACTTATTGGTAACTGTTTTAAGAGTACATTAAGTCTTATCATATTTACACATTTACAGATCCAACAATACCCTGTTTTTGACTCATTGCCAGTTCCCAGGCATAAGCAGTCCTTCCATACTGCATGACAGCTCCCTATCTGGCAGCTCTACGACTACATATCATCCCTCTGAGACGTGTGAAGCAATATACTTTATCTTTTTTTTCTTTTTTTTTCTTCTTATACTCATTCACCCTAAAATGCGACTAATGCACTATTGCAATCAAAGCCCATACTGTATGAATTAGATGGACGGATTAAAAAAATAAAAAATCAAAGAACCCAAATAGAAGCTGTGACGAAATTCTCTGGCTGTTTGAAGTTTCATTTGGGAGTTCAAATCATACAAATATCAGTATCATTATTTTTGTTAGAGGACACCATCTACAGTCATTTTAAAACAACATAGATCCTTTGGCATGTTGATCCAGCCAGAGCAGCAGTCGTCTCCTCCTCCTTGCCTGTTCTGCACACACACACACACACACATTCACACGCGCAGACAGACCCACACGTCCACACACACACTCACACAGATCATTGAAAGTGACATGGCAAATTTGTGGCAATTTGTAGTAAATCTCCCTTTAATGATAACGTTTCATTCAACAGCAAATGAGAATGGAGTGCATGTAAAATGGAGAAGGCTATTTAAGATGTAGCATTAGGCAGATGTCTGGATGAATGTGGGTGAGCGTGTCTGGGATTGGGACTGCCATCTCTTTCTTTCTCTCTCTCTCTCCCCTCCCTCCCTTTCAATGCATTAACTTCCCTCTTTCCTTAGCATGTCCTCCGCTTCCCCGTGTATGGAAATGGGAATCCATCATGCCTTAACTCACCCGCCTGCACACCGCAATCTACCCTACCTCACCCCACCCTGCAGATGTTCCCAAACCACCCCTCCACCTAATCAATTTGCCACCAACCGAGCGAACGAGAGCAGGGTGGCAAACGGTACCAAAAGCAATCTTTATCTCTAGTGTACAACGCCCCCAGTCGTCTACTGGTATTTATTCAATTTCCAACATCTCCCTTGCGCACTCAAGCCTCACCTCCCCACCATCTCTCTCTCTCTCTCTCTCTCTCTCTCTCTCTCTCTCTCGCTTTCTTTCACTCTCTCTCGCTTTCTTTCTGACAGTCAAAGCAAAAGCTTGGTTCATCCAGAAAGTGCTTTCTTGAGATCCAGTAGTCTGGAATTAATTCTGCTCTATGCCTGTGGCACTGATAAAAGAAACTCGTTCTTATAGATTTGTCATCTTCTCCCTCCTGAACCTTTTATAACTGCAGACCGGAATCCGCAAGCTGAGGTTCCTTTTTCATTTTCCTTTATTTTTATCTTTGTTCTGGTGTCTCGTTAGCGAAAGCCAACTCAACCTCTATATGTCTCCTGTGTTCCTTCTTGTCCCTGGCTTTGTCGCTCATATCAAAATGGGCTGACAGGACAGACTGAAAGCTCGCGCTGATGTCTTCGCACGACATTCCCTTCGACGCAGCAGCCGTGACGCGGGAAAAAGT
This sequence comes from Channallabes apus, assembly GCA_030522415.1. Lineage (NCBI taxonomy): Eukaryota > Metazoa > Chordata > Actinopteri > Siluriformes > Clariidae > Channallabes > Channallabes apus. The sequence goes on along the minus strand of CM060108.1, from coordinate 16,650,823 downwards.
GTCTCCAGCCCTCCTTCTGCATCTCCCGATCTGTCTGTCTCAGTGTCTCCTTTCATCTTCTCTCTGTGCTCTTCTCTCTCTCTCTCTCTCCTTCTCACACACACACACACACACACACACACACACTCACACATAGCTGTCACTTTGACAACAGGGCCTCAACATCGCCTCTCCTTGTTTTCTCTCTCTGGCAGTGATGGCTGCATCTTCAAAAGTCATTCTCGCTCATTGTCAGCATGCGGGGTGAAGCAGTAAAGAACAAGGAGGAGAAATCGCCCGCACATGACACGTAACGTACCCCCTCTGCCCCTTTTGTTTTGAAGGGGTATAAGACAGGGCCCGGATGCTCTTGTGTCCTCTTAGGCACACAAATTCTTCATTATATCAATCTAATACAGCAAAGTGAAAAGAGCATGGATGATGTACTACTTAGAACCCCCCCCCCTCCATGTCATCTGAAGCAAAACTGTTTTATGAGGTTTTATGTGAAACGTTATGAGTTTCTATAAGAACCTACGGAGCAGTCAGCACTTTTTGGAGAGAGGAGAGTGGAGACAGGTCATGTATGGAACCACTTAAGACTCAATTTCTAAATTAGCACTTGTTATTTAACTGTAATTTTTTTTTTTTAATTGCATGACGTTTTCACTTTCCAAGCCTAAAGCCTGGCTTATGCCGTATAATTTTGTCCTGAAGTAGTATATGAGAGTCAGGTATTATTTTTTTTATTACATATTAAATGGGAAACATTTCTCAGTAAATGAGATGAATTTCTGACGTTGGAACATCATGTTGTGTGAGCGCAGAATGTCACAATCTCATATACACAAGTCAAGTCAAACCAGGACTTTGAATTGTACAGAAAAACAAAACACAGTTATGAGAGTAAAAACTTCCCTAATTTCTCTATATAATCCCCTGCTGCACTAATGCACTCATCTCAGCGATTCACTAGTGCTTGGATACCTTCAAGGTAGAAAGTTTTCTCAGTACTGCTTCATGGCTCCGGATCCATGATTGGACCGCGATCTTCTAATTCACGTCTAAAATGCCGGCCTCCCAGGAACTCCTTAAGTAGGACAAACATGTGGAAATGGTTTAGAACGAGCTCAGGACTGTACTAGGGGTGTGGCGATCATCATTCATGGATTTCTTTAAAACATTTGCACAATTCAAATGTTTTAAAAGTAAGAGTCTTATCACTGTTTTACACCTTATTTATGAAATAGTGCAACACAAGTCGGTTTGAATAGCATTGTTATTTGGTCTGTATGCCTAGAAAACGGCACAAATGTTAGGTCTCAATGTTCATTCATTCATTTTCTATACCGCTTAATCCTGTGTTCAGGGTCGCGGGGGACCTGGAGCCTATCCCAGGAGACTTCGGGCACTAGGCGGTGTACACCCTGGACAGGGTGCCAATCCATTGCAGGGCACACACACATACACACACTCACACACCCAATCACACACTACGGGCAATTTAGGAACGCCAATTAGCCTAACCGGCATATCTTTGGACTGTGGGAGGAAACCGGAGTACCCGGAGGAAACCCACCAAGCACGGGGAGAACATGCAAACTCCATGCACACGGAGACGGGAATCGAGCCTGGCCGGGGAATCGAACCCACACTCTGCAGGTGCAAGGCGACAGTGCTAACCACTACACCACCGCGCCGCCAGGTCTTGATGTTGAGATCGCGAAACTCCATACAATAGGATTGTCACTAATTAAACAGTGGACAGCATCCTACGTGACTTTGACCTCTCCTTTAAAAAGTTTTCGCACATAACCCGTACAAACTGCCGACTTCCTGCTGTGACTAGTCCCATCACTAGCATTTAACATCATCGTGAAGTAGCTGTGAGGGACAAACTGAAGAGTGTTTTACGGTGTTAGATGATGTTTTTTTTCCCCTCTTGCTTTTGAACTTGCTGGTGTAGTCCACTTAAGGTGTGTGTGTAGGGAGTGAGTAAGGGCCAGTGAGATCCATTGTGCCATAGTGGCGGATTTATGACGCCGGGGGAGTGTGTTTATTATCTCACAACCAGTGCACTGCCTCCGATGGGGCAATTCATCCTCTTTCAAGGCCCTGTCCTGATTTGTGTTGTCTCTTTCACTTCCTCTCTCTGTCTCTCTATCGCTCTCCTCGGGCCTTGTAAGATCAATCATGTTAACTGCACACGAGGCAAGCATGAAGCTTATTACCTGCACGAGGGCGGAGCTTACTTCTGACTCCACCCTCACCTGTTTGTTTGTGCGTATCTCTAATCCCCCTTTCAGGAGCGCATAATTCTATCGAGAAAGCCTGTTTATATTTTTTGGATTAAAGAAATCACTTTTTTTAGTGACATATTTGCGTTCATCCGTCCCATTTTGCTTCGTACTCTTCTTGTCTGGTTGGCAAATCACGTTTTTGGATTAGGAGTCGGAGCAGATTAAATTTCTGAGCTTCGGCAGCGAACAAGGGACACAAAGTGAACATGACAAGGGTGACGTTTTTTCCCCTCTGTCAGTGTAGCTGACCTCATCATTTCTCAGCATTAGCAATTACAGCCGTTACGGAACACACGGGAAAAGTGAAAAGCCACAATAAACCAAAAAAAACAACCAAACACTGGAGATAGAATATCATTTGAATGATGGAAGGGAAAAAAATCCCAAATCCAAGAAACAAACAAAAGATTTCTTACGTGTCAGTGTGTGTGTGTGTGCAGGTGTGTGTGTGTGTGTATGAGCCAGCGAGAGAGATGAGCAGGAGACACTGGAATAGGAGATATTAATGTTTCAGGCAGAAGATCTGATTTGATGTGTCTCTCCCTATTGTCAGTGGATGCTTTAGCCGGCTCGTTTAATATTTCCTGCTTTCTAATCAGTCATCTTCAATCGGCTGTGTCCACGAGGCGGAGATTCGATGTAACCCCCCCGCAACCCCTCCCCCGAGGCTGCACTTGAAATGGGGGGGGGGGGGGGTTCCGCGTCTTCTCCCTCTTCACCTCCCCTTCTCCCCTCCGCTCCTTTCTGCCTCCTTAATACAATGTTTACAAGCCGGCGCATTGTCCTCGACATATTTCAAAGTCCTAAGTGCCCAAGGCGCTTCACTGACAAATCAAATAATGGCAAAATCATTTATTTCCTCCTGCCTCAGCCAAACTCTGTGTGCATGTGTGTGTGTGTGTGTGTGAGAGAGAGAGAGACGGAGAGAACGTAGAAGAAGAGAGGGTATGAACGACTGGATGAGCACATCCATGAGAATGATTACTTCAATAAAAAAATTATAACCCAAATCTGCTTAGCCGAGGTACTTTTGGACAGTAATTGTTTCAAATACAGCATGGCCCTGGGCTGCCAGGATTGAGTGGCACAGAGGGCACGGCTGCGGCAGCAAAGCACCGCTTTTTTCTCCTCCACATGATTAAAACTGTGATTTGTGTCGCTCCGTAGACTTTTGTCTCAGCTGTCCTTTTAAATGCCCGTTTGGGTTCTAAGCGGAGGCCCCTTAGTGACCGAGCAGAAGTGAGCGCCGAAGAAGGAAGGACGAGAGCCATACACTTGGACACAAACATTAGGAAATGTCCAAAAGATCCTGTTTAATTGAAATGTCATGGGCTTCTGTGATCATGCTGGTCCCTGATCTATAAAACATGCATGCGTCTATATTTACAGCCCTGATCAGTTCTGATTATTTGTATTGTATATTGTCCTTCTTTTTGCAGTAAGAACCCATCACCGAAGGATCTCAGCACAGCTCCCGGCACGCCCAAGGTAAGATGGTCCTTTTTGGTTCGAACGCTGTTAATAGCAATAAGAGCTCTTGTCCATTCTATTAAGCCATACCAAGAGCCCCACTTAGCTAGGAGAGAGGAATTATGGAATTATGCTCCTTTATTTCCTGCAGTAATGTACTTATGGAAAAGTGAGAGCTTAAGATGGTTTCCTGCCGGGCCTCATTAACAATCATATGGTAACTATGCCAGCCGGAGTTTATTGTTCTACTCCGTCTTAATAGGAAGATAGGGGATCGCGTCGGCCTTATCTTCGAAAATTTCTTTAAAGCTACCCTTGATATATATATATATATACAGTATATATGAATATTATCGAGACGGTAGAGAGAGGGAGCGAAAAGAAAAAGGACCCAGCGAACATGAAATAGAAGGAGCAGGAGAGATATGAGAGACATTTCATATCACTGGAGACTTGCCAAACATGCAAGACCCAGTTGGCACCAAAGTCTGCTCTTATCGCTGACTGCTGTTGAAGAGATTTGCTGGTTCACATGTCAGGCGTAAATGATTAGATAGATCGTTTAATAGCAACTTAAACTAACATCAAGCCGTACATGTAAAACTGACACTTTGAGCTCACTGAGCTCCATTTTACACTATATCTCTCTTCAAATGCCAGCTCAGAGAACGGCTTTATCCGAAAGAAGACACCTTTAAACAGTGCCATGATTTTGATCGATGGGGCTTATAAAAGCAATTCACATCATTATTCAAGTCTGGATGAGACCTGCACTCGCAGCGAAGGGAAATGAGGTTCCGACCCGTGCTTATGCAAAATCCGGAAGCTTGGAAAAAGTGGGCAAGGAAGTGGGCGAGGGGTAGAGTGCAGACGTGACCGAGCATTCCGCAGCTAGCGTTTAGTATTCCTGAGCGGTGTGTGGAAAATGAAGAGGCCAACTGGGACTAGGGTTCCGCGCTAGCTGACGGATTGGGCCTGGCATGCAAGTTCTAAAGGGGATTAACCCCGATCTGGCCTGATCTGCTTTTCACACTCATCTGGAGCACCCATTGCCATAGCGACTCCATGCCAGCCCAGGCTGGCGCTAATCCAGTGGGTCAGAGGACAAGTCCATCGCCAACTTCCTCCTTTCCCATCAGCCTGAAAAGAACAATTCTAATTGGACTACAAGTAAAAACAGCAACTGATGTCATATTCAAATGTCATTATTTGCAACAATTCCTGGGCTGCTAGCGGTGAATGATTAGAAATTTCTATATTGCGAAGCAGCTGTTCCATTTTTCATACTCAATATAGTGCACAGCCACATAAATGGTTTACACACACACGCACACACACATATACGCACATTAATTCTCTCTCTTTCTCAGTCTCGCTCTCTTCCAATATTCCCTAAGCTCCAAAGGCTTTGAGTTGGCAAATAAATTGTTTCCTGACCTTGCAATTCAAAAGCATAAGAAGCCATGCATAATGTCTAATTTACTGTCCCCGTGGAGCGAGCCTGCCATTTTTCACATATTAATATTAGATTACAGTTGTCACCCACTAAAGCCGCTACCCCTCCTCGCGCTTTGATTAATTGGAGAGGATTGTAAATACAAATATTTTATAGCGGGCTCATAAAAGCCTAGCCAGAGATCAAGACTCCCTGTAAAGAAAGACGAGTTCACGCTTTTGACTTCCTGCAGCCATAGGACGAATAAAATCTTCCCCCCTCTACCCTGTTTTTTTTTTTTTTTTAAGTATGAAAATAGACCAAGTGTATTCACTGCCTAGTGCGGTGTCTTTATAGCCTTCAGACTAACCTAAACCTAGTGTCTGTTAACTGGTTCTATAGCACGAGGCCACCCGTCTGAAATGATGAACGGGGCTGCAGCTGACATATTTATCCTGTGGATGACTACAGACTTCATCTCTCACTGTCTTTTTCTTTTCTCAGTCTCTCCTGTTGTCAGTGCATATCAAGCGTGAGGGAGAGTCTCCAGTAATCTCGCCACTGTCCTCCGACGACCCGCACCATTCTGACAGATACCAGGTGAGCCAGGGAAAGAACTTCAAACAGACACACACACATATACGCAGGCGCTGTTCACGGAACGGCAATGACATACGCACCCAAAGCAGTGTTTTTACACCCTCATTCATATCTGAAGTTATTTTAGCCTAGGCCTTCAGGAAAGCTTAAGATTGTGAATGACAACTGCTCCTTACCAAAACAAAAGCAAAGATCTTGTAGATTAAAGTGCAATTAAGTGCAATGTCAAAGTAAGGATAGATTAGATATATGTGCGGCTGTGTATACATGCGCTTTTGGCATTCCTGCCTCTCATAATATCCTCCATCTTATCCCTGAATGGATCTGACTGCTGGCCACATTAACAGGGACAGAGATCTCCTCTCCCAATCTCCAGCTGCAGATTTGCTCAGGCCGTAATGTGTGCCCTGCTCTGATATGTAATCATGCACGGTTTAACCCCGGGGCTAATCTCCACTGGCCTCCGCACACCATCCCGCCACTCCGATGTCCTTGAAATGTTACTCGCCGCTTCTCCGGAGTCGTGCCTGGATGGAATTGGGTCTCACCTCACATGTCTCTCACCCCCAGCCGGAGGAGGATCTGCTCTGCTCAGGCCAGAGCACAGAGTGTGACGGTTCAAGGAAGTCTAATATTCAGTGCCCAGAAAAAATAAAGGCCTGTATGTGAGGTGGTGAAATATGATTAATAAACACTCTGAATACACATTTGACTTGTCCTAGGTATAACATGCACCTTACAAGTATAGTATGTTGATATCCTTTAACTGGTATTCTTATTAAACCAGACTACATGAATCATCTAAACATGTGTATAATAATGTTTCCTAACAGTATGCAACAGATGCTACAGGACAGAATCATTACGATAATGCATAATTACTGTATAAACTAGACTGAAAAAAAAGTATTTCTCAAATGCACCTAGAGAACTAGTTATGATGCACAGGGAATGGAATTGGATTAAACCTGAACTTAATCCACTGATCCAGAATTGAATTATAATTAGCATTTAATTGGGTGCTAAATCACTCATTTTCCTATATAAATCTGGTTTCCAATATTATAGGGAGCTATTAAGATATTATAGAATATTATAATATTATAGAATTACACAGGATTATAGAAAGTTATTATAATACTACTGATATAGGATATATTATAATTATCTAATAGTTTTATCAGCTGTCAAAACATTAATAGCTTTTATATTACGATATTACAGTGAAGAAGTGAACATTTTAGACTAGACTTTCCATTCAAAATTCCCATTTGTTATTTTGCTTAATGCATTTTATTTATATAGCGCTTTTAACAGTGGTCATTGTTGTGAAGAAGCTTTACAGAATCATGAAGGAAATGAGTATGAACTCTGTGAGAAAAAATATGTATGAATCAAAATGGTCCCTTATGAGCAAGCCGAGGGTGACAGTGGTAAAGAAAGAAAGAGGAAGAGGAGCCAGACTCAAAAGGGAACCCATCATCATTGGTTATAACGGATAGCAGGGATTGCTTTGCAGTGTGTTAGGCGGCTGGAATTTCAATATAGCAGGAATGGTGTTAAAGTTAACATGGAATCTACTTTCGCCATTCGAGTCTCGGATACAAAACTGTTTGTAGGAATTTCAGTCCTGAACGATTGAGCGAGTCCAAGAACATCTTCATGGTGAAGTGAAATCGGGGCATCAGAATGGGTCACACAAGTCCAAATTCAAAAATTCAAATTCAAATTTTATTTGTCACATACACAGTCATACACAGTATAATATGCAGTGAAATGCTTACACGACCGCCAGTGACCTTAAAAAGAAAATAAAAGCTTGTACGTAAAATAAATAATCAATAAAAAGGAAATACTAAAGAAATTAATTTAACTAGTAAAATTAACTGTACAATAAGGGCATAATAAAATATTGCAGTATAGAAATGTGTATAAGTATAGAAATATAGGGTATATGTATATAGAATTTAAAGTGTCAGTGGTTGTGCAAATATGCACGAAAGGTGACTAATGAAAGTGACATGTGCAATTGTCCAGATGTATAAATATTTAGTGCAAGTGTGTATGAATGTGTCCATGATTGTCCAGTCAGTGTTGTGAGCTTAAAAAGATGTTATTAGTCCTGTGTGGAGGTGTGATTGAGAGACCTTATCGCCTGCGGGAAGAAGCTCCTCCTCAGCCTCTCTGTGTTGGCCTTTAGGGAGCGGGGCAGAAGGGTTCTGGATCACTGGGGGCTCAGGATCAGCATGTCCGGTTCTACAGAGAGAGGGAGAGAATTGTTGTATTGTTAACGTGAAATTACCTTTCTCCTACTTGTTTAAATTGTATTCTCACTCACTCGTTATCTATTTGGCTGTATCCTGTATACATAGTCATGGGGGGCCTGGAACCTATCACAGGAGACTTTTAGGGCACAAGGCAGGGTACACCCTGGGCGGGGTGCTAATCCATTGCAGGACACACACATTCATACATACATCCACGCTGCAGGCAATTTGGGAATGGCACTTAGCCTAATCTTTGGACTGGGGGAGGAAACCAATTTTTTTTTTTACACACACACACACACATAGTTTTATTATATATATATATATATATATATATATATATATATATATATATATATATATATATATATATATATAAATAATATTACGTAACAAAACGTATATATATATATATATATAATATTATTCTTTATTTATATTAATCACAATTAGTTAAACCTATTAAACTTTACTTGCTCTACCAAACCCAATAGACCTGCGCTTTGTCGCCCCCTAGCGCTAGCGCTTCGCCTCTGCGTCGCTTGACCTTTGACTGTGACGCACGCTGGTCATGTGACTCCGGCCAAAATGGCGCTCGCTGGCTGACTCGATCCGCTCGTTACTATAGTAATGTTTTCCCAATCCTTTCCCATCCTTCTAAAAGCGAAAATGCAGGCCCTCGCCGCTTTCTGAGGAGGAACACACGCCTCACCACTCGTTTAGCGAGATGCGTTTTTCGACTGTGAGTGTGTTCCCGCGGTAGAAATGGAAGAGGAGGTGGAGGAGACGAAAGGCAAAAGAGAAGTAGGTGTGCAGTTCTGGTGTTTGATAAACATGCTGCACACAATCCGGCGGCATCCAACCGAAAGCGCTTCAAGTGTGTGTAAGCCGAGGCGTTTAACACACAGTGTGCACTCTCAGCTCTAACTGCTCTACTTTCTTTCTCTCTCTCTCTCACCTGCAGACTTTTTTGCGAGTGCGGGCAAACAGACAGACTCGCCTGAATGGTAGGTAATGTTTACATCCACACCTCAGCTCCTCTACTGACCTCTCTGTGTGTGTGTGTGTGTGTGTATCCTGATTAACATGGCTAACTAATTATATATATATATATATAGATATAGATATATATAGATATGTCTAATTATTAGCTCATTAGCTTCATGTACACTCATTACTTTGTCAAGTGAGCAGCAGCAGTTCTCATCTGGACTTCAGCTCAGGAGTTTATTAAACTTTACTTTGAGATCAATTAGAAATAAGAGACAATGAATCACACCAGCACGGCTTTAATCGACCACTTACAAAATACACACACTGGGCTGAAAGTGGATTATTATGAAATAATCTAAAAGCTTCCGTGTGTGCGTGATATATACAGTGTCATCTAAAAATTTATAAACATTTCAAGAAAAGAAAAATAGTATGGGATATATTATATTAATATAATATTATTGCGTATTATGTTATTTTTTTTGCTGACTCACACGTACATACACACGCGCACACAATATATATATATATATATATATATATATATATATATATATACACGCACACAAGGAAGCTTTCATAATAATGTACAGACACACACTGTACACACGCAAATTAATAATAAATTAAGAATTTAAGTCGTCTGTGTGGTTCAATCGTATCTTTGGTTTATATACATACCTGTACATACTCAAACATACACGTACATGCACAGATATACGCACAAGGAAGCGTTCATAATAATGAAATATCCAGTATATTAAAAATATATATATACACGCATGAACGTACATAGATACACACAAGGAAGCTTTCATAATATTTTACGTTTTGCAGTTTTTCTTTACCTGAAGAGCGTGTATGGTTTTTTTTTTTTTTTTTTTGCTGACTCACACGTACATACATGCACACACACATATATATATACACACACACACACACACACACACACAGAAGTATAATAATGTAGACACACTGTACACGCATACAAATTATTAAGTCGTGTGTATATATCATTGGTTTATATACATATATGTACATACACACGTACATGCACAGATATACACACAAGGAAGCGTTCATAATAATGAAATATCCAGTATATTTAAAAAATATATATACGCACATGAACGTACATAGATGCACACAAGGAAACTTTCATAATATTTTAAGTTTAAGGGTTTCTTTACCTGAAGTTAGTTTTTTTTTTTCTTTACCTGAAGTAAGCGGTTTTTTTTTTTTTTTTTTTTTTTTGCTGACTCACATATACACACACACACACACACACATATCTATATATATATATATATATATATATATATATATATATATATATATATACACACATAAGGAAGCTTTCATAGTAATGTACAGACACACACTGTACACACATACAAATTATTATTAAGTCGTCTGTGTGTGTATATCATTGGGTTATATACATATATGTACATACACACACACACACGTACATGCACAGATATACGCACAAGGAAGCGTTCATAATAATGAAATATCCAGTATATTTAAAAATATATATATACACGCATGAACGTACATAGATACACACAAGGAAGCTTTCATAATAATCAATTGTGTGTATGTGTAAAACAAATCCAATAATAAAACCGTAATAATTACCGAAAATTGTAAATTTTTAAACATGACCCTTTATGCTAAAATCACACAATTATAAGCGTCCTTATGAAAGAAACCCAAAAGCCCTCACCATCATGACAGTTTTTAAAAAAACATTTTATCATGTAGAATAGAGAAATGAAAAAGGAGACAAAGGGACAATCCATGACAGTATAACTAATGCACACTAATCAGCCATAACATTAAAACTGTTGATGGGTGACATCAATAACAAGGCGAATATTAGACGATCTAGGCATGTTGGATAGGATGTTGTTCCCAGTATGCAGTGGTTAGTGATTGCCAAAAGTAGTCCAAGGAAGGACAATCTGTGAACTGATGAAATGGACACCAAATTCTCATTGATGCACCTGGAGTACATAGGCTAATCTTGTTGAGGCTGGTTTTAAGAGAAAGGTGTCAGAACACAAAGAGCATCACCGCTTGTGAATGAGGCTGCGTGGCTCCAGATCAGAGTGCCCGTATCCCCTGCCAAGAATTATGAACACAATGAAGCATGATGCTCTCAGCAGGCAAGGTAATGTTGTGCTGTGAAACTTTGGAATCCTACATTTATGTGGATGCTACTTTGACACATACCACCTGCCTAAAACAATGTTGCTGCCCAGGTACACCCCGTCATATAAATATTGTCCCATAATGGCATGGAATTTCGCTCTGACACGCTGAGCAAAATGGTTCAGAAATGGATTGAGGAAGAAAGCGATGAGTCTGATGGAGTTGACTTGGCTTCCAAGTTCTCCAGCTCTCAGTCTGACCAGGCGTTTATGGGATGTGCTGGAAAATCAAGTTTAATCCGTGGAGGCCACGCCCACTACTATCTGCTGTTGACGGCTTGGTGCGAGATACCACAGCACACCTTCAAAGGTCTAGTGGAGTCCATAGTGGGGGCCTACTCAGTATATTCGCTATGTGGTTTTAATGTTTTGGCTGATCAGTGAAGGTAGTTTGTAGAGGTATAGGATGCTTATGTTTTGTTAGTAACCACCTAAAGTACAGCGTTCCATTCAGGAACCTTCTAGAGAGAGGCAGGGTATGTCTCATGGGTATGTAAATTACTAAGGTACAATTTCTACTTACAGTAGTAATAACAGCAATTCATTTAAATTAATTATTAATTTTAACCAAATACACTTTTCCACAAGCATTTTATTTTATTTTTATATTTGCACTTTGAATGAAACACAAATATATGGCCTAACTAAAGTCAGTTAGATCACTGAAACGTTCCCAAGGCTATGAAATACGGATGTCTAAAACAGTTGTGAATTTTTAATTTCCCCTCGATATGGAAATAAAAGGCCAGTTTAAGAGCAACATAATGTTATGGCACTTTAGCTTTTTCCTCTTTTTAAATAGATGTCAGCATTGTGCATGATAATACATTTATTAAAAATGCATGCTTAAGTTTAATGTGATTATGTTGACTGTTTATAGTTAAAACAAATAAATATTTGTAGCACCACGGTGTGCAATCAAACACAAGTGCAACATAAAAATCTGGAGCTTGTCGGTCGAGTAAAAATGCTACCCAACATCAGCAAAGTCGAAAAGCCTAATCATCAGTAGGCTTCGCTAGTCTCTCTATAGCGTTATGTTTAAAGACCAGGTCTGGTCTTCGCACCGGTGCGTTAGTGATCAGGTGAAGCCTGTCCTGTCTTGTACATGTTTCTGTGCAGTTCCCTTGTCTGTAGCGCCTGCCCGAGCAGAGGATCTCTTTAACCCTTCGCTTCTTGATATGTCAACAGTCGGTGACCTCTGCTGGCGCAGGCGTTACGGCAAGGATGTGCCCCGAGACGTGCCCCTAACTCCCTACTGCCTACACGACGGTGAGAATCCACCCCCCCCCCCTCCACTCCCCAATCCCACACACTCCTCATAGCAAGGCTGCGTAGAGGCTAATGGAGCTGTCTTTATTTAAACCGTGGCCCCTGATGCTGTATTTCACCTCTCGTTTGAGACGCTGGCTGGGAAAACTCCTGCCCTTCCTAATTAATCTGCCTCTTTTTCTTCCTGTTTAATGATGCCCAGCGGCCCCCTCTATTACAGTCCGCTGTGAGATTGAGACGGAGACCATATCTTGCTCATCTCTCTCTCTCACTCGCACACTTTCCCTCAGCTAGTCCTTCCTCCTCCAGAAGATATCACACATGCTTCACCACTCCCCCCCCCTCCTCAAGTCTCCCTCAGCCTCTTTGGCAATCACAGCCACCTAAAAATTAATGTCCCCGCACACCATTCGCAGTTAAGGAAAAGCGACAGAGACTTACGGCGCAATGAGCTCTGTTCTGCTACGTTAAATTTCTAATTACACGCGCACCGGTAGAGGAAACGCTCCACCCCTTTTTTTTTTCTCTCTCTCTTTTTTTTTTTTTTTTTTTTTGCATGCGTCACACAGATAAGGTGCATGGAATGATATCAGGGTCTACACCTTTGAGGGTCTTGTAGCCAGCTTTTCAGCATTCTCTGTTGAACAGATTTGGGATCAGTTCCTCTCCGGCAGCTCAGCAGTTTGACCTCCAAGCTCGTTCTTTAGTGAGCAATCTGTTCCTGCCAATGCAGCGTTAGACGAACTTTAGAGGGAATTTTGTTCATGTGTTTATCCAGAGGCCAGTTCGGCTTCTTTCTATGTTTTGAAAGGTCAAGAATGTCCCATGTCGTTGCTCATACAAATGTTGACGTGTCTCCTGATCTCATTATCTCGTTTTAATAGAATCAGACACAGCTGTTTGCATCTTGTAAAAGCATGTGATATCACTGTATACTTGTGTTCCTGCGACGATATTCACGCTCTCTCTCTTCTTCTGTCTGTTGCAGCTCGGATCGGCAAGCTGAAGCGGCGGAAGCCGGAAGATGGACAGGTATGTCCGCTGTGCAGCGCTCCGCTGGAAGGAACGGTTGAGGAAATGAATAGGCATGTGGAAGCCTGTCTGTTAAAGGTAGCATCTCAAACCTAGGCCCTACCGAGCCTCTGAATCTCTAGAGTTCACGCTGTCTCCTGTTAGCCTGCACCTTTCCCTGGACATCAGCCTCTGTACAAAAAAAATATATATATATGTAGCTATATATAGCTTAAACGTACATCATGTCTGATGCACAAGATAGATGAAGTCACATGACCATGTCCAGGGGAAGCCGTACGGCGATCACACTTTCCTAAAAGGAGTCTCCTAGTTTCTGTTCTCCTTCCTCATGTAGAACATCTGACCGGCATGGTGAGGTTGGCTTCCTGAACCAGCTTGTTCTTTTCTTAGACCGCTAAAGTGAGCCCGTGTGTGGATTTTTTTTTTTTTTTTTTTTTTTTTTTCCGTTCTCCGTTTCAGTCGTGAGTGGTTCAGGAGGCCACTACCCATCCATTCCTCTCTAATCCAGTAGTTCTAGCATTACTAATGCACTCTTAGTGTTGGAGTTTTGGTTCATTGCATGTCCTTTACCTTCTGTTAGAACAGGAGCATTATAAAAGCAGTGTAGTGCAAGACCGTAGAGCAACAGTGAGCGTACCACGTGTGTGGACATTCTCTCACAGTCTTCTTTCCTCAGAGGGAGGGAGGCATGGACGACGATCAGGCCGATATGGAAGGCGAGAACGGCACCCGCTTCGAAGAGTATGAATGGTGCGGCCAGAAGAGGATCCGAGCCACCTCTCTGCTGGAGGGAGGCTTCAGGGGTGAGCACTGTGATTTTATCCGTTTGAAAACGTCCAAGAAAGATAATGCCAATCCCGAGAGTAGAAATTATGCACATTTCGGTATTGAGTAGGTAATTATTATTATTATTTATTTATTTTATTTTATTTCCTTGGTACATAATCGGTATAGATAATGAGTGACTGAGTGAGTTTGTTTTTCTGTGATAGCAACGCAATCTGATTATGTACCAAAAAAAATCAATAAAATAAAAAATAAATAATTATTGTGAACACTTATTCAAACATTACGGGCTATTTGGGAACACCTATTAGCCTAATCTGCGTATCTTTTGGACTTTGAGAGAAAACTAGAGTACCCAGAGGAAAGCACAGGGAGATCAGGCACAAAATCGAACCCCGACCCCGGAGGTGCAAGGCGCGACAGTGCTAACCACTAAGCCACCGTGCCGCTAAAAACAAAACAAACTAACTGATTAAAATTTCTTGAACTCGTTTATGGCTTCAGCTTTTGGTCCACAATATTGTTCAGGTACGATGACCATTTTAAATATGAAAAAAGTAATAAAACCTGTGAGAGCCTCCAGCATTTAACTCTAATCAATTTCTCCGCCTCTTATTTATGCTCAAATATACATCTTGAACAGAGCTTGTGATAAAGATAATTCAATAGGCTCTCTGTGTGTTAGTACGAGAGTTTGTTGCTTGGTTGTACTAGTCCAGGTGATTGGCTCTGGTGTGTTCTGTACAGAGCCATGTGACATCCGGTGACCTGCAGCCCAACATTGTGCAACTCTCGCACTTTACTGCCCACTTGCAGTCTGACTTTTACAGCTTTTTTTTTAAATTATTATTATTTTTTTTAAAGAATTCAGCTTAGTTTATAAAAACCAGGCATCACTTTTGATGAGTTTGTATCTCTGAGTGCTTCTCTTATCTCTGAAGAGGTAGTGTGTTGTAGTAGTGTTCAGTATAGTGTTCAAGTAGTTTAAAAGCCAACTCTGTGTTCATCGCTTCTTTTAAAACATGCACAGCTTAGTTACGGTGCACGGATGCGCGCTTTGTTTACCTCAGCATCTGAACCCCAGTACTGCTTTATCCTCACGGACACACTTAGTGAAGAGCCTCTCCTCCTCCTCAGGGGCCTTTTGTAAACTTCAGTGCTCTTAACGGTGGCAAGATGCTTCGATCGCAAGTGGAAGGAACTGAATAACAAAGCTGCGAGTGTGGATGGAGAGGAGGTGGTGGTGGTGGTGGTGGGGGGGGGGACGGCTTAGCATCTTCTCTCAGCCCCAGCTAGGCAGCCAGTATAGCCGAATCAATCGGGAATGTGACCGGCTCGCGGTCTGTCTGCGCTGGAAATTTTTCTTTTTTTTTCAGCCTTTGAAATGACAGCGATGGAGAGCCTGAGCCGTGCTGAGAGTGAGAGAGCTGGCCTCCTGAATACTTGAAAGTCCCCTGTATTTACCTTGAAAGTGCTCAGTTAATGTCCTCAGGCGGCCATTGAGCCCGAGTGGCGGAATCCCTCCAGCCCCCCCAGAGAGGAAAACGGGGAGGAGAGAAAGCAGATATAGGGGTGTGAAGAGAGCCATCAATGGGATAAGAGGCCTCTCAGCTCTGAACCTCCAGCTCCGATGTCTCCATCTCTCCGAAGGTGCAGGAAGAAAGTCGAGGGGAAGCACTTTCAACTGAACAAAAGGAGAGAAATCGAAGCGGATCAGTTTTGGGCGATAGAGCTCCAGGCCTCCTGTGTCCCAGGCTTAGGAGAGCTGTAGGTCTGATGAACAGATAGAGACGGCAGCCACAGAGGACGGAGGGATGGATGCGCAGAGAGAGAGAGAGAGAGGTTTAGAGCAAAGCACATGGGACGATTTTAAGCCTTTTGTAAATTATTTCTTTAAACGTGGACTTTGTACTCGCTCTTCTTCTAGTGGGACATGCTAAATGCCATTCTGATTAGGTGAACTTTGACCTCTGCTCCAAACAGACAGGCTTGCAAGGGCCGTGTTATTTTCAGTTGTTTCTTTTAGTCATCTATGTAGATTAGCCTGGTGTCAGTCACGACATATGTAGATCAGGATGTAATCATTTAAGTAAGGCTACAGTTTAACAGGTGCTGTTCGTGATGCTCAAGCAGCCTCGTCTTTGGTCTATCTTTTTTTTTTTTTTTTTTACGTAGCACTCCAGAGCTCACTCGACGTATTTCCGTGGTAGAAGTAGACTGCGTTACCCAGTAAAGCTACATGTTATGTGTGGCTGAGATGTTGTATTGATTGGGCGTGTGTTGACTGGGTGGGAGGAGGACACTGTCCCCGGGGGGAGCAGGCAGAGACACGGCGCGGCAGCGTGCATAATGCGGCTGAAAGGCAGTTAGAGCGCCACTGACCTTTTCAGCACAGATTAGATTGCCTGCCAGGTCCAGTTAGCAGCAAGCCAGCGACTCTTCCAACACCTCTCAGGTACAGAGGCCTGCACGGCTGACACAGAGCAGTGTTTACGTTGGCTTGCCCTTTTTTTTTTTTTTTTTTTTTTTGATTTGCATACACACAGCTGAATGAAAATGTTGGCATGTTTGTAGGATAGTTTGTCTAAGCCCAGAATGTTCCACACACGTTTTTGTTTAGTTGTGCTATCCTTATTTTATGGATGTATTTTATGTTTTCACCGTCTTGTGCTTTTATGTGGCAATACTGATCCTGTTTAGGGCAATTTTTTTATGGGAGCGTAGGCTCTGTTTTGTACCAAGTGTCGTTTAAAAGAGGAAAAGAAAAAACCTTTTTATATTATAGTTTAATAATTAAATGATTTAAAAATTAACCTCACATGCGCGCACTTCCTGTGTCACACCCTTGCAGCTTAACTGAGTGTCCACTGGCTTTGTATTGGATATTGATCGACACAATTTTTTATATTGTGATGAAAATTAAAACATTTGCCTCTTTCACATCGTTCCTGTGAGGAAGCGTACAGGCTGAAGTTCACAAAAGTTTTGACCAAATTTCCTAATGTAATATTCTGCCTTCAAGATGAAGCAAAAATCATGAAGATTTTCCTCAAACTGCCTCAATCCAGCTGTGTAGTGTCCAGTGGATCAGTGCTGCTTCTTTGCTGTGTGCATTAGTAACAACCAAATAGGATCCACCGCTTAATCAATTGATTGGATTAACAGTGATTTTTTTTTTTTTCTTTCCTCGCTCCATATGGCCTGGAGAAGGCCACATCCTCCCCAGGCCTCACTACTATTAGTGGTCAGGACAATCTATTTATTTGGCTGTTTTCCACCTCTCTGTTTGTACTTCTTCCCACATCTTCACAGTGAATTAACGGTCCAGCGTCATTTTCACGTTATTACGAGATTCCGCGTGGTACACAACAGAGCTGAACACTGATTCAGATGAAGCGTAGACAAGGTTTCTTACAATTTGCCAAAATGAGAAGCTTTATACAACGAAGGTAATGTTCACATATGCTAGCACAGCCATAGGGACCAAATAAAACTTAAAAGCTTCCTTTTATTTGATCACTAAAAACCGTCGGCATGTTGTTAAAAGGAAGGAGGGGAGGAAAAAAAACAGGTAGCGTTTGCAGCACGTTTTATCCCCTTTCTGGCCCATTGGGCTCCCTTTAGAGAGCTGTAGAGGGAGGGGGAGAGTGCCCTACTCCTGCCACTCCTAACTTTCATTCTCCTGCACCACAGAATGGAGATCACTCCAGCATCACTCAGTGGGATGAGAGGAGGCAGCAGTTCCCCTCTTTTCTCACACACACACACATGGATCCCCACACCTTTTGAACCTGTCAGGATGTTCGAAGAGCTTCGGTATCCTAACTGAAGCTGAAGGCGCCGGCTGGAGTTTGTGTGTGTGCTCATCACCGGGTTTATAGAGGTGCCAGTCAGGTGCTGCGCTCCACTGCACCAGGCTCGTGTGTGTGTGACGGGTACCTCACTCCAGCTGGGACGCTTCAGAGTGCAGGCACAGCCCTGTCGCCTTCAATCAGCCTGCTGCCGGGGCATTTAATTGATGTTGCTTTGGCCTCTGTAATGAGACTGGACTGAAAGTGGACATGGATTTATTGTGGAAGCCATACAGCCATGCTTTGATTCTTAAATGTTGTATACTGTATGGCAGCAAAGTAGAGGAGATTTTCTATGTTTTAAATACTTGGATGAGAGGATAATTTGGCAGGTCTAATGATGTATTGTAGAAGGAGATAAATATCTTAAAAATGATGGATCAAACATAAAGGAAAATGCAAATACATGTGCTAACAGGGGTTTTACTGAAAAGTGCAAAGAGCAAAAGAAATTTCCTTGCTTTTATTTTTAAGCAGGCATTATAAAAAAAAAATGTATATATATATATATATATATATATATATATATATATATATATATATATATATATATATATATATATATATATATATTTGTCTGGTTGCTAATCTACCTCATGTTTAAATCCTGATTGTTGCACAGCCTTCCAAGAACACAATGTAATAATTAAAACTTTGCGAATAAATATTCTCTGACCAATAACTTTATGCTGTTTATTATTAAAGTCTTTTTGTGAACACAACCAAACGTTTAAACATGTTTTTCTGGTAAAATCGTAATATCGAGTGATTTTAACATAAAAGAAAAGTTCTTTGCATTAAAAAAACAAAACAAAAACATTTTTCCGTGTTTGTAACAGGAACAGGCTTTGCCATGTGCAGCGCAAAAGAGAGCCACGACAGCGATGCCGACCTGGATGTGGACGGAGACGACACGCTGGAGTACGGCAAAGCGCAGTATCCTTCCCTAACCTCACTCGCGCTAAAAGGAGTTCGCAGATTTTTTTTTTTTGGTATGTGTCGCTATAGAACCAAAGAGTTTATGGGGTGATTTCCTTAACCTGGCATTCGCAGGTACACCGAAGCAGACATCATTCCCTGTTCTGGAGAAGACCAAGGAGAGACCAAAGAGCGCGAGGCACTCCGTGGAGCCGTCTTAAAGTATGTGCTTTCATCCGTGTTTCGTTTTTGCATCATCTTGCGAGGGTTTTCCTTTTGCTAGAACGTTCTGAATGCCTTTATCATTTACAGCGGAGGCATGCCATCCAACCGGATAACGCCGGAGTTCTCCAAGTGGGCCAGCGACGGTGAGTAATAATAATGTTGCGTTTTATCCCTGTAATGTGTTGCAGCGAGTAGTTTGTAAAAACCCAACACGATCACGTGTGTGTCTGCAGAAATGCCGTCAACGAGCAACGGCGAGAGCAGCAAGCAGGAGGCCAGCTCCTCATCGACGTCTAGCGTGCCCAGGACCTGCAAAAACAGCGAGATCGAGAAGTAAGTGCAAATACACAAGCATGATTCTAGTCCTACCCCTATTGAGGCATGCCTGTGACTGGCGTATCGGGGTGAGATGAGTTTGTGTAGGAGGTGATGGGTCATAAATGATGCATTTTATGCTCTCGGCTCTCTAGTGCAGCCTCGATCACAGGGAGGAGCTCGCGCTATCGATCCTGGGCAGCTGAGCCTCTCGTCCCTACTACCAAGATACCCTGGGAATGCTAATGCCACGCTTTTCCAGTGCTTGTACACCAGCGCTTATCTAGTCGTAGTAGCAGGAGGTCAGTAAAGTCTAGAAAACAGAGGGTGACATGGAGGGGGAAAAAAAAATCCAGCTAATTAAAAATCCACACAAGCTGTGATAATTGATTTTAGTCCACTAGTGATGTTAAATGAGTTTCACAGTACCTAACGTACATCACACGTCCATCCGTTAGCTCCGAATAGTGCATGTGCAGCAAAGAGGGCGTGTGTACGGGCCTAAGTTCGGATTGAACATCCGCCACAGATCCTCGTCCCCTCAGAGAGATGGAGAAAGGGCCGAGGGTGGGCTCGAAGGGAGCAGAAGATGAATCTGAATAACCTGGCTCGTGTGAAAAGGCCAGCCCCTCTAATTCCCTCATCTCCATGTCCTCATCCATATTCCCCGACAAGTGAACCCGCGAAACAATTTCCCTCTGCTAGTGGCTGAGAGAGCTACCCCCTCTGCATGGGTAATTGGGGTCAGAGAACAGCTCCGGTGTGTCCGTGTACGAGTTTCTTTTCCGTGTGTGTGTGTGTGTCTCTCTCTTTTCTTTTTATAGATAGATAGATAGATAGATATGTTTCTAATTTAGTTTTCTCTACATATTAATTTGTCCGTCTGTTATTTTAAGCTTAGTTCATAATAAAACTTTAGCATTTCTGCCGCTTGTGTTTGTTAATACGTAAAATCGTAGTATAAAAATCACCATTGTGCAGATTATAGAATTGAAGCGTACTAGAGCAACGTCAAGGCCCCTCGTAGAGGCTTAAAATTACATCGCTGAGCTATCCTTGTGCACATATAATTTTTTTTTCCCCTCACTTGCACTCGTATTCTTTCATTATTGTCTTCGTCCCTCCCTCCCATCCCATCCCCTTCTCCCGAGTGCTCTTCTCATGGGTGAGCTGTCCAGTCCGGCTGAATCAATCTGCCGTGCGTGGCTGCCCATCTCTGAGCCCCATATTAAATATCAGAGCTGAGAACTGGTGAATAGGCAGAGCAAAGCCAGCACAATTGATTTCTCCCCATCAGCACACTGGAAGCACGTCTCTCCCTTGTGAGAAAGAGAGAGAGAGAGAGAGAATAGGTTTATCTGATGCACATCTTCCGTGACAGTTGCCGAGTGCACGTTTAACCGTGTTTGCCATTTGGTGAAGAGCTGTTGAAGTTATGTATTTTGGAGGGAAATTGCATTTTATGCATGTTCAATATGACAGTATGTGTGGAAATGAATATGTTAGTGAGCGCTCTGCTCTTCTTCCTCCTGCGTTGTGTGTGTGAGAGGGGGAGAGAGAGATCGTGACCGTGTGGGTATGTGAGTGGGAGGATGAAGATGGACAGAACACTGTTCCTAAGTGGTGCAGCAGAAGCATGACAGCTTGGATTGATTCATCACTTTCTCCACCGAGACCCCCTCGCTGTCTCGTGCTCGCGCGCGCGCGCACACACACACACACACACACACACACAACCGACAGACGTTTAAGCTAGACCGAGCGTGTGTGTTTGGGGGAGCATTAAGTGTTTTAGCCTGCTGGAATATGAATCACCGGCAGCTGTTTGAAGTTAAGGCCGAGGAGGAAGCAGGG
The DNA here is from genome assembly GCA_030522415.1 of Channallabes apus. Lineage (NCBI taxonomy): Eukaryota > Metazoa > Chordata > Actinopteri > Siluriformes > Clariidae > Channallabes > Channallabes apus. Next base: position 16,629,307 of record CM060108.1, on the reverse strand, counting down.
AGCAACCGTCCTCAAGTAACCTTTCTCTATTAGCTTAGCGCGTAGCTACACACACACACACACGCACGTGTTTATTTAATATCTCCCACAATATTTCTTTATGGCTGCGCCTCGTCCCCATCTATCTATCTCAATGACAGTGAGCATCTCTACAACGGCGCATCTTCAGTCCCGGCGCACCAGCTGTTACACTATATCGCATTATGGAAGGAGTACAACTCTGTGATGATGTCATTAATCAAGCGCTGAGGGGTCATGGGAGGGGGGGGGGTTACGTGTAGCAGAAAGATGGTTTCTTTTGTTTTGTTTTGTTTTCTGTGACATTTTTTTTCCTACAGTAATAAAAGTGATTATATGCCCAGATTGAGATTTCCACAAAGCATAAAAGGGTAGAGATCACGTTTCTGAAAACTTTTCCTCCTACCGTTACAAAAACATTCTGCGCATCCTAAGAGCTGACCGCCTCAAAGCCCTGAATCCAGACGCATGGGTAAAGCCATGCGATGATGTTATTTTCAATTTCCTAAAGTGAAGGGCCTTAATCTGAGTGCACTTTAAAGATGCCAGACAAGGAGCTGAATGATTCCACTCCAGCAGAGAACGCTAAAAAACAATCACCACCCATCCACCTCCTCCTCTTCCTCCTCTGTGCACAGCTTGTGAGACTCGTGCGTTTCAATCTGCAATGAAAATGAGATTTGTCGAGTTTAGTTACAGTGATTCATCGTGAATGGTTTCGAGCGAGAGAGGAGAACTGTGCTGCGTCTTACATGGTTGTGTGTGTGTGTGTGTGTGTGTGTGTGTGTGTCATGATTAGGGGTCAGACAGGTATATGGGCGGAATTCTGTTCCTACAGTGCCTCAGATTTATACAACTGGTCTGCTAGTGCATTAACTGCACACATATTCTTCCTTTAGGCTTCCAAAGCCTTTGGAAGGTTAACACCGTTTCCCATCAGCGAGGTGTTGGCCTCAGTGGGTCTGTTTTAAGTCAAGTATACTGTAAAGTGTTAAACTGGTTTAGCGAGCAAACAGTCCGGGCTTACGAAGTCCATTTTAGCACTTCTGATAGCTTACATTCAGGACTGAGACGATTCCTCGAGTAATTTGATTACAAAAAATGATTGAGGCCAAATCTTCTGCCTTGAAGCTTCTTTTAATTAATTTTAAAAGCTTGCGTTATGTTTTTGCGCAATTATTTGTTTGGCGTGCCACAGCGCGCTTCTGGATGCAAGCCGCCGGTAAACAACGATGAAGAAGAAGCGCTTACGTTACCCAAAAAAGCAGAAGGAGACACAAACAGTTAGCAGTGTATTGATTTGATGGAGTGTTCTGGTGCAGGCTGCAAAATGGAAGGAAGCGATAAAATTATCAGCGGGTCAAGAGAAGAAGAAACCAGCCAGAGAACATGAAAGAAATTCTCAGTAAAGGTTTATATGTTATGCCTGAGATGTAGATTTTTTAACTTTTAGTTCTGAAAGTTAACTTGTACAACTTAGTGTTTTTATTTAATTATTTATTTTTACGTGTACCTTAGTTTTTTTTTTTTTTTTTTTTTGATACTTAGTCATTTGAAATACCTTTTTTTTTTTTTTTTTTTTTTTTTTGCATCTGAGAAAAGGCTGTAAAATAAGAATGTATGACACTGTAATGCCCTTAATACATCTCCGTCAACTTCAAGCTATTCCTTGTATTGTGAATAATGATGTTTATTTTTGATTGAATGCTAAACGCATTTAAAAAATAAAAGAAAGATTTAGATTTTTCTAAAAGGAAAACCAATTAATCTTTGTTTATCTTCTATTAAACATTGCAGTTTAAGTAAGCAAAAGTACATTTTATACAATTAATCGATTATGTTCTTTGGTAATGTAATCAATAACTAAAATGTAAAATTTTAGTTATTGAATACTCTTAACTAAAATATTCGATAGCTACAGCCCTGTTCAGGACATACCTATAGTATAGTTAATAGTCTCGATTATGGACAGTATCTAAATTCTGTCATGTCCTTTTTCCGTTTAGTGCTTGCTTTTTTCCCCCATGTTGTATCTGCACCTACTTGGACAATATTTCTTCAATAGAATTGGAATTGTTCCGATTAGAAATTCCAACTTGACTGTTCACATGGGCGCTGATCTGATGAGGTGTGTTTACGTACTCAAGGCATTTAATCAGATTATAAATCGTTTGAAATGTGTGTTTAATTAACAAGTAAGAGAGTTTACCGATCAGGAATAAAAGATAAATTTTCTTCTTGGAAATTATTCGTCATATATATACACACACACACACACACCAGCTAGAGTTAAACCGCCTAGTCGAGTATTTACATTATTATTTACTCTAATTTAGTTACTGAACAGGTTATCCAAGGTTTACACTCCTCCTCACATTCTGTTTGAAAATGCGTTCAGATTAGACAGGATGTTCCTGTTTACATTATGCACTTTTATTCTGATTGGACTGTTATCCTCTACAACCATCGTGACCCTCACCAGAACAAAGCAGTGCCTGAACATGAACAGCATATGAATGAATCAATCATGTGCCACTGTTGTGTTTCTTTCAAAATACTAAAACTATTACTGCTTTATTTAGACTCTTATTCCTTCTCGAGTAAATCTAGTAGCTCCGCCTTAAGTGTATCGTTTAAGTTTCCGTTTAATGCCCCCTTTTCAAACCCGCTCGTACACCATCATGCTCACCTGCAGGGGAAATAATGTCTGCCTTCCTGTGTGTGAGCTCATCGTGACCCCTGTATCGAGTGTGTCGGCACTTTACAATAAAGTTGAGCTCAATCTACTTCTCGTCCCGCATATAAAGAAGGATTAAAACCATTTATTACTCAGAGGAATTAAATAACTTTTCGAATGTGGTTTTCTATAAACCTCATCTCGATGAATATTCATGGTGTTATGGCCCCGTGTGAGAGAGGTTGGACTTTATTGGCGGGAAAGTTCTGTGTGTCGCAGGCAATGTGTGCCACCGCGATTTACAAAGCTGTTAAAGAAAACCGTGGGCATGGAGTGCAGCTCTCGCGCACACACACGCTCGCACACAGTCCTCTGTCTGCTTTATAAGCAAGCACGCTAATCAAGGCTAAATGCTTTTTTACAAGCTGCCCAGCAGTAAGGGGAGATTTTAAAGCTTTATGGTCCCTGTGCTGATCGTAGGTTAGTGAGTAGCTGACCGCCGGTCTGTCCGGCCTGCCAGATGTACAGCAGGCTCTACTTGCTCAAGGTCTTAATCCAGCGCTAGTGACTCTGGAGTCTGATCTAGGCATGTGCTGATACTATGAATATTTTATAGCCTAGCCTTTGATTATAGTTCATAGCACTGCCATGATATTGTGCAAGATGATTGGTTTACTAAAGTAGCCACTAATTATGTCCGCTAGCTGTTAAATATAATCATATGCAGCTTTTGGGAGTCCAAAAACCTGACGACCAAGACATGATGTTTTGCCTAAATAGGTTTCGTAAAATGTGTTTGTATCTTACTTGGTACGAGTTTTCGTATGTTTGACGGATTTGTAGCTCTATTGGTCGTTGATTGGGGGAGGGGGGGGTCAGTTTGTTCACACTGACTTCAAAAACAATTATTAAAAATATATAATTATTATTTTTATTTTAAATATACGGTTGCATTTAAGGTTGTGAAATCTTGCCATTCTTCTATAATCCTACAGGTGGTGCTCTCTTAACTATTAAAAAAAATTGCCAGGCAGAACAGCGTTCTGTGTTGAAGGTGCTAATTATTTAAGGAGTTTGTTGAAAATTCTTTTTTCTTTACAGGGTACGACTGTAGCTATCGAATATTTTAGTAATCGAGTATTCTACCAAAAATGTAATTGATTAATCGAGTAATCAGATAAAATTTACTTTTGCTTAATTAAACAGCATTGTAAAATGTATAAGAGAAACAAATATTAATTGGTTTTCATTTTAGAAAAATCTACTTTAAAAATTTTTTATGTATACAGTATTTTATTAAAAATAAACATTGTCATTATCCACAATACAAGGAATACCTTAAAGTTGACAGAGATGAATTAAAGTGCATTACACTGTCATACATTCTTATTTTAAGTCTTTTCTCAAATGCAAAAACATACCAAAAAAATGTATCAAAACAACTAAGGCACACATTAAAATAAATTTTAATATAATTTTATCGCTCCTTTCCATTTTGCATCCCGCAACAGCTCAAATCAATACACAGCTAACTGTTTGCGTCTCCTTCCGCTTTGTGGGTGACGTTAGCGCTGCTTCTTCGTCAGTATTTACTGGCCGCTTGCATCCGGAAGCGCACTGTGTCACGCCAAACGAATAATTGCACAAAAACAGAACGCAAGCTTTTAAAATGTATTTAAAAAAGCTTTTTGGTAATTGAATCACTTGAGGAATCGTTTCAGCCCTAAAACGGGGTATTTATAACAACATGATGTTTATACAATAACAATACAAATGGAGGCGACACATTAGGTATCGTGAGATCATGTCGGTCGATCCCTGGTGATTTCCATCCCTGCTGTTTGTCCGGTCTGGTTCACAGTGATGTCCACCCAGATTTTCACACAATTAACCTACACAGCCTCATTAAGAAAGAGAGATCGTTGTTAAACCGTGTATCTCAAAACAAACGTCGATCATCGTTGTATATTTTGCATCATGATCATTTTCAGACCATTATTTATGTATTTCTTGGTTGGAACCCTATCTTGAGGAATCCTCCCATAAACATCATTCCTTCCATTTAGTCTTGCAGGAGAGCCACAATCCATAATCGTGCCACAACCCCCCCCCCACCCCCCCCCTCCTTACTGCCCCTCCACCTGATTTACATCTCTTATACCGTGTTTGTGTGGAAGGAGGACGAGTCCTCATCGAGGGCCGGCGCAGGCATGTAATAAATGACGCTATTGGAAAAGGCAGCGGAATGGAACAGGCACTAATCGGAGGGAGAGTGCCGGGGAGAACACCGGCGTGATCGATACCGTAGATCAGCGCTCCATCTGGCTGGAAAATGAGCGGATCACCATAAACATCCCACCAAGCAAGACGTCGCCCAATCAATGGCACCCACATCGATTTAGTTATTGCGAGTTCATATGCTACGGACAGTGTTAAATGTACATCCACCAGCCCACGGGCATTCATCAGCGGATGAGTAGTGAGAGTGAGGGCTAGAGGGGGAGAGACGGGTAGCGGATCGAGACTCTGCTTTATCGTGTGATCATATGATAATGATGCGGCTCTGTGGAAATAAATGCGAAATGGACTAGAAATCAAAAAGTTTTAGTTTTTTGTTTTGTTTGTTTTTAATCACATCTGTGTCGGATAGATATGGATATCTGTGTTTATATATCTGCGCCAGCTGAATTGACCGTAAAGCTTTGCTTTCTTCTCTTTCTCTCTCTCTCCACAGGATCACCGAGGATTCCACAGGAACCACACTGGACGCTCTGAAGGCTCGCATCCGAGAACTGGAGAAGCAGATCCTCAGAGGAGACAGATACAAGTGTCTGATCTGCATGGTAAGATTACACCACGTGTCAAGACGTCACACACCGACCCATGTATGCTGAAAGAATAGAAGCCGGATGCACACTGATGATTTAATAAGAAGATTGTGTTTACTCAATATTACGCACCATTGCCACAGATGTATTGTGGGAGGAAAAAAAACACTTCCTCAGATGTTTGCTGCAAAATAGTGTTCCCCATTTTTCTAAACCCCTGCCTACTCTTTTATTTTTTTTATTATACCCCCCCCCCCTTTCTTAAATAAGAGAGAAATGTTTCTTCTTTAAAACATCAAGACAGAGGAGATATTGATAGTGGTACTGACGTGATGTTCCATCATCACTCGTTCTGAATAATCCAGAGCAATTTTACATTTTCGTTCACGCTTTACACGTCTCCGGTTCTCCAGCTGGATCCTTGCATTTTTTTTATTTATTATTATTTATTTATATATTTTAAAAAACAATAATTCTCCCTGATCTGTGGAGGTCTACTGCCACCTGCTGCTCATGTAGACTAAAACAGACCTCCCTGCTCTTCCACCCTCTTTGATCACTGCTCAAGTAATTACGGGGTGTGGTTTTCTAATAATGAATAAACATGTGCTTTAAAGAGCTGAAGATAATTACGTGTCTGGAACTTTGCTTCTGCGTCCTGGGGTGGCACATGTGCTCAGTACGCGCCGCCAGAACTGGAATCAAGCTTCAGCTAAATGTTAAACATCAGAAAAAAAAACATTAAGAAGTAGAAATCACTTAAAAGCATCTTGTTTCTTTTTCAGGACTCTTACACAGCACCGCTCACCTCCATCCAGTGTTGGCATGTCCACTGTGAAGAATGCTGGCTTAGGACTCTGGTGAGAATCTCTAGATTTTTGTGTATACATCCGGGTTACCTAGCAACCGGACGCATCCTTCCACCACCATTGATTCTGCTTTCAGATCGAGAAAATGAATAGCGAACAGCCTGTGAATAATGTTGCTGGTTGTCTGATTGATGGAACTCGTTAATTTGGCTCACACACACACACACACGCACTTGTGTGTCTCCTGTTTTCCTGAGTCTATCATGAGTTCAGCTGCTACACGAGGAAGCAATTAATAAATGCTTCCCAGCCACAGTTTTTTGTTTTTTCCCTGCCAATACATGTTGTCTTAAATTTTCTTGCTTACTGTCCTTAAAAGTGTGTCCACCACACTGATGAATGTAAAGAGTGACGGATCAGAGAAGTGTGTGTGTGTGTGTGTGTGCGCGCGCAGTAAGCCCATTCTTTCACAAAGGCTTGTTACTAATGCTGGCATTAAAACTGTTGCCTTAAGGCAACAATAAAAGGCAGCATGCTGGGGCTCCTCGCGTCTCGATCAAAGTAAACGTGTGTAATTTAGTTACAGACAGGGCTAACTGAGGAGCCCACGCCTCACACACTCTCGTTAAACACAGGTAACCCCTGCCTAGCTAGAACAAAGGAACCAGCTTAAACATGGAGTGGCCTGTGGTTTTGGCGAAAGGCAGAGAGGCAGTTTTACCTGGAACTGTGATCAAAAAGGAGGTACCATAAATACCCTGACTTGCTTGCTTATTTTTTTAATTTGTCATAGTTAATGATAGTAGTCTAACTGGATGGAAATTGTCCAATAAAGTGGACTACTTTTTAAAAGTACTGCATTTTAAGGTGAAAAATGAACCAAGTGAGATGTCGGAGAGCCACAGCATGGTCTTATATTACACAAACGCACAGATCTCTTATAACACACTCGGAAGAGTTGAAGCCTCATGAGTTGGCTGGCACTGCTTCCAGACACCTGTGTTTGCCCACAGCTGTGTGTTTTCTTGTCTGGTTTAGAACCCATGATAAGGCTCTTCTCCTGCATCTGTCCTGCACAGAAATGTTAAACCTCTGGCTGTGACACAGATGTGCGAAGCCTCTGTGCGGATGCTGGAAGTCGTGCTGTAGAGATTATAGAAATTCCTCACTCTTGTGCCACTGCGTGCACATCCTGCCCCGTTCCCGACTGTGTAAAACAACTGCGCGAAACAGTCGGCCGTCCCTTTAAGTCTGACCCGTGGAAATATAGCACTTTGCCTCGGCTGGACTTCATAAAGTGTTGTGTATATGTGTGTTCTAGTGTGCTCTTTAAACTTTATTCACACAGTCTTTACAAGTGCTGGGGACTTTGCGTAGCTGACTGTCTTTTTTGTGTGTGTGATGTTTCAACTAAAGTATGTCCATGTGATCTCCCCCTGCTGGGCTTTCTTTACTGCCTGGCATTTATGGGGAATGGATGAGGTTCTAGCTGAGTCCTAGGGGGTTGAGTTTGTTCTTTTTCAAGAAAGACAGGGCTGTCTTTTAGGAGGGCATTCTACCATCTACTTTCTACCATTTTTTATATATTACACCGGTGACGTATAGACAAATATCTTGAATAACCGTTTCCTTTCTCTCTCTCTCTCTCTCTACCCAGGGAAATAAGAAACTGTGTCCACAGTGCAACACCATCACATCACCAGGAGACCTCCGACGCGTGTATTTGTGAACGATTCACCATCAGCGTGCGGATCCTTCCCCATTTTTTTTTTTTCTTGTTTCCTTTTTTTTGTCCATTCTGTTCTGGTGGATTTCAGTTTCCTCTTCCAGACTGAGAGTCTTGTGCCGATATTCACGAGGAGCATCTGATGTAGCAGCAAACTGCACAGGGACTTGTAAGGACTATGTATAGACTCAGTACTTCCCTGTGAGTGAAAAGCTCCTCCCACTTCTTGCCCAGCCTCTTGACTCTGCCCCCTTGTGGTGCTCCATGTTACAGTGCAGGTCCATAACGCTGCTGCCCACTTCCCAGCTTCGCTTCGACACACGTCCTCTGTTCGCTACGACGGAGTGTGTGTTCGTGTGTGTGTCTGTGTGTGCATGTCGGTGGGATCTCTCTCAGCAAGGCCACTGAGTTAGTAGTCTTCAGCTGGGACCGCCCTCCATCCCGGCAGGGACTAAAAGATTTAAGGGAAGAAAAAAAAAAGTGATGATAGTTTAGCCCCCACCCTTCTGTCCCTTCCATCCCTTTTCCACCCCTTTCTTCAAACTGTCATTGTGTTTTTTCTGCCCCCCTACCCCCCAATTTTCACTTCTTTTGTGGTGTTCTAGTGACGTCAACCAAATTCAATGAACCAGTGCAAGCACATGTAATATAGTCTTGTATGTTTACGGTGTTGTGAGTAAATGACATAGAGAACACACTTGTATACACATGCATAACATGCGCACACACTCAAAGAAAAAAAAAATATTACACACACACACACACAAGTATATATTGCTAAAGTCCAATTTTAGTTGGGGGCCGAGGGTCGGGTGGGTGAAGGAGGGGCTGATGTTTCAATCTTTGTGGAAAAAGAAATCCCTCTGTATTTTTAAACAAATGTTGTTGTCTTGAGGTTGAAGTTGTATTTCATTGTACAGGAAGAAATTTAATAATATTAATAATGAAGTACTCGAACTAGGCTTTAAAGGTTTAGGCTGTACTTTTTTTTTTTTTTTTTTTTTTTCCCAACTGATATACAGTATAAACTGTAGATTAAAATCTAAAGTAAGGGAGCGCATCTCATTTTTCTTTGCCTTTTTTTTTTTTTTTTTTTATTGGAAAGACTGAATGAATTTAATTTACTGTTAATCACCTTTAGGATACTTTCTAGTAACAACAGAAAACACTGCAGCGTTAAACTGCTACAATTTGTGTGAGTTTTGTGTGAGCAGACACCTGAGCAGGTGTGATCGCGTTCTTCCGTTTAAAGTTGGGCCTGCGTGAAGCTTTCCATTCCCACGTTTTGGGGATGGGCTCAGATCATTCAGCCATGTTGTGGAAGACCGTGATGCTTTTCATTTCATCTCATTCTTCAAGATGGATCAGTTAGACCGGGATGATTGACAAATTGACCGATATCCTGGACCCTCCGCTCTTTCTAGGAGCGAGATGGTGTACTTTTGTATTTGTACAACTATATATTCTGTGATTTTTCTTTCCTGTATTGATGTAAGCAAAGAAGGGGAAATTAATTCTAGAAAAGACTGCTGATTCCAGTCCCATAATAAATGGTCAAAATGTTATATAACTTTTTTTTTTTTGCCCCTTTATTTTCCCCCTCATTTGCATCATTAGCTCAGAGATTAATGGCTGTCTCCTACAATTCTGTAAATAAACCAGTTTTCAAATTTCAAAATTGGAGTTGCCAAGCTTCATCCTAAAAGAAATCAAGAGGCTGTCCACCACAGTGTACATGTATGAGATTATTGATCAGAGATGATAACCCCTTTTTAAATTTTCCTTTTTTTTTTTTTTTTTTTGGAGAATAAAGGTCCTGTCCCAGTGATGAAAAAAAAAATGCACAAAGCGATTGTGTGAGCCGATCTGTGTCCTTGTATAATTCTTGGAAATGGTACGTGTCTTACCCGTTTGTAAACTTCATTTGACAGTAATTAAATGATTGTACATCTGAACCATCTGTCCTGTGCTGGCCTCCTTCCCAGATCTACTGTTGCTAATTACTGGTGCTCATGTCTTCTTCCAAATGGAGCCAAGCACCTGGACAAACGCTTGTTCTTCTTCAAAAAGTTTCGGTTTCAATTGAGAGTTAAAATTGGACACCGAGTTTCAAAAGGTGCTACAATAGAATGATGATAATTATGATCTCAGACTTGATGGAGATCTTCGTGTGAGTATTATGTCATTTTACTAATTTGTGTCCATTAGCCGGGCAGCAGGTTGCACCAGTGTTCCTAGTTGACTTCTGAGGTGTGTGCTGTTTTTCCCCCCCCATTGTGGGATTCCCCAGGTTCTCACCTGGTTTACACTCACATTATAACTGATGGGTGGATTGACTAGACTAATGAATGAGTGTGTTTGTACTTTACTCGAATAAGGTTTATTAATTCACTGCGACCCTGACCAATGTAAGCGACCCCCAGTGCCCTAATGGAAAAGGAACTGGCCTCCTAAATCAGAGATTGTTGGTTTACATCACAAGGTTATGGTTGGGTTGGGTGGTTGTGATTTGCTAATAGTCACTTAAATGTTTAAACCTCTGGGTTACTGATACGGTTCAAGCGTCAGCACTACCACACTGATTGTTGGGTCTTTAAGGTTTAGTACTTGAACTAATCCTTAAAATAAAAAACTTCCCAACTGCTTTTGATTAATAGCACTTTGTAACCTAGTGTAAGCATCTATCTGATGATGGAAACTTCAAAGCACGGTTTGTAAGTCATTCTGCATAAGAGCATCTGCCAAATGCCTAAATGTAAATGTCTAAACTGTAAGATATTTAAGGTTTTCTATGCTCCTATTTCTTACATGCAAAAACAAAGCAGCCACTTTATTCTACACTTTAAAAATTGACTTTATCCACTTTAATATGTAAAATCAGAAACTTAAGGAAACAATAATCCCAGGAGTAGATCAAGCTCTTACAGGGCATTTGAGCTCAACAACAAAAAATAGCCGCAGGTCAAATACCTCTGCTGTTCTGACAGATCAACTGAATAGTTTATTATCCTCTCTGTTTTGTCCTCCCCCCTGATCCAAGAGAGGAAAGGTCGATCGTGTTAGCATTGACCTGTGGATGCTCTCCGCTGTGTTTCATATCTCATGGCAAAGCGCTTACACAACTGAGAAGTGGGATCATCTGGCGTTAATGTAGGAAGGCTTGCGTCATTCTTCCCTGACCAACCCAGCTCAGACCTCAGAGTGTAGTGGTCCAGACAGATCCATAGAGTACATTAAGCGTGTTGGCTGTGGGCACCGTCTCGGGTTACCAGACGCCCGAGAGTCGCTGGATCCAAGAGGAGGTCCTGTTAAATGCAAGCTGATCTATAGAAATCGCTTTTGGAGGTCAAACCCTTCCCTGGCTGGGGAAGGCAAAGTGCGGAGGGGTGTTATTGCCAGTTTACAAACATCTCTATGGGTCGATCGATAGGACAGGCCTCCTCTGGTGCACTGGGTAATTCCTCGATCGTTCCGGCTATCCGACTGATGGTAATTTACACCTACGGGTGGGAATTTCACTTGCTCTTACTCCACTTTTCCACTCTGACACCAGTGTCCACTTCTTTCTCTTCACCTCAGTTTGAAGTGCTACTACAACTCATTCAATTAGGAAGCTCTCCATTCTCAGCCTCTTTGCATGATCGATTCAGTTGAGGTGCTTAATAGAAAAGGAGCTTTGGTGTTTGAACAAGAGGTGGGATTTGGAAGCCATTAAAATGCTATATGCTTCATATACTCTTTATAGGTACACCACTCTATGACAATAGAGTCATTCTATAATTTGGGGTGCATTTCACATAAGGTAAAAGGACAATGCCCTTCCTCAATACAACAAATAGTTGTTCAGGTTAGTACTGTAAACTGCATACGGACAAAAATATTTGGTCAAACTTGTTAATTATCAAATTGAGGTGTTTCACTCAAGCCCCTTAACCCCAGGTGCTATGCTATGCTTCCAACTTCGTGGCAATAGTTTGGGGAAGGTCCTTTTCTATTCCAACATGACTGTGCCCTAATGCACAAAGACATGGTTTGATGAGTTCAGTGATGTACTTGACTGGCCGGCACAGAGCCCTGACCTCAACCCCATGGAGCACGTTTGCAATGAACTGGAACAGAGATTGTGATCCAGGCCTTCTCGTCCAACATCAGAGCCTGACCTCTACAAAATGAATGGACACAGATTTCCACTGAAACACTCCCTAACCTTTTGGACAGCTTTCCAAGAAGAATGGAAGCTGTTATAGCTGCAAAAGGGGGACCAACTCCGTATTGAAGTATATGCATTTGGATATTTCGAAATTCTTCTGTCCATATAGTTTATCTCCTAGTTGCAAAGCTTCTTTTCAGGGTAAAGGTAGGTTTTACTCCTCAGTTTGCCAACTATGTTACTAACAGAACTTCATCATGCAGCTCAAAATGTTTTGTCCTAATCTCAAGTGAAATTGGTCACACTTGTGCTGTGCTTGTCTCTGCTTCTCCAAATGTACTCCCGTCCTTGCAGGATCAACATACAGTACTAATGAGCCCTGGATGTGCTCTTTTTATCTATTTTAATGGATTTGGGTGAATAATGTGTGCTGTAACATGTGTAGATTGTTAACAGTAATGATGTAGGAATGATGACTGATGATGTACAATAATGGGAAGCTGTAAACCATGGCAGTGTGCATAATATGTAATGGTCAATTAATACTGTATACTCAGTGACAATGAGCTATTATAGATCAAATATTTCATCATAGAATGACATCATGTGGGTCTGGTCACAAATCACTTTTTGAGTTACAGGGTGTAGTTTAGTTCTGTTAGTAACTTACAGTCTTTAATTTTTTTGCAGACAGTGATGAATTAAATTCATTCATTCCTCTGTTATTCTGTATACAGGGGAGGAGGGGGAGGGGAGGGGAGGGGGGGAGCTGGAGCCTATCCCAGGGGACACGGGGCATGAGGCGGGGTACACCCTGGACAGGGTGCCGAGCCATTGCAGTGCAAACACACACACCAACACACACACACAATGGGTACTTAGCCTAATCTGCATGTGTTTGGACTGTGGGAGGAAACTGGAGTACCAGGAGGAAACCCTGCAAGCACAGGGAGAAGATGCTCACATGCAAGAGGCAGGAATCAAACCTCGACCCAGGAGATGCGAGGAAACAGTGCTGCCTTAAATTGATGCATTTAAACTAATTTAATGAGAAAATTAAAAAAAAAAAATTTTGTGTTTAGACTTGTGAAATAAATCAATAAACAGTTGTTTATAAGTTTTGAAGTCATTATTTCAAAACTCTTAACAGGAAACCCCCCATTTGCAAATGGCAACTTTCAAGCTAAGTGAAGCACAGAATGGATAGAATGTTTGTGTAATATTATAACATGCTTTCCCTTAATGGGTTAAATATGATATTTGACGAAAATATTTTATATTTTATTCATTGTAATTTAATTATCACATTATGTTAATTATTTATCTTAAATATTTTATGTCATATTTTATTACACATATTTTATATATTTTCATTTTATATTTATATATTTATAATATTATTTAAATTATATGTTAACAATCTAATTGCATATATTTTAATATTTAATAATGAATACAATAATTCAATGAATACATGAATTTAATAATGAATACAATCATATTTTTAATATTTAAATATACATGTATCAAACAGCATGGAATATAGCTCAAATTAAAGAATGCCTCAATAATATTTTTATAACAAAATTAATTTATATATATATATATATATATATATATATATATATATATATATATATATATATGTGTATATATATATATATATATATATATATAAATTAATTTTGTTATAAAAATTTTATTGAGGCATTATATATATATATATATTATTGAGGCATTATATATATATATATATATATATATATATATATATATATATATATATATATATATATATATATAATTATTTTTTTACTACCCCAAGGATTGTGGAATTTGCTTAGATCAAGGACTCAGATATATTAGTTTTCCAGTTTTCTAAATAACTGTGTTTCATGGACCACTTCTAGAGGAACGAGAGTGGAAAAGCTGTCAGTGCTCTGCAGATTTGTCTTCTGTAGCTAATCTCATGATTACAACCTTACAGCCTTGCTAAATTGCTTTCATATCCAACAATACTTAATGACATTATTAGTATTATCATTAGTATTGGGAGGATTTGGCTGAGATATTTCTTCAATAACAAGGTGTAGTCAAATTGCGTGTTCATGCAAGTGATTTTTTTACTCTATGTGTGTGTGTGTGTGTGTGTGTGTGTGTGTGTGTGCTTGTTCACTGGATTTATACCTCTGTGTGAGTGATGAGGCGTAATCCGTGACACACTTGTAAGCTTTAAAGCATAGTAGTGTTGTTCCAGTAATATTGCAACTATTTTAATCTTTTCATTTCAACAAGTCATCAATCCACTTTAAATTTTGTAGCATACTGTATATTAATACGTTTTTCATATATATATATATATATACTCAGCAAAAAAAGAAACGTCCTCTGACTTTCAACCGTTTTTACTTTCAGTAAACTTAATGTGTAAATATTTGTATGAACACTAAAAGAGTCAACACCATAAGACATAAACTAAAAATGTTTCACAATGTGTCCCTGAATGAAGAGAGGCTCAAAATCAGTCAGTACCAGTCAGTATCTGGTGGCCACCAGCTGCTTGAAGTACTGCAGTGCATCTCCTCCTCATGGACTGGACCAGATTTGTCAGTTCTTGCTGTGAGATGGAGGGATTGTGTGTTCCTGGTGTGACTCGGGCAGTTGTTGTGGCCATCCTGTACCTGTCACGCAGGTGTGATATTCGGATGTACCCATCCTGTGCAGGTGTTGTTACACGTGGTCTTCCACTGCGAGGATGATCAGCTGTCCTTCCTGTCTCCCTGTAGCGCTGTCTTAGGCGTCTCACAGTGCGGACATGGCGATTTATTGCCCTAGCCACATCAGCAGTCCTCATGCCTCCCTGCAGCATGCCTAATGCACGTTCACGCAGATGAGCAGGGGCCCTGGGCATCTTTCTTTGGGTGTTTTTCACAGTCGGTAGACAAGTCTCTTTAGTGTCCTGCGTTTTTAGAACTGTGACCTTAAATGTCTACTTTCTGTAAGCTGTTAAGGTCTTAACGACCATTCCACAGGTGCATGTTAATTAATTGATTATGGTTAATTGAACATTCAAACCCTTTACAATGAAGATCTGTAAAGTTATTTGGATTTTTACAACATTATTGTTGAAATACACAGTCCTGAAAAAGGGGCGTTTCTTTTTTTGCTGAGTATATTTCACAGCTACCTGAATGAACCAGGCGTTATACTTCAACAAGTCAGGAGAAGGACACAACATGTGCATGGCGTTACCTCCAAAATGTTTTGTTCATACCACAAGTGTTTCTTTATTTTATTAAAAGAGGACATTTACAGTACTCGTACTTCTTATCCCTTTCTGGTTACACACCATGACTCGCTTCGACTACTTACTATACACCACTGTGTTTAGGTAATGCAACACCATGCAAAAATATACTTAAGAGTACAGATATTTTCTGTATGACGTAGCGGCATCAAAGAAAAAAGGATCATTTTTTTCTGCTTATGTAAAGTACAGATATATGAAAAATGTAATTAAATGCAGTAATGAAGTGAATGTACTCGATTACCTTCCACCTGTGATATAGTGACATTATAGTGTGATCTAGTGTCAATCCAGGTGACTAAATAGTTGTAGTATTTGAATAAAAGGAAGGAAAGAAGTCTGTGCAGTAGTTTTTAATATTGCTCTTGGATCTTGTTAATATACCTGATAAAAAATCTGGTTTTTTATATAATAGACCCTTATTACCCGTGGTATGGAAGTGAAATCATCCATAATGATGTTTCTATAGTCCCAGTAATATAGGTAATAAACAAATTCAGGAAGAACTTTTCCAAATCCACAGGAGAAAATCTGTTCATTAATAATATCTGAATGCGTTTGAGAAATCAACAAAGAATGCAGCAGGTGGGAGCACTGATAGTGCTGTGGTCTGAACCCCGACTGCTGAACATAAGGAATATTTAGAGTTACATTACAGCATTTGGCATACACCCTTATCCAGTGCGACTTACATTTACCTTATCACGATCACCTTATACAACCAAGCAGTTGAGGGTTGAGGGCTTCGCTCAAGGGCCTAACAGACGCAACTTTGAACCTTCTTTGAAACCCAGGGGTTTGAACCTGGAACCTTCCAAACTGTAGTCCAATGCAGTATGTATTCATTCATTCATTCATCTTCTATACCGCTTTATCCTGTATTTAGGGTCGCGGGGACCTGGAGCCTATCCCAGGAGACTCAGGGCACGAGGCAGGGTACACCCTGGACAGCATGCCAATCCATCGCAGAGCACACACACACACACATACACACTCATTCACACACTATGGTAAATTTAGGAACACCAATTAGCCTAACCTACATATCTTTGGACTGTGGGAGGAAACCAGAGTACCCGGAGGAAACCCACCAAGCACGGGGAGAACATGCAAACTCCATGCACACAGAGACGGGAATCGAACCCGGACCCTGGAGGTGCAAGGCGACAGTGCTAACCACTACACCACCGTGCCGCCATGCAGTATGTAATTTTGAATTAACTCAAGATTTGCTTAGACATGATTTTATAATATTTACAGTATTTACATCACCTTGGTCACCACTTTTACAGTATATACTGTAGGGCATGATGATTTTTTTTAATTATTTTTTTAGCTTTGGTAGAGTAATCTTTGTATGGGCATAGGGATAGGAGCCAGTGGCAACCTTGTCATGACTCAGAAATCAGGTCTCATGTACCATACCTAGTGCGATGTTGGATCAATCCATTGACGCTGTAGTTGCTGATCAGAACGACAAGGTTAAGCACCTTCATCACCACTACCAACACCTCACTAGGTACATGAGACAATTTATGGGTAGAACTCCCCTTGCTCTCTCTTGCTAGTAGGACCAACAACAGACTTCATGAGCTGGAATACGATTGTTGACCAAGTTGACATGATTTATGTAGATTTATGCACTACACATCCAAGCGTCTTCCTTTAAACCACCTGCTTACCATGGTTGTAACGACTGGTTTTTGAGTAAATGTAGCCTTTCAACCATCCTGCTGATCCTCCTCCAACTTTATGATGTTGTGGCAGTTTTTGAATGACAATGACCATGACTCCAGTAACAAGATGACCTCAGATTTAGCCGAATATCACACAAACATACACAGGCTTGTGACCTAAAACAGCATATGTTGCAGACAAACATGCCACATGTGAAAAAAGTCTCTTCTTTGAAGTCTAAAGTTCAAACAGATGCAAATGTTGTGCAGAGTGCCCTCCAGAATTAGTAGGAACCTCGATCATAATGAAATAAACATGCTAGTTAAAATTGATTCTGTTATTCAAATATTTTATATTGTGGGAGCATTTCACAGAAAAAGGATCTCTCACTGTCCTCACCTGTGGATTTTACTTTGGAGTGTATGATTAGGATTTAATACGAGGGGCGTTCAAGTCAAAAACCAGCGTTTCACTAGTAATTAAATTCTATCGAGGTAGAAAATTGTCTGAGTATCCTGGAGCCAAGATCAAACTGCCTGCTTCATGTCTGAAACACTGGCCTACCAGGAACTCCTTTGATGGCCCAAACATGTGGAAATGGCTTGGAGCAAGGTCAGGATTATAGGGGAAATTTAGCAATAACTCCGTGTGGAGTTCCTGTAATGTGCAAGGGGTGTTTATGAATGATAGTGTGTTCAGTTCCCACAGACAGATGCATCTCTTCTACAAGTTGATTTTTAAGGATCAGGCTTTCCATTCGCTGAATGTTCACGAGAACAAATGCAGTGGGCTGCACGTCATCTCAGCCAGGATTGTCATTCACAGATGGGATTCTTTTAAATGTTTGCACCATTCAAATGGTTTACTGCGACTAAGAGTTTCATCGCCATACTTAGTTTGAAGTTTGAAATCTTCTGTAAATGTCAATTATTTCCATGGCTTCTTTCACCAGAAATGTCATCACAAATCCCGGTTTGACTTGAACGTCAAACAAAGACCAACAATAATAAGAATATCATGCTATATACTGCTTATCCTGTGGAGCCTGTCGGCACAATGCATCACAAGGAACACACACATACACACACTCTCAATACACACTACAGGCAGTTTGGGAACTTCAATTAAACTAATCTGCATGTCTTTGGACTGTGGGAGGAAACCCACCAAGAATGGGGAGAACATGCAAACTCCAAAGAAACAGATCCAAGGCAGGAACTGAATCCTCTGTCCGGGAGATTTAAGGCCACAGTGTTAAGCATGCCGCACCAACTACTTACTGTATTTATGATAGGGGGGAAGAGATTAGGGGGAAAGATGATGCACAATTCTGTCATTCTTTAAACTCTTAACCTCTCATGTCACTCACAGCTCAACTGCATTTGTCTACAGTTGTTCTTATGATAACGTGTTTACCTGCTAATATGGTTTCAAATAGGAACTAAGAGAATAAGATGACGAAATGATCCAATAAACCTGTGATGATCCAGTTGTAGTAGTGTGTGGATCGACTCACTCACAGTAGGAGAAATAAACAGGAAGGCGCAGAGAATAGAATGTCAGAGCTTTTTTCATTCATTCATTTTCTATACCGCTTAATCCTGTGTTCAGGGTCGCGGGGGACCTGGAGCCTATCCCAGGAGACCTCGGGCACTAGGCGGGGTACACCCTGGACAGGGTGCCAATCCATCGCAGGGCACATACACACACTCACACACCCAATCACACACTACGGGCAATTTAGGAACGCCAATTAGCCTAACCTGCATATCTTTGGACTGTGGGAGGAAACCGGAGTACCCGGAGGAAACCCACCAAGCACGGGGAGAACATGCAAACTCCATGCACACAGAGACGGGAATCGAGCCTGGCCGGGGAATCAAACCCCGGACCCTGGAGGTGCAAGGCGACAGTGCTAACCACTACACCACCGCGCCGCCGCCAGAGCTTTTTATTTATTTATTTATTTATTTTTAATCAAAATGGGTGTGATAGCAGGAAAAACACTAACATGTGTGCGGGACAGGACCAGAGGTGAGAACCACTGTGTTAGAACATGAAAATGTCTAGGGTTGAGATCTACGCTTGCAGTAAAGGACAAGTACCACATGGGGTCACTCAATACCCAGCCAACTTCAAGAAGAATTATCCAGTGCCATCTTTTGTAATGAGAAATGTTCTTCCATAGGAGATCATGATGATGATGATGATAAATAATGGTGTGCCTTAAGTATTTCAGTACCACTGGAAATAAAAAACAAAAACAAAAAACTGGAACAATAATAAAAAAAACAACAACCCTACACTAGACATTACATGGGATTGGATTCCACCATTTATATATTTTTTTATTTCATATTTGCTTAATCCCCTAGTGAAGTTTAATCCTCTTTCTGCTGGCACACACACACACACACACACACACACACACACCGCTCAGACGTCTTTCACCCCTGCACCCATTATACAAGCTGCTTCATCACATCACCTTTCATCTTTTTTCTGCCCAAGGCCACAAACTAGTTGTAGTGAGTGTGTGATATGCTTATAACACTTATTATCCTACCCTTTAGATCTCATTAGTGAAGATGATGTGGGTCTTGTCCACACATCAAAAGTCCTACATTTGACTAGCCAGTCCTGCCTAACAGGTATTAAACGATATTGTACAAGTGGAATATTTAATGACGAACACTGAACACTACCTGATTTAAATGTCGTGCCTTAAGGAAACTCTGTGTGCACATACTTGCATTCTCCCACGTACCAGAGTGCTAATATTGTTTTATCCAAATCACTGGTGTACTGCTTTCATCATTGCAAACACATCATTGTTTGAACAGCTTGTACATTGTGAGTAATATGTAAATAATAAAAAAAAAAAAAAAAGTTTTTCTTTCCTTCACTGCTATTCAAAAGCTTGCGAGTAAATATACTGTAGCCTGAACCAGCACGACTTGACAAAGCACATGTTGACTTTTCTTACCCTTTCCAGAAGTGCTTCCTTGATGAATTTAACCATGCCTCTTCATTTATCCTGGATAGTCCAGCCTAATAGGGCTATTATGCCCCTCACTGGCCATGCTTAATCTCCACTTAAAGATGGCCTTTGGTGTGTTTAAGGGGTAGAGTCTATGAATAGTACTGTAAAGGAGATTTTTACAACTCTGAGTAAACATTGCATGTATGCTCCAACAAACAGCAGCACAATGTGTAGTTAAAAAAAGGGCTTTGGCTTACCCTGCTCATAACACTAAACCAACAGAGCGAGGAGCTCCTCGTTATGTTAAAGCCATGCACACATATAAACACCATAAGCTCGTAATGAGCGCATACAAACGCCTCTGCAAACAACTCAGAGCTCTGAATGACAGGTTGGAGGGTTTTCGGATACTTACGCTGAGGCTGGGTCACTGTACGGAGGAGCTTATTGGTCTAAAAGGTGCTCGAGTGTCGTGGTGGTACTACAGCTTGGATATATTTGTGAGATCACTGGGTAAAAAACTTGACCACCTGCTCATCGTCTATATGCTTTATCCTGTATACTATCCTCCTATCCCTGTATATAATCCTCCTATCCCAGGAGATTTAGGGCACGAGGTGGAGTACACCCTAGATAGGTTGGCAATCCATTGCAGGGCACACTCATTCACACACTATGAGCAATTAGCCTAATCTGCTTGGATTTGGACTATAGAAGGAAATCGATGCACCCAGAGGAAACCCACCAAGCACGAGGAGAACATACACACAGACCTGATGCAGGAATCGAACCCGGAACCTGGAGGTTCAAGGTGACAGTGATAACCACTAAGCCACAACGTTGTTGTTTTTTTGTCGGATGCATTCGGTCAAATAAGTGTAGATTGGGTTTGAGAACCATGACTGCAGTCGGTTAATGTGATGAAATCAGGAATAGAGTATGTTGGAATTGACAGGATTGAGGCAAACTATTAGAAAAAGATGGATCGTATCATATGATGTGGAGGGATCTTTCCAAGTTTCTTGTCCTCACCGGTGGATTCAGTTTATTTTTTAGGTTTAATAGAAATATGAGTATGAGATCTGCATTGACACAATCGGATTTCCAGGATGAGGTTATTGTTTGCCAAGTAGGCAGCATAACCAAATATTAAGAAAGAAATGATACATAAAAGAATTTTTTTTTGTCCAGGAAGCTTATCTGATTTATTTTCCATACTGCTGTCTTTCACAGAAACTTGTCTGTTCTTGATGATACAGTTGAGGTTTATTTATTTATTTTTAAACGAAGCTATAACTTTTCATATACGTTACATCTATTGTACAGTACGCATACTGTATACTAGCCTGGCCTGAGGTGGCCTTTCTTATAAGGCAAACGTTACCAGCTTTACCACCATACTGTATATGAATAATATGAGCTTCAAAAAATGCATTTTTTTATACTGTAGACAGATAAAGGCAGAAGAAAACAAACCAAAAAAAAAAGGAACAGTTCATGACTGTCATAGTGAATGGTGTGTAATGGTGTGTACTCTTGTTTCATAGCCTTACAATCAGTTTCCAACAGATGAGAGATGAACTGAAGGGAAAGAGAGCTTAGTGGTGGACGGAGAAGCTATTCCTTCTTCAGACAGGCCCGGGGGACTGAGGATAAGGATGGAAGGATGGAGATTTGTTCTACTCTCTGTTATCACAGACAACAGTGAGATGATCCCTACAGTCAATACAGAATGAGCAGGAAGATGTTGACTCTCTGTCTAATCCATCATGCCTGCTAGGAGAGCCATTGTTACCAATGAGATATCACATAGGTTTACTTCTCTGACATATTACAGAAAAAAGAATTCTCAGTAATCATTACCCATACTGCTTTTTTTTAAGAACATAAAGGATTCAAATCACCTCTAATTTAATTTTATTTAATCGAAAGCATTGCTCTGACTTTACATAAGTCATAACCTTTATTTCTGTTGCATGGCTCACTTGCTCTTGTGGTCAAACTTGAACAATGAACAAGGATACAGTAGCTTTAAAAAAAATATAGATTTTTTTTTGCCAGCTTGTACAATCATAAATATAAAAAAGTACATCATAAATATAAAAAAAAATGGAAACATTATAACATTAAAACCACCTAGGATTTGGGTTACTCTTGTACCACTGGGGCAGCTTTGACCCATCAGGGCTTTGATGGACCCATCAGGGCCCAAGTCCTCTTGGGGTGGGCATACCTAGTACCAATGGATGCTTTTGCAGTGGATCAACTGGGTGCTGTCGGGCACAGGGTGATCGGACATGTTTGTCCAGCGCATCACATGGGTACTCGATAGGATTGCAATCTGGGGAGTTTGGAGGTTGCGTCAGTGACCTTTGGCTCTTTGCCCACTGGGCCCCATGTGTGGCAGGCTAATAGATGTTCTGGCACCATGTTCTCTTCTTACCAGCATTGACTTATTCTGTGATTTGTACTGTACTGACGTTTCTGTGGGATCATACCAGACGGGTTGACTTTTGGTCCCGGTGGCCGTGAACCTGTCACCAGTGTACTGGTGCAGTATATAACCGGTGATCAGTGGTGTTCAGTTCACTTGGCACTTGCAGTCTGTATCTGAATGAACTGTATATATTCACTGTATATTGAACACATTATGCAGCCGTTCAAGTCTATTATCTTTCTTACAAGTAGTAACATATTTTTATCTTCTGCTCCAAGAAAGAAAAGATGGTGTGAAAGTTGTGATTTTTTTAAAGTTTTTTTTTTTTTTTTTTTGTGATCTGTAACTTGTTCTGTCCACCAGAGGGAAGCAAACACAGAGCACGCTTTGTAAGATAAGGCTAAAAAAAAAAAAGAATTATTATTTAATTATTTTCATCTGAATTGCAAATAATTATAGTGTATAACTTTATAGTAACTGTAGCAGGTTATTCACTCCCTACTACACCGAGCATGTCAACACTTCCACTTCTGTTTTACAGTTTTTCATTACGACCATGCAGTGTAGGCAGTTGTCAAAATCATTCCCAGCCCCCTCTCTCTCCGTTTTTTAAAAATAAAAAAAGACAGAGTGGTGTGCAATGCCAGAGGCGAAGTGTGACTCACCTGTGCAAACAGATCTGCAGGACCGGTTTTAAATCCGCCATACTGTTTCTCCCTAACCGACTCCCTCCTGTATCCGAAACTGCCTCTTACAGTACTAACCACAATATGTGACCAACTTTCTCCTTATAATAACACTTTATAGAGGTTACTCTGGTCATAACCTTATGGATACTGCAATAAAGATGATAAAGCCTCTATAGGCCATGTCGATTGATAAGATCAGTCAATCTCACAGTGCGTAAATAAACACTCTCGGCATCTTCTTTACAGGGTAAATACGGGATCTTCTGAGCATGGAAATGCTTTATGAACCAGGATGCTGAACACGGGAACTGCTGTATCCGCTTTTTATTTGTGTGTTTGTTTGTTTAATCCTCTCCCGACAGACCATACGGATGTCTCATGGCTTTCCAGGTCACCTGAAAAAAATTGCCAGTAATCGCAGGTGCATTCTTCTCCTGTCATTATCAGTACTATAAAGGCACACTGCTGTTGAATTCTCAATAGTCTCAATAGTTCTGTCTGCACAGGAATGTTTACATTCTACTTAATATGATATCATTTCTATAGTAGTAATCTATTCACAGGAAGGCATGTGATATATGTTTGATCATCATAAACAGATTAAATACCTGTTGTTATTTAACAAAGAAAAACATATAATCCTTGCTATAGTTAAATGAGATTTAAAAGTCTCTAGTATGAGCAAGTTTTCTTCATCAGGACAACATACTTGGCACTTTCTTAGTAATATGATATGCTGCATAAGAAATTCTTATTAACTTTAAATGGAAGAAATAAAGCATGGCTATGAAGAGCTGCAGCACATCAAAGTTATCAGTTGAGAAATGTACTTGCTTTGGATCTATTCACTATCATCACTTAATGCAATTTGGTTAAAAAGGTGATAAAAAGTATGACATTTGACAGTACTGTGCAAAAATCTGTAGCCAACACAACTGTCTTATCTTAGGCATATTGAAATCTAAGTCAAATTAAGACAATAGGAACAAATGTTATAATGTGACAAGCTAGATACAGCTTAAAAATCTTTATTTCTTATTTTTTATGTAACAATTTCAGCAGCAACCTCGTTTCCCCTCTCGTCTGTTCCAACCACTCTGCATTCAGCATCAGTAATACAGTGCAACCTCGGATTACGAGCATAATTCGTTCCGGGAGGGCTCGTATTCTCATATACCTTTAAAAAAAAGGTACAAAATAAATCCTGACAGATAAGTGTTTCCGTGTATGCATGCATAATTTGACACTGTGCCAGTTTACACACCCTCTCTCTCTCTTGCCTTTAGTGTGTGTAAAGGCGCGCACGAGAGAGAGATAGAGTGTGGCACGGTGTCAAATTATGCGCACACACACGTGTGTTATACGAAACAGTACACGTGCTGTACACACACGCATACAGACGCAAAATAAAATATGTTTTACACACACATGGTCACAGTGTTATAGTAAACAGTACACACGTGCACGGATGTTGATTATACCAGTAAGAGACGAGCTCTAAGACCCGGCAGGGGAGACGATTACCCACAATTCCGCAGTGCAAGAGAGAGAAAAAACGTTGGCTCAGTTGTGATGACGTGATGTTCGGCGTCAAACAAGAAGCGCATACGTGATACATGATACTTGGTACTCGTAAACCAAGACAACGCTCGTTTTCCAAGTCAAAATTGATTTAACTTCTTTGCTCGTCTTGCGGAACACTCGTAAACCGCGTTACTCGTAACCTGAGGTTCCACTGTGTACTTTACTAATCACCTGCCGGCTCATCTGTCATCATTTGCACCTGTTTCTCACTAGTTCATGCCTTTACACAGTAATGTATCTTTTATTATTTAATAGATAAAATGAATAAAACACTTCATGGTGCACTGTTATTAGAAAATAATCAACTCAAGTTTCCCTATCTCTGATTATTTTCCTGCCTCTTACGTGCTTTATCATATTTTTCATATTACCACATTATAACTTATAAAGTAATGTATGTAGTGCATCAACTCAAACATTCACTGCAATGCTCGAAAGCTGGATAAAACTACACATGTAATAAGATTCTCTCTCGTATGTCTTGTTTTTTTCGTATTGCCTTTATTTTTAATGATTTGTATGTTATATTTCCCTACAGTCAACAGAATGACCTATTTTTACCCTATTCTTTTTCTTCTTCAGTTTGGAGCAACCAGGATTTCTGGTGCTGGAGAGAGATTTAGAAAAGCCCTCTGTATTTCCTTTAACTGTTTGCACTCCTTTCAGCAGATTATACTCTTTAATAGAATGTGTCTTTTAAACCAACGGTTAAACATAGTCTAAACGGACACACGTTTCTTTGTTTACTAGTTTTACTCAAATCAACTTGATCTATTTTGGATCTATTCAAAGCCTGCAGTTTTTTTTTTATTAATGCATTCAAATATCATTCTTCTGATCAAAAGGTTCAGGAAACCTGTTTTATCTGTAATGGTCTCTTGCCTCAGTGGAATGAGGAAAGCAGTCTGAAACTCTGCCCGCCTCCTTAAACCTGTGCGTGTATGGAGGATTTTGATGTGGTGGTGGACAATGGGCGATTTAGAGATTTCCTGTCGTAGAGTGTCATATGATTTGTCCTCGGGCCATCTTGCTTAAGAAGTCTTTGTCGCTGCTTCACTGTGCTGGAAACTATACTTCCCATAGTTTCTTTGTGCCACCTGTTGAATGCTGGGATTGCAAGCCTTTTGTGCTATGATTTACACAGGTAGTGCTCGGGCTCCGGTGACCTATGCTTGATGTGAGCGAAGTCACCTGTGCATCGGATATGGCCAAACTCGCTTTTAGTGCTTCTCGCTGACAGAGAAGTGTGCATTGTGAGGGACAGGGCCTTTTGTCTGCTACCACAAAGAGTAAATTTCAAACATCCATTTGCGCTCCTGGTGTGACTTAAAGGGCACGGACATAAAATTACAGCAAAAAGAATGTGATTGGACAATCGCTCTTGCCCCCTTTCCAAAGCCAGTCCGATTTGCGTGCACATAAAAGACTGGAGCTATTAAAGCAGCACGGTTAAGGGCTATATTAAGGAGGGCACACAAAAGCGCAAATGGTGGCAGTAGCAGAAGCCAAAAGGCTGCAGGCACGGTTCTCTGGTTAATCAGTGAGATAGAGATGTGAATGAGATCTTCGCTATGTTCTCATGGTGGGGTGTTACATTCTGTAGTTCAGGCATGCCGTTTATTTCCTGCATGTCAGTATCCTCGTTCTCTCTTGAGTGGATTAGACATGACAGCAGATGAGCAAAAGTGACACCGAGTATGCTATCATTATCTGTCAACAAACTGCAGCCTGTACAGTAGTGTGTGCGTGTGTGTGGATACAATAAAGAAAGACTTTTTTTATCTAAGAAATAGAGAAAGAAAGAAACAAACAAAGAAAGAAGGACACATGAGAAAAACAAGGCCTATTGAGAAGACATCAAACAGCACTCTTGGGGCCAGCAGGACTGGTTTTCTACACTTCCTCCATCCAAACCACAGCGGCACACTCATCTCCTTACTTCAGTCATTCCCCAATCACACTACTGTCTTTCATATGCATCATTACTTCTAAAAAAAAGTAGAGTGTAGGTCTTCTCTCCAGTGTTGATTTAACATTTTCAGAGTTTATTTGAGTCCAACTGGACTCACATAAACACTGCGTTGTGTTAATTCAACACTGGGAAAGTTGCTGCATAGGGTTCCTTTGTACAGTTGCTTTCATTCTCATATGGGAACGCTGGGTGGTCATCAGACCTCCTCCAGGTTAGCTGGGAGCTGTCTTTGATGTGGGAGTTCTGTTTGTGTTTATTGGGAACCATTTATTCTCTCCCTGCGTTCACAAAGCCTGCCCTTCTTCCTCTAGTTGGGGTGGCGTAGTAAAACAATCACAGAGTTTGTCTAAATGATTTGGCTTGATCATACTTTAAAGAAATGACATACTCATTCATTCATTCATTCATTCATTTTCTATACCGCTTAATCCTGTGTTCAGGGTCGCGGGGACCTGGAGCCTATCCCAGGAGACTTCGGGCACTAGGCGGGGTACACCCTGGACAGGGTGCCAATCCATCGCAGGGCACACACACATACACACACTCACACACCCAATCACACACTACGGGCAATTTGGGAACGCCAATTAGCCTAACCTGCATATCTTTGGACTGTGGGAGGAAACCGGAGTACCCGGAGGTAACCCACCAAGCACGGGGAGAACATGCAAACTCCATGCACACAGAGACGGGAATCGAGCCTGGCCGGGGAATCGAACCCAGATCTTGGAGGTGCAAGGCGACAGTGCTAACCACTACACCACCGTGCCGCCTAAATGACATACTGTATTGCTGAAAACACCTGATCACTGAACTTCTTGTTCTTCTTGAAAAGGATTTCTAAATATTGGCAAAGGGTACATTTTCCAAAAAAAAAAAAAAAAAAAAAAAAAAAAAGAATTTCAGTACATTTTTTATATTTTTAGTACTTGAATACTGAGGAAGTATAGTTTTATAGTATTGTGGTGTTTTACCATAACCAGCGTTGCTTGATCAGGGATGTTGGGGTATGTGGTTGGATTGGTGCTCTCACTTCTTTGGACGGTTAAATGATGCAAAAACTGTACACTGGAACCTGATAGTACTGACTGGCAAAATAATTATCATTACTATTCATTTTGCATTTATTTGTAAAGTGTTATCAATCCATGCATTATCTATACTAATTATCTTGTGTAGGGTCTTCGTGGGACTTCTCGGAGAACTCAGGGCACAAAGCAGGGTACACCTTGGAGGGGTGGCAGTACATTACACGCCACACACGTTCACACACATAGCCAATCATAAACTATGGCTAATGTACACACATCAATCAGCCTTTGGAGTGAAGGAGGAAACCAGAGAACCCAGAGGAAATCCAACAAGCAGAGGGAGAACATGCACACTCAACACACAGACCATGAGAACTAGAACATGTGACCTTCAACTTTCACTGTAATAAACTTGTCCGAGAGACACTACTCACACATATCCTCTACACTGCCCTTATGTTTCATTCAATACCTTGTACATATACATGCACACAGAGGTGGAAAGTAACTAATTACATTTACTCGCATTACTGTAATTGAGTAGCTTTTTTGTGTATTTCTACTTTTTAAAGTAGTTTTAAAAATCTGTAATTTTACTTTTACTTAAGTATGTTTTGTTTGAAGTATTGTAATTCGCTACATTTTAAATCATATTCGCTACTGAGTAAAAAATAAATGAATGAAAATGATAAAATAATAAAAATATTATGCTTTATAAATAGGCGGCACGGTGGTGTAGTGGTTAGCACTGTCGCCTTGCACCTCCAGGGTCCGGGTTCGATTCCCCGGCCAGGCTCGATTCCCGTCTCTGTGTGCATGGAGTTTGCATGTTCTCCGCGTGCTTGGTGGGTTTCCTCCGGGTACTCCGGTTTCCTCCCACAGTCCAAAGATATGCCGGTTAGGCTAATTGGCGTTCCTAAAAAAAAATTGCCCGTAGTGTGTGATTGGGTGTGTGAGTGTGTGTATGTGTGTGTGCCCTGCGATGGATTGGCACCCTGTCCAGGGTGTACCCCGCCTAGTGCCCGAAATCTCCTGGGATAGGCTCCAGGTCCCCCGCGACCCTGAACACAGGATTAAGCGGTATAGAAGATGAATGAATGAATGCTTTATAACTGCTCCGTTGCGCCACGTGTGTGTCTCATGTCCTGGTCACGCCAGACTCCACTCCAGGTTTTCTGACATCGGCATCTTCCTGACCTTCCACATGGTCGCTTCCGCCTTGAGAGTGACGTCATCGACTTGCGCGACCATATTAAAACCGGAGAGAGACGCGGGAAAGATGAAAGAGGTTGTGATTTTGGCGTTTTGATATTTAGTTGTGTATTCTGGTTTGACTTTTTGCCTCCAATTGACTTTGATTATTGCTTTGTCCCTTTGGTTTGGTTGGTCTTTGTATATATTTGTAGATAATTTCATTGTTTTTGGTTTAGGGAGGCCGGGAAGGTACCTGCATTTTTGTTTGTGTTTTTTTTTTTTTTGCAGGTAATCTAGCTACTAAATATAAATACCATTTTGTTTATTATTTTGGCCTGAGTCCATCCTGAATCTGATCCTCCTCCTCCTCCAGGGGGGTGTTCTTCGTACGTCGCTAACTCAGTTAGCTGGATTTGATTGTTGTGGATTTGTCCTGATCTTGGATTGTTTCGTTCTTCGATGCTCATCTCGCATTTGCTGTCATAGCAACATGTCCGTAAGCTTGAACCTGCTCGGTAGCAGGTTTATTTCATGTAAACAGGATTAAGGCTGCGCTCCTGCCGGGTTATGATTGGTTGAAATGGTGAGGTCACATCTGATTGGTTAAAGAGCGCTGACGTGGACTGACTCACGTGGGGAAAGAAAAGTATCTTGCATATATATATATATAATTGATATCAAATATTATATTAGAACATAAATTAATAGGTTTTTTATTATTATAATAAACTCTAGGCACGAGACAGACCTCAAGACCATTAATTCAAATTCTTGTATAATGTTTATTTTGTAACACATTTATTTTTCAGGGGTTCGTTATGAATATATATATAAAATAAAAATATTTTTTTTATAATTAAAAATTGGACAAAACTAATTTTATTATAAAGTAAACAATATAAAAGTATACATGTTTTTGAAAAAAAATTCATATTTCTATTATTCCATATATTTATTTTCATATTTCTTATTTTATTTTATTTTCTCATGTAATTTGTAAACCATATGCGCATATTATGTTCTAATATAATATTTGATAGCGATTATGTGTGTGTGTGTGTGTGTGTGGGGAGGAGGGGGAATCCATGGCAGGGAAGCATTTCAGCGCATAACACGTGGGGGGGGGGGGGGGGCATTTCAGCACATAACAGGTGTTACAAAAAAATTGAGCTTGTGCTTTTGTCATTTCGTCATTATTTCATCAGTTAATGATTGGATCTAGTTCTTTCTGCCATATACCACCATTTCCATACAGTTTAAAATAGAACCCTGAACCATTCTTTTGCTGTCTGGCCCTAGACTGGGACGTAACACCATATTTAAGTGACCACTTTGATTTTCAAGCACAAGAAAGACAACAGCTTTATTATGCAAAGGTGTTCCTTCAGTTAAAAACAACTAGTTTGAGATTTATATCTGCTCATCTTTTTTGAACTACTGTATGCTAGAATGCCTCATCCCACCCCCGCTGTTAAAAAAATATAAATAAAAAAGTAACTCGGTAACTTTTACTCTGAGTACATTTTTTAATGAGCTACTTTTTACTTTTACTTGAGTAGATTTTTATAATGGTAACTTTACTTGTACTTAAGTAAAATTTCACTGAAGTAACAGTACTTGTACTTGAGTACAAAATTTTATTACTCTTTCCACCTCTGCATGCACATTACATCTTGTTGTTTCAATGCTATTTCATCTGTCACGGGTAATTTCCCTTAGTGTTAAAATATTCCTGTAGTTTTTTTTACTTACTGGGGAATTACAACTGTTCAACTGTAATCATTACTGTGTAAAAACAACATGCGTAGGCTTAATTATAATGTTTACACTTTTGCCAAATGACTGATGCCAATGCACTCATAAAGAACACTTGCATGTCAAGTCAAGTGCCTTTTATTGTAGTTCATCCATTTTAACCTGTGTACTCTTGAAAGAAATGTGGTTGCTTTAGGAGACGCAGACACAATGCAGTGGCACGCTACACAGTGCAAATACAGGACAGTGTGAGATGAGTGCAAAAGACTTGCTAAGAATACTCAGGACAAAAACATTCCCAGGAAGTGCAGAACTGAATAGAATGTACACGGTGCACTGAAATGTGCTATTGTCTGTGAAGTGTAGACTTTGTGATATTGCGTAATTTAATTAGACACGGTCGAATCAAGATGAAAGACAAAAATTAAAAGGAAGATTGATGGTAAATAGCAGGATCGTGCATTGTCTCTAAAGGCACAGTACATCCCATGAGGTAGTGCTCTAATTTTAAAGTGCAATCAGCTGACGGTGTACTTTAATATGTGAGGAATGAGGACTTCAGCACATGCTGTTCTCTGAAAATAATCCATTTTTTTCATGCCAGGGTGGAGAAATTACCACGTATGTCCAAGAGACAAATAACACTTATACTTTAAAGAGCAATAAACAGCCATCTTGTTAAGATCTTCTCTTTTTTTCTCACTTTCGAGCAAACAAAACACAGCTTGCCGTGTTACCGAGAACTGGAAACTTCTCAGTCTGACACCTGAGCCTGTTAAATACAGTTTTTCAACTTGTATATGACTTGAATACCTTTACATGATCGTTTCCTTAAAAACACATTTGAATGAGCACGTCGATACACACATATTGTTTACATTTTAGTCCAGGATGTAATGTCAGGGCCATGCTGGTTTAGAAAATTAATCACACCCGTTGACAGTGTTATGGTATAAAACTCATTATTTTTAACAATGAAAAAACTAGCGCTTCAGCACCAGATTGAACACATCTAATTAAACTCTTTTTAAGCACTATGAGCATAGAACTAGTGGACAGATCCTTTTTCAAACCCATTGTGAGAAGGATCAGCAGTATCTACTGATTATCCGTGAGAGAAACATGACTAGTACTTACATAATGCATCCTCCTGTGACACGGTATTATGTCAGCTAGTGCAAAATCCTCAGAGGCGATACTGCTTTGTCTCGCTTCTAACATCTGTTCATATTTCACTTTTTTATTCTGCTCTTTCCTCTTTCTCACCCTTTTCTCTCTCATATTTTACATACAAATAGATACAACTTTAAACCTCCACATAATTCCAAAAGCATTTTCACCCCTCGTAATAGATTACAGTATTAAAGGCTTCAGAAATGATGCCTCAGAAATTGACGTTTCATTTTTCTTTAATAATCTCAAACTGACTTAAAACCATTTGCATAGTTTTAATTAAGGTATTGTCTTGAACCTGCAGGGCAGAATACATAGTGTATAGTCGGTGGAGCTGTTAGCTTGTCAGTGTGATTCCTGTGGTATTAGCAACAGACCCTAGCCAGCACTGAAATAAAAATAATGTACTGTCAGTTATCACGAAATTATGGCTAATTAGCTAACACGTTTTCATCTACGGGAACATGCTAAGGTTATTTAACCCTTCCCTTATTCCTTTTTAAAAGTCAACGTAAACTGATCTTTACGGTTCTGTATTTTACCATTCACACTGTAAACCCACTCTCCGGAGTTTCACTCCCCTTACAAACATGCCATTTCAGTGTCTATGTAAACGAGTTACTGTCAAACCCCACCCTGCTAGAGAACCGCATGATATGTGTGGTATTAGCAATGGAAAACAGCACTGAAATAAAAATAATGTACTGTCAGTTATCATGAGATTAGCTGATTAGCTAACATGATTTCACCTACAGGAACCTGCTAAGATTATCTATGTAAATGAGCTACCATCAACCCCCATCCTGCCAGAGAACAGCAAAGCTAAGCAACAAGCTGGGGGGCGGGGGTATCTTTTTATACGGGACAACATGTGTGTCCTTTAAATCAGCCTTTGATTGTTGTAAATAATATGGCTTTATTAAACTCTAACCCAAAAATGGTAAATAGTAATGGTTTTTTTTAAAAATAAAAATCTTGAAAAAATTTTTTTTACACAAAACATTTGTTGCCCTGCGATGGATTGGCACCCTGTCCAGGGTGTACCCCGCCTAGTGCCCGAAGTCTCCTGGGATAGGCTCCAGGTCCCCCTGAACACAGGATTAAGCGGTATAGAAAATGAATGAATGAATGAATGAAAACATTTGTAGTGCTTAACAAATGGTTAAAAACTGGTCTGCGTCATATTTTTCTTTTAAATATCTGCATTCTTATAATAAAATATCTTGATTATTAAATAAGCCATATTTTCACTTCAGAAGTTTTAAGCTATGTGACACTGAATGCATAAAAAAGATTAGCTCCACAAGTCTTATAATTCTTCATGCAATTCAGACAGGACGTTAAAAAGAACTTAAAAAGACCTGCAAAATGGCATCTCAAAGCGGATAAAAATAGCACCGTGCACAACATGCACAAGAGTTTCTATAGGATTAACCTAAACTCTTTAGAGGCTCACTTGGGTTGTACAAGATCTCCTTAATATATAATTAGAAGCGTAAGAGGTGAAATGATATTGCGGTTGACAAATGGCTCTGATCAAAGCAACCACATACTTATGTAGGGAGGTGCGGCAAACGATCTGCGCTTCCATCACTCTCTTATTGCTTACTTTGGAATTTCTGGTTCATGTTAGTGTGACTCACACACACTCACTGTTTAGTCTTGCAGAACTGCAGGGGATTGTCACTTCTGGAGCTGTCAGGCGGCTCTGCAAGTCTGGGCCATGACAGGTGCGTGTGAGTGTGTGTGTCTAGGAGGGAGTTCCTAGATAAAGGCAGTCTGTCAGGTTTATCTGTAGCACACCGTAATGTGCTTGTTAAACAGGAGACGCTGAGGGGGTCACTCTCCACCGCTGTCTGCTCCGAGCCACTAACTCTGTGTTAGAGTAATTGATTGCTGACTTTCTCTTTAGCGGACACAGTTTGAGATAAGGCCCGCTCTTTCCAGGAAAGAACGAGTCGGGACTGACCAATCAATGAAGAGGAAACCGCTCTCTATCCGTTTAGCACGGCTAGCAATACAGTACAGTTGGACGCCAACCGTACTAACTTACACAGACTGAAAACTAGAAGGAGATAGAAATCTAAAGACGGATTATGTTTATCATGCTTTGCAGCTGGGTCAAAGAAGCAAAGCCACAGAGGAAGTCTTAGATGATGCATAATACTGGTTTCATATTACACGTTTCAAACGAAACATTTGCAAGCAGAGATGGAATTACAGTCTATGTGAGTGCAGATGCACCAGTTGATATTCTAACCATGGGTTGTCCCATAATACTTCTATGCAAATTCGCTCATTGGCATTACAATCGATACCAAAAACACAATGCGAACAACTGACAAGTCAAGATATTAGCGATACGAGATACTTTTCCTGGCTAATACACCCAAGCTTGATATGTTTCTGTGTCATCTTGCTGTGTATTTTGAGGCCTTATGTGTGTGTACTCAGACCTCAGGGTTTTTAGAAGGTGATGGTGTTGACAGAGCAATGGCCTCGGGGAGGAACTTGGAGGTAATTATAAGTGACATGGTGTAGTCAAGCTGAACAGTGCTGGGGATGGAGTACCTGTCTATCCTTCACATACCGGGCCCTCATCCAGACCACTCCAGAACACACACCTCTCTCTCTCTCACTCTCTCTCTCTGTATCACTTTCAAGCTCAAATTTCAATCCAATCCAGCTTGGCATGAAACAAATGTATTAACTGGAAACTTGCTACTACTACTACTCCTACTACTACCACCACCATTACTGCTACTATTGTACTACTACGACTAATGATGATAATAATAATAATAATATGTACACTACCATTCAAAAGTTTGGGGTAACTTTCTAACTCCATGATGGTTCCTGATTTTTATTTCATTCTACATTGTAAAGGAATGCTGAAGGCATCCAAAAAAATGCATTAATCTCCTTTGAACAGTTGATA
Source organism: Channallabes apus (assembly GCA_030522415.1). Taxonomy (NCBI): domain Eukaryota; kingdom Metazoa; phylum Chordata; class Actinopteri; order Siluriformes; family Clariidae; genus Channallabes; species Channallabes apus. The sequence continues at coordinate 16,594,356 of CM060108.1, read as the reverse complement.
TTGAGATGTTTCTGCTACTTCTGCTCTGTAAAGACTTCATAACGCCTCTAATCTGAGGTTCTGTTAATTGGTGATTTTTCAGGCTGATAACTCTAAATGAACTTCTCGTCTGCGGCAGAGGTAGGTTTTGGTCTCGTCCTCCTGAGACGGCCTTCATAAGAGCCAGTTTCATTATGGTGCCTGACGGATTTTGCAAATGCACTTGACAATACTGTTCTTGCAAGAACTATTACAGAAAGGCCGACCTCTGTGTCTTAAAATAACAACTAACTGTTGTTTTTGTTGTTGTTACGTACAGTAATTACCTAATTCTATAGGTGTTATTTTATAGTTTTGAAATCCCCAGTACTGTTGTAGAATGTAGAAAATAAATCACTAAATAAAAACAAAGAAATTTGCAAGTGACCCCAAACTTTTGAACCGTAGTGTATATATACATATACACTACGGTTCAAAAGTTTGGGGTCACTTGCAAATTTCTTTGTTTTTATATTTTTATAAAAAAAAATATATATATATATATATATATATATTCATTCATTCATCTTCTATACCGCTTTATCCTCTATTCAGGGTCACGGGGGACCTGGAGCCTATCCCAGGAGACTTCGGGCACAAGGCAGGGTACACCCTGGACAGGGTGCCAATCCATCGCAGGGCACACTCACATACACACATTCACACACTCATTCACACACTACGGTCAATTTGGGAACACCAATTAGCCTAACCTGCATATCTTTGGACTGTGGGAGGAAACCGGAGTACCCGGAGGAAACCCACCAAGCACGGGGAGAACATGCACACAGAGACGGGAATCGAGCCTGGCCGGGGAATCGAACCCAGACCCTGGAGGTGCAAGGCGACGGTGCTAACCACTACACCACCGTGCCGCCATATATATATATATATATATATATATATATATATATTTTTTTTTACATTATCCTTCTGACTATGTACGTTCTCTCCAGGTTTTCCCAGTATATTGACTATATAAGTCAATATACAGACTGACAGACTCTAAACGGCCCCCAGGTGGTAAAGAGTGTGTGAGTGTGTGTTGACCTGATGGTCTGCAAAGAACCTGTACAAAAATACTATAGTTTACACTGTATCTTACTATAGTAGACTGTAGTATTTACTGTAGCAACCTTCCTACATCCTGTAGTATACCATAGTGTTTACTAACTCACTACAGCCTTGAATGGGTTCCACTCAGACCCTAACCAGGATAAAGTGGTTACTCAAGATGAATGAATGAATGATGAATGAATGAATGAATGGATGAATGGAACCCTGGGCATTTTGAGATCGACGTAATAAAGCCCAGTGAAATAAGCCAAGAAAAAAAGTTTACACAATTTGTTTGTTTGTACAACTATCGTGTACATTTTTGACAGTTATCACTGTCACCTCACACTTTCAGGGTCTGGGTTCAATTCCTGCCTGTATGCATGGAGTTTGCATATTCTCTTCGTGCTTGGTGGGTTAGTTTAATTTGTGTTCCCATATTGCTCATAGTGTGTGAATGAGTATATGTATGTGCCATGTGATGGATTGCCACCCCATCCAGGGTATACCCTCTCTTGTGCCTCCCGTGATAGGCTTCAGGCCCCCTTGACCCTGTATGCAGGGTAAAGATGATGATGAGTATCCCTGTCTCAACCTTTAGGGATTGGAATGTCTAAAGTTAATTTTGATTTCATTTATACTAATAGGAAAGTTATGGGGGCGTTGCAGTGGCTTAGTTTGCATGTTTTACCAGTGCTTGGTGGGTTTCCTTCAGGTGCTCCAGACAATCTAAAGACATGCGCGGTGTACATTTTCAAATTGCCAGTAGGTCATGAATTGGCCATTGCCATCCCCGGTGCGACCCTTCACAGGAAAAGCTGTATAGATAATGGATTGATGGATTGAAAGTTACAGTAAACCTGCATCTTTTAACTGCACCCTAACCCTACCCTTAGCCAAACATAATTTTCAAATGTTGTACCAAAGCTGTTTCTAAACATTTCTAACTTTTTTTAAAAAAATCTTTAGCATATCTCTCTCCGCACACCCTCTCTCACTTTCTATTTCTCTCTTTCTCTCTCTCTCTCCACAAAGGAGTTAACATGTTCTCTAAGAGCAACATGCACATGATCTTATCATCAGCAGGTGTTTCTTTATTAAACAAATTGGATCTCTTAGAATATTATCTTGTGTTGTGAAGTTCAGGTGAAACAGCGTGTGAGGGTTGTGAGCCACACAAACGGCGCCATATTCCTCTCCATCCACCTCTCTAGCACTGCCTAGAGGCTTTGAGTTTCCGCGTGAATGCACTTCAAATAAATAACATTCAGTGTATAATCAAGTACTGGCACCTTTATGTTCAAGTAAGAGTGACACCAAAGTAAAAATGCGCATTAGACATCTGGCCTGGATCTTTGACAAACCACAAATAGACAAGGAATGTCTCTTGGTCGACATCATTGTCAGTTGTACAAAAGATGCAATAATAGAGTAAAAATGGTGGTATTATTAATCAGAGATGTGTAAAGTGACACTCAAATGCAGCGCTGGTATGATTAAAACAGCTCCTTTCAGAGCCAAGGAGCGCATCTGTGTTATGGTAGAATTATACTTTATTCAGGTTTTGCCATGAGTGTCAAGGTGTTCTGAGTCGTGACTACAGCAGTCTTGTCCTGACATCTAAAGGGATTTTGGGACATGTTTTGCTGACTAAGAGTTAGCATAAATTAAATTAATCCTCCTATGATAACTACCTGTCAAAAACATCCTTTTCGGTTCGGGATCGGAACGGGACTCTAATTAGGAGCTAACGTCTGTGACCTGAATGTTTCTTATGTCGCTTCATAGATTTCTTTTCAGCTATAGTTAAACATTTCAGTCAGTTATTAATAGACATTCAGTGTCACTGGCATACATTAGCTTGAATAGTTCTGGCAGCGGACCAATCTACACCACTGGTTTTTCAGCAGTTAGTGAATAAACATACAGTACAGTACTGTGCAAAAGTCTAGAGCCCCAGTAATTTATTTATATTTTGCTTCCAAAGAGCCATACTTGCTTGTATTTCTTATTGTAGTCTCAAGGTTTAGGTTTTTTTTTTGGATCTTTGGCACATTTTTGACTCTCATTTTCAGTCCAGTATCAGTTCCTGATCAGTTTCAGAGGGTTTTTTGTTGGTTTTGTTAAGTCTAAGAATCATTAAAGCATAAAAAAAAAAAATCTAACATAAGACATACACATAAACATAAACAACCAATTTTTAAATTGTATCTTTCGCCACTTTACAGCCTGTTACAGTGAAACATGTGTTCCCGTTTCTTTAATTGAATCTGTATCATTTAATTTGGCTTAATATGAAATGAATATGAAGACTTTACAAATACAATATTGTGCAAAGTGAGAGAAAAGGTAAAACATCCTGGACACTGTGCAACAATATGGATATGATAAGCAAATACGATTCAAATTAACATTGCAATAACATTCTGAAACTTAAATTGTTGATTAAACTAATAAAGCATATGTTCATATAAGCCAACTAAATTAGCCGCTTCAATTTAATTACAATCATCCAGTGTGTGTGTGTGTGTGTGTGAATCTTGTGCCTAATTTCATTGTGGCCCATTTCCACTCGTCACTTGGGCGCTCCCACATCAAGGTCACAGCTAAGACCCAGGGAGCCCAAAGGGCGTAACACATCCTCAGTGGAATGCGCTATCCACCTGCTTCTGATTGCATGAGATCACAGATTCCTGTGATTGGTGAGTGTGGCTATGATTGATGTGGGAGTACAAGTATGCCACCCCGCCCTACTGAGAGCACAACCAATCTGCTCCCTAGACTAATGGCTGTAGCGTCAGCCAGGGCTTGGCCTCAAGCTCATGCTAATTTACAGGGGTCTAGTGTCACTGCTTATGCTTGTTTTCTGCCTATGTTGGAGTTCATTCATTCATCTTCTATACCGATTTATCCTTCTATTCAGGGTCGCAGGGGACCTGGAGCCTATCCCAGGAGGCTTAGGGCACAAGGCGGGGTACACCGTGGACAGGGTGCCAATCCATCGCAGGGCACACACTCATACGCACATTCATATCTTTGGACTGTGGGAGGAAACCGGAGTACCCAGAGGAAACCCACCAAGCACGGGGAGAACATGCAAACTCCATGCACACAGAGACGGGAATCGAGCCTGGCCGGGGAATCGAACCCGGACCCTGGAGGTGCAAGGCGACAGTGCTCCTATGTTGGCGTGACTTATTTTATTTTTACACCACTGTGGACCCAGAGGAAACCAAAAATGCATGTGGAGAGCATACATACTTCATACACATAGACCAGGGGTGAGACTCAAACCTCCAACTTTCTTAGTAAAACGTTAAACATAACTATGAGCAAATCAAGTATGACACAATGTTCTTTAATGAATAACCATGAAATAGTTGTAGTATAGGAGAAACTAAAAACAAGGAAATTTTGTTTGCAGACATTTAAGGTGAAAACAGTAAGTAAACACACGTGTGCCAACTACTTAACAAGTAATATTGCAGATGAGCGGATGAGCAGTCATGTGAAGTGTTATGAACATCACCAAATCCTCAAACTCCTGGAATAGACCTGTTGGCTGTTTGTCTAGGAACGTCAGACCTACTTGTCCACTTTCACATGCAAAACAACAGTGAGATTCACAGCGAGATTCCGGTGCAACCACATGACTTGGTAATCACTCATGTTTATCTGTTTGTGCGCTCTCCGGCATCAAGATCTTGATCACCTCCATGGAAATGTCTGTCTGCGTTGACGGCTTTATCCACTGGTTAAACAACGGTTAACAATGCTAACCGAGAAGTGAATGCTGCCCTTTATCAGCAAGACAAGATGCTCCAGGTAGATTATATAAAGCCATCCAATGTCAGTCTTTTATGTGAAGCAAGTGGAATGCTCAGCTCATTGGTTAATCCGGCATGCAAATACTGAATTTCTAGACAGGATGTTGACAGACTGGACAACTTTCTCCTTGTAAACCGTGGTTAGTATAATAGTACTGTTTCCCTAAAGAGCATGTTGCTAATATTCTCTATTGTATGATGGGCATCAATCAAGGTAAACTTGAAATAAAAAATTTTTATTTTGTGCAGAATAATAGCTACACTAATGCACTTAAAGAAGTGTTTCACTAGTGCTGAGATAACATCTCCTTTTTTCAGTTTGCTGGAGCCATGATCGCACTGTCTGCTTCACATCTGTACTGCTGGCCTACCAGGAACTCCTTTAACAGAGCAAACATGTGGAAATGGCTTTGGGTGAGGTCAGTTGGTAACAAGGTATCCTTCAATTTTTTTGCTAAATATAAGGATGAACAGCCTTCTTTAAAACATTTGCAGTGTTCAAATGTTGAACCCCCCGTATAGTTTAGTTTAAATTCTCAAAATCAGAATAGTCGTTTAATAAACTACAGTCTCATCTGGAAGTTGTGAACAGAAAGCCCAATCCGGTGCAAGGAACAAGAGCTTTAAAGAGGTCTAGACTGTGAATTTTAAAGCTAAAATATATTTTTATTACGACACTATGGTAGCTAATTTTTATCCCTGACCTTCAGTGTTGGGTTTGTAGTTTCTCAAACTGTCAGGCTTAAATATAGTGTCCACAGGAGGGTGCTGTCTCCACTCCAAACTCCTGAAACCTTTCCATACACACACAGATGCTCAGGTCTGTTCTGCATATACTGTATAATGTAAACTATGCTATACTAGCATTTATATGTTTACAAATGAAAGTAGACTTCAATTTAGCTAACCTTAGAGAATATAAGACCTGAGAGTACTTTCTTAAAGCCACTAAACTGTGCTGACAGGTTGCATTAGACTTCAGTGCAGTGAGTACAAGGTAAGGTATGTAAGGTATAGTACTGTACAGTAAACCTATTATAAAGCTAAATCAATACTATGTTATTATTATTATTATTATTATTATTATTATTATTATTATTATAGAAAAAAAAATAATAATAGGAAGAAGAAGCAACAAGTCAGTGTCTTATATATAATTCAAAGTATTAGTTGGTTATTCAAGTGATTTATCATAATAAATATATAAATATGCATTAACATGCAATAACCAAAATAAATGACATTATATTAATAATTGAATAATGCATCTGCTGAAAAATGACCAGTTAACAGCTGCAAAAACACAGACTGGTAGCCTGGCTTTGCCATATGGCAAGTGAAGGTAGACAGAATCCAGTTTCTGAGTTACCGCTCATCATACTGTACTACACCTTAGGCAAGTCTTTTAAAACAAAATAACACAAAAGATTTAAATGATAAAATGTAATAAATAAACAAGGTAGTAGAAACGATTTATTATATGACACAAATAAATATAAAAAGGTGCAAAAACTTCAATCAGCTTTTAACATCTAGTTTCCTCTGTGTTGTTGGATAACAGGTAAAAGGAGGTTAGCCCATAGCAGTGGCTCTGAGGCATTCTGTCTGGCACCAGTTGATCAAACATAAGCGGTTTAATGACACTGATTATAATTATTGTTTACTGCTTCAACACAACTCAGGGACAGGCCGCGCTGTACCGTATATAAATTACTCTTTAATGACTTGAAATAAGTGGATTTACAGAACTAGTGAATGTTGGGGGGGTCGGGGGGGGAAGTGTTTTTATGGCTTTGTTGGAAGTAATTGTCATCACAAGGATAGGAATAGTGGACATTCTTATTAAAAACTCCAGCTTTTTATAAGTGCATAAATAAAGTAGTGAATGAATGAAAGAATGAATAGCAACAAAACCAATCCGTATCAGCACCCTGGGCGAATACAACATTTAGCATAACTGTATTGTCCATGCTTTTTGTTTGTGTATGTGTGTTTTTAAGTATATTCATTGCTGTTACTGCTGCTGCCCCCGCTCGACATCTCAGAGAGAAAATGGCCCGTTACTGTCGCCGTTCCGCCTGCAGTACTTTGATGTCGAGCACAAGCGAAACCTCCTTCCTCTTTCTCTCGCTGTGGAAGCTGGTGAATCCCCACGGGGCTCCGCTACGTGCCCTGGCCCATGGATGAGACGAGCTGGAGACGAGCCACATACCACACTAACACATTCCCTAAAGCCCCTGTCAGCTCCTTATCCATATATACACCACTGTGAATATGATATATCGTAATTAAGCAGATCAGAGATAGCCCACTTTTTGTCCTCAAAAGCACTCCACAGGGGTAGTGCGCATCCACAGGGTTCTCACGGCATCGTCCCTAATGGCACAAATAATGCAGTAAACTCACTAAACTGCCAATTTACTGCCAACCGTGGCTTCGGATGACACACACTAACTCACACTGACTCAATGCTATGCACACTATGTAAAATATTCTTATAAATATCTTGCTACATTATATGTTGCATCATACTGTACTGTATATGTTATATGTTTATTATATGTACAGCTGTTTATAATGAATGCCAGTACGTTGTATATGTACTACAAATACATTTCTGGTTTTATAGAGATGTTAGCAGGTAGGTTTTTACTGAGTATCTTAGAGAATCTGTCTTTTGACTGGGAGTCACAGTTGCTTCTGATTTTACATGCAAAATATAGCAGACTTTTTTTTGTGTCTAAAACATGATCTGTTGTGTAATATCTTGCTTTCTTTACTGACATTCAAACTTTTTCCCCCTATTGTTGTTCTTAGAAGAAGATGTAATAACTTGATAATGACGAAGTTATAAACACCTACAGCACAAATGTGTGTTGATTAAATGACATTTTAAAGGACAATTTCAATTTATTTGTAAAGAATTTTTTTTCTTGTTTTTATTCTTACATTTTCATTCGATTACAGAGCATTCGCAAACATTCACTTGGGCTAAGAATCTTTATCCATAGGTTGCATCCTATTTTAAGATATTATTACGTAAAAAAAAAAAAAAAAGTAAAAAAAAATTTTAATAACTTTTTGTTTTTTAATTATAAATAATTTTTCATATCATCATATCTAACAGTGAAAACATGAACATATGAAAACATCATATCAAACAGTCATAACTGGGAAAAGAAAACTGAAAAAAGAAACTGCCTTTGATCAAACATTTGATTTCATAACTGTAAACTTTCTCTGCATCAACAATTTATCATAATCAGGCCACATGGTTTTCAATAGCCAAAGAGAAAACAGAGAACCCACAAATAGTAACCTGAGCTCAGGAACCAAGCGCTATGAATTAGCAACATTAGCACTATAAAAACTTTCAACCACAATGCCACATGTACATGCTACAGAAAGTGCTCCAGGTTCCTTCCTTATATATATAAAGCTTATCATACAAGAGTGAGTGATGTTGTCATAGGCACAAGGGCACAGCGCTTCAACAATAGTTTCACGGACATGATTTATTATGTGCAGGTTATGATTTGTTTGTTTATTTAAGCAGTTTTTTTTGCTCTGCCAACACATAGTTCTTGAACTGGAAAAAGAAAATAATAACTAACGGACTGTTAGACTGGTGGATCACTGTGTAATTAACAGCATCGAAAGTAGTTTATATTCTAATCAGTACAACGTAGCCAAAAGGTGAGGAGAATAAAACATGGTGGTAATGAACAGTCCTGTAAATCTTGTACATTTCTCCTTATATTTCCACTTATTCTGCTACAGAATATCATCTCTGTTAAATTGGGGTTAAATAGAAAGCTAATGCACTAGGATGTACAATTTGTCGTGGCACACACCAAGTAGGTCCCCTTGATCAGGGTTACAGAGGAATTTGGGATTCAGCCTTGCGTTAGAAACTAGTCAGCTTTGTAGCTCACCTTAAGTGAAATTAAAAAAAAAAAAACTTCTGCAGTTCAGAGCGGGCATTGTAATGAACAAACTGATTTAATTAGTCACAAGAAAAGTTTTGACTTTTAATAATCTATTTTTAGCAGCAGACACTATGAAAATCCCCAGAAGACATCAACACTTGTTGTCTTGTCGTCTATACCGCTTTATCCTGTATTCAGGGTCGCGAAGGGACTGGAGCCTATCCCAATCTTCATTTAGGGCACAAGGCAGGATACAACCAAGATGGAGTGCCAATCCATCGCAGGGCATACATGTATACACACTCCAGGCAATTTGGGAACGCCAATTAGCTTAACCTGCATGTCTTCGGACTGTGGGAGGAAACCGGAGTACCTGGAGGAAACCCACCAAGCATGGGGAGAACATCCAAACTCCTTGCACACAGAGACGGGAATCGAACCTGGCCGAGAATTGAACCAGGACCTTGGAGGTGCTAACCACTACACCACCGTGCTGCCCAGACAGCAACATGCTGTAACAAATCAGACAATAATAATAATAATAATAATAATAATCATAGCCTATAAGACTGTAATTTACTTTATAGTAAAAAATTACTTTGTTTATTGTAGTACTTTATAATCAGGATTATTAGTAGGGGATTTTGTGGAAAGAGGCTACACCTGGTGTAACATGGTAACATGGTGTAAAAGTGTTAAACATGGTTAAGTAAAACAAAACAAAGTTTAGATCAGTTCACATTAGACTGGAATCAGTTATAAATCAAATTCCTTTAACCTGGCTGATGTGATACTAATCTGCTCCTAATACAAACCTATGTAAAGGTCAAGTGCATGTTCACTGTCATCAAACATGTGGTTTACCCCGACAGCTAACACATACTTGCAAATCTAAGTGTGCTGTCACTGGCTAGGTATCTGACACACCTAATAATGTTACGTGAATCTTAATGAATGGGCAAATGGACAAATGTTTTGGCTCCCCACCTATTGTTGTATTTTCGCAGAATTAGTCATAAGTCTCTGGGTTCCTTTTTCCTCGAATTCCCTTGCTCTGTTGAATGTGTTTGCACAGCTTAATCTATGAACCCAAAATGTTTACCTATCTTACTGAATACCAGAGCTGCTTACCTGACAGCTAGCTGTAGCTAGGACAAAGTGAGTCAAATGTAGAAGTTTACTTAGACCTGTTTATCTGCAGTAATTTATCTATGACCTAAATTGATGACTGGCACATCTCCTTTGTTTGAATTGAATAACCTATGATGGCGTTGGAGTTTCTGCAATTAATCAAGATTAATAGTAGGAGTTGTCATTGCGGTGTCTTACATAGGTATTTAACCTCCTTGAAATTCCCAAGCTATAGAAACTTAAATGTATTTATTTGTGATTAAATGGTGTAAAACATCATAAAATGACACAATGTTAATTTAATTACATTTAATTTAATTTAACTTAATTTAATTTAATTTTTCTCTGTGGCAGGTTCAAAGTTTTTTTTGTTGTTTGTTTTATTTTTAAATACCAAACACTAATTAATGTTTTTTTTTCTTGACCTATTTTTCATATAACTTTGCTCACGTAACACTTCAAATAATTTAACTCGAAACAATTTAAGGTTTTCACAACAATGCAATCACGCCTTTAAAATAATTTTATTTTTTTTTGTTTTTGTGAGTAATTTTGCATTTTCATGGGTGTTAATTCTGAGGCATCAAACTCTGATGGATAGGTCATTGCTGTAGTTATTGTAGGATTTTAACAACTCATTGTAATTTCCCTCTTGTAAATTGTAACCAAAAGTGAAAAGGGTCCAGGGGATGACTGTTTCTATTCTACTGTAGGTACTGTATTTACTGTACCATGGCAACACTAGCCATCTTCAAGTCTATTGATGTGTCTGTTTCGTTTCAGTGCTGTGATCTTGATGAACTTAAAGCAAGGCATGGCCATTCATGGAGGTGACTGACTGTTGATGGAGTGGTGAATAAGCACTGAGTTACTTATCTTCTATTTACAGTCTGAGTCTACAGCGACACGATGATTCATAGGTAGATATAATCAGGTTTGCACAGTTAGGAGTTTGTATTTGTTGAGGCCATAATAATAAACTCCGCATGAACAGCCTGACAGCACATTGCTACACATTGGACAATAAAAAAAGAAAGAAAAAGAAACCCACGTGTGATTTCTCAAAAAAATATTTCTTAAATTGGTATTTTGATGATGGTAGGCAATGGTATTTACAATTTAAAATTGTAAAAGCCTAAACATGTATTTTACATGATTTTCTATTTATGTGAGCACTGATTGGTAATTTCAATACAAATATCAACAGTAAAAATATGGAGTAACTCAAATAATGAATAAAGTTTTTTTTCTCCCCGTAACAAGCCCTGGCTAATTCTGGGGGTCAAAACCTGAAAGATAAGTCATTGCAATAGTTGGTATTCTTTATTTCATATTTGCCAAATATTTAATGACATGACCTCATTATTCTGGGTAAAAAAAGCGTGGTTAAAATCTCCCTGTGAAAACTGTGTGAAGAGAGATTTATTCATGAAGTTCATCAAGCTATGAATGATATAGCAAAGGAACAACAATGGCAGGTGCTTTACTTGTTGCTTTGTGTACTAGTACAATAAGGAATAAAGAATCTAAGAAAACATATAGGAAAAATTAACAGATACAGTACACTATAAGCACTGTGTGAAATTCTGTTCACAAGATTTGTCAATGAAAGGTAAGCAAAATTGAGTCATCTCATCTTTGCTACTCCACCCATCTCTCCAGGACCCCACCTCGCTGAGTTTCTCAAACAGCTAGTCTGCTGGACCAATTAGTGAAAAGTGGGACAAACACGCTGGGTGAGGTTCTCTATGCACATATGAACGTTCCTGAAATTGTGCTGTACACAAAGCGAATTGACTTATAGTGTCTTGTTTACATGCACAAACCTAACAGAACAGTGGGCACTAGACTGTGATTTGGAAGTGATTTGAGCTATATTTTAATGGAATAAAACTTCAGGGGAGAAAAACATCTCCTTGACACAAGTTATTTACGTGTGTGAAGGACGTTGGTGGATTTGCTTGGGTATGATGGTTACCTTAGTTGACAATGCACACTTAGCTCTTCTTTTCATATCAGCACTTGTATACATACTTGCAGGCTTTTGGTCTTTGTTTTGCACTGCAAACTTGACTATCAAGTTTAACCACTATTCTCACTGTTAAAATGCAATGGAACATGTGCGTACTGTATGATTGTCAGGCAGTTGTGAAGTTTCTTGACTTGGACTTTAAATGTTCTTCACATTACATACATTCCCATTAAAAAATTTAATAATAGAATTATAATCATAGCTGTTTTTTAAACTGTAAAGTGTATATACTTGAAATTTTTTTTATGCTTTTTGATACTTACCAGCCATGTCATTATGACCCAGGTGGATGTAATAAGTCAGGTAGATGTGGATGTCGATTTATCAACAGTTTAAAACAGTAGAGTGATTCTTGGTCAGAGATAGACAAGGGATTAAATGTCATGCTAACAGAATGATGCAAAATTAATATAGCAAAATTTTATATGTGGACTGGATTGTGGATAGGTGGGTGCTCCCAGACTGGCAGTAGTTTCAGATGTCACTCATCAATTTGAAAAAAAAAAAAAAAAAAAAACAGAAAAAACAAGAAAGAGAATTTTAAAAAGTTTTATAAATAAAAAAAAATTGATTGTTTTTGGTTAACACTACAAAAAACAGAGAGAAAAAAAAACAGCTCTTTGAGGGCGTAGGGTCCCAGATCGTAACTAAATTATCACCTGTTCAGCATGACAATGACCCAGCAAACCCAACCATGATAAGACAACATGATAAAAACATCTATGAATTCTGTTGCCAGAGCCTTGACTTGAATCTGATCGAGTTTGAAAGTGATGAGGAAAACGTCAATAAAAAGAAATCAGAATATGATCTAAATGCACTGAATATACTGTACTTCAATATAAAAAAGGTTTGCAGTTTTTTGCACTGATGATTGATTTGAAGATCAGAAAACGGAACATTGGAGATGTCTTTCTTCCATAGTATCTCTAAACAATAAATACAGCATTCACAAGTCAATATTAAAATGTGCATATAATGACGAAACAGCAGCACAGGCTTTCCTGTGGCAACTGGAATAGACAACTTTTCATAATTGTTTTTAATGGGCTCACGGCCATGATGTGCTTCCTTTGTATCCACTGGGAGAACCAGGCGGCTTCCGGTAGCCAAGTCTCCATCAGTTAACCTCCTGATCGTTAACTAAGCCGCATCAGGGGGCCTGTTAGCCTGTTACGGCCTGAAATCCTGCATTGCCTGTCGAAGTGGCTCCACTTGGGAAAGACATAGGCAGCGGGGTTTTCCCTACGATCGCTCTGCTCTTTCCCACATCGAGAGCTGTTTGATGTGCTACGGTGGAGGTGAAGTAGCGGAGGGAATTGTTAATAGACCACCGAGAGAAATACCATGGAAGAATGGTTTTACCCTTCTGTAATTAAGAATGCCGAAGTCCTTTGGAACAAGGTCATCATACAGCACAATCTGTAAATATATGTAAAATATTTTAAAAATTCATGATTAATATTATTGTATAGTAATTATTCTGTATATTGTACAGAAGTCCTGATATTAAAAGTTATAAAGGTTAAGGAAACAATTGCAAAACAAAAATCCCCAAGGAAGGAACCTTAAGAGGAAACCATGATTCTAATATATTCCTCTTTAATTACAATCAACTAGTGCTCATTCTGTTTACATAAACTTGATTATAAGCGTCATTATAAATTGATTTTTATGCCACAAGGTCATTAGCAAGGTCAAGAAGTGATGTTGGATGAGAAAGCCTGAATTTCTCATTTATCCCAAAAGTGTTTGTTGGAGTTGAAGTCACGTGTGAAGATCTTGAGTTCTTTCACTTCCACTTCTACTTTCACATAAACCATTTACTCCATTTAGGTTTTTATTGACCTTGCTTTGTACATAATAGCCCTGCCATGCTGGAACATGTTTGTTACTCCTAGTCTCAATGAAGGGAAATCATTAATAAGAGATCTGTTGAGAGCAGTTGTGTGCTTGTTGCAACAACAATTCCGAAAAGAACTATATACAGTACAGTATATGGGTCTGATGGTCAGATGGTCCACATACTTTTGGGCACCGTTAATAGTTATTATAGTTATAACAAGAGTAAATCTGTTATAGATGCAAAAGGGGGACTGACTCCATATTAAAGTCTACGTATTTGGATAGAATGTCATTCCAGGTTTAGCCAAATACTTTGGTCCATATAGTGAATGTTTATTTTGTTGGTGCTTTACCTTTATGCACTTCTTAAGTAGTAATCAATTCATCCTGGTCACTGAGCTGGGCCGCAACGGATGTGAGATGAACATGGTATTATGCTGCAATTACAACGGTCTATCATGCTTTGTGAACAAGTCACCCACAGATTTGAACATGATGTACAGTACCACAGAGCTGTCACCCTGGTAGGAGGGCGTGTCAGTGCTCAACATGGACATCAAACACAAAAGACATTCTTAGAATCTGTTTAAACAAAATGCTCATCCTGTTTTATGCTAAGTTTGTTAACTCATTATTTTGTCCTGACTATTTATAGAACATGGAGATAAACTGTATAAGCCTTTATGAATTTTAGCTTCAGTAGTACAGTAGGTCACTGCAGGAATGAATGAAGAGAGCAGTAAATCCTGTCTTGCCACACCTTCATCATTTTATTCACAAGAATACAATGGATCTACAGTATACACAGAAAGGAATTTGAAAGTCATAAGAGGTCAGAGAGACATTAAGCTAACCTACTTTTTATTTATTTAATTTTTTTAATTGAGAGAGAACATGCAAACTCCATGCACACAGAGACGGGAATCGAACCCAGACCCTGGAGGTGCAAGGCGACAGTGCTAACCACTACACCACCGCGCCGTCGTTTTTTTTTTTTAGGTGTGGTTAATAGTTTTGTGATGGACAAATAGTTTTGTTATGTAACACACCAGGAAATCATCTCAACTTCTTACTATATCCAGCACAAATCTATTCAACGAGTCATTTAGACAAAAGGTCTCTATACAGTATGCAGATCTCTTATTAAGGAATAGTCGATTACATTACATGAGATTGGTTCGACACAATATTTCAGATATTGCCCATCACTGATGTTAACTCCAGCTAACAAAAAGTGCCCTTCCTTAGTGTTAGTTTTACTTTCACAGCATGGGAGCGGCTGATACATTGTCTATCTTTGGCAGGTCCTTTTTCCGCCCTTACATGCAACCTTTCGGTGATCTTTAAGACTTGAATAATTCTGGCTCCTGCCTCCACTTGGTGTGCCTGGCAGTGCAGCAGGCCTCAGCTTCCTGCCTCGGCCCGTGCGCAGTTCATTTTTAAAGTGACGTGTCAGTTTGCATGTAGCTGCATCACTTCGGCACCAGCGCACCCCAGCCCTACTACTGACATCACAAGCTTGTTAGTCTTGGGCCTGGTTCAAAACAATCATAAACTAGCCTTGTGTGCGTGGCCATGCCTAAGCAGTGCTAAAGAAGGTCTGGTGGGAACCCCTCTATAACCTTAACAAGTATATGCCTTTGTATATGGCTTGCCGTTTAGCTGCTTTAGTATTATTCTGTATTCTGTGGTCATTCTTCCAAGATTCTTGATATGATAGCCCACCATTCTTGGTAACATCATTAAAAGCATCAATCTTTTCTTTTTCTCTCTTCAGCAGGAAAACATGTTAGCACATGGGAATAAGACTGGAAGCTAGCTCACTACTTTTGGATGTCATGGACAATGGCGATCAATCAAGATGATTGCCATTCGATTTTTATTTTTTTTGCTTGTTACTACTTGTTATTTCTATTAATTTGCAACCTAAGTATAGACTTGTATCTCGTATATTTCTGTAATCATAAACGCTATGATGTGTGATGCTTACACTCAACATACATAACACTTTAACATTCTTGATACAGTTTGTGTATACTATACGTTTGTAGAAGTTAAATAATTTATAATCTGACTGTCCAAGGTTACCAAGCAGAGAACAGCCTATTTTTTTCTCTCTCTCTCAGGGTTTCTTCTTTGTGTTGTAGTAAGGAATTTTCCTTGCTACTCTCATCTATGGCTTGCTTATTAGGGAACTAAATGTACAAACCGGATTCCAAAAAAGTTGGGACACTAAACAAATTGTGAATAAAAACTGAATGCAATGATGTGGAGATGGCAAATGTCAATATTTTATTCAGAATAGAACATAAATCACGGAACAAAAGTTTAAACTGAGAAAATGTATCATTTTAAGGGAAAAATATGGTGAATCAAAACATTTGGTGTCAACAAATCCCAAAAAAGTTGGGACAAGGCCATTTTCACCACTGTGTGGCATCTCCCCTTCTTCTTACAACACTCAACAGACGTCTGGGGACCGAGGAGACCAGTTTCTCAAGTTTAGAAATAGGAATGCTCTCCCATTCTTGTCTAATTCAGGCCTCTAACTGTTCAATCGTCTTGGGCCTTCTTTGTCGCACCTTCCTCTTTATGATGATCAAATGTTCTCTATAGGGGAAAGATCTGGACTGCAGACTGGCCATTTCAGTACCCGGATCCTTCTCCTACGCAGCCATGATGTTGTGATTGATGCAGAATGTGGTCTGGCATTATCTTGTTGAAAAATGCAGGGTCTTCCCTGAAAGAGATGACTAAATGTTGTTCTAGAAGCTGAATATATTTTTCTGCATTGATGGTCCCTTTGCAGACATGCAAGCTGCCCATGCCACATGCACTCATGCAACCCCATACCATCAGAGATGCAGGCTTCTGAACTGAGCGTTGATAACAACTTGGGTTGTCCTTGTCCTCTTTGGTCCGGATGACATGGCGTCCCACATTTCCAACAAGAACTTCGAGTCGTGACTCGTCTGACCACAGAACAGTCTTCCATTTTGCCACACTCCATTTTAAATGATCCCTGGCCCAATGAAAACGCCTGTGCTTGTGAATCTTGCTTAGAAATGGCTTCTTCTTTACACTGTAGAGTTTCAGCTGGCGACGGCGGATGGCACACGGTGGATTGTGTTCACTGACAATGGTTTCTGGAAGTATTCCTGAGCCCATTCTGTGATTTCCTTTACAGTAGCATTCCTGTTTGTGGTGCAGTGTCGTTTAAGGGCCCGGAGATCACGGGCATCCAGTATGGTTTTACGCCCTTGACCCTTACACACAGAGATTGTTCCAGATTCTCTGAATCTTCGGATGATATTATGCACAGTTGATGATGATAACTGCAAAGTCTTTGCAATTTTTCGCTGGGTAACACCTTTCTGATATTGCTCCACTATCTTTCTGCGCAACATTGTGGGAATTGGTGATCCTCTACCCATCTTGGCTTCTGAGAGACACTGCCACTCTGAGAAGCTCTTTTTATACCCAATCATGTTGCCAATTAACCTAATTACTGTTAATTGGTCTTCCAGCTCTTCGTTATGCTCAAATTTACTTTTTCCAGCCTCTTATTGCTACTTGTCCCAACGTTTTTGGGATTTGTTGACACCGTGAAATTTGGAATCAACATATTTTTCCTTTAAAATGATACATTTTCTCGGATTAAACTTTTGATCTGTCATCTATGTTCTATTCTGAATAAAATATTGACATTTGCCATCTCCACATCATTGCATTCAGTTTTTATTCACAATTTGTTTAGTGTCCCAACTTTTTTGGAATCCGGTTTGTACTTTATGTCTCTAAAAAGAAAATTTCATTGACTTAAGCATTTTGTCAACCTGATCTTTGGGAATGCAAATCTAAGCCAGAAACTTGGCACAAGTTTACATTGGTAATTGTGTTCGGGTTAAGAAGCAGTAACAATGTAATAGAACTAATTGCATATACTAATTGCAGCTTTTCTATATACTGTAGTAGCTCTGCCACTAAACTCTTGTATCTATAGTAAACAAAAGTTCTCTCTTTGTCAAAGAAAAATGCATCAGTTGGACAGCTCAGATTGTATGTTGTAGCATGTACTAAACTATGTACACTGTACGGCCAAAAAAAAAAAAAGGGTTGTACTTTGGAAGGGCCGAATTAGTGACCTGCATCAAGCAAATTAAAATGACTGCAATTGGATTAAGAACTGTCCAGTGCATTATGACAATCTTGACTCATCAACTTCACAGAATGACTATAATTGGAGACCAGGTAAATGCTTGTTGAAGTTGGATCATAATTTTTTTTTTGTAAAGAAAATAATAGAAACCACAGCTATGTTTGATAGTGAAAGTAAAAGCATTTCCACACAAACAATAGTGACAATAGTTGTGTGGCTATAAGAAAATGCATAAATATTGTATCCACAGGACAATGGAAAACATCATGTGGTCTGATAAGTCAAGATAAACCCTATCCCAGAGTGTTGGGCATGTCAAGATAAGAAATGGGGAGCATGATGCAATGTATCCCTCATACTTAGTGCCCACTTTAGAAGCCTCTGGAGGCAGTATTATGATCAGGGGTTCTCCAGTTCTCCATATTGCATGCCGTCATTAAAGCTAAATGCAGTTGAACACAGTCTGCAACTTTTATTTGACCAAAGCAGTGTCTATAACAATGCCAATTCCATGTTCACATGAGCTGGGCAAGGCAATACAGGAATCCAAGAGATGGGCAAAGCTCCCACTACGGACAGCAGGTCACTGGTGTGAGGGGGTGGTGGTGATGGGACTAAGTCAAAAAGCTGAGAGATTGGAATCTGCTCTCTCTCAGCAGGGCATCTGCTTTTATTCCATGAACAGGTTGTGCTGTAAAGCGAGTCTCCACAAGCAGAGCTGTTCTATTCAGCCTGTCCTCTGATCCTTTTAATAGCCATACTGTAGGGTGACATTTTATTACCTGACATGAGTTAAATATTGTATTTTTATCTAGGCTGCATAGGCAAACATTTTGGTTTTATGGTAAGAACAATTCTAAATCCACACGTACCCTAAGGTCTAATTTGTTAATACACAAAGATAAATAGTAGAGCTTTTAAACTGGCTCA
The DNA here is from genome assembly GCA_030522415.1 of Channallabes apus. Taxonomy (NCBI): domain Eukaryota; kingdom Metazoa; phylum Chordata; class Actinopteri; order Siluriformes; family Clariidae; genus Channallabes; species Channallabes apus. Next base: position 16,575,429 of record CM060108.1, on the reverse strand, counting down.
GTAAGCCTTCTTACTGTTGCATCAGAAGATAGAACACCTCTTAGAGTTTAGTAATAGGTATTTTCTCTTCTGATCAATATCTCACTCAACACCAAGCACTTAAACCGAGGCTCTGATTTACAAGTGTGCTTTTTAGCAAACATTCTTTTCACCAATCATAATTGGACAAACTGCTTAATAATAATGAACCCTACTGCTAGATAAAGCATTTCATGAAGCAGGCTTATTTCTTTTTAAAAATAGAAATAAGCCTGCTTCATGAAATGCTTTATCTAGCAGTAGGGTTCATTATCTAAAATCATCCCACTCTTGTCATTGTGGCTAATGAGCACCATGAGCTCCCATGTGCATTACCATGTGTGAGTTAGGAGATAATTTCAAACTTATTATTATAAATTATGTTACTTAGTAATGTAATAGAGTTGACAGTCATATTAATATGGTTATCATTCATTTTACAAGTTACTAACCAGTTAATTCCAACGTACATTTTTTGTGCTGTCCCATACAGTAAGTGTATATTTACAGAAATTAGTTATTAATTATATATTGTAAAACAAAAATTAAACATTACATTCTGGCACCATCTATGAAAGGAAAGCAATACAGTATATCCCATGATATCTTATAATATCATATATAAAAGTGCATATACAGTGAATTTACTGTATTTACAGAATTATATTTATTTTTACTAAGAACGCATTGGAATCAATATTTCATGTTTCCATGTAAATGATAAAAGGTTTGTTATTATCCATAGGACTACACTAGATGTCTGTAATGGACCAATCTTTAAAAATCAGTTTGGGATAATGAGGAAGTGGTGCAAAATTCAGTTAACAAAATAAAAAGCTAGCATGCAAAAGTTATCTAATTATCTGGACAAAACTTTGTGGACGCTTGACCATCACACCCATATGTACTTTTTGAACATGCCTTTCCAAATTTAATCCTCTTTTCTTGTTGTTGTTATACAGTAATAACCTTCACCCCTCAGAGAAGGCTTTCAGATTTGAGAGCATGGCTATGAGGAGGTTGAGGAAACCTAATGTGCAGTCAGTATTTAAATTCATCCCCCAAAAACTCCAATGGGGTTGATGTCAAGATTTTGTTAAGGACACTTGTTCAGTTTTTCACTCCAACCTCAAACACATTCGGGAAGGTAAAAGACATACCAAAAGACACACAATGACCTTTTATACAATTTCATGGGCAACACATGGGTCTGATGATGAGGTGTCCATATTGAATATCTAGAACAATCGTAATGTAGAATTATGACCGAGAAAAAACATCAGCTACTGTAAGGTCCAGGCTGACGAAAGGTTAAGATATCATACATTAAACTTATAGAACAAACACACTGACATAGCAGGAACAAGTGAAAGTCTACTTGCATCCTTCTCACCTTGTCAGGAAATTTGTAGTGCTTGAATGCTTTTTGAAAGTTATATTAATATGTTAGAGTTTCAGCTATCATGCTGAAAATAGTTAAATAGAGTTCAGGGAGAAATTACCTACATTTCATCTGGCTGGATCCATTTTTTCACCTTTTTTTCCCTTATATACAGTATCATGCAAATGTCCTTTTTTTCCTTATACATGTGGTGGAACTGGAGAGACATGTTTATCTGATGGCACATTTCAAGCATTCCTCTTTATTTTTGCCCTGCAGCTGTACTGTCCAGGCCAGAATGGATGCTTATCAACTTCTCCTGGCCTCTCTAGGGCTATTGTCCCTTTGTCATCCTCGTCTTCCTTCTTCTTCTTCTCCTCCTCCTCCTTCTCCTCCAAAAGCCTTGGCTATCATCACAAGGCTTTAAGTGACCCTAAAATGAAGCTCTGCAGAAGAGCTTATTCATCACAAAAGCAGATATAATTAAGATGGTTTGTCAGGAGGTGACAAACACTGTTGCTGCTGCTGATCAAGGTTTGTGCTTCAGAAACAGCACTTGCTCAGATTAGCCATGATAAATGCTCTCTGGTGTTTTTTTTTTTTTTTAGCAGAAAGAATGATGATCTGTTAACGGTTTAACCTAGACTTTTAACCTAGATCATACAACCCAACCCTAACTGTCATTTCAGTGTACAACAGTGTAGTGTTGTCTTTTGGAGTATTTCCTGTACTTCGTGTACTAGTGCGGGTGGTGATGGACAGGAAGTGTAACCCATGCCAAGCTCATTATGGCTTGTGATTTGTTACAGTTTCCTTAATGTTCCTCAGGAGAGGTGGAAGCATGTCTGTGCTCACTATAATGAGCAGTGGAGGAAGTGCCCTGGGCACACTATGCTAGCCCCTGGGATCTGAAGCCACACCACAGACTTGACCCTGGCCAGGTGATGACGTGAGCAGTCTAATGCTTACCCTTACTCCGCTTGGCTTAAGCGCCTGCCCCTACCTAAGCAGCTGCCACCTGTGAAAACAGAACCAAAAGCAACAGTATAAGCTTAAGGGTTGTACACTGTAATGACAAGCCCAGTCATTTTAGCTGCATTCTGTACAATCAAACCTCCTCCTTATGCATTCTTTCAGCATGATGAACTGGGCACAAGCAAGAGAACAGAAGTTTTGTGTCTGCTTACTTCTAATAAATCATATTCGATATCTCTTCTCGACTGATACATACACGTGTGCTTATACCGTAATTTTAATCTACAGTAGCTGAATGGAGGCCTTGGACAAAAAAACATCGTGGCATGAACTTCACATCAATTTTATTCACAGTTTGCACACTAAAAGTGACACTAAGTGGACATTAAGCCAAGTTGGGAAACTTTCCATTAAAGCATGGAATTCTGTTGAGCAATAAATCACTGCCACCTGTTTCAAAGTTGTGGTTTCCCTATACACCCATGAGACATCAGTGTTTCCAAAAATGAGTCTGTTATGATAGACATTAAAAAAAAAAAGTTATATTTTGACTGAATGATGAAACATAGTGCTTAATTAAAGATTCACATTGTGTTAGAACCATTATTTTAATTTGTATGTTTTATTAATTTGTATGTTTCATTCCTGGGGTTTAATTTGATGCACTGTTACTAAGAATCATGTCTGAACTTCGCACAAATGAATCACATTCTATGACAGCTTTGGTCATGTTGAGAAAGACTATTCTTCTAAACCAACAGATTTGTCTTGGGACAGCTGTGGCACCAGGGCTATGTAACAGGAATAAGGTCTCCCGCTGGTTCTCTTTAGCTCCTAGCAGAGCAGCCCAAAGGCTAGGGCAGGCCTGCGATTGTAGCCCCCTGCTGAGCTAGAATAAGGGCTCTGCCTCCCAACAATTACCTTGAGGAACTGCCCTGTGAAACACAGTTTTACAGCTCCAATCCAATCGAATCCCCAGGCAATAGAGGCCTGGAAGAAAGACTGACGGCAGGTAGTAATGGTCACTCAAAACAGAAACAACATTCCACAGTGGGCAGCCTCACCCCTTCCTACTGGGATCCTTGGGAAGCCCACCAGGGTCCTCTCTTAAAGGACACATGATACCAGCTAACGCCCCCCTACTGTCCAACTCCACATAACTCCCCATGCTATAATGGGTCTGTTTTCCCTTCTCCATTGACATGTCTATGCTAAGGAAATTTAGCCAGGCGTGTGCCTTGGTGCTATTCAATTAGGATATTATTTTGTGCATGAGGACATCGAAATATAAAATGCACCTCCGGAGCTGGCATAAATGCATCGTCCAATGTTTGCTTAGCTAGTTGTTTCACATATTTGTTTCTTTTGTGCAAGTCTATCTTATGCACATATCATAACTGGAATATGGCCAGAGCAGTGTGCCAGCTTTTAACCAAAAATGTTAATGTGCCTGTCGTGGCAGCTCTAGATTGTGACTAAGCTCAAAACAAGCTGCACCTTCACCTTACCACACCCATGAACATTATATCACTCTGGAAAAAGTGTAGTCTAAAAATGATTGAGAAATCAGAACGAAGTTACTTTATATTCATTTGTCTAGCAGGATATACACTACCGTTCCAAAGTTTGGGGTCACTTTCTAACTCCATGATGGTTCCTGATTTTTATTTCTTTCTACATTGTAAAGGAATGCTGAAGGCGTCCAAAAAATGCATGAATCTCCTTTGAACAGTTGATATTGAGATGTTTCTGCTACTTCTGCTCTGTAAAGACTTCATAACGCCTCTAATCTGAGCTGCTGTTAATTGGTCATTTTTCAGGCTGATAACTCTAAATGAACTTCTCGTCTGCAGCAGAGGTACAGTAGGTTTTGGTCTCGTCCTCCTGGGACGGCCTTCATGAGAGCCAGTTTCATTACGGTGCTCGATGGATTTTGCAAATGCACTTGACTGTTCTTGCAAGAACTATTACAGAAAGGCTGACCTCTGTGTCTTAAAATAACAACTAACTGTTGCTTTTCTTATTGTTATGTAATTACCTAATTCCATATGTGTTATTTTATAGTTTTGAAATCCCCAGTATTGTTGTAGAATGTAGAAAATAAATCACTAAACAAAAATAAAGAAATTTGCAAGTGACACCAAACTTTTGAACAGTAGTGTATATTTTTTTTATCTAAATGCCTAGACAAAATAAAAGTAAAATAATAATATTTGCAATAGGTTGTCAAATCAGCTGATACTTCCATTAAAAAAAAAAGATGACCTTAACCGCAGATAATTGTACAGACAAATAGGCAAGTGCTGCAGTTTTCAAAACTGGTTCTCAAAAATATCTGTGATAAAATATATTATGTTCTCAACGTAATATGTGATAAAAAGGTTGAAAAACGTTTCTGAAATTAATCCAAAATACTTAATAGCATGTACCATATGATCAAATTATATGTTTGGAGATGGCCGAACCCTCCTCTTGGACTCCCTTATAAAATGTAGAATGCTACCCACATGAACACACCTGATGACACTCATTGGGATGCTATGTATATAACAGCAAGGTGTGTTAGACGCTGATGAATGGGCAGATTTCTGGGTTCAGGGTTGGGCAATTCATTCACTCATTGACTATCAAAAGACCTTAAAAACACCACCGATTGTTGGCTGGTAAACATTTACAAAGATGAAATTACTATATTATGAGCATCCTTTGGTCATCTATAAGACCCCCTTCCTTCCCCTATTATCCCTATTGTTAAGTGACTAATAGTCCAGGTACAGGCATCCAGCTGAGTTCTAACATCTACTCTGGGCTCTTCCTCAGTCTTCGGTGGGTTGTTCTTTGACTTAGTGATTAGTCTCACTCATGGACACACACCCAATCTGTCTGCTGACTCCACATCTTCAGATCCTGTTACTGACTCTTACTTTGTAATTTGGCTTGCATTCCTGAGTGAATCACCATCCAATTATCCGTCATCTACGAACTTGTGATTGTGTCAGAAATATCTGTAAATATTCTTTTGCTGCAGGTTTGCATTGTGCACTTATCACGTGGCACCTTTCCCTCAGAGAGTAATTTTGGATTTGGGTTCCTGCCCATACGTTTGATCTTTCGAAACATTTGCCTTTATTTTTGTCAACTGGGCAAAAATCTCTGCACTCGTGCCTCGGTCATGGAAACACTGTGCTATAACATCCCACCCCCTTCCCCTGGAATTTTGCTATAATTAACAACTTTCACAAGCTTTGTTTTCACAGTGTATTTCCGAAAGATCATCATAAACAAAGTGGCTCGATCCAGTTCTAGATTAACTGGGCATGTTTAACAGGAACAGTGCTACCAGCTAGTTTTTATAAGGGTATAGCTGTTATAATGCCAAAACACTTTCTTTTCAGTTCTACATGAGTTAATAGACAGCATCAGATTGTTTTTGGCACACTGAAAGATTTAATACAGCATTACCAAAATATTTATGCACACACTGCAGTAACAGAAAACAGATTGTGCCAAAGATTTGAACTTTTTCTAAAAATACAGTTTTCTAAAAATACAGCTCACACATTCCAGTTATTGTGAACGATCACTAATAAACAGTGAATATAAAAATAATAATAATAACAACAACAAAAAAAACCCACAGACAATAATCACAGCAAATATAAGAATAATTATGGCAGTGTTAGGACTAAATAAACACATTAGGCACTGAAAATGTAGGATACATTATAGCCATTACATTCAGTCTGTAAGGCACCTGTCTATAGCCCCTTATTGTCCCTCATTAGATAGGAACAGACAAAATGACAAGGCCCCCACTCTCACCTTGCATGTGCTCCGTGCTGTGTCTCGGCAGGTCTGAGGGCTGCAGGGGGTCAGTGCCGAGTGACAGGGATCCTGCCGAGAGGGGTGGAGGCATCTTCATGGACCCAGCATGCAGCTCCATTCCCAGCAACACCTTGAGGCCTGTGGCCACTCCACAGGGGAGCAAATTTCGACTCTCGGTCCTAACCTACTGGCCACGGGACAGGTGAGTGCAGGCCACGCCAAAAGTCAAGCCTTTAATTTATCCAGACCCTCAATCCTGCCGCCCCTTCCTCTGACAAGCACTCTTAAAAGACACCATATGAGAGCTACGTAATAAACATTTCCACACCTACGCTTTAGTTATGGTGGACAATGTTAAGGTAGATAATAGTAGTGGCCTGTGTACTGGTATGCATTGTGTAAATCTTTGGCTATTTTGAAATACGCCACCTAACATCCTCAAAAGACAGTTTTCTTAATAATAAATATAAATACATTGCTTTTAAACGATCGGCGCAGTCAGACTGCTGAATCAATCCTGTGCATACTCACACAATATAGCATACACACCTTTTTTTAACTTTTAAATGATGTATGAGAAAAAAGGGCTGGGTGACAGAGCATGGACATTCCTCTGTCCATAAAATATAAGACAGGGCAGGGTCCCTCGGCAGGGCAAGGCAGGGCAGGGCAGGGCAGGATCCCCAACTCCATGGGAGGCCAAGCATATGACGGCCACACCAAATACCTGCGCAGACACGTTCTCTTCTCTCAGTAGGTGAACGGACTATAATGTGTAATTATGTCTAGTTTAGTCAGTTGTTTCAATGAAATAAAAATATGTGTGAAGCACTGTGGTGCTGAAAGACTCGAACAAATTATCTAAAAGCAACTTCTTCGTTTTATTTCCATTAAATGTAATATCTAATGAAAAGGACACATGAATTGTAGTAATGTCTATCTTTATACCAGCCTTTATTAATAACTGACTCCATGAACAGGAGTGTACCCAAGGCTCCATCAATGACAGTTTAATAACCTCAACAAAATGGACTTCATGTTAAATAAAACATTGATAAACAGTTGCACTTTTGACCTCGTGGCAAACAGAATATTAGATTTTTTTTTTATTACATAGGGAGAATTATCAAAGATATGTTTTGAAATGCTAGTCTATAAAGTAAGTCCAACAGTTAGTGATAAAATCATTAATATGCTATCTACCAATAGTAAAATTATATTATTATGGCAAAAAAAATGTTAGTTAATCATAGTTAATCAAATAAGGGTCAAGGGTTTAATGTTCTATATTTATATACTCATTTCATCGTTAAAAACACTACCTGAATATAATTGACCTGAATTGATATGAAGTTTATAGACCGCTAGGCTGTAGATTGTAGGATGCGAGAGGGAACCATGGACCGTGCTGTGGTTCTGGTGGTGAGAGAGGTTGACAACTTTTCACTTAAAACTGATTATTGCACTTAAATAAAAGAGACAATGCCTCAAGTCACTAATTTACATTGACCATGTGGTCTACCTCTACCATCCTTTAACACGGTTGAATCTGGAAGATTAAGTCTTTGATTGAAAAGTAGATCTTTAATATGTCTTATTCAAAGGCAGATCCTCCATATACAGTAGAACCATAGAGAGGTACTGTAGGTAAGATACTAAAATATTGGGTTGTTACTTACAGTATATAATATGGGATAAAGGTTATAATAAAGGTTATGTACAAAATGAATGTGACATTTTGTACATTATGTTTCTGCAACATAAATATTATGGAGATACAATAAGGATGACAGAAGATGTAAGATGTTACACACTCTCGCTTAATCCTTAAATTGAAGCAGATTTGTGATATTGACAATGTTAGGTCTTTCGTACAAACGTTCAGATGTTTCATGAGTCATATTGCTTATCATGCTGAAGCATGTGTTTAAACGACACTATCTATGAGTTTGCTCTGTCATTGATCATTGGGTTTTACACAAATTCAGGCAGTCTGTGTCAGCTCGAGTGTACACCGTCATTAAGACCAAAAGGGGACATACCAAATATTAAGATATATATATATATATATATATATATATATATATATATATATTATTCTGATAAAAAAAATTTCAGCTCAAGTCATATATCAAGTTAATATATAATTTTTTTTGTAAAAACTGTTTAAAATTTTTACTTTTGGAACCCTATATACTGTAGTTTCACCTCATGAAGATTTTTGTTTTAATTTAAATCTAATGTTTAAAAACTTGGGACATAATTAAATCTTAATAAAAAAATAATGACAACATTCATTAAGTAGTCATACCGGTATCAGGATCACGCCATTACTGATTGGTAATACGTCACGTACAAGACAAAAGAGCAGTGACATACAGTAATAAATGCAAATTAAACTGCATGACTAGCAACGTCAAGTGTGTGTCACTGTGATACAATACACACTGGGATACAAAACACATAAGGGCAGGTCTCTAATGCAATTTTTGCTACATTACTAATACTAATAATAGTACTAAGCATATATTCAGTATGTTTATTTCAATGTGTGTGTGTGTGTGTGTGTGTGCGTGCGTGCGTGCGTGCAGCTTAGTGGTTAGCACTGTGGCCTGCTATCTCCAGGGTCAAGGGCTTGATTCCCTGTGTGTGTGTGTGAGTTGACATTTACAAATTCCCTGTAGCATGTGAGTGAATGTGTGAGTGTGTGTGCTTGCGATGGATGGGCACCTCGTCCAGGGTGTACCCTGTGATAGGCTCCAGGCTTCCTGCAAGGTTAAGCGGTATAGAGAATAAGTGAATAAGAGTGTGAGTGTATGTGCTGACCTACACCAGGTGCAGGGCTGATGGAGCCTCGGTGGGTACTGTTCCAGACGGAAAGGTGTTTGAACCTTTTCCATGATTCCACGGTAGGGCAGGGGCCTTTTCCTGTTTCCAAATGCCTAAAAACGCTGCTCCAACATGATATCATTTTGAATCAGGCAACAACATGCACAAATACATACCATATATTATACCATATGTGTGTGTGTGTGCGTATTTCCACAACCTACTTTCCAAAACTAAAGCATGTGCCTCATTGCTAAAACATTTAAACAGTATACATTATGCTTTGCATTGTCCATCACCTTACAATCGCTCACACTGATCAGTTAGTAATTGTCCTTGCACTGTTGCACTCTTCCAGGCTAATTAGCATGATGTCAGTGTGTATGTTAGTCATATGGCATCAGAAACCATTAAAATAATAATCCACAAAAAAAAAGAGAACTCTTTTCATCATCTCAATAAAGCTTCTCGATTTTATTAAAAGCATCTGCAGATAATTGCGCTTCTCTATTTTTGATGTGAAATAGGTTCGTATTATAAAAAAACTACTAACTCTCATGGCTATGTGAATAATATGCCATGGTTTTGCACCTCGTTCAAGAGGCTTATTTGTAAAAGCACATTGCCCAGTATGTGTGTTCGCTTGCGGACAGAGACGCACTTAAGCGTGAATGTTTCAATAGGACCCTGTTGTCTTTTTGTACTCACCCACTCTTCAAAACCCTGTGTCCTGAAATTGTGCAATTAAAGTGTGAAGTGGGTCGGTTTAAAAGCACACTCGTACATTAACACAAAATAGGAAATAAACACTTTGGAAGCACGTTGTTATGTATACCGCAGGTTTCAAATATTATTAGTTGTGTCTTTCAAATATAACTTATGTGTTATAGTCTTGGCATCTCTTTAAAGACCTTTTCCTGTTTTGATTCTATAGCAACATGAGTTTGTTTAGGAGTTGTTAGGGCTTGATGTCATCGTGCATAATTGACATTGTGTGAGTGTCATGGCCAGTTGTAATAGCATGCCTATTTAAAGAGTTGTAAAATCTGATAATAGATAATTAACATGAATCAGAAATGACTCAAAGATAATAAATATTTTTTTCTGGAATCTCGTCCCGGACTTAAAAGTCTAAGCACTTACCAATGTTCCATGATTGTAGCATTTCCGTGTGACGAATATCAACGGAAGACTCTTTGTTTGATCTCAGGGGTTCCCTGGAGATCATTGCTTGAAAGGCGATGACACTGGCACATGGGGAGAAGAAAGAATGAGAGCAAGACAGGGTAAGAGAAAGATTCTGAAGAAGCTTCAATTACAGTGAACACAATATGTCCAAAAATGAAATAAGAGAGAATAGCCCCCCCCCCCCCTCCCCATCCTCCCCATGCAGTTTCAGAACCTTATCTGAGAAAGTGTCAGGTGAGACAGCAGCTTTGGAATCAGGGATGCTTCCATCTGAGGAAGGTGATACCAGAACATGACAAATCACTTCCTTTTATTTTCTGGTCACTCATTGTATTGAGGTCAAAGTTTATGGCTATTTGTCAGTATGTCCCTGTAGGCACTGGGTCTAGTGTACCAAACTGGTGGGTCAAATGGGCTTCAAAGGTTCACAGATTTTAAACTGCTAAAAATAAAAGATGGTCTTAGTTATTAAAACGATAAAACGTCAGCACATGACATATACTGTAGTACAGTAAGAGAATGGTCTGTCCACGTGCCATCAGACACATCAGGCAATGAATATTCTATACCCCTGGAAAGACATCTGTCTTATGGTTTGATTGTATCTGAGCTGGTGAGGGTGGAGGACCTTGCTCAAGGGCCCAATGGTGGCAGTTCGTCAGCTCTGGGGCTTGAACCATGGACCTTTTGATCAGCAGTCCAACACCTTATCCTAGAGAGTTACCCCTGCATCACAGGCCATATAGTACTCAATTTGTAAATAATTAGAGGGCTATGGATGTTAATATAATAATAATAATAATAATAATAATAATAATAATAATTATTATTATTATTATTATTATTATTACTAGAAAGGCACATTTCCTGAAGAAAATGTGAGTGGTGATTGCTGTGGCATCATACTGTAGACACTCCTTAGAAAAGTCATAGCACCCCATTCCCGAAAAATTCGATCATTTTTAGCTTTGATTACAATTGGCCATTTGATTGATTGTCCAGTTCATATATGAAAATGATTCTTCATGCTCCCAGAACCACTCTTTCTTAATTTGAAAATGGTCGTACCATCAGGGAAGAAAACGTCATGACAGTTTATTCAGATAACCAGGTCATTCAATACATTCAGGTCATCAGCTGACTTGATTTAATTGCCACAATTTTATTACCCTGATGTGCCCATTGTTCTAAGGCAGAAATCAGAAATTATCAAAACACATCATTTCCTTTGCTCCTAAGTCCATTTTTAATGCTCTCTAGAAAAACCAAACCTTTTTTCCTGATTAGCCATTGAATACAGAATGCCTGTTGGCTTGTTGGTGGCACGGTGGTTAGCATTGCTGCAACACAACTCCAGGGTCTCTGGTTCAATTGTTAGCTAGTTAATATCTGTGGGGTTCCATGTGTTTTTAATATGTTTTGGAAACCCTTAATGAAAAAAGTCTTTAAATGTGATTAAATGTTATTTAGGCCAGTGACTTAATGGTTCGCACCGTTGCCTTGCACCTCCAGGGTCCCGCCTCTGTGTGCATGGAGTTTGCATGTTCTCGCTGTGCTTCCTCCGGGTATTCCGGTTTCCTCCACATTCCAAACACATACAATTAGGCTAATACCAATTAGGTGTGTTTGTGGACGTCTGTGGGAAAACACGCACAATGGGAGAATTGTAATGAACCTGTTTGGTAGAGGAGGTTGTGTCATACTGTATGTGTCCTCGTTGTCAAAAACAGTGTGAATGGTTGAACTAAGCAGCTTTTAGACCTTTAATGACCTGAGGCCATGGAAACATATGGAGACTTGGTGTGTTATTGGTAGTGACAATACAGATTGAATCCAGTGTGGTGCTTGCCTTGCCTCGAGATTGTCTCACCATAAGATGAATCGCTTTTACCTGGATATCCTAACTCCTGCCCCAAAGCCATTCCCTAATGCCCCAGTTTACCCCAGATCCATTTTCCTCTCTGACACAGCTAACAAAACGGTGCCTCTGTAAAGAGAAGAGTTTCATTACACTTTTTGTGTCTCTGCTTTACATTTTTTTTAATTACCTTTTGTCCTGGTGCACTATATAGTTTTAGACACCTGAGAGGTCCTCAGCTGAAAATAAAATCAATTTATCTAAAAACAGGCAGTGAGCTTAACTGGATTGATTTTGCTGTAACACTAGACTGTGAATATATTGGGCCAAATATTACAAACCGGATTCCAAAAAAGTTGGGACACTAAACATATTGTGAATAAAAACTGAATGCAATGATGTGGAGATGGCAAATGTCAATATTTTATTCAGAATAGAACATAGATGACAGATCAAAAGTTTAATCCGAGAAAATGTATAATTTTAAAGGAAAAATATGTTGATTCCAAATTTCACGGTGTCAACAAATCCCAAAAAAGTTGGGACAAGTAGCAATAAGAGGCTGGAAAAAGTAAATTTGAGCATAACGAAGAGCTGGAAGACCAATTAACAGTAATTAGGTTAATTGGCAACATGATTGGGTATAAAAAGAGCTTCTCAGAGTGGCAGTGTCTCTCAGAAGCCAAGATGTGTAGAGGATCACCAATTCCCACAATGTTACGCAGAAAGATAGTGGAGCAATATCAGAAAGGTGTTACCCAGCGAAAAATTGCAAAGACTTTGCAGTTATCATCATCAACTGTGCATAATATCATCCGAAGATTCAGAGAATCTGGAACAATCTCTGTGCGTAAGGGTCAGGGGCGTAAAACCATACTGGATGCCCGTGATCTCCGGGCCCTTAAACGACACTGCACCACAAACAGGAATGCTACTGTAAAGGAAATCACAGAATGGGCTCAGGAATACTTCCAGAAACCATTGTCAGTGAACACAATCCACCGTGCCATCCGCCGTTGCCAGCTGAAACTCTACAGTGCAAAGAAGAAGCCATTTCTAAGCAAGATCCACAAGCACAGGCGTTTTCATTGGGCCAGGGATCATTTAAAATGGAGTGTGGCAAAATGGAAGACTGTTCTGTGGTCAGACGAGTCACGATTCGAAGTTCTTGTTGGAAATGTGGGACGCCATGTCATCTGGACCAAAGAGGACAAGGACAACCCAAGTTGTTATCAACGCTCAGTTCAGAAGCCTGCATCTCTGATGGTATGGGGTTGCATGAGTGCGTGTGGCATGGGCAGCTTGCATGTCTGGAAAGGCACCATCAATGCAGAGAAATATATTCAGCTTCTAGAACAACATCTAGTCATCTCTTTCAGGGAAGACCCTGCATTTTTCAACAAGATAATGCCAGACCACATTCTGCATCAATCACAACATCATGGCTGCGTAGGAGAAGGATCCGGGTACTGAAATGGCCAGTCTGCAGCCCAGATCTTTCCCTTATAGAGAACATTTGGCGCATCATAAAGAGGAAGGTGTGACAAAGAAGGCCCAAGATGATTGAACAGTTAGAGGCCTGTATTAGACAAGAATGGGAGAGCATTCCTATTTCTAAACTTGAGAAACTGGTCTCCTCGGTCCCCAAACGTCTGTTGAGTGTTGTAAGAAGAAGGGGAGATGCCACACAGTGGTGAAAATGGCCTTGTCCCAACTTTTTTGGGATTTGTTGACACCATGACATTTTGATTCACCATATTTTCCCCTTAAAATTATAAATTTTCTCAGTTTAAACTTTTGTTCCGTGATTTATGTTCTATTCTGAATAAAATATTGACATTTGCCATCTCCACATCATTGCATTCAGTTTTTATTCACAATTTGTTTAGTGTCCCAACTGTTTTGGAATCCGGTTTGTACTTTTATTAAACCATAGTCTGAGATTACCCTTGACAACGTGTAGGATTAGGATTCCATCAGGTTTATGCAAATGTTCTGTGTCTCATGCCTTGTTATTATATTATAGGGTTCTCGTGTGTAACATCAGACCTGATGTAAAACTAAACCAGCTGCAAAGGGAAGAAAGCTAAATACACTGCTGTGAGTGCACGTGAGCCAATTCAGCACAGATATCAGAGTGACAGGTGAATGGGAAGGTAGGGAGTAAAACAGGTCAAAAAACTGGCATGTTTAATAACATGCTACTGTATGTAAACTACTGTATGCTGATATTCTGATATGCTGATATAAACATAAAACTATGTTTAGATTTTTTTTTAATGATAGGCTACCATTAAAGCTTACTTACTATATCACTATATCACAAAATCCACCAGTGTACTGTACGTGAACATGTGGCAAAGTATAGTTGGAGCTTGATAAAAATCATGTGTAATATCTGAAATGACTGAAGTTATTTAACATACGCCATTATCTGGTCTCTTGTTATGTGGTCAGTAAAATCCATGGGAGTGAATTTAGCCAACAATTAATCATAATTTGGCTTGGTGATATTATCTGTGGGAGGCATGCTGTCCAGATAAAATGGAGGATGTTTTGATTGTGGATCATATGACCATTAGAGCTCTATTGTCATCATCTCATGGACACAGTCTGCTATTCTCATAGTGCGCCCAGATGAGTATTCCAGAGATCAGACAGAATGTAGGGGCTTCCTGCATCAAACCTGACTCTACTCTACTGGGAACACTTTCTGAATGCATACAAGTAGCCAATTTTATCAACTTGCTTATAGCCAAGACTCTAGGCTACAGCAGTAAGGACCCAAGGAGGAGAACACCTGAACTCTTACAAGCTTTTTCTCCAGCTGTTTCTATGTGTTCCTCTCCAAAGGACAAGTGGAACATATTCTTGCCTGCACATCAGAGACCCAAATTGCCACAGAGTATGCATTGATTTTCCACACCATTGCAGCCAGAGGTAGCTAGAATGAACTCACATTTAATGCTGGATGCAAGAGAAGCTGGTTCTTATGAGTCATTGGTTCTTAAGTAGAGTATCTAGGCATATTAGCCCAAGCAGCTGGGGTAAATGGAACAGAGCAAATGTCACTGGTGGAACCAAGAGTGATTTAGTTTCTACTGTGGCCTAATGCAATGTGATCCCTGAGCTAAAGCATCACAGTTTCATACAGAGTGAGTGTTCTCCACACCTTGCTCCAGCTTGGTGAGTCAAAGCCATTAAGCTTTACAACCAAATTTTGCATAGATCATGCTATTAGAAAAGAAATATCGTGGGAACCCCATGGGGATTTCATAACTCATAACACAACACCTGTCACCATTTAAATCTGTGCACTGTATCAAAAAACAACATTTCCTCTGCTGTCACAATAACTACTACGTTTCCTGTTCTATTGGGCTTTCCAGGAATGCAAAAACATGACCCATGGAGCACAGTAGCATCCACAAGCATCAAGTGCTCCAAATCTCAGGTTCTACTAGAAATCCCTGTTGAGTAAAGGCAGTGTTTAGCAAAACGAAGCCTAGTTCAGCAAAACTAAGGTTCGCACAACATCAAATCTTTGACTGTGCAATTGAGCTGCTAGCAGGAGCCGCACCTCATCATAAGAGAAAGTACCCCAAAGAGTAACAAAGAGATCCCAACCGAAGAGGAATACATTGCAAAGTCACTTCAACAGGGATACATCCATTCCTCTGTGTCCCCAGGCTCTGCTGGACTCTTCATTGTGGAAAAGAAAGAGGTTTCAGGTCATGCATTGAAGGTTGGAGTCTAAACCAAGTAACTGTAATTTGACTCTACTCCCTGCAACCTTGAAACAACTAAGAGAGCTCAAAATCTTAACTAAACTCGAAGCATGTACAGTATTAGCTGGTGTGCATTAGCAAGGCAGATAAGTGGGGAAAAAAATATTTAGCATCACCACTGGACAATAAAATCTATATGGGCTGTCTTCAGTTCAAACAGTCCATATCTACAGTACTCCCTAGACATTTCCACATACGTCAATCATGTCAAGCAAATATTGTCTTATCCTCATAGACCACCAGATTTATGTCAAGGATAAAAAGGGTGAAATTAAATCTCATTTTGACAAAACAGGGTTCAGTGGACACCTACAGTAAATGCTATTTCAGTGGACCAGAGGAGGTGCTTATGGACCAGGACAAAGTGATTGCGGTGACAAACTAGTATCTCCTACAAACGTTTAGGACGTGAAATCCTTCCTGGGGTTAGCTAACGTCTATTCCTGTGTCATTCAGGGACTTAACATGCATGTATCTTCACTGACCTCTTAAGAGAAGAGCAAAGGACCTTCAATGGAACACAGCCATTGCCCAAGCATTTGAGCAACTCAAAGAGGGTTTAACTCCCGTGTATTCTCAAACATGCTTATCCCTTTAAAACCTTTATCACTGTGGTGGAAGCATTAAAGAATGAGATTAGCACTGTTCTCTCCTGTTCAAAACTTTAAAGCACACTACCCGGTGGCGTTCTGCTCATGCAAGATGATGCAGACAATGTCACTGGAAATGGAGGATTTCTCACAATAAAGATAACATTAGATGATTCTTTCCTCTTAGGTAGGGGAATGATGGGTGAGGTCTTCTGTCATGTTGATGAAGGAATTGCCATTAGACTCCACTTCCAAGGAGACAACAAACATGGCCACCACAGACTCAACTAGACATCACAGAAAATTTTATGTTCACGTTCACCCAACTATAGATAACCTTCAATCACACACAGACTCAAAGTCACAGTATTCAGGAACTTTCAGTACCACATTGTTTTTTATGACAACCATTACCAAATTTTGTATTCTACTACTTAATTATAATGGCTTTTATGGATTTTCTTGGCTTGCTCATGCCTACCCTGAGTCACATGTTTGATTTGTTTGCTATGTTTAAGAAGTGGCACAATGAAAACTGGCAACAGTATACCAGTTAAGGTTCTGAGCTGGAAAGAGGAACGGTTATGAGATCCAACCTTCAAGAAAAAAAAAACATTTCCTATCAGCTACTAAGCTGTCTGGTTTATAACTGAGTGGTTAAAAGCCTAAAAAATAGATACCATGAATCTTCTATACTACACTTTGACAGATTTGCTCAATATAATCTCACAGTTGGTTTAGTGATTATTATACTGTTATGTGGAGAATACGACACTGACTTGGTGTCTCCTCCCTGTAGTTAAGCTGAGGTACACAGTCATGGGTGACTCAGCACACAACTCTGTTGGACTCAAATATTCAGGATGTGGGTAGAGGATATGCAATTGCCCCACCTAAAACCTCAGATCTATTTGTCAGGAAGTCCAGAATCCAACTACATATCGAGGATCTCCATGCCAAGGATCATTGAGCTTGGTGTCCACATTAGGGGAAATGTGTGTTAAATTCAAAGCTACAGTCACTGAGCAATATCCTTAAGCATGTGTTTTTATCCAAATGAACGAAGACCAGTGGGCATGGCATACTCTGGTGACGTGCCTGGGCATTAGCCAAACTGGTGGGAGTCTGGTGTAGGTGAAAGGCCCACTATGAGGTGACTCAAAGTAGGTTTCCTAAAGCATTTCATTTCATTGCGTGTGAGTGCAACAGGGAGACATTCAAACACACTGTAGCAGAAAGCTTAGGCACCAGTATGATGATTGTCATCTTCAAGCATGTACAGTAGGGACAGTGGCTTGTGTTGAAGACAAGTTGTAGATGTCAGTAAAAACCAGTGTCAGATGTTTATATACAATATCCACATGCCTGCATATGCTCTCATGGTCACCAGTCTTACATGCAGCCACCATTTTCACTGTGCTGCTTGCACAGGTCAAAACATTGAATGCGGCAGCAGGTCATCATCTGTGTCTTGACGGCAGTTGTATTGATGAGGTCTGGGAACGTAGAAATTTGTGATAACATCAGAGTTGCATTGAACTCAGAAGGATGAGTCAATAATACCAAGAATGATGAGAAAAGTTCTCATATGAGTAATGTCTCTTCACATGGACAATGTAACAATTGCTGATAAACCTGGAAGAATAGTGCTAAGCCTATCAACTGTCAGGGTAGGAATTGAAGTGCATGGAGCGATACACCCATCATGCGTAGTGCTCACAAGCCTCTGGAGGCAGTGGTATGACCTGAGGATGTTTCAGTTGGTCAGGTCTACGCTAAGCAATGTCATGTGGCAATAGTATGAAGTCAGCTGATGACCTGCATGACCACATTTCACATTTATGCTTACCCCTTCTTCTTACAGAATAATTTTCTAACTGTAAAATCGTAGAGTGTGTGGATTTATTTATTTATTTATTCATTCATTTATTTTTGGGCAGGCGGTGTATAAGGAGCAATTGTAACAGTCTGTAACTGCTTATATGGTAAAGTTTTATATTTAGCTCTTTTGTAAGGAGTCCTTTGATACAGCCAGGTAAATAGATGTACCTTTCATGCAAAATAAAATAATAATAAAAAAAAAATGTAAAGATGAAATACATGACAAGTTAAATGTTTTTAACATTTGTTTTAATAAGTAGCTCAGTGGTTAAGGCATTGGACTACGGTTCGGAAGATCCCAGGTTCAAACCCCGCAACCACCAAGTTGTCACTGTTGGGCCCTTGAGCAAGGCCCTTAACCCTCAACTGCTCAGATGTATAATGAGATAAAAAAAATGTAAGTCGCTCTAGATAAGAGCGTCTGCCAAATGCCTAAATGTAAATACTGTAGCTGCTATAACTTAAGTTGGAGGAAATTAACTAAAATTGGAGCTAGCTTGTTTTTCTTTATTGCGCCAGTAAATAAGATTTTTATATAATTTAGAAAAAAAATGCAAACAATATAACATTACTGTTAAAGTTAGTGTAAAATTATTATGGGATAAGAGGAATAAAACTCTGGGGAAATTATTTTTGGAAAATAATGATGTCCAGCCTTTGTATCAGACCATCAAATCATAACCGATTTGTTTCCTTTAACAGCACAATTTGCTTCATCGTTACATATGTTTCTGGTTAGAATTCATCTCACATTCACTTCAACAGTTTTGACACTCTCTTCCAATTTTATATAGCCTATGTTCAGCAGAAAGTCCACATGTGCCACACAAGAAAAACAGAAGAAAAAGAAAACATGCTACTGCCCCCATCCCCCCCTTACTACCACCACAACTCTCTTTCACTAATAGTATAATTGGTTGTTTCTTTTTCTCTTCATGTGGCTAAGGCCGATCGTTATCAGAGGCGCCATTGGAAGGTGGAAGATGGCGGCAGCGTGTGGCATGTGTATGTGTGTGTGTCCATTCCTGCGCACACTGTGTGGTCTACGATGGGAACTGGCACGTTGTCGCTCCCGCTGTGTTTGTTTAAGGGGTCTCGAGCCTGTCACATCTCTTTAGTGACACACTTGGGACATGGTGGTGCCTCCTGCACTCCAGAAACATCGGAAATAGGAAACATCGGTCTATACGTTTTCATGGTAGAAGGATCAAAGTCAGATACAAAAACAAATCGTGTGTGTCGGTTTTAACTAAAATACAAACAAGAGTTAACAGTAGAATTACTGTACAGTATGTGCTCAATTTAATGTATGCCCTCGGAACTGAAAAAAATTATATACTCACACTACATTTACAAATACTGTAGTCCTCCATAACAATTAATAGTCAAGTCGGTTTCATCATCACAAGCTTTAACATCAAGTAAACATAAGTAACCCATGTTATTGTTGTTGGCATTATCAGACTTCTTTAATGAATGAAGGGTGGTTTTAATATAGTTATACATATACAGTATACAAACCGGATTCCAAAAAAGTTGGGACACTAAACAAATTATGAATAAAAACTGAATGCAATCATGTGGAGATGGCAAATGTCAATATTTTATTCAGAATAGAACATAGATGACAGATCAAAAGTTTAATCCAAGAAAATGTATAATTTTAAAGGAAAGATATGTTGATTCCAAATTTCACGGTGTCAACAAATCCCAAAAAAAGTTGGAACAAGGCCATTTTCACCACTGTGTGGCATCTCCCCTTCTTCTTACAACACTCAACAGACGTCTGGGGACCGAGGAGACCAGTTTCTCAAGTTTAGAAATAGGAATGCTCTCCCATTCTTGTCTAATTCAGGCCTCTAACTGTTCAATCGTCTTGGGCCTTCTTTGTCGCACCTTCCTCTTTATGATGCGTCAAATGTTCTCTATAGGGGAAAGATCAGGACTGCAGACTGGCCATTTCAGTACCCGGATCCTTCTCCTACGCAGCCATGATGTTGTGATTGATGCAGAATGTGGTCTGGCATTATCTTGTTGAAAAATGCAGGGTCTTTCCTGAAAGAGATGACTAGATGTTGTTCTAGAACCTGAATATATTTTTCTGCATTGATGGTGCCTTTCCAGACATGCAAGCTGCCCATGCCACACGCACTCATGCAACCCCATACCATCAGAGATGCAGGCTTCTGAACTGAGCGTTGATAACAACTTGGGTTGTCCTTGTCCTCTTTGGTCCGGATGACATGGCGTCCCACATTTCCAACAAGAACTTCGAATCGTGACTCGTCTGACCACAGAACAGTCTTCCATTTTGCCACACTCCATTTTAAATGATCCCTGGCCCAATGAAAACGCCTGTGCTTGTGGATCTTGCTTAGAAATGGCTTCTTCTTTGCACTGTAGAGTTTCAGCTGGCAACGGCGGATGGCACGGTGGATTGTGTTCACTGACAATGGTTTCTGGAAGTATTCCTGAGCCCATTCTGTGATTTCCTTTACAGTAGCATTCCTGTTTGTGGTGCAGTGTCGTTTAAGGGCCCGGAGATCACGGGCCTCCAGTATGGTTTTACGCCCTTGACCCTTACGCACAGAGATTGTTCCAGATTCTCTGAATCTTCGGATGATATTATGTACAGTTGATGATGATAACTGCAAAGTCTTTGCAATTTTTCGCTAGGTAACACCTTTCTGATATTGCTCCACTATCTTTCTGTGCAACATTGTGGGAATTGGTGATCCTCTACACATCTTGGCTTCTGAGAGACACTGCCACTCTGAGAAGCTCTTTTTATACCTAATCATGTTGCCAATTAACCTAATTACTGTTAATTGGTCTTCCAGCTCTTTGTTATGCTCAAATTTACTTTTTCCAGCCTCTTATTGCTACTTGTCCCAACTTTTTTGGGATTTGTTGACACCGTGAAATTTGGAATCAACATATTTTGCCTTTAAAATGATAAAATTTTCTTGAATTAAACTTTTGATCTGTCATCTATGTTCTATTCTGAATAAAATATTGACATTTGCCATCTCCACATCATTGCATTCAGTTTTTATTCACAATTTGTTTAATGTCCCAACTTTTTTGGAATCCAGTTTGTATATATGATACATAATTCATACATTTATACATGTTTAAAAGTATCTAATTAATCTCCAGGCTTTATACCAGGTGTGCCTCCGTAAACATACCATATCTTTGAAAAAGTATATTTGATCATATAGATAATGTGCCAAAATGTTTCAAATAAATGTGGAAGCATCCAATCAAAAATGTAACATTTAAAGTATTTCAAATGTACGCAGGTTTTATCCAAATGCTGTCAATTGATAAAATTAAGTTAATATCATGTGAAAAAAAATCCTTTAACTATGTTCAAGTTCAAGTCTATATAATCCCCTGCTACACTGATGCACTTATCCCAGCATTTCACTATTGCTTGGATACCATCAAGGTGTATTCCGGAACTATGAGCAGACTGCCCGCTTCACGTCTGAAATACTGGCCTCCCAGGAACTCCTTTAGTGGCAGAAACATGTGGAAATCACTTGGAGTGGGGTCAGGACTGCATGGAGGATGTGGCAAAAACTACCAGCTAAGTTCCTGTAATGAGCAAATGGTGCGGTGGGCTGTATGAGGTCCCTTTGGTGATCAAACCAGGCTGTTTTTTTCTGAGAGAGTTCCGCTCGCTGAATGTTCACAGGAACAACTCTGAGCCACAGGATCGTCATTAATGAACAAACAAACTTCATTAAAAAGTTTGCACCATTCAAAGATTTTACCAGCTATATATTACTGTAGCTACAGTATAAACTTTGACATAGCTGACTGTGACATACTTTATGCTAGCTATACAATAGTCCAACCAGTCATCAACAATAGAAAAAGGACAACTAGGTTAAATATAACTAGTTAAAGTTAAAACTTACCTAAAGATGCTTTAATAATAATAAATTTAATCAGACATAGTTCATGCTTTCTCACATTTGTTTATTCCAGCATGTAACTCCAGACTTACTGAGATACTTGTAGCACTAATTACATATTTAATGCTAACATGCAGTTAATACTATTGAATGAGAAGGCCACAGATTACAGTTATTCATAGTTAATCATAAAAACATTTACCTACATTGATGAAGAACTTTGTATGCTGTAAACTAGCATGTAAATAAAATGCACAGAATCACATTTAACTGCTGATTAGCATACGATCATCGGCTAGATGAAAGTATTATGAAGGCCTAGGTAAGAAAAGTTAAGGTGTCAAGATCAGTGCTGCATTAATAATCAGAGAGCAGTATAACTCAACATAACGGGTTGACAATTCTCGAAAAGAAAAGGAAATTCATCAGTTCTCAAATTATTTAAAGTTGCCTGTCTCTGTAAGTGTCATGACCTGTTTCAAATGTCTATATAAATAATAGATTTCAATATTATATATTTAATATCCTGTATAATTACATTGAATAATAATTTAAAAACAGCATAGAAACAATATGCACTAAAGTATAAAACTGAATAGTGCAAAATAATTTAATGTCTGTTTTCATTCTGCTTTGTAAATGTACAGTAACTGACTTTAGCTCACTGTACTGTATAACCACCACTGAACAGAGGGTGGTGAATCATTCTCTACACAGCTGACACTTATATGGTAGTGTGTATGGTGCTGATAGTGTATCAGGTACGTCAGCTCGGGGTCTTAAACAGTTTGAAGTCTTATTGGTCACTTTGTTAAAAACACCTAACTTGTTAGTTTTAAGTGTTAGATACTGCTTATCTTTTAGATGCAATTTTTCCCATGTTAATTGTCCTTTACTTCTTTGTGTTGTTTTCTGAGCACATAACCAAAGTTTGTTTATAGTTTGGGTGGACAAACTGTGAATTGAAGCAGTCAGTAATTGTACATGTACAAAGCTAACCATTTTGTTGTCTGTAGCTGATGTCTGTATAGGTGCCATTGGTATTGGCAAGTATGTGTTGGTCATTTATCATTAATTGGGCTTGTGTAAATATTGCACAGCAAAAGCAAAAATGTTGAATGTTGAAATCTTAAAATTTACTTATTTACTATAACAAATAATGACATACAGTATATATTGCATGCACATTTTAATATTTTAGTTAAGGTCTTTAAATGCAAGCCAGAAACAGTATGAAACACTATAGTTATGATTATCAAGTACCCCATGGCATTTTTGGCCTAGTTTGCATTAAACACTTCCTGCATTTGTGAAAGGTGACAACTTATCAACCGTGGTGTTACTTGATATTGGGAATCCTAATCTACTCTCTAAAAGGCTCTGTATTCTTTCTGCTTTCATTAAAGCAGGACTTGATTACAGTACAATGTGCTGTCCTTTCAATTCCCGTTAAAAATATTCCCAGTCTTTTCACTGTCCAAGCTCTTTGTCTGTCAACACAAAGATGTGTTGCATGCGAATAATGCCAAGCGACTCCAGTTACCTCTACGAGTTTTTAGCTTGCAAAAGTAACAATGACGGTAAAAAATGACCTCAACTTTGATCAAAGGCTTTTACAAGTGAAGCTGAAGTTTTAGATATAGTTCCACAGAAACCTGACCCAATTTGTGCTGCATCATACAGCAGCGCATCTATTGGTGCTTGATTAGCCTACGTGAACGGTCTCAGCTGCGCTCCTGTGCGAGTTTAATCACCAGTAATCGGCTCTCTGCAGGCCAGACTGTCCCGAGGTGGACGCAGATAGCGGGCCGGCTCTAACGGAAACACAAGAGGGGAGCAAGAGATAACACGCTCTTCTCTTTTTCTTGGAAGTCGCATCGCAAACGTTCCACTATGGGGGTACTGGCCAGGAACAACATTGGTGTGGAGTAGAGCCTATAAGGAAGGAGGACCCTAAAAGTCTTCTTAAACTTTATTATTTTATTGTTTTGTAATAAACAGTACTTAAGTGGTACGCTTTATGTACTTAAAGGAGAGGCAGAAGACAAGTGAAATATACAGTTCCTGTCACAGTAAAAAAAAAATATTTGCCATTGTTTAGATTTACATATAGATATTATGTGTATTTTATTAAAATAAATTAAGTTTGCAATGACCCTAATTTTATTTAATTAGTTTAACCTAAACATTAAAACATTTCAACTTACATTTTTGAACCATTATTCAGCAAATGATCAGACACAAGTACAAGATAAATATATGAGAATGAGCAGTCATTCTCAAAGTGCAGTCCAGGAACCTCAGTGAATAATAAAGAATAGCCAAGTTATTTGTGATCTTACAAAGACTATCTTACAGTCTTAAGACTAACACATCTTTATCAAAAAAGAGAAATGATGCTCGTTATTGAGTGTTCATAGCTCTAGATCTATTTTGACTCGACAAATTAAATGTAAACCTATTTACAATGTTGTCTTAATTCTAATGAAATCTTCTTGTGGGAGGTTCAAGAGTGAAAAAATGCTGCATTAAATGTTTAATGTATTGTGATTCACATTTGAAACATAAGAGACTAGAGCTAGAATATGTTTTATAAAATATATGTGTATTCTATTTAAAAGGATCTCTGGTTGTAAAATTATTGTTTCTGGTATTAATGTATGAAGAATAATTATTTCATTATTCATTTTCTAATGATTTTATAAATGTAGTACATTATACTGCGAACATTTTGAATTATAACCCAAGCATATAAGAAACGTGGTTTTCCGGAACATCCAGATTTCTCTCACTGTGTCTTTTACAACTTCCTGTCTGTTGGTTGTAGACTGCTGGAGAGGAAACACTAGCTTAAACGCTGTTATCAGTTCTAACCCTATTAGTCAATAATCTTGGTTTCAAATTGTTTACAATTACATTAATAATTTTGACAGATATTCATGCCCAGTGGACTAACCAGAGAAACTGGTACTGTAGGCAAACACCAGCTAACAAGCAAGGGCAAGACATTTGTAGGGAGCTTCACTTAAAAACATTAGTCTACTGCAACGGATAGTTACATGTAGCTACAAAGCAAAACGTTACGGTACAAGCAACAGTCATGATACCTAATAAAACACTAATTACATTGTCAGAGAAGTGTCAATAATTACAGGGTGCATCAGTATATAATTAATAGGAGGAGCATTTATGTCAAACCAGAACTCATGATGGAATTCTTCTTGGTGAAAGAAGGCATACAATTGATGTGAGCTGAAGTAACATTTGAATGGTGCAAAAGTTTTTAAGGATGTTGTACGTCCATGAATGACGAGGTTGATCAGAGCCCACTGCAGTGTGAACATTGAGTGAGTGGAATGCCTGATCCTTGAAAAGTGATGGATAATTTCTCATCAGTTTCCAGAAGATATGCATCTGTCTGTGCAAACTGTACATACAATCATTCACAAATGCCAATTGCACATTATAGGAACTTGACTGGGACCTCACTCCATGCCACATTTGTTTGCGCCATTAAAGGAGTTCCTGAGACGCCAGTGTTTCAGAAGTGATGCAGGCAGTCTGATCATGCTCCAAGAAAACTTTTTAACTTGATGGTATCCAAGCACCGCAGAGATAGGTGTGTTGCAAGGGATTATGTAGAAAAATAAAAGTAGTTTTACTCTCATCCTGTAACTGGGCTATTATTTTGCACAGTCAAAAGTCAGTTTTGACTTGAATGCCCCTCGTATGTATGTTACTAACCCTAACCCTAGTCTTGTAAGCAACTTGTCTTGATATGAATGACATTAACCCCTTAAATCTGTACATAAACAATGTAATATAATAATATAGTAATGTGCTTTGACAATAATGTTCATGTCCAAGCAGGATTCTGGTCCAAGGTTTTAAATTATGCATATTTATATATTTAGTTGTTTAAAATACTATTCAAATAAATTAAATTGTTTTAAAAGATTAATCCATTTGGAGGTTTCAAACTGCTGTTTCTACTGATAAGCTTGAAATGGCGGCGGCGGTGGTGGTGGTGGTGGTGTATGTGTGTGTGTGTGTGTGTGTGTGTAGCCCTTTACGAAATTGCCCCAGGCTTCTCTTTCCTTACTAGCACTCATTCATTATCTATAATAATGTTTCGTTGACCTCTGGGTTTAAAATGTTTATTTAATCTCTCTCCTATCTTTTGCCTGGATTTACATTTAAGATGAACATTAGTCTAATCCACAAGTGCGAGACTTTCTAAACAGCACCAATATTTGCTTTTAGCATATTTATTGGCAATCAAATTAATGATTATATTCCAGCATAAGTGCTTCTTTTTTAAAACATAAAGATGCCCTTGTGGTATTGAATCAGTAGATATGCAGTTCTCTGTTTAAGCAGCCTGAGGGTGCGCTGTGGAAAATTTCAGCACAAGCTAAATTATGGACTTATCATTCTGAGAGCTTCAAAGAGTAGCAACCACAAAGTAAACTATTAGGCAACAATTACATGAAATATGACTGTACTAACCAAGAGAGAAATGTTCCAGCTGTGTTTAAAAATAAATTAAAAGTGCGGCTTTTGGATGGAACATTAAAAGGGAGTATTTGAATCAGAAAACCAGATGCACTGTAAACATAAATCAAGAGCTTGTTAGTTATTGCATGAATAAAAGTTCTTGTCAGAATCAAAACCTGTGCATGGTGCCCTTTCTATCAATTTTCTGTCCATTCATCCCTCGTCTCTTTTCACACTTTCACAGAGTGCCAGTTGACTCAATAAACACCTATGACACATTGACAGGACCAGATTTACTGTACACTCCTCGCTTGCAGAAAAATAGCTTGATTCAAGTTACTGAATAATACCCTTTAGTAGGTATGACTGTATAATATGCTGAGTGTTTAAGGGTTTCATGTACAGCTTTGACATGTGACCAGGCAAAGTGCCAAGCTCCACACACATATATCTGTTCTCATTCTCTTTCTTGCTTGCTTCCACTTTTGCATCATCTCCTTTATTTTCTTTTTCTTTCATCAGAAACTACAGTTAACAGGCTGATATCCTGCACCGTCAGCTTCCTGAGATGTGTGTGTGTGTGTTAATGTGTGCATAGGGAACACCACCTCTCAATTCTGTGGATAACCCTGGGGTTTCCAGGGAGTTCCCTGTCTGTACTAAAGCCTTATCCTGTTCTCTTTGGACAAGCACAGAACAAAAAAAATCTGATTTGAGGTTAAATACACCAGAGGATTTTTTAATTAAAAAAAATCCTTATAGCAGTTGAAACATGGGGTGAGACTTATGCATAACTGAAGATCTCACAACGTGCTAAAAAAAAAAAAAACAATGAATGACGTTTACTGTGTAGGATTCCCAATTGTTTTGAGTAAGACCAGTTGGGGAGCGTTTCTAATGGAACAAGACAAAAGCTTGAAAAGCATGGAAATGTTAAATCCAGGTCTGTACAACAAAGATGAACTGGTTTCAGAGGAGAAAGTGAAATTGGGGGAGCGGGGAGAGAGAACTCAGATTACACCTGATACTCTTTACAAGGTGTTTGTCATTAGCATCTCTGTGAAATGAATGAGATCAATGATTTGAGGCACTGAAAAGTCATGAACGCCTTGAAAAAAAAATGCAAATAACACTGATGTGCTAAAAAGTAAAGTATCACAAGATTTTACAAAATATCCACATGTTCATTGTTTTCAACTGTTCTGTATTCTGGGACAAATCAGCAATTCACATAGAGTGACTGACATTTAGACATTTAAACATTTTTAATATCTTGCTATTTTTTTGCTTGCAGTAGTAAATAAACACTTGTAAAAATCTCTCTCTCTTTCTCATCAGCGAAACACATACAAGTGATTATAACATAATAATTAGAATACAGGATCAATAGATGTGGTTTTATTAATGACAGAGTTCTCCTGTAAGCACACATAGCCTGACTGGAGCCTCTCATGATTATTAGCAGCTGAAAAAGTCCTATTGGAAGCCACTTCCACAAACCTGCTCTACCCGTTTGCCTTGGAGAAGCACAGCTTTAGTATCTACCCCGACTGAAAGCTACAGTAAGAGGCAGCTGATTCCTGATACACGGCATATCCATAGAGCATAGTAAGAACATTTTGGATGTGGTACATGGAGACCAGGAAATGACTCAGGTTATCGAAACAACCCTTACTTCCCCCCCAACACTTTTGACTCTTGAACACAAATCAAATTTGTACATATTATAGATATTAGATATATTGTCCTTTTTTTACTAAATATTTTGCATATTTATGCTAACTTGAGTCCTAACTTGAGTTAACTCCCTGCTCTTCAAGACTAATAATAAAAAAAGAAAGTTTTTATTTAGACCTTCAAAATACTCATCACAAATCTCAAAGGCTCATTTTCTTCTTTCACCCAGCCAATGAATGAACACCGTTTATCATTTGACGGGCTCTGTTTAGCATACAGTTTTTAATAATGTGTACAATCAAGTTTATAAATGTAAAATAAATAAGAAAATACATATCTGCAATGACCATCCCATGATACCTGATGTAATTAGCAATTCAGCTATCTGTGAAGCCGGATACAGTAAGCCCTGGACTATAGTGTGGAACTTTAGTAGCATTAGCACTCTGTCAAATACCTCAGGAAAACACAACTTTATGTTTTAGTCAGCAGATATTCATACAAAATAAGGCATTTTCTTTGCCTCAAGAGAAGACATGAATTTGAACAATAATGTTGAGGTAAGTTTTTGCTGTTTACGCTATGTAAATTTAGCCTCAATTCCACTCGCTAATCAAACTGGCTAGGCATTAAGGTAAATTCTAGGTAATAATAAAACATGTAAACAAAAACCACCATATAAATGCTGAAGATGAGTAATTAAACTTATGTTTCACATAAATAATCCTATTTAAAACATTTCTATTTTATTTGTTAATGCTTGAATGCTTTTACACAGCTATCTTTATGTAGAATAAGTAGATATTTATGTAGAATAACTTTTAGTAGTTACGTGGCTTTTTCCCCCCTTTCTTAGAAAACAAAGTACTTAACCATTGTATTTGATTGTTATTATGCCAACAAGCTATTTGCATTTGTTCATTTGGCTGGCACTTTTAACCAAAGCAACTTATAGCTGAGACAGGATATAACTGAGGATTAAGGGTCTTGCTCAAGGCTTAACGGTGGCAACTTTCAAGATTTCAAGGCCTACTGATTAATAGCCCAAAGCATTAAACAGTGAGCCACCTTTACATCATATTTCCAGTATAATTTATAACATATCACTGTTTTTTTTTTATTATTCATTAAGAATACTTGGCATAGCTGGTACTGAATTTTTAACCAGAGAGACCTGTCTTATCAGGCCTATTCTATTTGCTGACCAAAATGCTAGCACATTCTAGCACTTACATATTCCCTGCTGTTACATCCATGTTCTGTTCAGTGAGCTCACTAGGGTCCACCTACTATTCTGTTTGCACATTGTTCTAACTCTAATACTCAATTAAGATAGAGTGTGAAAAAAAATCCCAAAGCAAGTATTTGTCTCTAATATTTGAGAGTGAAATTAAGCAACACCTGTGCTCTTATCAGACTGCTAATGGGTTCATTAGTTCTGCATAATGAGCCTGGTAAGTCTAATCAATATCTTAATAAATCTTGTCAGGGTCTCAGCAGGTGGTAGTGTGCTTACTGTTGCCTCCTGTAAGGACACAAAGGAAAATGCACTTGTTAATTTAGGATTCACTAGTTTTACAATTCAAAATTGATAGAAATATGTTTTCTATGCGGATAATACAAGAATTGTATCCAGTTTTGCAGTTACTGGTGTCAAGTCTTATACCACACTATTAGGAAACATTTGTCTTTCAGGCTTATGTGAAAAGATTGAGGTTGAAAGTTTTTGAACACTTCAAACCCCAAAGCATTCAGTTGTATTTATGGAATTTTTATTGGAAATATTTCTAAGGGTCCTAGGTTTAACCTTATACATACTGAGTAAATATGTGCACAAGATTTAATCATGAGTTCTCACACTTTTCTATGCCAGTTACTATTCATCTCTTGTTGCTGTTGTTACATGTACAAAGTGGCTTGCTAACTCCTGTGATTATTGTGGCTTAAAATTCCAATTGTAATTGCAACTGATCATGGCCAAAACAGGATGAGCTGGAACTTTTGGTACTAAATGCTTAAAACGCCGAACAAATTTAATCCTACAATTACATTTAATTTAAGAGCTGTTTTATTGATTTTAAGCTCAGTCATTCAAATCCTCATGTATCTACTCCTGAAACTCTCAAGGGTACTAACTGACATGTATAAAAGTCCATCAAACTGCCCTAGTTAGGTCAGTTTATGATATGTGTCTTTTACATTGTGTGGGAACCTCAAGTCATGTTTTTTTCAATAGTAATAATGTTATGTTATTTTTGTGTCTCTCTCCATTTAATATGCAGGATGCTGATGTGCTATACAACAAGTCAGCAAGGCAAGTAGGGCTGTGTGATTTTATTCATATCAGAAATTTTCACACAGAATATCTACACTATACTGTTAACCTAATTTACTTAGGTTTTGGTTTCTGCCTTTAGGGTGGGTTATATATGAAGAGTGTTATGAAACTGACAGAGAGAGTGAGTGGATCTGCACTTTCGAAGATTGATATTATGGCCATGAGGATGAATAATAATGATAGGTTTTCTATGTCTTCATATGTTAAAAGCAAGCACTTGGGATATGTGTTACTTTATTATTTATCATTGAAACATAGCAAGCTTACTATTTCAGGTCAAAATTAGTCAACATAGCTTGTAAATCTTGTTGCTTGCTTGTTGATTTATGCACAAACTCTTCATGATCTATGCAAAGTCCGCCCACTGACTGGATCAGTTAATGAAAACAACTGGTCACCTGTATCCTGTTTTATCTTTAGTTGTTTCTTTTTTTTCTTTTTCCAATGTTAAATTTTTCCAAATGCCAGCATGTTCAACGTGATATGGTACTGCTAAACTGTATTTCATATCTTCCTGTGTACAGTGGTGTGAAAAACTATTTGCCCCCCTCCTGATTTCTTATTCTTTTGCATGTTTGTCACACAAAATGTTTCTGATCATCAAACGCATTTAACTATTGTCAAAGATAACACAAGTAAACACAAAATGCAGTTTTTAAATGAGGGGTTTTATTATTTAGGGAGAAAAAAAATCCAAACCTACATGGCCCTGTGTGAAAAAGTAATTGCCCCCTGAACCTAATAACTGGTTGGGCCACCCTTAGCAGCAATAACTGCAATCAAGCGTTTGCGATAACTTGCAACAAGTCTTTTACAGCGCTCTGGAGGAATTTTGGCCCACTCATCTTTGCAGAATTGTTGTAATTCAGCTTTATTTGAGGGTTTTCTAGCATGAACCGCCTTTTTAAGGTGATGCCACAACATCTCAAAAGGATTCAGGTCAGAACTTTGACTAGGCCACTCCAAAGTCTTCATTTTGTTTTTCTTCAGCCATTCAGAAGTGTATTTGCTGGTGTGTTTTGGGTCATTGTCCTGCTGCAGCACCCAAGATCGCTTCAGCTTGAGTTGACGAACAGATGGCCGGACATTCTCCTTCAGGATTTTTTGGTAGACAGTAGAATTCATGGTTCCATCTATCACAGCAAGCCTTCCAGGTCCTGAAGCAGCAAAACAACCCCAGACCATCACACTACCACCACCATATTTTACTGTTGGTATGATGTTCTTTTACTGAAATGCTGTTACTTTTACGCCAGATGTAACGGGACACGCACCTTCCAAAAAGTTCAATGTTTGTCTCGTCGGTCCACAAGGTATTTTCCCAAAAGTCTTGGCAATCATTGAGATGTTTTTTAGCAAAATTGAGACGAGCCTTAATGTTCTTTTTGCTTAAAAGTGGTTTGCGCCTGGGAAATCTGCCATGCAGGCCGTTTTTGCCCAGTCTCTTTCTCATGGTGGAGTCGTGAACACTGACCTTAATTGAGGCAAGTGAGGCCTGCAGTTCTTTAGATGTTGTCCTGGGGTCTTTTGTGGCCTCTCCGATGAGTCGTCTCTGCGCTGTTGGGGTAATTTTGGTCGGCCGGCCACTACTGGGAAGGTTCACCACTGTTCCATGTTTTTGCCATTTGTAGATAATGGCTCTCACTGTGGTTCGCTGGAGTCCCAAAGCTTTAGAAATGGCTTTATAACCTTTACCAGACTGATAGATCTCAATTACTTTTGTTCTCATGTGTTCCTGAATTTCTTTGGATCTTGGCATGATGTCTAGCTTTTGAGGTGCTTTTGGTCTACTTCTCTGTGTCAGGTAGCTCCTATTTAAGTGATTTCTTGATTGAAACAGGTGTGGCAGTAATCAGGCCTGGGGGTGACTACAGAAATTGAACTCAGGTGTGATAAACCACAGTTAAGTTATTTTTTAACAAGGGGGGGCAATCACTTGTTCACACAGGGCCATGTAGATTTGGAGTTTTTTTTCTCCCTTAATAACGTAAACCTTCATTTCAAAACTGCATTTTGTGTTCAATTATGTTATCTTTGACTAATAGTTAACGGTTTTTGATGAGCAGAAACATTTAAGTGTGACAAACATGCAAAAGAATAAGAAATCAGGAAGGGGCAAATAGTTTTTCACACCACTGTATGTTTTAAAATTTAAAGCAGTGCAACCACTTTTACTGAAAAGTACCGAAATAACATTATATTTATAGTATAATAATTTATTTTATATCTTATTCTAATTATTTATGAAGTATGAACACATTCTTAGGCATGTAAATATATTTATTTCAATTAATATTGTTTATTGTTAATGGAGATTAAAATATCTTGGGTATTTTCTAAAATTACATCTTCCTATTCACACTATAGGTCTAGGTCAGAGGGACGGCTGTTGCTAGGTACAAAACTTGAGACATTATTTCACTTCACTTGTCTGCATAAAGAATCGAAAAAGACAGAGTGCAGGTGTGCAAATAATTGCTTTACTCAGGTACATTCCTGTTGTGTGGCACCATGGAGGAAACAGATTCTTGGACTGGTTCCTCCTGTGCATTTTTAACCCTAGGGGGTCTAGAGATGACTGGAAAACATGTGTTTGAAATTGTATAAGTGGAATTTAATTTTAATGTTTTCATGTTTCATCAGTAAGCAGAGTGATGAAACAAAACCATGACCAAGTCAAGATTTATACAACAATCTTGACCAACCTTCAAGATTTATACAACAAGTCCAGGCACCTTAACTTATACAAGCAGATATCCCAAATGATCTGGAAAATGATACTGAGCCTATAAAGAGAAACTGCAGTAAATCCTGTGGTCTCTATAAATGTTTTTTATATCATTTTTTATATCTTTTTTTTTTTTATCATTTTTTTATGGTGAGTTAGCCCGAAGTTGTTTAGTTGAAACAACTTACAATCACAGTGCCTGATAACAAGAATTCCACTATTGTTATTTGACTGCAGTTGCTCTGAGAGTTTTAGAACTTAAATTGCCAAGAGCAGTTTTATACCCAAGTCCGTCAGTGAACAGTTTAATAGTATCAACAAAGTCGACTTTATATTAATTCAAAATGATTTCTTGTTAAACAGCTTATAACACAGTTACAGAATCTGGTATCACGCAAATGAGAATAGGTTCCTCTCAAGGTTTCTTCCTCATGTCCTCTCAGGGAGCTTTTCTTTGTCACTGTCACCTATGACTTTGCTCATTAGAGACAATTTGATAAAGCTATAAAATAATAAATATATACAGTTTTTATATAGATGGATCATTTTTATTATTATAACTGCTTTGTGACAATATTTATGTTTAAAAGTGCAATATAAATAAAATTGAATTCAATTGGGTGGTATACTGTAGTATAGTGTTTAGCATTGTGGCCTCACAACAAAGGTTAAAATCTTGCCTTTGAGTCTGTGTGACTGGAGTTTGCATGTTCTCTCCATGCTTGGTGGGTTTTATCTAGGTACTCCGGTTTCCTCCCACAGTCCGAAGACATGCAGATTAGGTTATTTGGCGTTTCCAAATTGCCCACTGAGTGTGATGGATTGGCATCCTGTCCAGGATGTACACCACATAGTGCTCAGAGTCCCCTGGCAAAGGTCTCCCATGACCATGTACAGAATAAGCGGTACAGAGAATGAGTGAGTGAGACTGAATTGAATTGAATAGAATTTAATTGAATTTAACTAAATGAAAGTAAAATACAAAGGTACCTAGTGCTTTATGTTTAATTAAACCATAATTAGCCATAGTGCTTTGACATTGCTTGCTGAACTCTGAATGAAGTGCATCATTTTAAAGTTTGCATAATTCAGGCATTTGTTTTGGTTTGTAATAGTCTGGGGTAAAAAAAAGAGATACAATATAATCTTGAACAATGTAAGTTGAACATGAATTGAAATGGTTTCTCACTACTTTTTTGGATAATTAAGTTTCTTCAGCTTCTAACTGTGGTCACAGAGAAACCCTCAGCTCTACCGTTCTACATAAAATCTTTAAATGTTTCCCCAGTAGTACAGTTTAGGAATACTGATAGGTCTTTTTTTCCCTCTAAGAGTGCAACTGATTTCACTTTATATGATTTCTTTCTCAGACAAAATGAGTATTTCCTCTTATTGTTAGGAAAACCTTCTTGGTGCATCATGAGTAAAAAAAACAAAAATCACCAGGTTCACATTGGTATTTCTTGCAATACTTTGTCACCATCTACTCACATGCTACAAGACAGACTACAGAATTCCATGAAGACCATGAATTTCTTTTACAGGAAGAGTTTGAGTTCTGATTACAAATCAAGGCCAGCATTTTTTTTGCTTTTTCATTTCCCATGGACGTCCATGACTGATTGTTCCGCCTCTCCCCTCGTTCGTTTCTTGTTCTCGTTTGAAGCATTAGCGAAGGTGCTGCCTCCATGCTGCTTTTTCACATCATGGACGGAAGCAAATTTGTATTAGATAGCTGTGGATTTCCCCTGCTTTTTGCAAGACGGGGGATAATTACTACTCTGGAGCCTGTAGATTAGACTGTAATAGAGTTTTGAAGTGCCTGAGTGAAAAAAACAGGAGAAGGGGAAGACAAACACAGGGAGGCTGAGGAGGGGGTTGTATCAGCTACAGTCATCACACAGAACACACAGCCAGGAGCTATTACTTACTGAGCAACTGTCTCATGCACTATGTTACAGGATGCCTTCAAACTGCCACAGCTTTTTTCATCCATGCGTATTAATTTCATTACTTCTTAGTGTCTAGATATACATCTTATATGTTAAAGTTTAAAAACTTTTAATGGAATACAAAAAGCTTTGTGAGGTACAGGACATCCTGTATTAGCTACCAGTCAATATGCACATTTCCAGGATGTTTACAGCATCATTTCCTCTCCACTACTCTATACATACATATATACAAAACACACACACACACACACACACACACACAGTATATAATATGTTATATTAATTATATAACCATAATATTATCATATATTATATACTTATACTGAAGGCTGACCTTGTGTGTGTATATATATATATATATATATATATATATATATATATATATATATATATATATAGTACAATGTCTTGGTGATGCATTTTTTTCTTTATTATCATGGCTCCATACATTCTGTGGCCTCTGAGGTGTCACATTTGTGACTAAAGACTTGTCTACATGGTTGTGCCTCTCTGGCATGGACCAGTGGAAGTGAAAGGGCTTGTTCTGTTGTAATGAGTGCTTAACCCGGCTAGAGCGAGCAGGGCACTACGCGGGAGGTACTAGCACCCGGTGCAAATATTTACCCAGCCACGCTGATTTGTCAAGGTGGACAAGGCGCTGGAAAATTGATGACCACCTGCATTCAAGCATCCCATTACTGCTCGTCTGCTCGTCGGGACTGCGATCCCATTAAACACTGTGCTGATTATTTCACAAAAAGAACAATATACCCGGTAAGCCTGATGTACCAGTCATGTTGCATCGTGGGATGAATTACTTTTACTCTTGATGAAGAACAAATAAGTTTCATAATTGATTCCCAGCTGAGACACAAAGGCTTTTACACACACCCCACAATCTTAACAAACAAGAAATGTTGCTCAGAGAGAAAGTCACATTGTTCTACAGATTTCTTTTTTGTTCATGTGGGAAAATGGAACATGTCCTTGATGTTCAAAGTGCTATGTGTTTTATTTACCCAGACACAACAATTAGTCAAACTGGACAAGGTGCTGGAAAATTTATGACCACCTGCATTCAGGAATTCCACTGCTGTGATAAATGAATAGGAACAGGTTTCTTGAATGAACAGCAATCCCATTAAATTCTAGTCTTGGTCATTTCACAAAATATATGTAGCAAATATTACAAACATTTGATTTTCAGAATTCCCTTTTTTTCAGATTGTTACATGATCAAACTTTCAAATGTAAATGAAAAACACAGCTTTCACAAAACATGTCGTAAGACAATTGTTTGCCGATCAAAGTAAGGGTTCTTACATTAGGTTGTATTTTGCAATGCTTTTAATAAAAATGTAAATTCATAACAGCAAAAGAAGTCATTTAACTGGGGTCCTTA
The DNA here is from genome assembly GCA_030522415.1 of Channallabes apus. NCBI lineage: Eukaryota > Metazoa > Chordata > Actinopteri > Siluriformes > Clariidae > Channallabes > Channallabes apus. The sequence goes on along the minus strand of CM060108.1, from coordinate 16,538,573 downwards.
AGAATGTAATTTCTCTCTTCTTGCCTTCATCACAGCAAAACTGCTTCTGAATCCAAATACCAGTTAAAGCAATTTGGACAAATATGTTCCTTGCAGTGCCAAATTTATGTAATTCACTATCAACCCTAACTCTGCACACGTACACAGTACACATGTCTATAGAGATAAAGAAAGTCATATAAACACTGGCTATCATACACATCATGCATAGTACACATTTGGCCAAGCTCAAATTACTTTAAAGAGACAGAAGTATGAAAGCATGCGAGGGTGGAGACTTGGCCTCCTTCTCTCAGTCGTATCTCCTCATTCCTCTAGTGTGATCTCTGACTACAACAAACTGAAATTTACAACTGCCCTAACCATTGGCTGGAGGGCTGTGTGTGTGTGTGTGTGTGTGTGTGTGTGTGTGTGTGTGTGTGTGTGTGTGTGTGTGTGTATTCACTCTTATCAAAAGCAACCTCACAAATGATAAATGTCATTTAAGGATATAAGGGGAGTTGAAATGTTATATCTTGTGAAGTGTAAAAATTACAATTAAATTTTCATCAATAGGTGGACAATTCTAGTATACATCAGAAGAAGAATTATTGGAAATATTTTTATATACATAAAACTAATTTAATAAACTCAGAAAGCAATAAGCTAATTTTCATCACTACATTATTGCATTAATACAAGTGACTATGGCTTTAAATCAACAAACACCAAAAAAAGATAAATAAATAAGCTTGAAATGAAAATAAACATACAATATTGTGTAAGAAAATTGTGCACTTGCATGAAGCATTTATTTGTTTGTTCACAGCTCATCATTATTGAACGTTAAATGAGTGACTGCATTTTCTATACAAGACGAATTATTATTATTATTATTATTATTATTATTATTATTATTATTATTATATATAATATATTATTTGGGCTTATTTGTCAACACTGGTTAATCCAGGTACTCCAACACGAGACAGTTCAGTAAACAGAGTCCAAATACCGCATGATATTAGCATCTTTCCGTCTCTGTAACCTTCCTCAAACGAAACTCGAAACGTGCGTTTTCCGTTAGTTTTCCCGACAGCACCGACATGCAGGCTGTCCTGTGGAATCCTTTATCTGACTACATCTCGGAAAATGAAACTTTATTCACAAGGAAGCTGCTCTGTCTGCCAAACTGCAATCATACTACAATCTGTTTAATTTTGTTTAGACAAAAAAAAAGAGAGAGAACTTCCTTTACTCTTTGAACACAGACTGAAGAATCTGACTCCTATATAAATATAGTGCACTTCTATTGCAATCTATTCACTCCGATGGCATGCACGATATGTTAGTGAAATGATTATGCACTTGTTACTAATAATAATAATAATAATAATAATAATAATAATAAATAAATAACAACAACAATAATAATAATAAGATGATGATGATGAAGAAGATTAATAACTTTATCAACTGTGCGTTGTTTATTTAGGCTACTTGTTAGTTTATTGATTTGTTGGTCTATTAATTTAGTGATTGCTTCTCTATAAATTTCCTGTTTTAAACCTCGCCACAAGAAAGGATCCGTTTTGAAACAAATGTAACATTTATTCAGAAACATTTCATTAAATTCTTTAAAATTACATTATTGTAATTAAGACATTTATAATATGATACGTTTTCGGCTATAATTAAGTGGAGGCATGTTGTATATATCAAGAAAGAAAGAAAGAAAGAAAGAATGAAAGAGAGAGAGAGAGAGAGAGAGAGAGAGAGAGAGAGAGAGAAAATTAAAATTATGTTATAAATATACAAAAAATATATATTCGTATTTATTCATTTATTTAATTTTTAGTATACCCCCTACAGCAGAGAAAAAACACTTGTTTATCATACACAAAAGGGTTAAGCGTAAAAAAAAGACGCTTGGACTTTATTCTATAGCTGATATAATTTTGGAGTTGGCATTTTTAAATAAAACAGATTTCTGTCATATTTAATTTAGCACTAAGTGACAGTTTTGAACAGTAAAAAGCAGGCGGCCTATAAATTTAGATTTTATTTTTACTTAAAATGCTTTAAAATAACGAGATGTAACGAAATGTTACCATAGTATACGTGCTTTAAGGTGGAGAGGATATGTTTACACGAAATTAAGTAATACATCCTATAAAAATCGAACCGTTTCGTGTTAAATTCCTGATTGTTCCTACACTATAAAATGTATAAAGCACGAGTGGATTTTCCTCCTTAAAACTACCCACCTTGTCTCTAAACATGATTTCGGTCCCCATAAACTCCTTCTTTGCATAATAATCAGCTGAAAGAATAGGCTTATTTACTTAGACGTCATTAGTTTGCGCTGAGTGTGCTATTTGACATTAAGATTATCATGTTGTTTCGATGGTCCTGCGATTTCACAGCTCGTCTTTCGCTTGGTAATTAGTTGTGAATATTCGATTCGGACAAATTAATATCAGGCCTCCTGCGTGTCCTCAGATCAGCTTCATTTCAATATGAAAGTCTGAGCCGCTGGTCGAAACTCGCAGTGCAAACTTCACTTCACAGCTTTGTGTAAACAGCACAACCAGTGTTTCGATGTCCGGTTGCCATCTATTTGTTTTTAATATCACGATGGTATAATTTAGTGTACACTTAATCTGTGTGTTTATGTCTGTGTGTGATTCTTGCGCTGTTTACTTTCATGGTGCATGTTCCTTTACACGTGTATGTGTGTGAAAGAGAGACTTACTGTATACTGTTCAGAGAAACGTGCGCCCTCTATGTGTGCTTCTTTATTTTTTAAGCAAATATATACTGTTAAAAAGTAAAATAAAAAAAAACCTTATAATTAAATGACACTTACGACGAGTATATATGATTAAATATATTTCTTTACATCATCATGAATATAGTGAATATTCAAGTGAGAAATTATTAAATTACTCCACACAAAGTGCTCTATAAATATGATATATATATATATATATATATATATATATATATATATATATATATATATATATATATATATATATTTTTTTTTTTTTTTTTTTTTTTTTTTACTTCTATTTCAAATCTTGAATAGGTATTGTTAGGGTCAAATATGTGCTTTTTGCAGTAGAAAAGTCTCAAGCATACACACAGATTAAATACACTACAAATTAAAAATCAAATTTATGAAACACTCGCAGTGGAATAATAATTACATGACTGGTGACAATATTAAAAACACGCAATTTGAAGTCTTTTGTGTGTTTATTATTTTTAGCACAGGTCTGAGACCTGCACACCTAAGCGCGCGTTCTCTGTTTTCATTAACAACTTTACTACTACAGGGGAGGACGAAGTGCGTCCTACGTCACAGAAACACGCCCACCTGTCATTCAAACCCTCTCTTAAAAAAGGGCCGAGGCGCGCGCACTGGAGTTACTCGCACCTTCAGCTCAGTGGTATCAACTCGCGCTCACCTTGCCCGGATGAGAAAGTAAACTTCTTGGTGAATTCTCCTTCAGGTTGTTGTTTTAAGGATGGCTCTGGCGGATGCGCTTCTGCCGTCCATTGCTGGCTTTCCCAGCGCTCAGGTTTTGGAAGAAAAACATGCGGAGATAATGAGAGTAAGTACTGTAGAAATTCCTGAGACAAAGTTTGTTTTTGCAGTTTTCTCTTTACATGATTGTATAAAAGAATGGATGATCCCCTGGATAGACCTAATGTCTTGCTTTAACTTGAAAAGTGATCAATCATGACTTGAATATAGGGCGCATGACTAAAGTTGTGTTTGTGCGTTACAGGACTGGGCGACTGAACAGACCGAGATCGGGACAAAACCCCGCGTCGAAGTTGAATTCAGTATCGTAGAGTCCTCGCCGCAGACCAAGGACGAGGACGAGTTGTCCAGGTTTTTGGATCTCGAGTTTATTCTGTCAAACTCGATGGCATCCCAGAGCGAGGCTCCCTCGGTTACCCCTGCGTATCCGCTACCCGAGTCACCGGAGAGCTGCAGCACCGCGTACGACGGCGCCGATTCTGCGCACGGTCTGGTGGCCGAGCTTCTGAGCCCAGACATAAGCTACCGACACGACAACACGACCCAAGGACATTTTGATGCACCGGAATACACTGATTTGAGCATGCACTTGCACCTCAGCACTCCACACGCATCGGTATACAAGATTAAAACCGAGCGCCGCGAGCAGCCATGCATGATGGCCAACGACTACATGGGACACTTTTACGCACAGAAGGTTCACAGTGTTGCTCCAGTGCAGCCGTTCGTCCAGCACGTACACGACGCGTCCCGGGAGGTGAACGTTCACGTGGCGCAGCAGCAGCAGCACTATCCGTACGCACCACAGTATCACGCCGCGCAGCACTATCACGGACAGTACGCCGTTTTTACGGATCCCATGCGCCCCCATCATCACCCGGGGATGCCTGGCACGGTGCTCACGCCGCCCTCGTCACCGCTGCTCGAGCTCTACGGCACGGAGGAGAACAGACCGAAGCGGGGAAGGCGCGCGTGGGCCCGGAGACGAGCTGCCACGCACAGCTGCGAGTTTGCAGGCTGCGGGAAAACTTACACCAAGAGCTCGCACCTGAAGGCGCACATGCGAACACACACTGGTAAGTCAAGCTGATAACTTACCTACACTTCTGAAACTCTTCAAACACATGAGGCGTTAGTTTAATACAATGAAAATATAAACGCATGTTTTCTCTGTAGTCAAATTTCATATTGTTACATGTCTTTACAGCGCCCCCTATTGTCTATTAAATTGATTAAAACTATAGTTTCTGAAAGTAACCAACCTGAAACAACACTATGTACCAATGATATTTATCAAAGAGTTGACCACAAGTATCTTGTGTTTTTCCTCTGTAGGTGAGAAGCCATACCACTGTACCTGGGAGGGATGTGGCTGGAAGTTCGCCCGCTCCGACGAGTTGACCCGCCACTACAGGAAACACACAGGACACAGACCCTTCCAGTGCCACCTCTGCGAGAGGGCATTCTCCCGCTCCGACCACCTTGCCCTGCACATGAAGAGACACATGTGAAAACATGGCTTATCTATCTTAAAGGACTTTTTAAAGAGTTAGAAAAGTGGTCCAAGGGGAAAAAAAGCTAATTTATACATATTTTTCCCTTTACCTCACATCAACATTTAACTATGTTTGCACTGGAGTTCTTCAGCTAATGTATGTAACAAATAATGGAAGCTCATATCCACTGATAAGTATCACCAAAACTTGTGTAAATTAGTTTTTTTTTTTTGCTTCATCATGAACTACTCTCCTTTAAGGCTATGCCTGTTTTTGGACAACAGGGTTGTAAATATGACAGGGATTGTGTCAACTTTAAATTATAGCAGTATTTAAAAAAGAAGAGAGATTTGTTTTAAAAAAAATAAGTTATTTAGTTCAAACATCGAAGACAGCTTTGTAAAGAAACAGGGCAGGACCCATATTTTTGTATATATCGCTTTTTGTCTTCATGCTTTTAAGCTGAGACAGGGGACTTTGGCATTTGAGATTTTTAGTAGAATGTAGGATCTTCTTATGCCCCTTTTTGTACAATGAGTTATTAGAACTGTTCATATTACATTCAGCGTGGACTATCATATCAGGTACTCAAGAAGACTTTTTTTTAAACCCAAGTGATATGCCTGTGCAAATAACCTTTGTATATATCATACTTGAATATGGAGTGTTTTTTATGTATATAACCTCTGACAAAGTTTTAAAATACAAAACATTGAAATCAGAAACCGACTGAATCATTTTGTCTTGTCTTAAGTTTGTCTTATGATTAAGTTTTAAATGAAGATTAAATCATACAGTTTTTATCATCACCTACACATATAAAGGAGGAGTAAGCATGCCTCCAGTATTGAAGCCAAGACAAATGTGAACAAACTACAACCTTTAATACAATACAGATACAATACATGGTTTTTAACACAACTATAACCTGAAAGATAACAATGAAAAAATGCAGGTGCAGCAAATTAAAAATACATTATAGTACTACAAATACACATGATGTGGGTATCCACACACCGAAGTTCAGGTCAAACTGCATGGCTATGGTGTGGTTAGAGATGTTATGAGATGACGTTATTGTGCAATTCAATATTATACAACCGTATAGCATCGAAATCCTTAGTAATGAATGTTAAATGTGATCAGATTCACTCTACATTCATTTGAGGTAAATTATATATACTTATTATATATGTATATACTTACACAACTTACGTTACTCGGTTAATTTAATCATGCACTAGTCAAATATATTTGTTTGTTTCACTGTGTGAAAAATATTCCATCTGGGTCGTTGCTTTATCAAACCGTTGGAGAATTCAAATTCAATATTTGTTGTGCGTAACTGTTTTCTTTCCAATGTCGCCCTCTACTGACCAAAATCAGCATTATACATAAGAACTCTATATAGCAGAAGAAATAAAAGAAGACATAACTGACAGTGTATATGAATGCGATAATATATATATATATATATATATATATATATATATATATATATATATATATATATATATTATTTTGCAAGACATTTATTTTTATATATATATATGTCTTGCAAAATAAATAAATGTCTTGCCCCCTCAAATCAAAATTTTGAAATGTTGAGAAAGCACATGTTAATATACTCACAAAATAAAATGATCTGCGATAGCGGATCATTTTAAACGTTTTTGAGAATTTGACCATCCAGCTTAGATAAATGTTATGTCATTAATTGATAAAATCTAGATGAAAGATATTTTACTTTATTTAGTTTTATGTATTTAATTTAAAATTTTCAGTTCCCCCCCTGAGGGATTACCACCTTATTGTGGTCAGGGGGTTTGCGTGCCTCAGTGACCTTAAGAGCTATACCAGAAGGAGCTTAGTCTTCAAGTGGGACACCCAAGTTGGACAGGTCTGAAGGTAGAGGACCGACAGCTTTGGACGCAGCTAACAACACAATTCAGCAAGGACAATACTGTTACTATAAGCACAGGCAAAAAACAGTGCTCGAACATGATGTGTACACATGATGCCCCCTTCACTTTTCTGACTGCCCCCACCACATATGGTTGGTTGAACAAATGGGCAACCGGAAAAAAATGATGCTTCCACCACGTAATGGTGGAGACATGACAGTAAAGTTGAGTTCTTATAATTAATTCACCACTTACTTGATTTTCTTCAAATTATTGTAAATTAAAAAAACTGGCATGTTTGTATATTACAGTGAAGTTAGCATGAATTGTTTACATTGTCAACAAAATGGAAAACAAACATTGTTGCACACAGTAATTAAAAACAATAATAATAATAAAAAAAAACTGGTTGTTCCTTTTCAACACACATCAGACTCATACACATGTACAGTACATACGCTTCTGTTTCTACCATGGCTGGCTTGACTGCAGTGGCAGGTTTGGGACGCATGGGCACTGTTGTTGTATCGGACAGTTTCAGTAAAAGATGATGAAAACTAAAATCCAAACTCTTTCATTTGGTACTTTCTAGATGAAACAGGCACAACAATGATCACAACATTTTTATAGCACCATTACATCATGAATACTTGAAATTACCAATGAGGTGACGCCCCCCCCCCCCACACACACCCGCCCCACGCATTCCAGTGTCTTCTTGTGCCAGTCCCAAGTCTGGATAAATGCAGAGGGAATCACAAATATAATTCCCATACAGGATCGGTCGTGGGCCAGATTAACAACGACCGCCACTGGTGCTGTTGACCTACAGGGTGCTGGTGGAAATTGGGCTACTGTTGGTTGAAGAAGGAGAGGAGGAAGGCGTGTTCGAAAGCAGAAAGAGAAGATGAAAGGCAAGAGCTTAGGAGTGATAGCAGAGACTTTGAATGTTGGGACCATGACAGGGAAGGGAAGAGAGTTGGTTGATATGATACAGAGAAGGAAGGTGGATATACTGTGTGTCCAGGAGACCAGATGGAAAGGTAGCAAGGCCAGAAGCTGAGTCTGAAGCTGGAAATTGAAGGGATAATGTTCAATGTTGTTAGTGGTTATGCCCCACAGGTAGGATGTGAGTTAGAAGAGAAGGAGAAATTCTGGAGTGAGTTAGATGAAGTGATGCAGAGCATCCCCAGAGGTGAGAGAGTGGTGATTGGGGCAGACTTCAATGGACATGTTGGGGAAGGGAACAGAGGTGATGAAAATGTGATGGGCAGGTTTGGTCTTCAGGACAGGAATGTAGAAGGACAGATGGTGGTGGACTTTGCAAAGAGGATGGAAATGGCAGTAGTAAATACTTTCTTCTATATGAGGTGGCATATAAGGGTGGAGGCAGAAGCACTCAGGTAGACTACATCTTGTGTCAATGTTGTAATCTGAAAGAGATCAGTGACTGCAAGGTGTTGGTAGGGGAGAGTGTAGCCAGACAACAAGATGGTGGTGTGTAAAATAACCCTGGTGAAGGTGAAGAGGACAAAGGCAGAGCAGAGGACAAAGTGGTGGAAGCTGAGAAAGGAAGAATGTTGTGTAGTCTTTAGGGAGGAGTGGAGACAGGCTATGGGTGGGCAGGAGGTGCTTTCAGTTGACTGGACAACTACAGCCAATGTGATCAGGGAGACAGGTAGGAAGGTACTTTGTGTATCATCAGGAAAGGGAAAAATGGACAAGGAGACTTGGTGATGGAATGAGGAAGTCCAGGAGTGTATAAAGAGGTGTACAGGACAGTGGAGAGACCAACAATGCTCTACGGCTTTTAGACAGTGGCACTGAAGAAAAGACAGGAGGCAGAGCCGAAAATGTTGAGGTTCTCTTTGGGAGTGACAAGGATGGATAGGATCAAAAATGAGTTCATAAGAGGGACAACCCACGTTAGACGTTTTGGAGATAAAGTCAGAGAGGCCAGATTGAGGTGGTTTGGACATGTTCAGAGGAGAGATGGTGAATATATCGGTAGAAGGATGCTGAGGTTGGAACTGCCAGGCAGGAGGTCTAGAGGAAGACCAAAGAGAAGATTTATGGATGCAGTGAGAGAGGACATGAAGTTAGTTGGTGTGAGAGAAGAGGATGCAGAGGATAGGGTTAGATGGAGGCAGATGATTCGCTGTGGCGACCCCTGAAAGGGAACAGCCGAAAGACAAAGAAGAAGAAGATTTGTCTATGATGAACGTACAGTAATTTAACAGTGGTGTATAAAGTACACAAATCCTGAAGTGAAAGTAGAAATACCTTAGGTAAAAAACCTTTTTGACATTCTGAGAACAATATTCTGAACATTTCCAGGTTGCTTTAAATCCATATGATCAATTATAAATTACAGCAATTTGCTATTGCTCCGCCTCCTTAATTAATTGACATATGATTGCCATATTGTTTCTAAATGTCAATATAATTACACTCTCCTGAGTAGCTTAACATCATGAAGACTTGTGATAAATTTTAGGTTTTGTTTGCAAAATCAGGTTTGTCATTTTATGAAATTTTTTATAAACTTGATTGGATGTGGCTATACTGTATGGTGTGGCACCAACAGTAAAACACATGCCTTTCCATATTTCCTAGAGATTGATGTTGTTAACCTTGTCTAAAAACTGATGCTTGGCATTATTGTTTTTACAGTATATTAATTATGACTTTGTCAAAAATGCACACAAAGATTAGCATATACAGTGGTGTGAAAAACTATTTGCCCCCCTCCTGATTTCTTATTCTTTTGCATGTTTGTCACACAAAATGTTTCTGATCATCAAACACATTTAACTATTAGTCAAAGATAACACAAGTAAACACAAAATGCAGTTTTTAAATGAGGGGTTTTATTATTTAGGGAGAAAAAAAAATCCAAACCTACATGGCCCTGTGTGAAAAAGTAATTGCCCCCTGAACCTAATAACTGGTTGGGCCACCCTTAGCAGCAATAACTGCAATCAAGCGTTTGCGATAACTTGCAACGAGTCTTTTACAGCGCTCTGGAGGAATTTTGGCCCACTCATCTTTGCAGAATTGTTGAAATTCAGCTTTATTTGAGGGTTTTCTAGCATGAACCGCCTTTTTAAGGTCATGCCACAACATCTCAATAGGATTCAGGTCAGGACTTTGACTAGGCCACTCCAAAGTCTTCATTTTGTTTTTCTTCAGCCATTCAGAGGTGGATTTGCTGGTGTGTTTTGGGTCATTGTCCTGCTGCAGCACCCAAGATCGCTTCAGCTTGAGTTGACGAACAGATGGCCGGACATTCTCCTCCAGGATTTTTTGGTAGACAGTAGAATTCATGGTTCCATCTATCACAGCAAGCCTTCCAGGTCCTGAAGCAGCAAAACAACCCCAGACCATCACACTACCACCACCATATTTTACTGTTGGTATGATGTTGTTTTTCTGAAATGCTGTGTTACTTTTACGCCAGATGTAACGGGACACGCACCTTCCAAAAAGTTCAACGTTTATTCTTTATATGTTGTCCTGGGGTCTTTTGTGGCCTCTGCGCTCTTGGGGTAATTTTGGTCGGCCGGCCACTCCTGGGAAGGTTCACCACTGTTCCATGTTTTTGCCATTTGTGGATAATGGCTCTCACTGTGGTTCGCTGGAGTCCCAAAGCTTTAGAAATGGCTTTATAACCTTTACCAGACTGATAGATCTCAATTACTTTTGTTCTCATTTGGTCCTGAATTTCTTTGGATCTTGGCATGATGTCTAGCTTTTGAGGTGCTTTTGGTCTACTTCTCTGTGTCAGGTAGCTCCTATTTAAGTGATTTCTCGATTGAAACAGGTGTGGCAGTAATCAGGCCTGGGGGTGACTACAGAAATTGAACTCAGGTGTGATAAACCACAGTTAAGTTATTTTTTAACAAGGGGGGCAATCACTTTTTCACACAGGGCCATGTAGGTTTGGATTTTTTTTTCTCCCTTAATAACGCAAACCTTCATTTAAAAACTGCATTTTGTGTTCAATTATGTTATCTTTGACTAATAGTTAACGGTTTTTGATGAGCAGAAACATTTAAGTGTGACAAACATGCAAAAGAATAAGAAATCAGGAAGGGGGCAAATAGTTTTTCACACCACTGTAGTTGCAGCATACTGTATTACTTTTCAACTTGATCAGACTTATCTGAACTTATTTCCGTCCCACGTATGACCACACCCCAAACATTTGCACATGCCATCAAAATCTTCTTTCTTATTGCCTTTGTTTTGTGTAAATCCATGCAAGCACTCAACTCGTTCAGTAAATATGGCTCTGCATCAGTAGCATTAATTGTTATACTATGTAATGGCCATACTGCTAACAGAGTTGAAATTTTTGTTTTCAACATTCTGTTGAGTAGTGTGATGCTTAATTTGTAAAAATAGAAATCTATGTTGCAAAAGTAGGTATTTCTTACACTGCGAATTAACATGAAATGAATGTGGCTAAACTAAATGGTCCTATAGGTTTTTTTTTAATTTGAGACATTGCAAAGAAAAAAATTATTGTGTTTTTAGGACACATGGTTTATGAAATAGTGATCAATACACCCACTTGTGCTTTTACAGCACCACTGGGCCAATCAGGATCTTTTGGCTTGCCTGAACAACGGGAAACCATAGTGCCTGTTGCCCAAGTTTCATGTCTCTACAAGCTTTGGTCTGCACAATCCTTTTAAAGCAGATAATAAAAAGAAGTTCCTTTTTTCCGTAAAAACAACTTTATCTTACCAACTTCTAGGTAAAATGTTGCAGCTGTTCAGTTACACCACAGATAGCAGTGTTTCAAGTTTTATCTATAAAACTGTTATTTATAAAATGCTTCTATGCCTGTGTATCCAGTGAGCTTTGGCCACCCATGACCCCGTCTCCAGTTCATCGGTTTTCCTTTCTTGGATCACTTTTGGTATATCCTAACCACTGCAGACCAAGAACATGCCACAAGACCCAGTTGTCTAGCCATAACAATTTGACCCTTCTCACAGTAGTGACATTTTCAATATCTTGCCACTGGAAGTGGGAGAGATACATCCGGATTCAAGAAGAAATGGGCAAGCATGAGGGTTTGAGCAACTCTGAGAAGGGCCAAATTGTGAGCAACTCCAAAACTGCAGCTCTTGTTGGATGTTGCCGGGCTGCAGTGGTGAGAACCGACCAAACGTGATCCATAGAAGGAGAACCAGTGAAGTGACGACAGGGTCATCAGTGGCCAGGGGTAATGCTGGTTTTGATAGAAAGGTGTCAGAACACACAGTGCATCACTGTTATGCTGCCAAAAGCAAGAACATACTCAAGATTAGGCAGGTGATGTTTTGGCTGATGGGTGTAAATGTTTCCTGACTGCCTTTTCTTCACCAGCTTGAATTGCAGTTAATATTGTTTTCACACCATAAGGTGGCGCCCTGTGACTGTGTTACACATTTTTTCTGCGCTTACCCGATCTTCTTCCTCCCCCTATACCCGGGGTACTCAATAGGCGGATTCTGGTCCGCATCCGGACCCAAATATGGTTAAATCTGGACCGACGCCAAAACAAACATGTTCTCAATGAAGTGCGCAACTGTGTTTCTGCGCGAAAGATCTTTGAGTCTAAAGCAAGGGCGTAGATTTGCTCTGGACATTGGTAGGGACCTATAACTCCACCCCACCCCCCAATCCCCAATTTTTTAATATATGAAGGAGACCAAAACATGCCTTCGCCTCTCGTTAACAGAAATAAACTGCTGGCTTACAACCCCTGGCAAAAATTATGGAATCACCCCTCTCAGAAGATGTTCATTCAAATGTTTAATTGTGTAGAAAAAAAAACAAGCACATACATGCCACAAAACTATTTTCACTCAACAATCCAAACTTCTGGCTGTATAAAACACTTAAAAAACAAAGAAAGATAACTATAGTCAATGATAACTGTTTTGACAACTCAAACAGAGGAAAAAAATATGGAATCACAAATCTGAGGAAAAAAATATGAAATCACCAAATAAAAACACTACTTGTACTTTGTTGCTGCACCTCTGGCTTTTATAACAGCTTGAATTCTCTGAGGCCTGGATTTAACTAATGTCAAACAGTATACTTCATCAGTCTGTCTCCAGCTTTGTCTTATTGCAGTTGCCAGATCAGCTTTGCAGGTTGGAGCTTGTCGTGGACCATTTTCTTTAATTTCCACCACAGATTTTCAGTTGGATTAAGGTCTGGACTATTTGCAGGCCATGCCATTGACATTATACTGTATGTCTTTCCTGTAGGAATGTTTTCACAGATTTTGCCCTATGGCACGATGCATTATCATCCTGAACAATGATGCTACCATCACCAAACATCCTTTCAATTGATGGAATAAGAAAAGTGTCCAAAATCTCAACATAAACTTGTGCATTTATAGAAGATGTAATGACTGTCATGTCTCCCATACCTTTACCTGACATACAACACCATATCAATAATGATTGTGGAAATTTGCATGTTTTCTTCAGGCAGTTGTCTTTATAAATTTCATTGGAACGGCACCAAACAAAAGTTCCAGCATCATCACCCTGCGCAATGCAGACTCGTGATTCATCACTGAATCTAACTCTCATCCAGTCATCCACAGTCCAAGATTGTCTTTCTTTAGCCCACTGAAACCTTGTTTTTTTCTGTTTAGATGTTAATGATGGTTTTCTTTTGGCTTTTCTGTAAGTAAATCCCATTTCTTTTAGGCGAGTTCTTACTGTCCGGTCACAGACATTGACTCCACTTTCTGCCCATTTGTTCCTCATTTGTTTTGTTGTGCATTTGCTGTTTTCAAGGCATATTGCTTTAAGTTTTCTGTCTTGGCGCTTTGATTTCTTTCTTGGTCTACCAATACGCTTCCCTTTTACAACCTTTCCATTTGATTTGAACTTGGTCCAGATTTTAGACACAGCTGACTGGGAACAACCAACATCTTTTGCAACATTCCATGAAGATTTACCTTCTTCAAGAAGTTTGATAATTCTCTCCTTTGTTTCAACTGACATCTCTCGTGTTGGAGCTATGAGTTATGTCAATCATCTTGGTTCAACACATCCCTAATGTGTGCAAGCACTCTTTTTTAACTGTAGACTAATTAGCAGTTGTAATCAGATACAGGTATTTGTTTTAGAAATGCAAAATGCATGCTGATTCCATATTTTTTTCCTCTGTTTGAGTTGTCAAAACAGTTGTCATTGACTATAGTTATCTTCCTTTGTTGTTGTTTTTTAAGTGTTTTATACAGCCAGAAGTTTGGATTGTTGAGTGAAAATAGTTTTGTGGCATGTATGTGCTTGTTTTTTTTCTACACAATTAAACATTTGAATGAACATCTTCTGAGAGGGGTGATTCCATAATTTTTGCCAGGGGTTGTATTTGTTTGACATCAATATTGTCCAGGCTGTTCTTTTTTCTTCTGATAAACACTAAAGAAGATATTTTGTACAATGCTGAAAACCTGTAACCATTGATTTACTCAATCATGCTCTGGGGGGGGGGGGGGGGTGCTTCTCTTCAGCAGGACAGGGAAGCTGGTCAGAGTTGATGGGAAGATAGATGGAGCCAAAAACAGGGCAATCTTGGAAGAAAACCTCTTGGAGTCTGCAAAAGACTTGAGACTGGGGCGGAGGTTCACCTTCCAGCAGGACAACGACCCTAAACATAAAGCCAGGGCAACAATGGAATGGTTTAAAACAAAACATATCCATGTGTTAGAATGGCCCAGTCAAAGTCCAGATCTAAATCCAATCGAGAATCTGTGGCAAGACCTGAAAACTGCTGTTCACAAACGCTGTCCATCTAATTTGACTGATCTGGAGCTGTTTTGCAAAGAAGTATGGACGAGGATTTCAGTCTCTAGATGTGTAAAGCTGGTAGAGACATACCCTAAAAGACTGGCAGCTGTAATTGCAGCAAAAGGTGGTTCTACAAAGTATTGACTCAGGGGGCGGAATAATTACGCACACCCCACTTTTCAGGGGTTTTTTAGGTTCTAGGTTTTAGGTTCTGTCACCTGACAAAACAGGATAAACACATGCCATTTAAACAACAATCATTTTAGTGAATGAGGTGATTGTTTGCTTTACATCTCAGGGAACCCTCATGTTTGTGTTTCCTTCTGGCTCTCCCTTTTAGTTATGCTGTCATAGTTAGTCCTGCCGGAGTCCCTGCTTGCACTCTACAGTAAATATACATTCACATTATACATTATGTGACTGGAACCATACCTAACTGCAATCTCTCCTCTTCTTCTCTTTCTCCCCCTCTTTCTCTTTCCTCTCTCCCCCTGTCTCCCCCTTTCACTCTCTCTCTCTGCCGAGGTACACATGTCATTCCTGAGCTGCCAGTGATCCAGACTCCCTCTGCCCTCCGGACCTGTCTGATCCATCCTGGTGCCCCGTTTCTGGTTGGAGGTCTCGTTGCATGGATGCCCCGTGTGTCTCTTTGGGAAGCGCCTGGTGTCTGGAGATGATTCTATCTACTTAGGAGATGGTTCTGGCCTCGACTGGTGTTGTCAGCTGTTTCTCTGAGGACTTGACAATTCGATAGCTCAGGACTGGAACTTTCTACAAGTCTATCTGAGTCTCGAATAACTACCTGGACTCCATTTTAACATCAATTAACATCAACTGTTATAGCAGAACTGCCTGCCACCTAACACACTGTATAAATGCAGATCATTTCCTGCTATCTGTTTCACCCAGATGAGGATGGGTTCCCTGTTGAGTCTGGTTCCTCTCAAGGTTTCTTCCTATTACCATCTCAGGGAGTTTTTCCTTGCCACTGTCGCCCTCGGGCTTGCTCGCCAGGGAATATCTGAACATTTTGATTCATACACATTCACATTCCATACAAACTCAAATAATTCTTTTGATTGTGTAAAGCTGCTTTGAGACAATGTCAATTGTTAAAAGCACTATACAAATAAAATTAAATTGAATTTTATTTCACTTTTTCTGAGTTTGTGTGCAAACCTCGAATCAAATCATTAATGTTTGCCAAGTCAGTGAATGCATTTTAAAAGCTATTTGTGCGAAGTAGATTTGTCTATTGGTGAACTGTCAACTAAATTCTAGCCATGGCAATATTAGTATGTAGCTTATCAATTTCTTTCACAAGACTGATTTCTGACAAACAGTCGTCATTAGATTAGGAGACTGACAGGGATCATATTTATACTTTTACATTTAGCTGTTTAATCTGCTGTTAGTTTTAAGTCCGTATTCACAGACTATAACCTGCCCTGCTATAATGAATGTCAGTCAAAGCAGTAAAAAAAAAAAAAAACGTTAACTGTTGTCGTTTATTTTTTTTAAGTGGAGTAAATTATTGGTGGGGACATTTCAATGGTCGGAGGATATTTGTGGGGACATCCCCTCCGTCCACCCTAAATCTACGCCCCTGGTCTAAAGTGATGGGTCGTTCATGAACGATTCGTTCTTTTTGAACAAATCGTCTCAGAGTGATTCGTTCATTTTCTACTGGGCGCACATGCGCAAATCATCGTGTAGTGGTGGCTGCTCTAAGACTACAAGGGAAGCTCAGCTTCCCCTACTACAGTATGTCAGAAAATAAATGCTGATATATGCACAGTCATATTTATATTGGTTTTAATAAAAGTGTGCTAGAACGCGTTCAACTTCATGACTAGCTCGTTCAGAATCAGGTAGGTAGGTAAAACACTAAATTAAACTAGATAACCTGATGATCAAAGTTTTAATATTTATATTTAACTGTAGATGGAAGGTTTTTCAAGTCACATGTTCAAGTCAAAGATGTTCTATTCTTCAGGCCTGCTGTGCATTTGGAGACTCCCCGTGTGACTTGAAAAACCTTCCATCTACAGTTCTGTGTTCAGTTCTACAGTTCAGTTCTCTGAAAGCGCAGCCTCTCAGGCACATTAACACTGTGTCCCCAACATTGATTGAAGTCATTGCATCAGAAACTATTTTTCACATTTTTTATGTCTGCCAGTTTCCAACAAAAAGCAGCAGTATTGTCAAAGAATGAACAGATAAATGTTTGATGTTATTGACACTCACACAGTTTATTCCATTGTCAAGCCTCATAGGTGTGTTGTTTATATTGCTAATCAATGTAAGTTTAAAGTTATATGCTGTTTTCTGGTTATATTATTTTATTGTACCTGTACATAGAAAAAGGTTTATACAGTAAACAGCATGTGTGATCAAGAAGACTCATTTGGGTACTGATTCTGTGTTAAACATCTATGGGACTGAGCCCCCGTTACCTGAAAATCCTAGAAACGCCCCTCAATCCGCAGGGGACTGAACTCGAATCTCTGTACAGAGATTCGAGTTCAGTCCCATGCGGATTTGCAGGTGATTTTTTTTATGATGAAAAATTTAATTATAATAAAAAAATTTATGATGAAGGCCTAATATGAGCTTCCCCTGTTTCAAAAGCTAGCAGCCGCCACTGATGTACAGGAAACCGAATTGAACGGTTCTCAACGAATCGGAAAGTTGTTCGGTCCGTTGTCACGTGACTTCCATAGACGGTATGTGGCGCCATAGTTTCAAAAGAACGAACGACTCAGACTGGAAGATACAGTATACAGTAAGAGGTGAGCTACTCATTCTGTTTATTATAATATGCCCTTAATATCCTAATGGTGTGCTCAAAGCTGGCCATTGATATAAGGTGATTTTGGAAACAGCGAATTTAAGATTGAGTGGACAGAAAAATATGCATTTGTGCTCCCTGTGGGAAGCAGAAAACCAATGTGCTTAATCTAGCAATCAAAAGTGGTCACCTTCTGGACAAAGATGGCTACTGCAGCAGGTGTTCCTGTCCTGTAGAAAATGGCTCTTCAAATTCTCACAATGTTTTCCTCAACGTACTGCTATGAATCTGCCGTTTCAACTATGAGCATGGGGTGAAAAACACATATCGCAGCTCCATCACCAATGAACATTTACATCAGTGCCTCCACCTGGTCCTCACACCTTTTATGCCCAAGTTCAAACAACTGGTGGCACAAATAAGATGTCACCTTTAACACTAAAAGGACTACCATGTCATTTTTGGGTATTGTTCGGAAATTTTGGGTTTTACTTTTTTTTTTTGTAGTTCTCTATTTGAAATTGGAGTGTTATTTTTCCGGACCTCGGACTGAATAGAAATTTGGTAAGTGGACCTTTCAAATTTATATTTCAGTACCCCTGCCCTAAACCAATTTGTTCACGGTTTTAATGCTTACGGTGGCTGTGAAGTGCAAAACAAATTAACAAAACTGACTTCAGGGCCACCGTAAGAACGCCATATTTGAAACCACAATAATGTTTGCACATTCATACAAACACGATTTTACCGCTACTACAGTACTTCCTGTATATCTTGAGTGACAGGTGTCTCGTCCAATCAGCGGTAAGCATTTCATTCGCAAACTATACCTACCTTTTCCGGTTTGTATCTGACTGCCCGAGAACGGAAAACAAATTAACAAATTCAAAGCCAAATTAACTTAAATTAAATTAATTAATTTCAAAACAAAATTAGCAAAAACAAAACAACAAGAAATAGTTTTGGGTTTTGTTATTTTTTGGGTTTTTGATATTTTGTTTTTGAATTAGTTATTTTGTTTTCCGTTTTGTTAATTTGGTTTTGAATTGGTTCTTTTGTTTTGGGTTTTGTTATTTTGTTAATTTGGTTTGCACTTCAGGGCCACCGTAAGGAACCATGTGTGCAAATTTACATTAAGTGTCTTGGCGCCCCCTGCAGGTCCAGGACATGTTGGCATATTTGCGCCTATTTTACTAGCCCAATGTAGGCATAGGTAAGGACTTGCTTTCAACTTGAAATTTTCAGCCATCTATCCATCCATCCATTTTCTGTAACAATTATCCAGTGTAGCGTCATCGAATGCTTCTTGAGCCTATCCTGAGGGCAAAAGGTGGGATGCGTATCCATCACAGCGCGCATGCACACACCCAGTCACACAGTAATGACAAGGACACAAGAGTCAGCCTTCACCATATGTCTTTGGACTGGGCAAGAAAACTGGAGAAACCAGCAAAGCATGTTAACTTCAATACTTCAGAAACCTCATAACAGAAGGCAAACATTATTTAAGGCATATTGTTATTTCATCTCTTTATTTAATGCTCCATAGAATGGGTTAATTTATGCTGGTTATTTTTTTTAATTATGCTAAAAAAAAGAACAGTTTAAACAATGTAAACAAGTACACACACACACACACACACACACACACACACACACACACACACACACACACACTGTACAAACCTTTCATGCTAAAAGATACATTCTAAACATATAGGTAAACATTTTCCAAAAGTGATGTAAGTCTTTAATGCAGACACATATTTTTTCACTAAATAACACCCACTACTGACTAACACAGTAAAACTGCAGAGAAGACCAGCCAAACGGTTGCCAAAATGGATTATACATTTAAGCACAAGAAGCCACAGTCCACTGGAATGTGAACTGTTCTACTAGCCGAAGGTAGAAACCCAAGGGCAGATTACCTAAATCTCAACATTTCTCAATGTCCCAGTGAACTGTATGACCTGCGTGTATGATTGTTTGTAGGTCAGCCTTATTATGTGAGAGAGGAAAGGTGAACTACAAAGCTTCTTCAAGATACACTGCACTACATACAGTGGTGTGAAAAACTATTTGCCCCCCTCCTGATTTCTTATTCTTTTGCATGTTTGTCACACAAAATGTTTCTGATCATCAAACACATTTAACTATTAGTCAAAGATAACACAAGTAAACACAAAATGCAGTTTTTAAATGAGAGGTTTTATTATTTAGGGAGAAAAAAAATCTAAACCTACATGGCCCTGTGTGAAAAAGTAATTGCCCCCTGAACCTAATAACTGGTTGGGCCACCCTTAGAATTGTTGTAATTCAGCTTTATTTGAGGGTTTTCTAGCATGAACCGCCTTTTTAAGGTCATGCCACAACATCTCAATAGGATTCAGGTCAGGACTTTGACTAGGCCACTCCAAAGTCTTCATTTTGTTTTTCTTCAGCAATTCAGAGGTGGATTTGCTGGTGTGTTTTGGGTCATTGTCCTGCTGCAGCACCCAAGATCGCTTCAGCTTGAGTTGACGAACAGATGGCCGGACATTCTCCTTCAGGATTTTTTGATAGACAGTAGAATTCATGGTTCCATCTATCACAGCAAGCCATCCAGGTCCTGAAGCAGCAAAACAACCCCAGACCATCACACTACCACCACCATATTTTACTGTTGGTATGATGTTCTTTTTCTGAAATGCTGTGTTACTTTTACGCCAGATGTAACGGGACACGCACCTTCCAAAAAGTTCAACTTTTGTCTCGTCGGTCCACAAGGTATTTTCCCAAAAGTCTTGGCAATCATTGAGATGTTTTTTAGCAAAATTGAGACGAGCCTTAATGTTCTTTTTGCTTAAAAGTGGTTTGCGCCTTGGAAATCTGCCATGCAGGCCGTTTTTGCCCGGTCTCTTTCTTATGGTGGAGTCGTGAACACTGACCTTAATTGAGGCAAGTGAGGCCTGCAGTTCTTTAGATGTTGTCCTGGGGTCTTTTGTGGCCTCTCGGATGAGTTGTCTCTGCGCTCTTGGGGTAATTTTGGTCGGTCGGCCACTCCTGGGAAGGTTCACCACTGTTCCATGTTTTTGCTATTTGTGGATAATGGCTCTCACTGTGGTTCGCTGGAGTCCCAAAGCTTTAGAAATGGCTTTATAACCTTTACCAGACTGATAGATCTCAATTACTTTTGTTCTTATTTGTTCCTGAATTTCTTTGGATCTTGCCATGATGTCTAGATTTTGAGGTGCTTTTGGTCTACTTCTCTGTGTCAGGTAGCTCCTATTTAAGTGATTTCTTGATTGAAACAGGTGTGGCAGTAATCAGGCCTGGGGGTGACTACAGAAATTGAACTCAGGTGTGATAAACCACAGTTACGTTATTTTTTAACAAGGGGGGCAATCACTTTTTCACACAGGGCCATGTAGATTTGGAGTTTTTTTTCTCCCTTAATAACGTAAACCTTCGTTTAAAAACTGCATTTTGTGCTCAATTATGTTATCTTTGACGAATAGTTAACGGTTTTTGATGAGCAGAAACATTTAAATGTGACAAACATGCAAAAGAATAAGAAATCAGGAAGGGGGCAAATAGTTTTTCACACCACTGTATATAGATTCTATAATACATTAATAATCAGTGCTTGTCAGTCTGTAATGTCTGACCTCGGTAAAAACGACCCCCAGCAGTGAAACTGACTGACGAAGAAACCATTCAAACATTTACAAAACCAGAAGTTATCACTACAATGTTTGGTGGACCATGACATATGGTACTTAACCTTTTAGTTCAGTTTCACATGTGAGATTTCTTTTTTTTTCTGACACAGGGTTGTTTTCTATAAGAGTTTTGATGGTGTGTACATTTGTTTTTTTAAGAGAACCGATCCCTCATCCTCTTGAAACAGTTTAGAGCTCACTACAACCAAACCCAGGTGTGCTTGGCATCATGTGTGTACTGTATGCCCTAATTGGTCTAGGTTACATCATGTTTCAAAGTTTAAAGGGTTCTTAAGGATACTTTATCAAAGCTGTATATTGAAGGAAGAAGCACTCAAAGTGCAAATGGTCGCAACTCAGAAACAGTGTTTTTGCACTGTAGAGTATAAAGCATGCAGAGTTTCAACTCAAAGGGTGTACTCAAGCATTCACCTAATGTGTAAAAAAACATTTATCTCTTTCCGGCCAAAAACTGTCTTTCTTTCTGTAGAATTAAGAAAACAATTATTCACGACAAATCATTCACAAGCACCACTTGCGCATTACAGGAACTCGACTGGGAGTTCAAACGTGAAGTTTGCCTTGAATGTCCTTCATATTTAAGGATAATGGGGGGAATAACAGACTTGGCCTTGGGAACAACCTCTCCCAGCTGCAGCCCATGAACATCTCACAAGAGCTGCAGTTTTGGATTTTCTCTGACTCAGTTGTCTAGCCATTACAAATTTTCCCTTCTCATAGTAGCTACAGTTTTAATATCTCCTTAATGGTGTCTGGAAGTGGGTGGAAAATATTAGGCAGCAAGTGAATCTTTTGTTTCCTGAAGTCGATGTTTTGTAAGCAGACAAAATGAGCAAGCATGAGGGTTTGAGCAACTTTGACACGAGCCAGATTGTGATGGCTAGACAACTAGTTAGAGTGACTTTTAAGGTCACATTTCCGGTTGCCTTTGAAATGTAATTGTATGGATAGTGTTGGATAGTGCTGAACTCCCAACTTTGTAGAAGAAATGAGGTGACGTTGCATTGTAAAATATTGGCAATAGAAACCACAGTTATTGTATATTTTATATGAAAGTAAGGGTGTTTTTGACAAGAATTGTTATGATCTAAGGTTGCTTCTGTTGCTCAGGTCTAGATGCAAAATTTTGTGGCAATAAAATTAAGTCAGCTGATGACCTAAATGTACTGAAGGCCAGGGTATAGTCCAGGACTACAGTGGGAAACAAATGGTTGTGGGAGCATGAGGAATCATTTTCACACATGAACTGTCCAGAAGATTGCCCACTGTAATTAAAGCTAAAGGTGAACCAAATATTAGAGAGTGCACCTTTTTTGGCCAGACAGAATATGTTTCTATATACATTTTTATTGTGATTTTATATTGTTGAGTACAGTGTTCATTTTGATTCTCTTTTTTGATTATTTCAAGTTTCAGATTTGAATTTGATGTTATTATCAAAATTTAAGTACTTGCTTTAGTAAAAGAAAGAATTCAGTTTTGTTGTATGCACTGGCTCATTGTATATGTATGTGTTGGGGCCCATGGTTATGCCTTGCCTAGTGCTCTACAAACCCCATGGTAAGCCTCATTGGCAAACCTTCTGAAATCTTAACCAAAAGCATTTTTTGCTTTTGACAAAAGAACCACACTGATGATGATACCCATGCTTGATAACGATGCTAAAATAGTTGAGAACAGAGCCATCTTAAGTGGTGTAAGGGGCACATGGTGGTATTTTTGTTGTGGGGCTGATGGAATGTGGCTAGTATGTGGTATGCGCATACAAATTAACTAAACATAACTTGAATGGCACGCCTTTCATAAGCCCTCTCCTGTGCTGGATCTTCAATTCACTTTTAGAGTAATGGGTGAGCACATGGCAGTACACACAGAGTAAGCCCAACTACTATATAATACAGGCTTTAATCTGTTATAAATATGGAAATGTGTGCAGCTCCTTCAGAAACCTTGCTGTTCAAATTTGAAAGGCTTAGGAATTTGCTAGCATGAGCACAAAAGTACACTGCCAAAACTGCAGACCCTAGACAATATTTCCCCCAATATGTTGATAACAGGAACACTTAATAACCCAAATTAATTGTGTTTTTAAAGTTAAGTTTTAAAGGGCCATTAGAGTTAAAGATAACTTTATCTAGTGCTATTGTGGTTCTCATTTTCTGATGAATAATGCAATAAGTTCTTATATGAACACAAATTAAATAAATAAATTTGTAAGCATGACTTGTTAGGTTGGTGCTACTGAATATTTGGTTTAAAATAATGCTGTCTATGGATATACATCTACATCTAGGAAACCAGAGTACAAGGAGGGAACCCACCAAGCGCGGAATGAACATGCGAACCCCAAGCAGACAGACCCCAAAGTAGGAATCAAATCAAGGTAGGACCCTGGAGGTGCAAGGCCTCTACTAACTACTACTATAAGCCACTGTGCTGCTCATTATATTTACTACACAATCTCTTTTATTTATAATAGAACATACAGTACATGCTGTATGTAACTTTTACATTTTATATTCAGTACATGTCTAAACATGACCGCTCCTGTGCTTCCAGTGACCCAGACCCCTTCTGCCTTCTGGACTTGTCTGATATGTCCTGGTGCCCCACTTCTGGTTGGAGATCTTGTCGCATGGAGGCCCCGTGTGGTCGGCTTGAGATGCATGTGCTGACTGGAGTGACGGTTCCACATCACCATGAAGACAGCTGTTTTCTGAGGACTTGTGACTTCAGACGCTCAATAGTTCAAGACTGGAATTTGCACCTGAGAACAAACTGGACTCTATATGAACTTAAACACATGTTATATTAAACTTCCAGCCACCTAACACACATTATGACTTTAAAACAATCCCTGCTGTTCGTTATCATACAAATAAGGATGGATTATGTTCCCTGTTGAGTCTGGTTCCTTTCATGGTTTCCTATCTCAGGAAGTTTTTCCTTTTCACCATTGTCCATCAGGGACAATCTGATCATTTTGAGTTATACAGTACATATTTTCTCCCACATTTCATAGTAGTTTCCCAACTTTTCTTTTGATTCTGTTAAGCTGCTTTGTGACAATGACCATTGTTAAAAGTGCTATATAAATAAATTTAATTGAATTTAAATAAATTAAACATTTCATATACTGTACACTGTATACAGTGATACCTCATCCTACAAATTTAATCTGTTTTCTGGAGGCGAGTTCTTAAGACAAAATCTTGTATTGCGAAATGCATTTTCCCATATAGGAAATAATGTAAATGAAGATAATCCGTTTCAGCCACCCAAGAATTACTAATATGACCCATTTGCAACACTATAATCATATTTTTGTATATAAAAACTATTTTGAAAGTATATGTAAATGAAGTAAAATATGAAAAAATAAACATTAAACTTAAAGTAGCTACTGTACCATCATTGATAACATGTAGCGCAGACATATAATGGGTTGTTTAAAACCAGCAGACAAGACAAAAGTCTGGTGTTTCTGAGTATTACAAACATTCTTGGGACACATGGGGCTATGTCTTCAATAAATCTTGCACAAAATGGAAAAAAAAAAAAAAAAAAAAAAAAAAAAAAATATATATATATATATATATATATATATATATATATATGCAAACTTTCCACTGACACAAACAAGTATTGACCTGGTCGCTTGTATGCCGAAAATGCTTCGCATGCTGGGGCAAATTTCTTGCAAATTTATCGTTTTTAAGCTGCAAATTTATAAGGTGGGACATTCGTGTCCCATACATACAAAAATAATAAGAGTCAAACTGTAGCCAATTGTAGTAGGCCTACCAACCCCATAAAACAAAAATTAAACCCCCCACCCACCATTCCTCTGTGCCGACTCGTATTTTCTTTTCACGGAGTTGGCAACCCTGTGTGAAACAATAAGGCTGAATCCCAATTCTACCCCTTACCCCTACACTTAGCCCTACCCCTCCGTTTGGCGCGTTCACGTGAAGGGGCAGGGGTGTCTTATTCCTCTTTTGGATGGAGGGGTAGGGGGAAGGGGAAGGGCCAGATAGCCCTCCAAACGAAGATTTTTCGGGGATAAGTGAAATTTTCAACATGGCTGCTCACTCGAGCAAGCAGAACCATAAATGTTAAGTAATTTTTGCCGGGACTTCCGGTTAGCAGCCACATGGAGTAGGACGTGTTGGTTAGGTGCTCCGACAGTTTCGAATTTCTTCACTCCCTTATTCGTCTCTAAATGTTAAATTAAAATCTTAGTTGACAATAACTTTGTACTCTACCCCACGGTTATATGTTTTTTCATTTATAATGGCTACCAGGAGTGTTAAAGCCGTGAAAAAAGACGACACTGCGACTCCTCTGACAGTCGAGGCTATCTCTGCGCTGTTAGAGCAACACCGTGATGCGTTAGCGGCTGAATTTAAATCCTCGTTTAGTTTACTAGAGGGAAAGCTGGATCAGATTCAGGCCCAAGTAGCGGACCATGGACAGCGCTTACCGTCATTAGAACTCGCTACAGACGACCTGAGTCAGCGTGTGACGGAGCTGGAGAACATCTGCTCCGGACTTCGGGAAAACAACTTAAAGTTAACGTCCAGGGTTGTAGACTTAGAAGGCCGGAGCAGGAGACAAAACCTGCGTGTTCTGGGTCTCCCGGAAGGTTCTGAGGGTGGACTCCCTACCGAGTTCTTCTCCAAGTTTCTGTGCGAGGTGTTTGGGACTGAGACGCTGCCTTCCCCGCCGGAGATTGACCGAGCCCACCGAATACCTGCATCTAAACCCGCTTCAGGACAGAGACCTCGGCCCGTCATTCTCCGCGTGCACCGGAGCCAGGTGAAAGACCTTCTGATTCGGGAGGCTCGGCGGAGAGGGAAGCTGGAATACCGCGGTCAGCAGCTCCGCATAGTGGAAGACTACACTCCCGAAGTTTTAAACCAGCGAGCCGAGTATAGAGGAGTGATGAGCGAGTTATACAGCCGTGGTCTCCGGCCTTCTCTGCTGTATCCAGCGCGGCTCCGGATCACTCTCTCTACCGGACAGAAGAAGTGGCTCCGCTCGGTAGAAGAGGCGCAGAAACACATAGACAGTCTGCCGAAAACTGCGTAGTGCACTGTATTATTATTATTATTATTTTAATACGCAATACTACAGTTCTCAGGAAAGTACCATTTTTAACCTAAAAGTCTGGCCATGTTTACGTCTTTCCCGGTAAGAGTGTTGTGTTAAACTTGTGAAGGGGTTATTATTATTATTTTTATATTACTATTTTTTCTATTTTTAATCACGTGTGATTTACATGTTTGTATATTTAGAGTTACAATGTGACGTGGGGGGAGGGGGGGTGGTGGTGTGTTTTTCTCTCATTGAGAGATTTCAGTATTGGAGTGTGGAAATGTTTTATTTATATATTTAATTATTAGTTTCTGTAAGTTGTGTCGGAGCAGAAGATGGGGTGGTTAGCGGCAGGAGGATTTGTTGGGTGGAAGATGGAGGAATGGAAGAGCTTGCTGCTCTGTTTGTTAGCAGCTATCTTTGTTTGTTGGGGTGTAGTGGGGTGTGTGGGGGAGGGGTGTGGGGGGCAGGGGTGTGTGGGGGAGGGGTGGGGGATCTCCAAAGCCAGTAATGTGTTAGTTCTTTGTATACTGTGTATTTTTAACACGTTGTTCTGTGTTTTACACTTTAAGGCTGACGTTAGGCATCTCAGTGTTATTCATGTTTATCTACCTGCATTTTCTCTCAGGGAGAATGAATAGTTCTTTAAACTTTGTGAGCTGGAATGTTAAGGGTTTAAACCATCCGGTGAAGAGAAGGAAGGTGCTCTCACACCTTAAACAACTTAACACTGCAATCGCATTTTTACAAGAAACTCACATTCGCAGTTCTGATAATTCTCGCCTTATGTCACGTTGGGGTGGGCAGCACTACCACTCAACCTTTCAGGCCAAAGCTAGGGGTGTCTCAATTCTCATTAACCCAAACATCTCTTTTGAGCATCATAATGTTATTACGGATATACAAGGTCGTTATATCATTGTTTCAGGGAAGTTATTTAATACTAATGTAGTGTTGGCTAATTTATATGCCCCTAATTATGACGATGTCTCCTTCTTTGAACATTTTTTCTCTCTTCTGCCTGATCTGAGCTCATACTCTCTCATATTAGGGGGAGACTTTAACTGCTGTTTAGATCCATCACTTGACAGGTCATCTCCCAATCCTATACCTCTGAGTAAATCCGCTACGCTACTTCAGTCCTATCTCTGCAGCTTTGGTATCTCTGACATATGGCGCTTCCTTAATCCAAAAAAGAGAGAATACTCCTTTTTCTCACATGTTCATCATACTTTCTCCAGAATTGATTATTTCTTTATAGATAATCAACTGATCCCAATGGTTACTTCTTGTGCTTATCAGAGCATTGTGATATCAGATCATGCTCCAGTTGTTATGTCTATAAAACTTCCAGATCTCCCTCAAGTTACTAAACATTGGCGCTTTAATTCATCGTTGCTGATGGAGGACGATTTTGTAAAATTTATGGAAGACCAGATCGTTTTTTTCTTCACCACAAATGAAACACCTGAAGTGTCACGTTTGGTTGTTTGGGATGCTCTGAAAGCCTACCTCAGGGGACAGATAATTTCATACACTGCAAATATGAAAAGGAAGGCATATAAAGAACGAAAAGATTTGACCAACCAAATTAAAGAAATTGACCAGCAGTATGCTCTATTTAAAAACCCCGATCTCTATAAAAAACGCGTAGAAGTGCAAACTAAGTTTGAACTTATTTCAACGCATGTAATTGAACGGCAATTATTAAAGAGTAGGAGCCAATTTTACATTCATGGTGACAAATCTGGGAAACTTTTAGCTAATCAGTTAAAAGGATTTAGAGCACAGCAACAAATTACGAAAATTCGGATGGAGGATGGTACCATCACTACGGACCATTCTAAAATTAATGATGCATTCAGGAATTTTTATTCTCGATTATATACTTCTGAGTTCCCAAAGGACCATAGTTCAGTTGAGAATTTCTTGACTCAACTAAATATCCCAACACTGTCCCCTGATTCTAGATTAAGGTTAGAAGAGCCCATATCACAAGAGGAAATCAGTTCAGCTATCTCCTCATTGCAATCTGGTACTGTAAGTCCCCGGGTCCTGACGGGTTCCCTGCAGAGTTTTTTAAATCATTCTCCTCATACCTTGCACCACAACTAGCTTTGGTTCTATCTGAATCTTTCAAGCAAGGTAAGATGCCTGCGTCATTTAATGAGGCTCGCATCACCCTCATAGCAAAGAAGGATAAGGACCCAACAGAGTGCTCCTCATATAGACCAATCTCTCTTCTTAATGTGGATGTTAAAATCCTTGCTAAAGTCTTGGCTCGTAGATTAGAGAATGTTCTACCCTCAATTATATCTGAGGACCAGACCGGTTTTGTTAAAAATCGTTACTCTTACTTTAACATTCGACGCCTTATGGATATCTTGTACACACCATCAGAGGAGACCCCTGAGTGTGTCCTTTCTTTGGATGCTGAAAAGGCTTTTGATCGTGTGGAATGGGAGTATTTATTCAGGGCTTTAGAAAAATTTAATTTTGGTCCAGGTTTTATCACTTGGGTTAAATTATTATATTCAAGCCCCACTGCCTCAGTTCTGACAAATGCTCAACAGTCTCAACCATTCAGTCTTCAGCGGGGAACTCGTCAGGGATGTCCCCTTAGCCCATTGCTCTTTAACCTCGCCATTGAGCCACTAGCAGTTGCATTCCGAAGCTGTAGAGATATATCTGGGATTTGGAGGCAGGGAGAAGAACATAAAGTTTCCCTTTATGCGGATGATCTTCTACTTTTTTTATCGAATCCAGTCTCCTCTCTGCCACATGTGCTGTCATTGCTCAGGGAATTTAGCTATTTTTCAGGATATAAATTAAATTTGCACAAAAGTGAACTTTTTCTGCTAGATAATACAGCAGTAACAACTGGTATGCACAATTTTCCATTCAACATTGTGAAAAATCAGTTTACCTATCTTGGTATTACAATCACAAGGAAACATAAACACCTCTTTAAAGAAAATTTTATTAGGTTGTTGAACCAAACAGGAAAGGACTTGGGACGATGGTCACCACTGTCCATGTCCCTGGTGGGCCGCATTAATGCCATTAAAATGAGTATTCTCCCTAAATTTTTATATCTCTTTCAGTCTGTACCTGTTTTTATTCCCAAATCTTACTTTGGCGCTTTAGACTCAATTATATCTTCTTACCTTTGGAAAGGTAAACATCCACGATTGAATAAGTCCCTACTTCAAAGATCTAAAAGAGACGGTGGCATGGCTCTACCTAATTTTCGTTTCTACTACTGGGCAGCAAACATTCGATCTGTCATCTTTTGGTCATATTTTCATAACCAACCTAATCGGCCTGCCTGGGTGGAAATGGAGATAAAGTCTGTTAAAAATCTCTCTGTCTCTGCACTCCTTGGATCTGCTCTCCCCATCCCCTCAATTAAATTAATCAATAACTCAGTAGTGGTGCATACCTTGAGAGTATGGGCTCAGTTCAGAAAGCACAGCGGTCTTCTGGGCTTTTCTCTGTCCAGTCCTATCGTCTCTAACCTTCTCTTCCAACCTTCTTTACATGACTCAGTGTTTCAGGAATGGTACAATAAGGGCATCAAGCTTTGCAAAGACCTGTTCGTTGACCATAAGTTTGCATCATTTGAACAGCTTTCCGAAAGGTTTAACTTACCCAGTTCTCATTTTTTCAGATACCTGCAAGTAAGACACTTCATTCGCTCTTTAATACCAAATTTTCCTGAGGCTCCTGCAGCAAACATTCTAGATAACCTCCTCTGTTTGTCTCCGCTGCGTAAAGGCCTAATATCCACTATTTATGGTGGATTGATGGCTTCGAGTCACACCCCTCTGTGTAAAATTAAAACTGCTTGGGAGAAGGATTTAAATCTGTCACTATCAGATGATACTTGGAATTCAGTTCTTAAACTTATCAACTCAACCTCCTTATGTGCCCGCCACTCTTTATTACAGTTTAAGGTTGTACACAGGGCTCATTTCTCCAAACTTAAACTCTCCCGTTTCTACCCAGACATTGATCCTTGCTGTAATAAATGTAAAAGTGGAGAGGCGTCTCTTATTCATATGTACTGGACATGCCCGAATTTGGAAAAATTCTGGAGGGATGTTTTTAAGACCCTGTCCTTCATATTGAATTGCAATCTTGAACCAGACCCTCTGATTGCTCTTTTTGGTGTCACTGGAGAAGAGGGTAAGAGTCTAAGTCCAGCCAAAAAGAGATTGTTATCTTTTGCGACACTCCTGGCCAGGCGTTCTCTTTTATTCAAGTGGAAGGATGCCACGTCACCCACTCACGCCCAGTGGCTCAGAGATATCATGTCCTGTCTGTCCCTGGAGAAGATTCACTACTCAATTCATTACTCAGACTTTAAATTTCAACAGGTGTGGGGGTCCTTCCTTCACTTTTTTCATATACATTTATAGTTTGATTCCTGTCTTATTTAATTACTTGTTTGTTTGCTTTCTTTCCCCTTTTTATTCATTCATTCATTCATTTTCTATACCGCTTAATCCTGTGTTCAGGGTCGCGGGGGACCTGGAGCCTATCCCAGGAGACTTCGGGCACTAGGCGGGGTCCCCTTTTTATTCCTCTTTATTTATTTTTTTTTGCACGTAGAACCAAAAAACTTCCAGCTCCATATTCTTTTTTCTTTTTTGGTTTCTCTTAATGCCTGGCGTTTAGCCTTTCATATGCTTGTAAAACTGGCTTGGAGTCGGGGAGGGACGGGGTGGGTGCTATAGGGTTTATAAGGGGATTATAAAACCTGCATTAAAATATTACATGTTTACCCTGTTTTATCCCTGTTAAAATCAATAAAAATATTGTTGAAGTAATTTTTGCCATTAATAAAGATTTTTATGACAAGTTTTCATTATATGTATATTTCCTTTAGTCTTGTGTTTGTGTTTATGGTGATGTTCTGTAAAGAAACGTTTGCAAAAAAATTGCTAAAGTTTGCTAGCGGATAGCACAGATTGCACGATATTACAAATATATATTTTTATGTCACATACACTTTACTGCATGCTACAAACAAATATGAACCTTCAGTAGCACGGCAGTTTGCTGAGCATTTGATAACGCATTGTTTGTTTTGCTTACGGCCATATGTGTAAATGTAAATGAACGGTGCTTACATATGAGGCGCCGTATAGGGCTTAAATCAAACTTCACTCATGCACACACATATGAAACACTCACACATACATATATACCACTAACTGCTCACACAACTACATATGAAATGCGCACTCACACGCACATACACCTATGTATGTTTACCTGGTTTGTAAACAGCCTGCTGTTGGACAGTTTAGAAGACGGAGTAGGACAGTATAATGATCATCACTGCTCAATCACAAGGCTTATTCAGAACTGTCCACATAATGTCTCAATATCGCAGCGGCAGAAAACGCAGGTGATGATTTGCAAAAAGAAAATTGAAGCATGGAATCTGTGGCTAATATGAAAATTCCTTCGCGAGGAATAACTAACTCATCGGAATCCCACGGGACACTGAATTGGAAAATCAAACATTGTTCCGACCCTCCATATCACCCACTTTTGTTGTGATAAATAAATCACTTGTTGTCTTCTAAACAGTCCGTTAACGGTCTATTTAAGAAAAGCTACTACTAATCAGGGAGAATGAAGTTCATTCATTCATTCATTTTCTATACCGCTTAATCCTGTGTTCAGGGTCGCGGGGGACCTGGAGACTATCCCAGGAGACTTCGGGCACTAGGCAGGGTACACCCTGGACAGGGTGCCAATCCATCGCAGGGCACACACACATACACCAAGCACGGGGAGAACATGCAAACTCCATGCACACAGAGACGGGAATCGAGCCTGGCCGGGGAATCGAACCCAGACCCTGGAGGTGGAAGGCGACAGTGCTAACCACTACACCACCGCGCCGCCCAGAATGAAGTTCATATACATTGAAATTACTACTCCCTACACCCTACTCCCTGCGCAGGAAATGTCTGATAAGGGATCTTCCCTCTACCAAATTCCACCATTCAGAACACCATGCAACGTCACTTCCTCCTAGCTAGGATATGTATATATGTGCGTGCGGGGAGAGTATGTATGTGTGTGTGAGTGCGCAAAGTATGTATGTATGTGCGCGCGCGCGGAGAGTATGTATGTGTGCAGTGGCGGTTCTACACTGATTTGCGCCCTGGGCAAGACTCCCACCCTCCCCCCACCCCAAAAAAATTTTTTAATAAAAAACTGCACATTTTGTACACACCACACGTTTTATTGTCATAAGCATAAATCATGCAATAGGGGAGCTTATTTCATATGATGCCATTATTGATGTAACAGCAAGGCCAGTGAGCCGTTCCTGAGACATGGTTGACCTCAGGTATGTCTTGATTAACCTGAGTTTGGAAAAGCTCCTCTCTGCTTGAGCTACAGTCACTGGCAATGTAAGTGCAATCCTGAGAGCAGTCCAAAAGTTGGGGTAGATCTCAGATAGATCCTTATCGTGCAGAAAAGTGATAAGCTCAAAGAGGCTCATGGTTTTTAATGGCAGTCATTAGACACTTTATTAATCTAATATAATCTAATCAAGGGAGGAACAATTAGCTCTTTGGTTAATTTACTGCTATATTTACAGAGTTATAGCAAATGGAAAATGTCTTTTAAACTATCTACACATATGTAAATTAAACTGGCTATTTACAGTATACTGTAAATATATTGGCTATAGCCAACATTAACATAATAAACAATGGAAATAAATAACTGTACTTGCAACAGTCTTGCTGCAAAGCATCATTTTGTAGTATTTAATAGAAACCATTAGAATTTCTTTAATGGTTTGTAAATTAGGCTTTTATTTTGTGTGTTTTTTTAGCAAGGTAAGCATAGCAAGCATCATAAGCAAGAAGGCTAACAAACATAAGAGTTAACATTATACCACTAATTAACATCATGACATGACTAACTTAATCATACAGAGAGAACATTGTTGCACACCTTCATATTTTGCCCGTTTCTTCTCATCTTTTCTTTTTTTTTTCTAAATTGTGCCCCTGACAGCGTTGGCATTTTTCTCTCCATCGCTGTGTTTACTTTATAATCGCCGATTCGACAATTAAGAGATTTCCAAACCCCAACGCTGTCACTCACGACCAGAAGTCAAGACTAAACCAATTCACCTCCACAGCATCATCGCTTTTATTACCTATTTTTATTTACATGAGTAGTTTATTACACTCAGCACAAGTACACATACACAGGTCAAGCACACACACATACACGCACCCAACTTGGCCGAAGCCACTAACCTAAACACACTTCTCTCTCATGGTAGACAGAGAAAACCCCCGCAAAGCATGACGGTCGTCAGCCGCCGGCCCGCCCACGCCACAATATTTTGAATGAAATGTGCGTTATTTGTAAGAAAGTCAGGTAATTTAGCCCCCTTCTTGTCCGCTTCATTTGGGAGAGGTGAACTGTACTCTGCGCCCCCCCCCCCCCCCCCCCCCCGTCATCCCTTCTCCTCTCCATCGCTCCCCTCTCCGCTCCCGCCCCCCGTCATCCTCTCTGCTCAAACACCCCCCATCCTCCTTCCGGTCTTCTCCGCTCGCTCAGCTTCTGTGCGGCTCATTCAGGGGCGGCGCGGGCGCAGGTATCACAGATAATAGAAAACCGCTTAGTGGCAAAGATTATTATTTTTTTATTTTTTACTCCAGGTTCGTGTGCCGCCCCCCACGTGACATAAAAAAATGCGGCCCTGGGCGGCTGCCCACTTCGCCCTACCCTAAAACAATAGGTTACTTGCATAACCCCGGTTCTCTGATAGCATTAAGTGAGGTGTCTCACTATGGGATACGCCCCTTCCGCGTATTCTTCAGAAGCCCTATTACATTACGCCAGCCCCAATTGGCTGGCAGATGTGACGTCGTGTCCTGGCGTGGCCTTCCCCCCCCCCCGTATAAAGGGGGCAGCACGACGTCACTTCGCTATTCAAACCAAGCAACCTCTTCCTCGCTTCACACAGCAAGGAGGGTGATCTGGTGAGACACCTCACTTAATGCTATCAGAGAACCGGGGTTACGCAAGTAACCTATTGTTCTCTTTCAAGCATACGTTTCGGTGTCTCACTATGGGATATCCTAACTCCCGTATTGTCAGATAGCCTGTCTTGAAGTCTGCCAACCATAACCAACACATTCAGGGCTGAACGAATTTAGTTTGTAGATTCTGTGCTTACACTCAGTACTGCGTGAGCTAGAGTCTGAGCCGTAACATCTAATTTATAGAATCTGGCGAATGTGTGCGGCGATGACCAGTTCGCCGCTTCACAGATATCCTGTAATGTGACTCCTTTAAATAGAGCCCATGAACTTGACATTCCCCTCGTTGAGTGCGCGCGTAAACAATTGGGGGTTCGAGACCCTTACTGGAGTATGCCAGCGAAATAGCCTCCACTATCCAATGCGATAAACGTTGCTTAGTGATCGGCTTCCCCGTGCGAGGTTTCACCCAAGAAACGAACAGCTGATCGCTCTCCCTTAAACCTCTGGTTCGCTCTGTATAGATGCGTAAAGCGCGCACTGGGCACAGTGTATTCAACTTTTGCTGCTCTGATGATGCAAAAGGGGGAGGATGGAAGGCCCTCAGCTCAAGAGGGCTTATAGCATTAATGACCTTAGGCATGAATGCGGGATTAGGTTTCATAACTACTCCTGCATCTCCAGACATGAACTGTAAACATGCTGGATGCACAGAAAACGCATGAATCTCACTCACGCGCTTCGCTGAGACCAAGGCAATCAATAGCGCAGTCTTGAAGGACAGTGCCTTGAAATCAATCTTGTCTAGCGGTTCAAATGGGGACGTGGATAATGCATCAAGCACCAATCCCAGGTCCCATGATGGGGTAAGTGGTTTTGACACTGGCAGGGCGCGGCGCGCGCCCTTCATGAATCTGCATATCAAAGGATGTTGGCCCACCGTTTTATTATCCCAACCGATGTGGCACGCAGATATAGCAGCCAGAAACACTTTTATGGTTGAGAACGCTCTGCCTTTCTCTATCATTACCTGCAGAAATGAGAGAATCACTGCCACTGAACACTGAAAGGGAATCTCATGCCTAGCTGTGCACCAGCGCTCAAACACATTCCATTTGCAGTCATAGAGAGACCTAGTCGATGCTGCTCTGGCGTTCTGTATAGTCTTGATGACGCTGTCAGGCAGGCCAGTCTTACTTAAATTGGACCACTCACCGGCCAGGCCCATAGTGCCAGTCGTTCCGGGTGAGGGTGGAAGATCTCCCCCCCCTCCTGTGACAGGAGGTCTCTGCGCTGCGGGAGAGACCACGGATCGCCGTCTAGCATATGCATGATCTCCGCAAGCCAGTGTTTCCCTGGCCATCTCGGAGCTATTAGTATTATTTTCAGACCTTCCTCTCTTACTCTGCAGAGAGTTGGTGCTATCAGCGCTATTGGCGGGAACGCGTATAGGAGAGTGCGAGGCCACGCGTGTGCTAGCGCATCTGTCCCCAGGGGCGCGCTCCGGTCCTTCAGGGATAAAAACAGGTGACATTGGGCGTTGTCTTTGGACGCGAACAGATCCACTGTCGCTCTGCCATATATGCTCCAGATCTGTTCGATCACTTCGCTGTTCAGTTTCCACTCCCCATAGGAGGGATTTCCCCTGGACAGCAGATCTGCGCCCCGATTCATCACACCCTGTACGTGTGTCGCTCTCAGGGATAAAAGGTTGACACTGCCCCATAAAATCAGTCTGCGTGCTAGCGTGTGCAGCAGAAGTGATCTGAGGCCCCCTTGACGATTTATGTACGCTACAACTGTAGTGTTGTGCGTTCTCACAAGAACATGATTTCCTCTTAGAAAAGGAAGAAAATGTTTTAGTGTCAGAAAGACAGCTAGCATTTCCAGATAGTTTATGTGAAGATTGGTCATGTGCTGACCCCATCTCCCATTCACTATTCTGCCCTCGTGAATGCCCCCCCAACCGGATAACGACGCATCCGTTGTTATCATCTTTCTGTGTCGGACCACGCCCATGGCAACCCCCTCGATCAGGAAATTCGGGTGTCTCCACTGGCGTAGTGCTAGAACCGCCTCTGACGTCACTCTTACCCTTCTCCGTGAGTGACGTGCTGGGTCCAGCCCCTGAGACGCCACCCAGCGTTGAAATTCCCTCATATGCGGTCTGCCTAGGGGAATAACCATCAGGGCTGATGCCATCAGTCCTAGTAGTCTGAGGCATGTGCGAAAGCAAACTTTGTGTTCTCTCTGAAATTGTGTCATGCAGGAGGTGAATCTTTTCACCCTGTCTGTGGAGAGTCGCGCTCTGAACTTCACTGAGTCCAGCGCCAGTCCCAGATACGTTATGGATTGTGTGGGAATTAAAACACTCTTTTCTGTGTTTAATCTTAGCCCCAGCTCCTGTATGTGTTCCATAAGCATAGCTGTGTGTTCTCTCGCTTCCTGTTCCGAGCGGGCTGTCACGAGCCAGTCGTCTATGTAAGTAGCGAGACGAATGCCTTTTTCTCTGAGCGGAGTCAGTGCCGCTTCTGTGCATTTCACAAAAACTCTGGGACTGAGGGACAAGCCGAATGGTAGCACCAGATATTCGTATACCACACCAAGGAAGGCAAATCTCAGAAACTTCCTGTGGGGTGGGTATATGTTTATGTGAAAATATGCGTCCTTCAGGTCGATCGATGTAAACCAA
This sequence comes from Channallabes apus, assembly GCA_030522415.1. NCBI lineage: Eukaryota > Metazoa > Chordata > Actinopteri > Siluriformes > Clariidae > Channallabes > Channallabes apus. The sequence continues at coordinate 16,501,489 of CM060108.1, read as the reverse complement.
TCTCCCTGGCGCACTATTTTCAGGAGTGTAGAGTGAGTGAGCATTCTGAACTTGTATTTCTTTAGGTATACATTCAGCGCGCGCAGATCTAGTATCGGGCGGAGGGTTTGAGTCCCTTTCTTTGGAACGAGAAAGTATCTCGAGTAAAACCCGCTGTGGCTCTCTTCTGGTGGAACCACTCTTATTGCCCTTTTGTTCAACAGAGAGGAAATTTCCTCTTGAAGGACCTGTTTCAGTTCCCCTCGCACCTGGGAATGAATTATCCCTCTGAAGGCTGGGGGGGAAACCGCGAATTGCAGTCTGTACCCGAATTGTATTGTTTTCAATACCCAGCGGGACTGTGTGCATTTTCGCCAACTGCTTATCTACAGTGTTTTGGCGCCATCGTGCGGTTGAACCTTGAACTGTTCCGTGGCCTGTACTGCGCATGCGCGAGCACTTAGCGCTGTGACCGTGTCTGTGCGCCCCATCGCCTCTGTGAGAGCAAATGCTCCCCGAGGCGATGTTATATTGTGCTTTATTGACATGTTTTTCAACATTTTTTGGGGAGATATTTTTTGTAACATATTGTTTGGGGGGTACAGTGAAAACTTTATTTGGTTTTGAGTGTAGCCTGTGCTTGTGACACATTGCTGCGTGCACACCGCTGCACTGTCCCATTTCCTCTTCACTGCCACTCTTCCCTTTGCCCTGCCGGGCTCTCCCCGCCACACAGAACAATTGCGGACTCTGGAACTTGTCCTTAGAACTTTGTGAGGGTCGGGAACTAGCGAACTGTGTTGCTGTTGGTTCCCTCCCTGACGAAAGACCCCGTCAAACAGCCTTCTTCTTCCTCCTCACTCCCTGAAGTTGGGTTTGAGGTTGAGGCTGAGGCGCAGGCTGGGTCGTTTGAGCTGCCGCTGGCTGATAGCTCTTTCTCTGCCAGGGAGCTCTCTGCTCCACGACCCCGGTTTGGCCAGCTGCACTCGTCGTCGGTCTCTGCCGTTTTGGAATGCGATAGCTGGGGGGAGGGCGGGCTGTGACCTGCGCAAAGGACTGACGAAACGGCGGGGGGGGGGTGCTGCTTGCGTCTTCCTGGGCATGCAGAGCTGTAGCGCTTCGTCATCCCGCTTCTTCTCCTCGCATCTCTTCTGCATGCGGCTTAAAGCCGAGCCGAAGATGCCTTCTGCCACCACCGGTGCATCCAGGATTGACTCTTTCTCTCTGTCAGAGAGATTTGTCAGATTGAGCCACTGTCCTCGTTCCTGGATGACCATAGTGGCCATAGCCTTCCCCGCGGCTTGCACCGCACACCTCTGCAGCCTCAGGGAGAGATCCGTGACGACACAGATCTCCTAACAATGTGTCTGACCTGGTGTGGACGAAGCTTCGTCCTGCAGCTCCGCTTGGTAAGCGGTCAGCAGGGAGGTAGCATTTAGGGCTCTGGCACAGAGCGCGACTGCCTTGTATGCGCGTTCAGTCATGCTTGACTGAAAGCGCTCTGCCTTCGATGGCAGCGACGGATTTACAGCCGCCGCGTGTCTCGGGAGCAGGTGCGCAGCCACTAGCTGTTCCATGGGGGGCATCCTGAAAAGTCCTGCCTTTTCCATCCCGTCCACGTCCAATGCAGACCCTCCCTGCACTGGCACCTTGCTAGTGAAAGGTTTATCCTTCCATGTCACCGCGAGCTCCTCCAAGAGCTCTGGGAAGACTGGAAGGAGCTGCCGTGCCGCCCGTTTCGCTCTCGGCAGCCTCTTGCCCTCGTAGCGAGACTTTGCAGTCTCCGCTACCACGTTTGGCCACTGGATGTCGAGCTTCTCCGCGGCGCGTTTGCACACGTCCTGTAGGTCGACGCTAAGGACCGGGGATGGTGCCCCGTCCATAGCTCCAGCGGCTCCCGTCGTGGCAAGAAGTTGCTCCGAGTGCACGGGTGGGAGGAAAGGGGAGTCCTCGAACTCCTCCTCCTCCTCCGATAGGAGAAAGTCGGACTGGCCGTCTTCCTCAAACTCGAGCTCGCCTTCCTCCTCATCAGTGCTGAGCACACCGGGCGGAGGAGCGCAGGCGTCGAGCTGTTCGCCCCACGATAAAGCTGCCGTGGTGGGCAGCTCTACAGGGATGGATACCTGTGGGGTGGTAGCTGGAGTGGGGCTCGGCGAAAGAAGCGGGTCGAGGCCTGACAGGCTAGCTTGGCGCGCTAGCCTGCGACGAAGACTCTTCTTCGTGAAGCGCGCGCAGTGCTCGCAGGCACCGGGGTTGTCGACCGCCAGTTGGGCGTGTTTCAGCCCAAGACAAGCCGAGCAGACCTGGTGTGAGTCCTTGCCCGATATTTTATTTCCGCAAACGCAGAGTCGCGCGTCTCCTCCTTCCCTAGCCGTAGCCGTCTGCATTGCTGCAGCCATTATAAAGATAGGCTTCTGGTGTGAAGCGAGAAGAGGTTTTTGAATAGCGAAGTGACGTCGTGCTGCCCCCTTTATACGGGGGGGGGGGGAAGGCCACGCCAGGACACGACGTCACATCTGCCAGCCAATTGGGGCTGGCGTAATGTAATAGGGCTTCTGAAGAATACGCGGAAGGGGCGCATCCCATAGTGAGACACCGAAACGTATGCTTGAAAGAGAACCACCACTGTATGTAGTTGTGTGAGCAGTTAGTAGTATATGTGTGTGCATGAGTGAAGTTTGATTTATGCCCTATACGGCGCCTCATACTTACACTATTCTTACTTATTGCAACGTGACCAGTTTTGTAATTTATATTCTGTATAAGGACGGCTGAGGAAACCCGAAGGTTCATCCGTTTTCGTGGTGAAAATGAGCAACTTTAAAAAAAATAAATAAATAAAAAAATCGAAATACGGCGCAAAAAAACTTTGGGAGTGAGTAACCTCTCTCTTACTGGAATGTGTGATAAACATCGGCGCATGTCCTCTGACGTAACATTAGGAACTAGTGACAACGTATGATGACGTATAACAGTGTTGTAGTGGTGTCCCATTTCTTAGGGGAAATATTTTAACCCTTCCCCTTTCCACTTCGTTTCAAGGGACAAGGGGAAGGGGTAGAAATAGAATTGGGATTCAGCCTAAGTGTGCGTTTAGGGTGGAAATTATTCTCTACAACTTGAAATGACTCGGGGGAATCGACTGAATCACAACTCGGATCGAGTCAGTGAGGTGAATCGGTGAGGTGAATCGTTTGAAAGTGAATCACTTGGAGGGGAGGACCGGCTTCTCTGTTTGTCCACATGGACTGGAGGAGGGGCACTGCTACTTTGAATATTACGTTTCAACAAAAAGGAGGGTTTTATTTATATTGAAAAGGGAGGTCCTGCGTTTGCTGCTAAAAGATCCATGCAGCGTTTATTTAATTATTTATTTATTTTTATCCTAGTGAAATTCCACTTTCTGGCCAGTTTACAGCACAAGGGACCGAGTAATGGTAAGAGCAGTTAAACACTGGCTGTGAGTTTGCGCAGAAAGTGAAGGGAAAAGGTCGTTTAAATGTCTTAATAATAACAATTTAAAAATAAATTATATATTGTAGCAGGTGTTAATCCCTCAAATAGGCAAATTATTTATTAAATATGATAGCAGGAGGTATTATTATTTTTATTATTATTATTTATTATTATTAGTTTTTTTATTTGTATTTTTTTTTTATTATTAGTTTATAGTTACACAGTATTGTGCTGCTCCGACGTCACGTTGTTACTGTTTATTTAATTTTCCAAATTTGGACATTTGCCCAACTCTTGACAGAAACCTAAACAGTGATGTGTTAAAGTGTGTAACCACGTGGCGACGTGCATCTCTGGGGGGGGGGGGGGGGGAGTGAGTCTGCACTAATAGGACAGAAAGTGTCTATTAATATAACAATATACTTATAATATTATAATATTATCATTACAATATATTGTTTTTGTTCCATTGTGTTTTGTGAAGATTTGCTGCTTCCCAGTTGTCACCCCACGGTTATTGTACAGGAGAAAAAATTATCATAAAACAGGAGAACATATTTTTATTTAAATGGATATGTTAGTTATAGTCAGGCTATGTGTTCACTAACAAATGTGCATGGTTATTTCCTGTGAGCACTTCAATACATTTTATACATTACATTAGCATGAGTTAAAATATTTTTTTGGGGGTTAGGGTCCATAATTGTTGTTAGCTTCATAAAAGGCTTCTACTTCAAAGGCTTTCTTACTTCAAAGCTCTTTGTAGAGTTCTAAGACAAGAACCTTATGTAGTAGTACAAGCAATTTTCTAGATGTCACATTTCTCAAAGTGGGCTCTAGGAGCACTCACGGATCTGTGAAGCAGACCTATATATTCTTGGCACTAAATTTACCAGAATATACTCTCATATACTCCTATACTCCTAGATGTAACAGTGTCAGTATATAGTGTCATTTACTTATATATTCCTAGACGTAAAGGCACCAAAATATAGTCACATATTCTCATATACTCTTAGATGTAAAGGTACTAAAATCTAGTTTCATATACTCATACACACTGAGACATAGTATCATACTGTACTCTCATATACTCATATACTCTTAGACATAAAGGTAAAAGTCCCAAACATGGGGATTCTATCTCATCTGTTGGTGTTCACAAAACCCAAGAGCTGACATTGGGGAAAATGTTGCGTTAAGAACTCGCCTTCGAGTGATACATATGTATTCGAGTGATACATATAGAAAAAATTAATCTGCAAAAATTGCATTTTGTGTAGTTTTAAAGCAGTTTAAAATGGTGAATAAGTAATACATAGTAAAGCTGCTAAGGAGGTGTCCTTTATGGTATCACTTCAGCAATTGGTAGCACCTTTAGTTGATGTTAATTATTCACTTATTTCATGTATTTATTTGTTACAGTGGTGGAACTTGATACCCATATTATTTAGTTCATATAGTTATTGGTTTATATGACAGAACACCTCATTTGTAAGGGTTTAAACTTATGTACAATTTTAATAAGGACATAAAAAAAGTTAAAAGGCTTTCCTGGCTCTAAACTAACAGACAAAAGAGCTGTAGACCTTGGAATAAGGAGACCAGCTAGTCCACATTTTTTCTTCACTTTGGCCCCAAACTTACCATATCCAGGTAAAGTTTGTAAGATGTTATCTATGCAGTGGTATGCCAGTATTCAAATGCAAAAGTGAAGATAAATCAAGTAAATGATCTAGCCGGGATTTTGAGGTTTTGCAACATCATTGTTTTGGTTAAAAACGGCTGTTTTGAATATAATACATATTAGGGATTATAAGGTATTAGAAATAATTTCTCTTACATTGTACGGCTTATGACCTTTACTAGACCCAGTTTTATTTAAAATTTTTTAAATTTTATCACATATTTTCCACTTTTAGCCATTTATAATATGGTATGCGCCAAAAGATACAGTACTGAAACTTGCCCTTTTCGGTTGCGCATTTGCGTTTGTCAACGGGGCATAATTCCAGACACACTTGTTCCCAGTAGTAGTTTTCTCTGGAAAGAAAATTGTGTTGTGCATTTGTTGTTGAAAATGAGTCTCTTTTGAACCTTGGCTTTTCAAATAGTAATAGGTAAGGGTGCATTTTTGAACGAGGGTCATGGAAACAATGAGAAAAGATGTCCAGTATCCATGTCTGGTTGAAAACAAACGATAAAAACAATTTTCATTTGCAAAATAATTGAGAACCGGTTTTACTGCCATTAAAAAATGTAGACAGTTCATAGAAGTTTTTTTCTTTGTATATATAGGAAAAACCTATGAATAACAAGGGTAAAAATATCATGTTCAAATATTCCATATGAAATTGCACAGTGATCAAACAGATTCAAATTAAATTATTATTAGTATTTACAAGACATTATGTTTTTTTTTACTTTAAGGTGCTTCCTAAATAGCCGAAGGCCAGATAACTGAGTGATGGCCGCACAAGTCAGGACAAGTTAGATTTTTTTTAACCCAGTATGTCATAAAGGAAGACAGGAAGAGGTCAGTTAAAGTGATTCATTTGAACTCCATTGGTTATTCACTACCCTTATTAATAAGCAAACGTAATAAGGATACTATATGTTTTAAGCTTAGCTGTCTATCAGGCTGACCCGCTGATGGCATGCTTGGGTGCATCCCATCATCTGAGGCCAGCCTGTACTTTCCTATGTTGTGTTCTTTTCACCAGATGTGGTCCATCGTTGTGAAATAAATCACACTGTCAGAGCCAGACCTCCTGCCCTTGCAGAACTAAATCTTTTTTCGCTTTCACTGCAATTTCTGTTGGCTTAATCGTTGTGGGTCTTGTGTTGCTGTTGTGACAGGTGAAAATGTTTGGAGTGCTTTAAAAGGAATGCAGGGGTTTAAAGGCAAGCTAGCAAGTTTCATCCTCCTGTTGAGAGTCCTGCATGATGCAATCATTTTAACAAGTCACTCGTTTTGTTATACAACTCTGAATGCACTCGTTTAAATTTCCCCTAGTTGAAAAGGGTTCTGAGAGTTTGGTGCACCTTTTTGTGCCACTTTTCTGCAATCTTGATGTTAAATCCTGGTTGGCAGACAAAGAGTTAGAGACATGGAGGAAGAAAAAAAAGATAAGATAGGTTGCATAACCGTATTACCACAGTCATGATCAATAATTAGCGGATGCTAGATGTTCATAACTCTTTTTGTATTGTTGATGCCTCTGGGCATGTTCACAGAAAACCCAACCGCCAAATTTCCTGTCCAGACCATTTGCCTGTCCTTTGTCATTACACTGAGGGGGAACCACAGGATTAGATGGCCATTTTTTCCATATTCCCTTTCTCGGATGAGTGCAAGCCAGGAATGTGTTTATCTGTGTTGTTCTGTCAAGTGTAATCTCTCAGACTTCAGCATTGAAAACACAGTCTGATCCCCCTTGTCCCAGGCAGCCTCTATATAGTAAAATATTGCAAATCCAACATCGATCATTACGCATTAGATAAATGATTTGAACGCTTCAACTGTTCTCATTTCTGTTTCACAGAACGCGATGCACTGAAAACTAAGAACAGTCTATAAACGCAGTGAGCCACTGAAGAACTCTTGAAAATGCATAAAGAAATGAAGGCAATTTGACCAAGGTAGTAATTTTCAGACACTTTCTGATCATTTTGCTTCAGCATATTTTAGATAAACATTAGATAAACAAGATATTCCCATAGCGTTTTCACACAGCATCGAGTGTAGCCTTTGAAAGGGAACAATGATTATTCAGGAAAGGATACAAAAAGTGTTTGGTGTGATTTCAATCATGTTTTTAACGGTTCAAGAATTATTTCTATGGCAATATCTGTTACAATCAGCATTTATTTAAATTATTTCCTATCTTCATTTATTTCATTTTTTAAATATATTTTACTTTTACTGCGGCAGGATGTCTAACAGCTGAATATGTTTGCTTCCAGGAAATCAGCTCTTTATTTCGTGGATGCACACAGAATTATTCAAGATTATGCATAGAGTGTAGTCAGTGGAAAAGCACCCTGAAGAGCTTTAGTTCTTATGTCTTCATAGATTACGCACTGTTCATACAAGTGCTTCAAAATCCAGGTTAAAGCTAGATTTCAAATGGTTTCTTTATGTTGTATGGCTTGTACCATGTTTCAGTAACAGCTCCTAAAGCATCTGCATAGTGTGGAAGTCCTCCACTGTTAATCATGCAGTTCTTGTTTGTGTTTTTCATCTTGTTCATTTGGTGGTAAAAGAAGTATTAAGTAGAAAAGTTTGGGACAGTGTATTATTTTGGCAAGGTATGAGCTATAAGACAAAAAGCATTTTTTTCACATCATTGTACATTTACAGTAATATTCATAACTTTACAGGATTAATTAGTTGGCTGAACATTAGGACAATATTTGCTATAATAGCAAGCTTATCTATATTTTGGCTTGATAAAAGTACGTAAGTACTATGTGTCCCATGGAATAATTATAACATTGCTTAGGTGAGTTATTACACTGCTTAAAATGTAAGCCTGCATGGACATCAGGAAATGTACTTTTGAGGGTAATCTGGAAAATATGAAATGACAACAGATTATTGGCTGCAATTTTTTTTATACTGCAAGAAGCATTGCAAAATGCTAGATAACGTTTTGTGCAAGTTTTGCTTTGGTCAAAAGTGTGATAAGTGCAAATGGCAAAATAGTTTGGGTTATATCAGGGTGAATCTTATGTGATTTTGCAAAACACTAATCCACCTTCGCACAATTTTGTCTCAATGGATGAATCAGCCTGTAGTTGTTTTTGTGGTTATTTAATTGTGCAGTTTAATATCAATAATACATTCGTTGAGTTTTAATATAAAATATAGCAAACTCATGCTTTGATTTAGTTTTAATAGAGTCGATTGCAGCTAATTTGAGCATAGAAGTGGGTGTTATGTTTGCAAACAACACTATTTTAATTACAAAGTTTGTTGAAAATCAGGAGAAACATATATATATAAATATATATATATATATATATATATTAATAATCAATTATAAAACTAAAAAAATATATACAGTACATTAATACATACACAAATAAAATATATAAGATATAAGACATACACCGATATAACATTGCAAGCATCATTTGTTGAATTATCTGCTGTTAGCCTAGATAAAGATGTTTGAATACAAAATGGTACATCCAGAAGTTACATATTGCAGTTTAATTGTAATCAAATATGTAAAAATTAATCACAATTTTTTCTAATCTGATTTTTTAAATCAAATTGTGCAGCATAATATACCGCCTCCCCCCGCCCCCTTATAAAGTTTTCCATGTTTTAAATAACCATCGACAAGTGAAGTACTTGTAATAATAATAATAATAATAACTTGTATGTATATTTATGTAAAAAAGTATTATATTTTCTTGCACATTTCAAACTCATTTCCCTAATTGATTCTATAATGCTTCTGTTGGACAACGACCAAAGCCTTATATAAATAATTGAATTGAATTGAATTGATGACTCTTTCATACTTGTTCTGCAATTTTCACAGAAATAAACTCTTTTTTTTAAGTTATATTTGTATATAACTTAAAAATATTACATAGATAAACAAATACTAATGCATTCATATACACATAAGGCGTTCTTTTTTTTGCTGTGTGTGTTGTACATAGTGTCTCATTTTTGTACACAGAAAAAACATGAATAATTTTTAAAGTAGAAAGTAAATTTATTTTTCGGGAAGCAACATTAGTTTACGTAGCTCATATTGTCACAGTTTGCTTATAGATAAGTTCCTTACAATTATTTATTGGTTATTAGGAAATATTTAATGTTTGTCCTGGTTTCTGTGTAAGTGCCATCTGTTGGTGGAGTTGATAAATGCCACCTTTTATTTACAATAGGGCTCTTCAAATCCAGTCTTGGAGGGCCAGTGCCCTAGCACAGTTGATCCTTCTGCTCAAACACAGCTGATTCAAATAATCGGAATTGAGCAGCCTTGGACTACAAAAATGTATTGTCTCCAAGACCATAGTGTTGATATGTCAATTTACTTGAAATGTTCCTTAACGGTTTAGATGTCCGTTTTTATGATAAAATTTTTTTTTTATCAACAGAAATTTCTTCCATTGACTTCAAATGCTACCGCTTGTTACTCTTCCTTAAAGTGTCTTCTTTACGACTAACTAATTATTCCTTTGGTTTTCACTTCTTGTTAGATTTTCCCTAATATTTTCTTATTTTCTTCATAGAGACCAGGACATTACGTTGTCTTTCCAGCCTGGCTAGATACATCTTTACAAGCACACATCACATCCTACTCGAGAATGAGTCTTTTTTTTTTTTTTTTTTTCTATACATAATCCTCTGCCTGTGTAGCTCAGCAAAAAGCTGTATGTACAGTACATACAGGAGGTGGAGAAGTGGGCGGTGGGGGGGTGCTGGTATGATTTCATCAGAGTTGATAGTGGAGCAACATGCTTCCTTTTTTAAAACACAGTACTTATGAAAGTCCGTGGTCTGCCATGGTAAGTCCCAGTGTTGAATCTGGTTGTGCAAAGTGTGTCCCATGCTGACAATGTCTTCACAGAAAGGGTTTTGTAAATAATTTTATTGTGGTCCAGTCTTGTGGCAATGTCCAGCAGATGATATATTTGCATCAACATCTTTTTTCTTGTAAGAACATGGCTTAGTTGCAGTTGAGACTGAAAATATGCTGTGATTGGTTTGGAATTAACTCTTCCATACATTACATTAAAAATAGTATATTGTCTTAAATGATCACCATAATGTCTAATTGAAAAATTTTTTTTACATAAAAAAACCTTTGTTGATGTTGCTGCAGTTGCAATAAAAAAAGTAAATTTTATTAAAAAAAAAAAAAAAAAAAAAAAAAAATATATATATATATATATATATATATATATATATAATTTTTTTTTTTTTTTTAATAAAATTTACTTTTTTTATTGCAACTGCAGCAACATCAACAAAGGTTTTTTTTATGTAAATTTTTTTTCTTTTATTTTGTAAATAATTTTTTATGTTAATTTTTGTTATTTCATCTTTCGTATTAGACTGCTAGTAATAGTTAATACTGTAAAAAATATATATTTATATATTTATTTATATATATATATTTTTTTAATTTATTTATTTATTTATTTATTTTTTATTAATTAATTAATTAATTTTTTTACAGTATTAACTATTACTAGCAGTCTAATACGAAAGATGAAATAACAAAAATTAACATAAAAAATATTTTACAAAATAAAAGAAAAAAAATTTACATAAAAAAAAACCTTTGTTGATGTTGCTGCAGTTGAAATAACTAAAATTAAATGGCACAGTTATCTTAAATTTGTAGGAAATTCCTGATGTTTTACGCTTCTAGATTATGAAGCTCTCTGTTCCAGCCCTGTTTGTCTAATTTAGCAGCTCCACTGAGCTGAGTAATAGAAGCTGCCTGTTTAAACTGAAGAGGTGCTCGTAGAACGTCTGGCATACACTATAAATATGTTTCCAGAAATTAAACCACATAAGAATCACACACTATTTGATTTTGAGTTTCAGCTGAAGGAGAGGCAGTAAGTGATAATAGAGAATAAGGGTCTCCATCTGTTTAGAGTGATAATAGATCGGCTTAATAATGAGATGCGAGAAACTTTCTGACAAACATGTTTTAAATATGCATGAAAGTCAGAAAGAAGCTGCTTTGTACTGTGCATTTTAACCTCACATATCACTAATACATTTTGCAATTATTAGGACAAACGCAAAGCTTCATATCTGAAATAGTTTGTGAAGGGAAATGCAGTAAACAGTATTTCTTCCCTTTCCCATTTTGTTCTGTTCTTCACGCCCCACTTTCTGTCACATGCCCCTTTCACAGCATAGAAAAGTTCCTGGATTAGTGTGGAATTAGCATAAAGCCCGGCGCTGCAAAGTAGCCAGCAAGTGAACAAGAGGAGTGAGAGAGCCAACGTGTGAAAAAGAGAGAAAGCATAGAGGGAGAGGCACACATCCTGCAACACGAGGACAAGTCCCAGAGAGCAGAGGACCTTCATCCTTCTGCAAGAGGACAGCATTGTTTGCAATATGGAGGAAAAACAGTTTTCTGGCATTCTGGTGAGTCATTTTATTTCATTCATTCATTCATCTTCTATACCGCTTTATCCTGTATTTAGGGTCGCGGGGGACCTGGAGCCTATCCCAGGAGACTCAGGGCACGAGGCAGGGTACACCCTGGACAGCATGCCAATCCATTCATTTTATTTCATTTCATGTTTTTTTTTGTGATTATAAAATAGTCCAAATTTTAATTCTATATGTATTAAGTGAAGTTTTTAATTAATATAAAACACACTTATTTCAAATAAGTTGTTTATATAGGTTTTCTCAATAACTCATCAGTTGAGAATTTGAAATTAAAATAGTTATATTGCTAGACGAATGCTATCCTGATCATTGTAATGACATCACTTTGCATTCGGACTAACAATGGCAAATAAGTGAAACTCTTTTCTTAAAAGATCTATTCTAACTGTTTTTCCTCAGCAAATACTTTTAAACTGAACCTTTAATGAACATTTTTGTAAATGAAAAGTGTATTCCTGTTACAAATGCACAAAGTATGCTCATCCTCAATCCAGATTTCTTTATTTATGAACAATTTATCATTTTGAACATCATTATCATAAGTCAGGGTGTTTTTCTCTTTCTACGCATTGGATAATGCTAGTAATTGTTCTGAGCCAAAAGGAAATTTCCTTTGACTGTCTCGAACACGCTTTTGTATTTCAAATATATGAAATTGGATACATATTGTAGTGCTACTTTTTCCTCCTATCAACACTCTGTGCGAGTAGCCTGGTTCATCCAACACAGACGTAATGACATGAGGGAACAACACAGCATCTGTTTAGAAACCATTTTACACAGGGGTAGAAATATCAAGGAGCTCAGCCTACAGGTCATCCAGTAGTGTGTCTGGTGTGAACAGGAGAACGGGCTTGTTAGTGCCTGCAGTGAGAATTTCTAGTATACTGTAGGTCAGAAGAATGTTGATTACTGTACATGGTTATTTGTTCACACTGTTTGTTTAGTCTTAAAAAAAATATATATATATATATGTATGTATGTTCATATGGCTGCTATTAGAGTAGTGTAAACTTGGCTATTGTGTAGATCTGGGTTTCATTATTATGCTTAAGTGTCAAAATGTCTTATTCTATAGAAGAGAAGCATTATTTTCTCATTCCTTTGTGTACTGAATGTTTTGTTGTACCACTGCTGAACCATGATTATTATCAGGACACTTTCATTCTTCAGTTATTGTGGTTTTTTATTCAGGGATCTTTTTTTATTTATTTCTTATCATGACTTCTTTTAGATCAGCATCCCAGTTTTACTTTTATTTTATGTATTTGATTTCTGTCTCCAAAACAGTCATGTCCTTATTAATATCATTCACTCCAATTAGTAAGCTTATGAGGCCGCATAGGATTAATTCCACACCATTTGTTTAGCCATACAGAAAATTATATTTGATTTAAATTATAGTTAAAAATATAGCAGTTTCAGTAACTGTACACAAGATGACGTTGCATGTCCAAGCTTAATCCTTGTGCTTTATCGCCAGTACAGTCCCATCTGAGTGGCTGCAATGCTGCATTTGTTTTCTTTAAATATATATATTTTTTGTGCTAGCTGTAAACCTAGACAATTTTTTTTTAATTTGTGTGGCAATATTGTTTTCAATATTGAGTGGCAATAACCCTAAGATAAGATTGTCTTTTTAATAAACTAAACAAAAAATAAATATAAGCTCCTCCCACTCCCACTGACTGGACACTGATATTGAAGGTTTTCCAGATTACGCCATTGTAATACTACACAACTCCAGACAAAGTAATTGACATGTTACATTAATACTTTTTGTTTTCCCTTTTACAGTATTAACATGTACGAACACGTCAGTGCTTTGTGCATGCAAGTCAAATACTTCAACTAATACTGTCCTCAATATTCATAGAAATAGGAATTCTTAAATCCCAATTCCAGTGAAATCTTACAGCTAAACTTGGTGATTATTTATGGTAATGTTATTAATTTTTACTCTACGTACATTAAGAATATTGTACATATGCTTTTAGATTAGAGTAATTTTGTATGGTATTTCATGGTGCGTTACATGTATATTATAGGGTTTACAGTTCCAGTCAAAAGTCTGGACACACCTTCTAATTCAGTGGTTGTTCCTGATTTGTATTTATTTCTAATTTGTACAGCAACGCTAAAATATACAATAATCTCCTTCAAGCAGTTGATATTGAGATGTGTCTTCTACTCTGTAAAGCCTTCATAAGAGCTCTAAACGGAGGTGCTGTTTGTGTTAATTGGTGATTTCTGAGGCTGGTAATGCTAAATGAACTTCTCTGCAGCAGAGGTAAGTTTCGCTCTTGCTTTCCTGGGAAGGTCTTCATCAGCGCCAGTTTCATCATGGTGCTTGATTGGCTTTGTACATGCACTTGACAATACTGTTCTTGCAAGATACAAGATAGTTTTGAAATCTCAAGTATTGTTCTACAATGTTGAAATAAATCACAAAACCAAAAACATTGAATAAGATGATGTGTCCAAACTTTTGACTGGTACTGCAGATGTATTTCGTAGAATGTTTATGTATTTCAAAGATTGTCACATCTATTTAATCGCGTATTGAATGGATCATACAGGGGGTTACATTTACAGTAGAGTGTAACCTGTATTTTACACAGTGTTACATTCGTCGTACATGGTGTTACACATATGTTACAGGGGTGTACATGTATTTCACAGGGTGTTACATGTATTGCATAGGGTATTTAATGTATTTACATCATGTCATATATATTTCATTTGGTGGTACATGTACTGCAAAAGGCATTACATGTGCATCACAGAAGGTATACAGTATGTAGTTTGCAGGGTGTTACATGTATTGCACAAGGTGTTGCATGTATTTTACAGGGTGTTACATAGAATTTACAGTAAATGGTGCCGTACATGCAATGTCCAGGTTGTAATTTATGTCTCTTATTTGTAATAGTATTAGGCAAAGAAGAAAGTCAAAGTGAAAAAGAAAGTGAGTGGAGCTTAAGGCTCAGCTATTGCTGTTTTGAGTTCCCTCTGTTCTCTGGAGTAGAGTAAGACTATAACAGTCTTGTTACTGCATGTCATGAGGAGATGAGAAAATTGTACCAAAGGCCCATCTAAAATGACAAAACAAAGTATAGTTTGGCAGAATGTTAATTTAGTTAGGTTTATTAAGGAAGAATCAGAACATAATCTATATTTATGCATTCAGATTACAGTAAATCTTATGTTTTTTTTTGTTTAGTTTTTTTTATAGATCAGGGTATGATTATTGCTTAAGCATCACATATTTTTATGTAATAAACTAAGCACCTTTTATGAGATCGTTGCTTTTTGGTTAGATACTGTATGTATCTAATTGCAGTTTTGTATATGATATGGACATAAGTTCTTGTTTCAGGTTAATCTGATTAACACGATAAAGACTAGTAATTCATGCCACTCATTAAAAAAAAAAAAACATTATAATGCCAGTAAGTATTATTATATAGAACATATTGCTTCTGTTTATTTTATTATTTTGTCTTTTACTTCCTGCAGCAGTGTGAGCATCTGTTTCTTCTGTTAGCTGTCGTACCACTGAGGCATGGGGTCCCATGCCAGCATTGTAAAAGACGGGCCTTATCTCTCCCCTATATAACATATGCATATGAGTGACTTTGTGGACAGATGGGTTTCTGGCACTGAGCGTTCTTATTTCACTGAATTGTGATTCTCGGGCAGAGTGGCAAGAGGAAATTACTTTTCTGATGGACAGATCACTTTTGTTGCCGTGTCCTGATTGAAGGTGCACCTGCCCTTTTCAGTACAAGACCGTTTTGCATACTTTCCAATATCTAAGCAATGGACCAGTGTGCTTGCAAATCTGTAGAAGGGAAGATTGGTGATTGTACCTGTCATACAGAACAACAGCATGCAATCTGGTGCCAAGGGCTTGAATAGACTTTGCCTCCTCCTTA
Source organism: Channallabes apus (assembly GCA_030522415.1). Classification (NCBI taxonomy): domain Eukaryota; kingdom Metazoa; phylum Chordata; class Actinopteri; order Siluriformes; family Clariidae; genus Channallabes; species Channallabes apus. Next base: position 16,485,949 of record CM060108.1, on the reverse strand, counting down.
TCTCAGGACAGGAGCTATTCAGCTTTAAGAGGTTCTTGATGTGTAGACAATGGAAGATCAGCTCAGCAAACTCGCCGTTTCCCTCCTCAAACTGCATATCGTCCTTTACTGTCACCCACTTGCCAAAACTTCAACACATCAGAGAAGGGCTTGAGTACAGCTTGATCCTCCTGTCTTTCCTCCTCCTCCTCCTCCTCCTCCTTCTCACTCCTCCCGAGGACGTTTGACATGAAGCATTCTGTCTGGTTCACAAAACAGGTTGAATTCACTTATGAATTCATAAGGAATGTTTCACATTTATCTTTAGTCAAATACAGAATTAATTAAGAGCGGTTATATTACAACACAAGACATCCCCTTCACACACTCTTCTTAAGGCCGTGTCTCTGATAGGCGTTTTGGACTTATGTAAGGAACATATTGAGATCCAAATTACCCTTTAGATTTTTTTTGAACGCTCACATCACTGTGAGGCTTTGCGTCTTGTTGCCTTTAGGGGAATGGAAACAGATGTGGTGGAGCGAAGGGGAAGTAAAACACGCTGTCTGATTTAGCTTTGCAGTACAGTGCACCGAGCCTGGGTCAGGCAGTCACTGCGGTGTAGGCACAATAGGAGGACAAGGGCCACCAAATGCTGAACACGTCCACTGCTGCGTTTCCTAAAAAAAAAAAAAATCCAGTTTCTGTGCGCCAAAAGGCCCCATTGAGCCTTTGGAATCAGTTTGAAGAAACCACTCAAGCTGAAAATTTCGTTCTTCTGTTCTGCTTCCTTTCTCTTTTTCTATATGGAGTTGGTCTGAAGTTAAAAACAAAAATATCAGCAGCAAGGCCAAAAGCAAATAAAAAAATTGGGATGTTATTTCGTGTTTATGAGTTATGAGTCGTCACAATGTTCCTCCTTCTCTCTTCGGGTTATTATTTCATTAACCGTTGAATTGCAAGATTCCAGTGGCTTTTCACCCCATATTTAGGTCATTTTTTGTGCTTGAATCCAACCTGCTCCCCTGGTTGCCTTGCTGAATAGGAGATACAGGCATGGGATAAAGGGGGGTTCACAATTCTCAGGGGTCTTTCCCCTCAGCCAGCCCCTCATCGCTATTATTTATCACTTTGAAGCTATCCGTGTCAAAGGATCTCCAACGCCGTTTCAAATTCTCACTGTCAACTGCTTAAAAAAAAAAAAAGCAATAATATCAGAAGAATTCTTTCTTTCTTTAAATCTTTTGCTCTTTTGGTCACTAAAATCTTTATTTCTTCACTCATATGTTAAAGTATGTTAGGTTGCTGTCTGGAATGTTTCTTTGTGTGTTGCGAAAAAAAACAGCCTTGACCCTTTTAACTCCACTCACCTCTCTTTGAAACTTGTTTGCTGCCACACACACACACACACACACACACACACACACACACACACACACACACACACACACACACACACATTGAACACTGAGTGCTTCGACTAGAAAAGTAAAAATCAGATAAGCAGGGAGCACATCGCTGAGGAGTGGGCTTGTGGTAAAAGTAAAAGTGGTTAAAATACAACTTCAAACATAGGGAATTTCAAAAGTCAGATGAATCAATAGTTTTCCGGATAAAATTCCTTCCTTTTCAACTTCAGAGCATTCAACAGCCCAAGTGGGAAATAGACATGTTTGCTTTTTTTTGTTAGCAATGAGCTAGCCAGCTAACTTAGATTAGTCATGTATACGTTCTCAAACATTGAACTACAGTATACAGTCAGTATTTTCGCTTCAACATCTAAATACGTCTATATGTTGTTTAATCCAAAACTAATTCTCGTGTTTATAGTGTAACTCAACTTTTTTTTTTTTTAACTTTGTTTATTTCCTGTGCGCAGCCATGTTGATTTAATGCCAATTTGTAATCGTGGAAGGAACTTGAAGTTGAGAAGAATCGCCCGAGTCTAAGTTTCATTGGGCTTTTCATGTCATGATAGACATTTACTCTGTCCCCATTTACTCTGATTAGATCAAAGGATTCACTGACTTGTGCAGAACACAGCCAGACTATTTTCAACCATTTTTTTGTCTGAACACAAAAATCCGATGTTTTTTAGATTGGATCTGAGTCACTTTCTTATGTGGTCGTAGATCGGCCATGTGACTTGAATCTGAACAGTCAGTTTTTAATTCATGTGGCCTTCTGCCTCTGCTCATACTGTATGCGGGGCACTCTCTGATGTCAATCAGCACCGGCAGTGCAGGGATTTCATAGAGGTGCTAGGAACAGCCGCTAAAACAGCTAAAGCAAGGTATCTTGCTTTCTTCCTTCTTCTGGACCTCAATAAATACAGTCAACTAACTGTATTTAGTTAGTTGACTCCTAAACTCTATCCTCCTATTTTTGTTAAAATCACATCCAATGTTTGAAATGAATGAGTGCGCGCACAAATGTAGTGTTATAACCCAGATGGTAATGGGCAAAGATATATCAATGTGGACATACATGCTGTTCCAGAGGACAGACACATCTGCGTTAGAGTCGCTTGTAATTATGAACGTGAACCATCATGACATGCAAATGTGATCTGATTAAAACATTAGGAATGTGGCTTGTAATTTGAACATAGACGTAGACGAAGTGTAGGTATGTGTTTTGAGAAAGAAAGGTATGGTCCTTTTTCATTAGTTATGTGTTAAGAAAATTAATGCAATGAATGATGCTCATTTAATATATTTATATATATATTATCTAAGATGATGCATATTAAGATGATTTCATATTAATCTGCCATTTGTGGATGCAGATGGTCCCATATGTTTCTTAAAGATGTGTATGCTTTTTTTCCGGTTTGATTTGTGTCCTATCCTCTCTGCTGAGCCTCATTTTCCCCAGAGGCAAGCTACTTGCTATTTATAAAGAATTAGCAGCTGAGGCTCTTCCAGAAGCAGGAAAATATAATGGACACTTCAGATTAACCGAGCCATTGTAAATTGGTCATTTGTTCCTACAGTAAAAGGTCTGAACCTGTCACCAATCCTGCATGATTGTACTATGAGGAAGTTGAGGGTCATACAGTATATTTTGCCCTTCTCTTTTCTCTCTTTTCCCCTCTTGTCTCCTGCTGCAGAGAACCCTCAGCACCTGTGTCTGTTTATGCTTGAGAACATGATACTAAAGAAAAAAAACTTGAAAGGGAAGATAACATTTTCATGTGCCATACGCAGCATATACAATGTATCATACACAATGTATCTTATTTATTTACTGTAAGTGACAGTTAAATTGATCACAGTACTACAGATAAATATATATACACTAAAAGGTTTAAAAACATTTCTAGGGCAGGTGATTTATTTGTCCAGTCGTCCAGGTTAAAGTGATTTGTCAGTGTCTATGTAAATGAGATAATGCTGACCCGTCAGAGAATAGAAGATCTGAGCAACAAGTATAAGAGGTCACAATAGGGAAAGAATTTAATTGGCTTTTTCAAATCTTGGCCATTACAAAAATGGAAAAAAGAATGTGTGTACTGTTTACTATAACAATGTGACAACTTGTGTGCGCGTAAAACATTTTATTTTGTGTCCGTATGCGTTCTCTCTGCCTACACAGAAACACTGCTCTGTCGCGATTCTTTTCAAAGTTAAAGTGCCGGTTAATTTGTTTTATTTTTACTTTACAGCAGTGATTCTGTTAGTGCGTCGCTCAATCGAGTGTCATCGATTTCTTGTTTATTTTTCCAATAAAAATGTTTCCGTTATGTGCACGCGTGTGTGAAAAGAGTGGATGAAGGGTAACTGGGTAAGACGAGAAGGGGGGGTGAGGTGTTTGTATTAATTATTTTCATGTATTTATTTTTTTGGACGAATAATTTTCTTATGGAAAAATGCGATTTGGTTTATGAGTGCTTTTGAAATACGAGCCCTGTTCCGAAACAAATTATGTTTGTAATCCAAGGTTCCACTATATATATACACTAGCACTACCGTTCAAAAGTTTTAGGTCGCTTGCAAATTTCTTTGTTTTTGTTTAGTGCTTTATTTTCTACATTCTACAACAATCCTGGGGATCAAAACTATAAAATAACACATAACATAACAGCAAAAACAACAGTTAGTTGTTATTTTAAGACACAGAGGTCGGCCTTTCTGTAATAGTTCTTGCAAGAACAGTATTGTCAAGTGCATTTGTAAAATCTGTCAAGCACCATAATGAAACTGGCTCTCATGAAGGCCGTCCCAGGAGGACGAGACCAAAACCTACCTCTGAAGTTCATTTAGAGTTATCAGCCTGAAAAATGACCCATTAACAGCACCTCAGATTAGAGGCGTTATGAAGTCTTTACAGAGCAGAAGTAGCAGAAACATCTCAGTATCAACTGTTCAAAGGAGATTCATGCATTTTTGGACGCCTTCAGCATTCCTTTACAATGTAGAAAGAAATAAAAATCAGGAACCATCATGGAGTTGTGAATCATGGAGTTGTGAAAAGTGATCTAAAACTTTGAAACGGTAGTGTGTATATATACACACATATCTGAATGTCTAAAAATCGACTAAAACCAATTTTGGCATAATAGGTCCCATTTCAAGTCTGTTACATTGAATTGAACATTACTGTTCTATGATGAAATACAGTAGTTTTTAGTAGTTGCAGTCCTAAGACTATCCAATGAATAACATCCACAGCCATTGTTAGGGTTTCTATGTAATACCATCACTAGTGGTGATTTCTGAGTGTTCAATGTGGGGTCATTCTTAGCAAGAACAAGTGATTTTTTATTAATTTTTTTATGATATGAATATTCGGTTGTAATGTATGTTGTTTAATGGGAAACTTTTTTTAGTCATTGTTGATATTTTATATTATACTATTTCAGTGTTTTGTGTTTTAAGCTGTTGTGAATTTTGGCTATTGTGTTTAAATCATTAAGACAGCACAATAATTAGATAAAGTGTGCTCAATACCGTATTGCAATCTGTCCTTAATATCGTCTGTAAAATTAAGTCAGGCCTAGTGGTATATGTGAGTGCTTGGGTTTCTAGTTCTGCTCAATACTAGACAGTCTGTTACCAGCATAGTACGCTATGTAGGCCAGTCAGTGTTTCAGCATGCCTCATTGTTGTCCTGTGCAGTGGGCTGACAATTGTGCAGGATTGCTTTATGCCGTGGCCTCCTGCTTTGTGTGTGTTAGTTTTTATGTGTCTGTCGGACATGCCACTTGAGATTGCAAACGAGAGAGTGCGGCGGAAAGAGGTGGTGCATCAAAGGCGCAGTAAGTTCAAAAAAGTGACATTTTTAGTCAGCAGTAGTATTTTAGCGCTCACTGAGGCTCTCTTGTTCGGCTTGTCAATAGCACAGACGTGTCTCGAATAGGAAATACCTGGTTAAGCAGTGATGCTTGAAAGTGAACTTCCTCTGTGGCAAATTTAGTGGCCGCTTATCCTTCCCGCTGGGTTTCCAATCCAGTTTAAACACATTTTCAATTCACTCTTATGTGTCCCTTATCTTTTCTTACCTCTTTTGTGTTCCCAGTAAGTTTACTGAAAATATCCATGTTGTGAACAGGCCAATTTTCTTGTAATGATGGACACTACCTCTTTTTGCAACTATGAAGCACAGGCTACAAAAAATGAATCAAAGAGGTTAGCCGACTATTAGAGTTGTTTGATGTCTTACTGTATGTCTGGACGTGGAGCAATGTTTTCCACAGATTGCATCATAAAAGGTCAATTTGTCTTAAAATACAGTGTACAATAAAGGCTTTTAAACAAAGAACACTCTCCTTTATCTCAAATCAGAAAAGTCTACAGAGATACAAAAAAAACTAATGGAACTTTTAATGAGAGACATGACATCACGGCATCTTACCTTTCTGGACTGAGAGCTAATTTTTACCAAGACTGCTTTCACATTAGGGACTCTGTGGCCAGATCAGAGTACACTTGACCCCAAAGTCCAGTACTTTGGAGCAGTGTGAACACTCTGTGCCGTGTAATAGCATTTAACAGTGTGCCTTGGTGAGGTTCCCTAGAAAAGCTGGTGTAGGGCCCTATTTATAGGTACCCTCTGATCATATCCTCTTAACCGCACAGACATACTGTAGCTGATAAAGTTGGAAGGCGGACAAGAGGGTCAGTCTTGACCTTTGTGTCAGAAATATTAATAATATCAGATATCAACTCTGTTGTACGCTTCTTGTGTTTATTGGCAGATCTCATCCCAACTAGGTACTAGCATAGCATACTGCCACCTAATGTATCAGAGAATGTAGATACACAAGTGTACTTGGGTATGAAACCACATCACTAATGTGAAAGTGGAAATACCTAATAACTACATTCCTAATGTAAAAACAGCTCAAATTGACTTTTACTACATTAAAATGCACAATTGTGCTTGATTAAATATTGAGAAGTGTCTGAGTTAATAACTTACATGCTGTCATTATTAAGCTTTAAGTGAAATTTGTATCCCCTGGCACCGATTGAGGCGATGCTTATTTGTGAGATATTGATCATGTGTCATACCAAGGCACTACTGTAACATATCGTATTGATTTTCAATCTTGTTCATTACATCCCTACTTGCCCTCTGTGTATGGTTTATGCCCCATTATTTTGGTCTGTGTGTGAGGGCCAGGGTAAGTCTTAGACCTTGCTTCATTCTTATGACTGTAATAAGTTCTACGTAATAAGTCATATACAGTATACTCCCTAATGAGGCTAGTTCTAAGTAGCTTTAAGTACCTGATATAAAAGTGAGTACTCCCTCTTTTAATTCTATTGTTTGTGTGTAAATTCATAATAAAAACCATCTGATTTTAGTGGGTCTTAGTATTAGGCAAATATAACCTCAGATAAATACAGTACTATGCAAACGTCTTAGGCATCACTATGTGACAAAGTTACCAGAAGGACTCATATTCTCCAGCAAGCTCAGTAAAACCTAACAGCTGTTTTACTTATAGTACTGTACTATAAGTCTTGGGCACATACAAAAATGGCATTTTTGGCATGAGCAAAAGATGCTTTTGAAAACATTTCTGCATAAAATAAACTTGTATAAAGAGCAATAAAGAGTAATAAAATAAACAGTTAAAAATTTGGAGTGAAAACCTCATTGTTTATAATCAGGAGTTTTAGAAACAGATTTGTGTAGTTTTATAAGTAAAACAGCTGTTAGGTTTTACTGAGCTTGCTGGAGAATATGAGTTCTTCTGGTAACTTTGTCACACTCACTCCTTTCTATTTTTATGCAAATCCCAGGAGCGTACATTAGGTTTTTTGTTTCCATCTGAAAACTGGTCTGTCTTGTACTAAATTTTTTCTTTACAGCCATGCATATATTCTCCTGTAATGTTATTTATTTATTAATTTTTAAGTTATATATGGAAATACTGAATGATTTTGTACATAATTATGCAGACATGATAAACATATACTGTACTGTATAACAAAATTTGTACAGCATATAACATGGTGCCAAAGACTTTTGCACAGTACTGTATATATACTGCTTTTTTATTATTATCATTTTACAGAAATGAAGCCGAAAAGAAACATGGGGAATGCTAAGTACTTGCATGATTCAACAGCTTATAGATCTACCTTTGGCAGCAATAACTTTAATGGATTATTTCCTGTATCAGTCTCTTACATTATTTTGGTCCATTATTCTATACAACATTGCAACATTCTATAAATCATTGCAATATTCTATCTAACATTTCTTCTTTACAAAATTATTTCAGTTCATTGAGGCATTTGCTTATACACAGCTTTCTTAAGGTCCTGCCAAAGCATTTCAAATGGGTTGAGGTCTAAGCTGGGCATTGACTAAGCAACCTCTTCCCAGCAAGTCATACTTGTTCAGTCTTCTTCTAATTGTGCTGGACTTCTAACATGCTCTATGAAGCTTGTGGGCTCTGCGATGTAACTCTTGATGTAATTCGCAAGATTCACAACTGTCTTGAATGCTTTTTACTTGTCAATGATCTTTCTCACTGTAGAATGTTAAACTCAAAACAATTTTATTGAAAAATAAATTAATTATGTCTTTCCATCTTGACATTTTGTTAAAACACACCTCAATCACCCAAAAAGCAAACTCCCAAAAATGTCTACAGATCTACTGATGATCATTGAAATCAAAGACTGATTATAAGCAGCACCTGGCTACAACTTACTTTCTAAAATCCTGTGGAAGCACTAAGGGATGTCTTAGTATTGCCAACATGGTTTTATTTTTTTTCTCTTCATTTTTGTTAAATAAATAATGGCACATAAACAAAAGTTATGTTTTTGTTTTTCTGAGGTTGTACTTGCCTAAGACCTGTTATGATCAGATTATTTTTCTGAGCACTAGCTTTCACACACTGTATGTGCTGTATGTGCATAAATCTCCACTCTTTTGACCTTCTTGGATATAAACTTGCTGTTTGTTTGCAGGGTGTATCCAGTGCCTCATGCTAGACGTTCGGGCATTAGCTGTTGACTGTACATGATTATTTAGGCATCTACTAAAACTTAGTTGTGGAATATCATCTTGAGGATGAACAGGTGCTTTACTAGTGTATGTGCATAGGGCAAAAGCCGAACTACGATATTGCTACAGATTCTTAACACTTTTACATAAAATACGTTTTTGTACACTTCTGATGGTATTAATTCAGGAGAATTCACCAAAACATATACTGCCTTAAAATGAGAAAGAAAAAGAATAGTTACTGTAAGGCTGCGTGAAAGCAGCTTTTCTCTTTCAGAGAGACCTTTGGAAAGTAATAAAGGTCTTGTTGAATGTTCACTGCTAATTTGGACTTAGTCAGTGGTTTGACATTTGTGTTCCCTAATGAGCACTAAGTACCTGATATAACCATCTAATTATCAGAGCTAATTGCCCCAACACATACTTACTTTGGGTTTGGGAACCCTCTTTGAGGTTAGACTTGGTATGTTTTTCCTTTTTTGTTCTTCCTTCCTTGTTCTTGCAGCTTTCCATTCTGCCGAGTTGTCAAAATAGCCAGTCTTCATATCCTCATTAGAAGAGCGCTATTGTATGGCAGGCGGCAAGACGCTGTGCTGGATTTTGACTAATAGGAGTTGGCTGCGGCCCCTGGAGACTCTAATGACCGCTGGTGTCAAACTCTTTCTCTGCCAGGCCCATGGCTCAGATGCAGCACGCTGCCTGGAGCGGGTGTGTGTGTGTCCGTCTGTCTGGCTGTCCGCTTCTGTCTGTTTGCATATGTACATGAAACAAAATCAATCACAAGCACTCACTGTAGTCATGTCTATGCTTAATACACTATCGCTGGAGTGGATAAGCTGATGCCGGAGGTCACTTTGCAAGTCTTTCAGGTCTTGATCAGTATTTAGTAAAATAAAATTATCGTTTATCTGTTTTCAGTCAACCCAATATAATTCCTCATGTACAGTAACAAAGTTGTTTGTATATTTAAATACGACTCCATCCATGATTTGTGCACAAACAACCAAACGATTCTTTCGATGAATCCTTGAAGTCTTACAGAGGACTGCATGGCAGACTCGTTTTTACCTGTGAGTCCAAGTGAACAGACCGCATTTCAAATAAGCATTACTAGGTCCTGAAGTCCTGTTTGATGCTAGGTAGCTTATGCGACATTTTTTATTTTTATGAAAATGTCACCTGATGGGCTTCGCTGTTTATTCAAAACTATCTAGACACTTGCTTGTTTCTTTCAACATCAGTGGTATTATTATTCTTATTAGTAGTAGTATTTTTTATTCTCATGACGACTTGATAATGATCAGAATGCTGGAATTGTTGTTTTGACTGTCAAAATTATCTTTTGAAAAATTTCATCTTCGAAAAGTAGTGAAAGCTTTTTCATATTTAAAATTGTTTTTGTGAAAACTTCTACATGACTATATTAAGCAACTTAAAGTGGATATAGTATCTATCTCCCTATAAGTTATGCACAAATGTTACTATATGACCCCCCCCTCCCCACACACACACACACACAGTCATTTATATTCAGTCACTAATATTCCTTTTGAGCTCTTTATACAGTCGAAGCTGACAGTTCATCACTATCCTTCAAGGTGCTTCCCAATTGGTTTCATCCCAATTCAATTTATATCTCCTTAGTTATTAGTAGTAGTAGTATTATTAGTTGTCTTTGCTTGACACAGGCCAATAATTTCACCGATCTGAATTACTGTGGCATTTTTCCATGACCATGGGTTATGTTATGCATGAGAAGCTTCTTTTGCCATAAAGTAAAAAATAGTTTATTACTGCACTAAATATCCAATTAAAGGCTCTTAATTATTTGTCTCTTTATATCTAAATAGTGACTTTTTTTTTTATTTGGATGGACAATGTATGTTAATGTTGCATGCTGACCCCATACTACAGTATATGTTCCACATTGTCATTGTTTCTTTTATAAAAAACCTTATCTGATGTTAGGAAGGTGATCTAGTTCTCTTAATAAGTAATGCACAAAACCGTACTGTATGTGACCCCAAACACATTTAAAAGGATTAACCTGCAGAAGTGTTTGTCATTGTTGTAAACTTGAAGAATCAAAAACTAGCAGTTGACTAAAGTGTTAACACATTAAAACATAAAGGGATGTAGCCAGTTAGCATTTGCAACTGTTTAGGTAAACATGCACTAGCACAGGCTACATGAGGTGTACATGAGGTTCCATGTGCTGTGTGGATGTACAGTTAAACAGCATCAACCATGTGTATGTTTATACCAAAGTGCTATTGAATTCACACATCAAAAAGTATGATGTGTTGTTCACTAATAAATAAAACAGCTGTAATCATTAGTCAAATCACTGCAGTATAATCAGAATAACACGCTTTGGACTACACTCTTACTCTTAACATCTGTCTCTGTTGTAAACAGAATTTGATAATGTTCATTTAAATGAGATTATCTTGCCACTCTTAAATTGCAATGGGTTTGATATAGCTTATTTCATTCTTGCTTTCTATAAGCTACCACCTTCGTAAGTGCATACAGTGGAACCTCGGATTACGAGTATAATTCGTTCCGGAAGCGGGCTCGTATTCCAAAACACTCGTAGACCAAATCGAATTTTCCCATAAAACATAATGGAACCTCAAATTATTCATTCCACAGCCCAAAAAAATAGATACATAAAAATAATTAATACAAAATATAAAGTAAAAATAAAACAAATTAACCTGCACTTTACCTTAAGTAAAAAAATTATTCCTGACAGATAAATGTTTCCGTTTGTGCGCGCAGACGCTGTGTGTGTGTATGTGTGTGTGTAGCTAAAGTAAGAAGCCCCTGCCCTCTCCCTTTCTCATCTTACACATTTACCCTTCCTCCACTCTTTTCACACACACATTTTTTATCGAAAAAATAAACAAGAAACCTCTCTAATGACCCTCGATTGAGCGACACACTACCGGGATCACTGCTGTAAAGTAAAAATAAAATAAATTAACCTCCACTTTACCTTTGCAAAGAATTGTGACAGAGCAGTGTTTCTGTGTAGAGCAGAGAGAAAGAGTGTGCGTGTGTGTCTGTGTGTGTATATGTTTCTCTCTCTGTATCAGCCTGCTCTTTGTATGTGTGTGCACACACAAAGACCAGGCTGATACAGAGAGTGAAAATGAATCTGTAACCTCTCTAATGAGACTTGCTTTTGCTTTACATGTGCGCTGTACACACACGCATACAGACACAAAATAAAATATGTTTCACACACACACACACACACACACGTGGTCACAGTGTTATAATAAACAGTACACACGTGCACGGATGTTGATTATACCAGTAAGAGACGCGCGAAAAAGAAAAACCTTTGGCTCAGTTGTGATCACGTGACACTCTGCATCAAAACAAGAAGTGCATGCGTGATACATGATACTCGGTGCTCATAAACCAAGACACTGCTCGTTTTCCAAGTCAAAATTTATTAAAAAATCTTTGCTCGTCTTGCAGAACACTCGTAAACCACGTTACTCGCAGTCTGAGGTTTCACTGTACCTTAGTAGCTGCACAGGTATCTCTGAGCCGGAACAGTTAGGCAGCACTTAGAGAAAATATAAGTTATAAAAACATATTGAGAGTGTGATTGATTATCATTAACAGCTACGTTACTATTTTTTACATTACAATCACCTGAAAAATATTAATTTCTGCTTTCATGGACAAAACAGTAACAAAGCAGAAAAAACGTGGATAAAATTCAACTGGGGTAAAACCACTGAATAGGAAAGAGGAAAAAGAATCAGAGTACCACTGATCACTGAATGGGAAAATATTTAATCAATTTTATTTATACAGTGGAACCTCGGATTATGAAGTAATGGGGTTTACGAGTGTTCCGCAAGACGAGCAAATATTTTTTATAAATTTTGACTTAAAAACGAGCATTGTCCTGGTTTATGAGCACCGTATCACGCATGAGCTTCTTGTTTTGACGCCGAGTGTCACGTCATCACAACTGAGCCAACGGTTTTTCTCTCCCTTGCACTGCGGAATTGTGGGTAATCGTCTCCCCTGCCGGGTCTTAGAGCTTGTCTCTCACTGGTATAATAAACATCTGTGCACGCATGTACTGTTTACTATAACACTGTGACCACGTGTGTATGTGTGAAACATATTTTATTTTGTGTTTGTAAGTGTGTGTGTACAGCGCACGTGTATTGTTTATTATAACACACGTGTGCGCGCGCGTATAAAGCCAAAAGCAAGTCTCATTAGAGGGTAAAGATAAATTTTTTCTCTCCCTCTCTGTATCAGTCGTGTGTGTGCGCGTGCACATAATTCAACACCATGCTCCTTCACTCACACCAACACACACACACACACAACACACACACACACACACACACACACACACACACAGTGCCTGCGCGCATAAACGGAAACACTTATCTGTCAGGATTTATTTGTACTTTTTTTTAAAGGCAAAGTGCAGGTTAATTTGTTTTCTTTTTACTTTATATTTTGTATTAATTATTTTTATGTATTTCTGTTTTTGGGCTGTAGAACAAATTATTTGAGTTTCCATTTTTTCCTATGGGAAAATTTTATTTGGTTTACAAGTGTTTTGGAATATGAGCCCGCTTCCAGAACGAATTATGCTCGTAATCAGCTTCACAAAGTGAAAAGAAAAATTTATTAATTCATGGGAGCGTGTCTTGGGAGTCAATAGAATATAGGTGTTTGGGACTATGGTCTATTTGGGGAAAAAGAAGGAGGCAGTCACATTAAATATTTTTCATGCAGTTGTATACAGTAAGCATCTATATTATTTGCTTGGTGTACATACAGTATGGAAGTCAGTGATGCCTGTAAATGTATGGCCAGGAAAATGACTATACAGTATATTGCATTCTGATGCTTATAAATTACATAAGTACGTTAATCCAAAGTAAATTTTACCATTATATACTGTATACAGTATACAGCCTGGATATGCACTTATCTTAATTTTGTAACAAATGTGCAACATAATCTTATAATCTGTGCTCACATTTCTGCAGATTGAATTTCTATATCAGCTTAACTCCAAATGGATTTATTTATTTATTTATTTATTTATTTTAATTGATGTTAGCACCTGTAAAAAACAGTATCGTATTCACTCACTTATTCACTCATCATCTATACCGCTTTATCCTGTATACAGGGTTGCAGGGACCTAGGGCACACGGTAAGGTACACCTTGGACAGGGTGACAATTCATTGCAGGATACACAAATACACACATCATGTGCAATTTGGGAACGCCAATTAGCCTAATTTGTATGTCCTTGGACTGTAGGAGGAAAATGGAGAACCCAGAGGAAGCCCTAAAAGCACAGGGAGAACATTCAAGCTCCAAGGAATCGAACCCGGACCCTGGAGATACAAGGCGACAGTGCTAAGCCACCGGCATTGTCATACAGTAATTTAGTAAAACATTTAGTTATTGTTTGATGCACAATAATCAGCAGTCACAATAAATGAAATTTGTATTTTACTTGCTAAATTTTCAACCAATGACTAAAATATTAATTTACTTCAAAGTTTAAAAATTCTTTGAAGTAAATACATTATACTGCTAAAAGTATTTGCTCGCCTCTCTTCACATGCATATGAACTTGAGTAACATCAATTCTTAATCCATAGGGTTTAATATGATGTTGGCCCAACCATTGCAGCTACTGTATAACAGCTTCAGCTGATTTGGGAAGGCTTTCCACAAGGTTTAGGAGTGTATTTATGGGAAGAACATTTGTGAGGTCAGAGACTGATGTTGGATGAGATGGCCTGGCTCACAGTCTCTGCTCTAATTCATCGGGTTCAGGTCAGGACTCTGTGTAGTCCAGTCAAGCTCTTCCACATCAAACCCACTCATCCATGTCAGTCATGTTGGAACTGGTGTGAGGTTGCTTTTCAGGAGTTGGGCACAGCTCCTTACTTCTAGTGAAAGGAACTCTTAATGTTTCAGCATGCAAAGACATTTTGGCCAATTTCATGCTCTCAGGTTTGTGGGTACAGTTTAAGGATGGCCACTTCCTGTTCCAACATGACTGCGAGAACTAGAGAGTAACGCTGTGAATCATAGGTACAGTAGAGTGTAGAGTTCGATTCAATTTTATTTTTGGACGTTGCGGTTTTTGAGTCGATTCAGTTTAATATCACTAGTGTTGTCTGACTTGTGTCAAGCTGCAATATTTCTTGCAGCTGCTGACGTATAAAAGAAAGTATTCAATAAGCTTCAATGATGTGTAAAGTTGTGGTAATTGTTTAAATGTCATGCCTTAGACAAGTGAGAATCATTTTACCTGCCAATCTTCTGCACCACTCTCCAGTCCTGTAGGTGTCAGTATTGCACCAACTGCAAATATACCCAAAAGGAGAAGAAGCTATGCTATAGCAATTATTGCATTATTATATGCATTATTCGCAAAAGATACAACCAGTTTGTATATTATCTTTCAGCCATTCTGATGTAGATTTACAGAAGTGCTTCGTACCATTGTAATGTTGCATGACCGAATTTCGAGCAAGCTTTTGCTGTCAGACAGATGGCCTCACATTTGACTCTAGAATACTCTGTTATATGGAAGAGTTCATGGTCGACTCAGTGACTGCAAAGGTCCAGTGGCGGCAAAAACAATCCTTGAGCTGTTTCTTCTCAAATGACGTTTTTCTTTTTGCCAAACATGGTGCTGGGCATTAAGGCCAAATGACTCCACTTTGGTCTCATCTGTCTATAGGATAGTCCCTTAGCGGCTGACCCTCAGCAGGTTGCTGATCAACGATGAGCACTTGCTAAGTTAAAAGTGCAATGCTTGCTTATCTCACCACTCGTTCCATCTGACTTCTGACTTTCCCTTGAGGTGGGCGTGGCTATGTGCATCACTCAAAAGAGCCAATCAACACGATAGTTTATACTGTACACAGGGTATGCAGAAGACACAGAAACAACCGTAATGCATTTATAAGCAGACAAAATCCACAGACAAAATAGCATGTCTCATCATGGCTTACTCCAAAAGAAAAAAAAAAACGGATGTAAACTATGAAAACTTAGCCATGCGCCATAAATTGAATGGAAATGTTGAGTAGAAGGGAAGTGATGTACCAGATGCTGATCAGCAGGAATCAAGCCTAGGACCTGGAGATGCAATGATTTACTGAATGAAAAAAAAAAAAGTGGAAATAAGTTTGAAAAGTATGATTGCATTTGCATAAATCATAATCATCAGATAGTCCCTGATGAGTGAGTTGAGAGTGAAGGTGGCAAGGAAACTCCCTTATGCCTCTTTTCCACTGCATAGTACGGCACGACACGGTTCAGTACAGCTCACTTCGGTTCGGCTCAGTTCGGCTCGGTTTGCGCTTCCACTGCAGTTTAGTAACGCTTTAGAGTGGGCGAGATTATTCACGTGTCGTTTTAGTTGCGGCGCCGCTACTGCCGTGACATCATCGTAAACGCGCCACAAACAAACACACAACAATGGAGCATATCGACGGCATGGTGTTCTTCATTCTCGGCATGTGGATGTTTTTAACAGCGAGACGGAGGAGTTTGTTTCAAAAGAGGCTGAGAAAATGTTTGGTTAATACAAAAAGGTGCGTCCGATCCTTCTCTGGCTGTTCTAAATATAGCGGTTCTGTTGTGTCTCGTGTCGCAAGTTCGGTGACGCAGTAATGACAATTTTCTCCGGCCAATCAGTGACCAGCAGAGTTTACACGTCACGTTTTGGTAACGGTTCGGCGCGCTTGGAACCTCGGCTGAGGTGGTACTAAAAAAAGGACCAGGTACCAGGTACTGTTCCCAGTGGAAAACCCCCCAAAAGTGAGTTGAACTGAACCGTGTCGTGCCGTACTATGCAGTGGAAAAGCGCCATTAGATAACTGTAGGAAGAAACCTTGAGAGGAACTAGACTCAATAGGGAACCCATAATTTTTTGGTTGATATTGGATAGCAGAGATTGATTTCCAGGAAAGTTGTGTAAAACAACATTAAGTGCCATTAAAGGCACTTTCACTTTTAATTAATGTTGACATTCTGTTGTCTTAAGGTTGTGTTTGCAGTCTTTTGTTCAATGTTTATCGAAGTCATTCTAACATTGGTCCAGCTTTGTGTTTTGGGTGGATTGCGTTAAATGTCTACATCATAAAATACTGGGTTTCCTTCTGGGTCAGTTTGTTCATGGGGTCATTACTGCAACAGACCAGGGCCACAGTAAGAAACAATTCCTCTCTAGAAATGTAATTTACTATAGTTTTGACTTCAGGTGAACTATGTCAACAACTCCTGGAAATGCTTGGTTAGAATAATTTTTGCATACGCAGCCTCAAATGTGCATCTTTAAAGAGGACCGCAATTCAAATGATATGATGTAGAGGTGTACATAGAATGCGACATAAATAATTTGAGCTCAAGAGAACTAGTGAATTTAGGGGGTTGTCTAACGTACAGGTTTTTTTTCTCCATTCTTTTCTTGTAGCTCTCTGTAGCCCTATACGTGTTTTTGAATCTCACATTACCGCATGAAGTTGTACTGTATATCTGCAGATACAAACTGCCCATGCACGATTGTGTTTTTCTTTCTTTCTTGAATCAGTAAGAAATGCTGACGGAGTGGAGCAGAGAGCCGATGCTGCATTGTGCTTTTCTCTGGTTTTCCTATATTCATGAAACATAAATGATGTGGGGGCAGATGCATGAAAGTGCTGGATTACGATACACTTATTTGTTATATTGAGCAGCACTAATATTTTAATCTGCCCCTTAGTATCCATCAGCATTGTAACTTCCCAGGAACCTCAAGTGCTCCCATAATCAGTAGAAATAGTAAAGCTATGGAGGAATCTTTCAGTTAAGGCTTTAAGCCCCTGTAGCTTTTCCTGAATCAAATGGAAGCTACTGTACTATTCAGAGAAAGGGATTAAATATGTATAGTATATTAAATTAGTAAAAATATTTTTCAACATAATAAAGTCTACTTTATCATGTTGTGTACATGTATATGTGCTGGCATGTCGCAATGAGTCTCTTTGCAATCAGTCTCTCTGATGCATCAGTGAGATCCTGTTTTGAAAAACTTCAAAAGGAATGAGTTTCAAATCTGTGTCATCAACCCTTTCATGATATTAACTTGAGGGCTGTTTATTGGACACCCTGCTACTATTGTTTACCTTCACTTAATGCTCATTAGGCTGATGGCCAAATGCTTGTCAACTTCTGACACGACTAACAGGATACTCGGTTGAGGCCACCGCCAAGAGCATCAATTGAAAGCTTTCTTTTGTGTGAAGATCTCAGCTGCTCTAAAAATCTTTTTCCCATGCATTGTGGCGCAGCTATCCTCCTTCCGGCAAGTGGCACCTTCCTGCAACGGATCTATGGACTGGTTGTGGGCCACAACAAAAAGAGTAGGAAATTGGTTGCCGTTTAGAGAAAAAGCAGATGAATTACAGGGAGTATGGTGCAGCGCAGAAGGAGGAGAGTGTCTGTCCCTCCCCTGGCCTCAAGCAGGACGTTACTGAAGACTTGGCAATGTTGAGGAACAAGGATTTGAGAGTCAAGTATCTTTGAATGGAAAGCGTTGGTGGTCTGGGTCCAGCTCCTCAGAAAACAAGTAGAAGAAACTGTGAAACAGAACCCTGTGGATGCGCATGGTTCTCTCGCCCTTTCATCTAGCAAACTCCAGGCAGCTAAGCTAGCAGTTCCCTGATACTCAGTATGCACCCAAAGTGCTTGGAATGACAACGAATCTATTCATGGCAAAAGTAGAGGAGAGGGCTGTGGATCTGCTCAACTCCCCCCCCCTACAAGTGTAGACAAGGGTGTGGGGGGGCACTTTCTCCAACATATAATAGAGCAAGAAAGGGATTGCAAGGAAGGAAAGGAGGTAAGGCAAGGGAATGGATGAGGGAGGGAAGTGAGAGAGGGACTGTGGGTTGCAGGAGGGTGGGAGAGAGAGAGAGAGAACGCTTCCATGCCGAATGATTGAGAGAGGCGGAGAGGAAGCAGAACTCCCTCAAATGAAATGAGGTGAAAATAATTCAGGCATTAATCAAGCCTAGCCGAAAGGAGGGTCCCCGCCCCCCTTCTCGTGCACGCGCCCTCTGTGAAAGCGAATGGAAAGGTGAATGAAGAGCTGGAGGATCGGAACCTAGAGAAACTGCAGGTGCTGGTGAACCATGTCAGAGTCCAGCAACACCGTGGCGTGTCAGGCCGATCAGGTCAGTCTTTTCCGTCCTGTATATTTTCTGCTAGAAATGCTGTAACATTATAATACAAACAGTTTTGTCTATTTTAAGCAAAAGTTTGATACCCTAGCTGTAATGAGAAAATCATTAAGGTACAAATTTTAAAAAATAATAAAAAATCAATAAGCACACAAGAGTACGTTATCCCAAGCATCAAAGCGGCGATTGTCTGAAGCTGCCCGGACGACGGCGCAGGGTCCTGAAAGAATTGAATTAATCAAGGCCAAGCATTGTTTGCACCGCCTTATTTTTCAGCCATCATTCAGGGGGCCTGTGACGACTCAATAGTCCATATACCACGTGAGAAGGGAGCTGCAGCTCCTTAAAAAACAAACCACGTGTGGGCCGACTGAAAAGTTTTTATAACTAATTGCAGTGGGAAGTTCGGGCCGCACTAGCAGAAGGATTGTGTGATAAAGTTTCTAAGGAAGTGGGCAGGAGAACTGGGTGACTGAATGACAGAGGGAAGGAGGAAAGTGTCCAGGCTTTTCTTTTTTTTTTTTTCTTGGAGGGAGGCTGACTCATATTTATGCCCTTCTTTCTTCCTCCGCTTCCCTTTTACCCGCTAGGGCACTTATCACTTAAACAAACCCCAGGAAGATTTGCTTGAAAAAGAAAAAACAAAGATATCCGTTAAGCCACTTTGTAGCGCTCGGATTTACATGTGGTGTATTTACCATTTTGTCCACTGAGCCACTTGTTGTGAGAAGGAAGATGCAGCAAAAACGCCAGTCAATTAAAATATAAGAAGGTGCAACAGGTTTTGTGCCTTTTGTTGATTGAGGAATAATTGTTTTTTTTTTTTTAATGGTGTCACTGACTGTTTTCATGTGTGCGTCTAGGCTTAAGCGTCTAAAATTATATAACCTGTTATATATACTGCGTGTATATTTATATGTGTGTATGCGTTGTAAAAACCCTTAATTAATGTTTGAAGCATGTTATATTGTAATATGTTAGCTTATGAATCTGTTAGATTATAAATAAGCCATTCATTATTACCTTGTTTTGATTTACTGTATGTAAAGGGGTTACTGTATCAATAGACATTTGTTTACATTTAGGCATTTGGCAGACGCTCTTATCCATAGCGGCTTACATTTTTATCTCATTACACATCTGAGCAGTTGAGGGTTAAGGGCCTTGCTCAAGGGCCCAACAGTGGCAACTTGGTGGTTGTGGGGTTTGAACCTGGGATCTTCCGAACCATAGTCCAATGCCTTAACCACTGAGCTACCCCTTGTTGCCGGTGGATGGATTTATCGTAGCCGCTGTTTTAATAGTTTGATACTTTTCAGATTTCACCATATTTTGCATATAAAGTATGATTTAGGTAGCCAAATGTAGCAACTGATTAATTGTGCAGAACGGCATACACACAAAAGCATGAGCCCCAGGAAGATTTGTCAGAAATAAGACGTGAACAGGTGCCACTCAGGTTTTCTATGCAGCGTATTTGCCACTTCTTCAACTGAATATATGTGTGTGTATGTGTGTGTGTGTGTGTGTGTGTGTGTATATATATATATATATACAGTGTATATATGGGGGGTGATTTTTACTATACTTAATTAAACAACTTAAATATGCATAAGGCATTAAAAGATGTGAGTATGTTAATTTTACCAGTATGAATGTGTATAACAGACGCGTGTGATATAGGTTTATCCTTTGTCCAAAAATGTGGATAAAAAAGACAGAAATAATGTTAATTCCAAGCTTCCACTATTTGTTGCTTTCTCATCATCATGCTTACTGAATTGCTTTGATTGCCTCTAAGGAATTAGTGTGTGTCAGGCATAATTTTTCTCAAGCTTTTAATACAGGTTAGCTTCATCACATTTGTATGTATCTACGGAAGAGTTTTCTTACGCAAACTGTATGCTTCACTAGTAATTGCACTAATAAGAACATGTAAGAAGTTACATAGAGCTACAGTATAATTGTGCCGGCTCTGACATACTGTAGCCAACATGCTTTCACAGCATGGGCAATTTATCTGGATGAAATGTGTAGTGGATTGGGGTCAAGTTCCTGCAGTATTCTTTTAACCTTGACCGGAATCAATCTATGACATAAAATGCTCAAATAGTTTGACAGATATGGTGTGAATGGTATTATAATATACCGTAGAAAAAAACAGGCAGGTTTAAAATTTATTAGTAGTAAAGAAATAAAAATGCCCATGTTTGTATGTGGTAGACTGGTTCAATACATGGATAGATTATGTCATTCACCACACAAGGACTTCACATTCGGAGAGAGAGGCAGACAGAGAGAGAGAGAGAGAGAGAGAGAGAGAGAGAGAGAGAGCAAGTGGACATAGGGACAGACATATGGTTGCTTAGAGGCAGCAGCCGGTCAGTTCCTCATACTGCCTATCCTCCTAGGCATACAGCTGCCCTTCTACTAAGCACTCTTGCTTCTTTTGCTTTTCCTCATGTTTCTGGGGTTTGTCTGTGTGCATCTGAGGAGCATCATACTACCGTATTTAATAATCTGTACAAACACATTTGTGCATTATCTATATAGCCAATAAAGTCGCAGCAGGACACTGTTAAAATATATTGAAGAGCTTCTGTTAATGATCACTAAGGAATCTGATCTCTGTGGTAGTCTTGATTATTATTTTCTTTAAGCACAAAACTTTCTTTCGAGGTTACACGACATCATGTGCAATCAATCAATCAATCAATCAATCAATCAATCAATCAACGACCACAAAAAACATCAAATCAGCATTAGTCGTGCATGTTGATTGTTACAACTCGAATCCAGGAATGTTGAGACGTATTTTTTAAATTGAATCAAATGAAAACTAAAAATCTTTCAAATCACATGCACCAATATTTTATTCACAAAAGAACATAGAGAAACTGAAAAGCTCAGTTCAAATGTGATGCCTGATACAGGTCTCAAAACATTTAGGACAAGGGATGTTTACCAGGGTGTAGCATCTCCTCCTCTTCAAGCATTGAGCTTGTGAGTTTCTAGAGTATTGGTGCTCAAATTTGGCCCACATGGCACGACTTCAGCACCATATTCACATACAGTATGGCTTCCTTTTTCCTTGTATGATAGAGCTTTAGTTGGCATCTGCAGATGGCACGGCGGATTGTGTTTACTGACAGTGGTTTCTGGAAGTATTCCTGGACCCATTTAGTAATGTCAATGAAACAATCATGCTGATGAGTGATGCAATGTCGTCCGAGGGCCCAAAGACCACAGGCATCCAACAAAGATCTTCAGCCTTGACCCTTATTCACAGATTTCTTCAGTTTCTCTGAATCTTTTGATGATGTTATGCACTGTAGATAATGAGATTTGCAAGGCCTTTGCAATTTGATGTTGAGGAACGTTGTTTTTAGAGTATGCCACAATCTGTTTATTCACTGTTACGCACATTGGAGTGGCTCTACCCACCTTTACTCCTGAGAAAGTCTGCCTCTCTAAGACATCCGTTTTTATAGCTAATCATGTTACAGATCTGATGCTAGATGTTCTCCCAGCTGAATCTTTTCATAATTTCTTGCTTTTTAGCCCTTTCTTGCCCCGTCCCAACATTTTTGAGACCTGTAAATTTAAAATGAGTTCATTTAGTGGATCAGAGTGTAAAATGTTTTAAACATTTGTTATGTTCTCTATGTTCCACTGTGAATAAAATATTGGCTCACGTGATTTGAAAATATTTTAGTTTTTATTTTATTCAAATTTCCAGAACGTCCCAACTTTTCCAGAATTTGGATTAATAAGAAGTCAGGGAAGAATGGCGGACCTACCAGGAACTCTAGGGTAACTCAAATAAAAAATTGACATTACAGTAACTGATCAGATTAAATGCACGTATACATTTAAAAAAAATTATATGTTATAAAATCAAATCCATGTAAATTTCAGTTGATGCTCTGTGACCTAGTGATTGTCACCTCTCAACACAATTATTATCTCTTGCCTTCCTCCCTATTCTGAGAGACACGTGAATAGGCTGGAATAAAATAGAGATAGCTGAAGTGAATCCCGGTGAATTCGTCACACTCCAGTGCTCAGGCACATAGTTACAGTTCTTTCATGGCGCAATCTTTGCAATCTCTCTGAAATGCTCTTTACATACAGGCACTATGCAGTAGCTGAATGAGATGAACTTTGGGAACACAATATAATATAAGCAGCACTGGAATATGTAAAAATGTGCTTATCTGTATTTGATTTGAATAATATGGATTTGATACCCTAGAGATGCCCCAGTCCAGAGCTTTGCTTTGTATGCCTAGTTTTGGACTCTTAAAAAACTCAGAGTTTTACTTCTTAGACAAGATAGTAATGTTCTTTAGAGGTTACGTTAGAATTTATAGCTAACAGCCTCCACTGGTAGGTTTAAAGCATTTGTGACATTCTGTGGGAGTTTCTCAGCCACTAGGAATAGCGCATATATTTTCAAGTCAGATTTTTGATTGACACTTTGGTGCATGCAAGTGCATTACCAAAGGTTTTGTTTGTTATAAGTGTTCCTTCTTTGCATGTCATCCTAGAACATGAAAGCCTCAACCCACATTCTGTGCAAAAATAGTTGAGACTCAAATAAAGCTTCTGCAATCTCACTAAGCTAAAGCAAGTTGGTATATTTGCAGGATATTTAATAGAAATCTAACTTGTTTATTTCTCCGGAAAATACTTCCACAGTGCTAAAAATTGCATGACTAGTTGGACTAGGGCTGGGCGATAAAACGATAACGATATGTATCGCGATAGACACGTGATCGATATCAATAAAAAATGTGTTTGTTAAACGTTCAATAATTTTATTTTTTGTCAGAAGAAAACAGAGGTCACGAAGCTAGTTTGGTTGCTGTCATGCGCACTCGCACCGCGACCGGCACTAGGAAGTAGTACTATGGTCGCGATTCAGGAAGCATTAAAGGAGACAAGATGGCGCTTCACATCGCTCAGTCATTGAGTCTGCCCATGCCGTTTCCGACGCTTCGCCGGATCTTATGCGAGTACTCACCATTTTGGGTCCAATTCCTGATTGAGTGTGTGTTGCTAGAACGTGGGTTTAATTGTGTAAACTCTTGCTCTCGGCGTGAGAGAGTTCTTACATGTGGTTATCCTGTCTGTTCGCGCAATTTCCGCGTTTGGGTTTACCGTCCACGCTACAAGGGCTAACTGCTAGTCTTCTGGTCCGCCTCTGGTTGCCCGTGACAGTTGC
The DNA here is from genome assembly GCA_030522415.1 of Channallabes apus. Lineage (NCBI taxonomy): Eukaryota > Metazoa > Chordata > Actinopteri > Siluriformes > Clariidae > Channallabes > Channallabes apus. The sequence goes on along the minus strand of CM060108.1, from coordinate 16,462,020 downwards.
ATTAACAAAAGCACTCACTCTCTGGTAACCTAGCAACGCGGGGAGTGATACACTAACGTCAATCATGCAACAGTATCACGTTTGGTTTCGCCATGTCGTTGTCTCGTGCTGGTCTGCTGGATTCCTCTTCATAAGCAGAAAATGCACTTTGCACTATTTTATTATACTTTATTAAGCATTTCTTACATTTTCTTTCATTTTGCACCTTAAATGTTAACACAATGTAATGCACCTTAAGTGTTCATTGTGACTTTAGACTTTAGAGTTTTCCATGGTTGTTGACATCTCTGTCTTAATAACTGAGGGGACTATGACCAGAATGTTGAACTATGAACAGTTAAGTTTGAAATAAAAATATTTAAATGTAATATATTTTTCTCCTGGTCCTTATTTTAAAAGGGTCATAAAAAATATCAATAATTATCGATATCGACCGATATGAAACACTGATATCGTGATACAGTTTTCAGCCATATCGCCCAGCCCTAAGTTGGACTCCACAAAATACAGTATACTGTAACTTTGAAACATCTCACAAAAATGGATTTTGAGTTAAATGTTGAACGAGCAAGTGTCTAGACTATGTTGAGCATACAGTACAGTGTTTAATACTGAAAGTAAGGGCATTTTCAAACACAATGTAATGTAACAAGAACTCATAGGATTTGGACTAAACAGCCATGTGGCCACTTATTAGTGAGATTAATCAGGGAAAATAAATGCTTCAGTTTGATAGGGAGCATAAAGATCGGTTCAGATTGACCTGGTCTAGGGTGATGGGTGCATTCATTGTGCCCACTGTACAAGCCTCACGAGGCAGTGTTATAATGTCTTATAATCTGGGGTTGCTTCAGTTGGTCAGGTCTAGGCTCAGCAGTGTTTCTTGGCAACAATATTGTCAGCTAATTAACATGATTTTTTTGTTTCCTTATGACACAGGCATATCCAGGACTCAAATTGAGAAAGAGATCTACTGTGAGCATGAGGAATCATTGTCACATAGGATTTGATCACTAACTTAATTTATTTAATTATTATTATTAGCATTTTTGCCAGGCAGTGTATAAGAAATAGATGCATGTATTATAGTCAGCCAGTATTTTCCCCGTTTCAAGAATTGTAATATAATGTATTTTATTTTGTAATAATTACAAATGTGTAGACCAGTTTCCTGACACTAATGTATTACTTGTAATTTAATTCTTTTAATATTTGTAGCTGTGAACATATAAAAAAACTGTGTTAGTTATGATTGTCATCATGATGTCATCATGATGTCATTGCCATTCATACTAGTGGACACATGAGTCCCAAACCAATTCCTCATGTGACCTTGGTGATCGGATTACAGGAAGCATTTGACCCCATTCACACTTGTGATCTGACCACCCGAGATGGATGCTCACACAAACCCAAACCTACCTTCAGATAAACACAGAAATCACTGTTTTACAACCGTCACCTGGTCCATGTAAGAAATGTTCATTTGTATCTTTATATTAAAATAACTGCAGACATGATATTTAAAACAATTAAATTATATTACAAAACTTTTGTTTTTCATCATATTGCATTTTTGTTTTTGGGCTAAAAGTACTGAACAGTTTTGACCTGGGAGTCTACCAGAGATTATTGAGTAGCTAGTAGCAAAAAGCAGAGATTCAGGATTGTCTGTAGTCCCCTGTTCAAAATGTCAAACGCATTATGTAAATCAAGACGACTACAAGCGTCAGCATGATTTTCCAGGGGGAAAATATTATCACCAAAACTGTATTTCTTCATAAATGTTTCACTTTTTTTATCTTATTGTTCATGAAGTCAGAACAAGAGTCCAGAGCGCATATCAAGAGAATAGCATGTATAATAGTTTACTTGCACATTTGGATATGGGGTCAAGAATATATTATTACAAGGTCTAAGGAGTTACTGTATATGGGGGAAAAATAGTAATTAAATGTAAGAAATTTTATTTAAAAAGAGAAAATCTTTTATTTAAAAAAAATATGCAATATGTCAATCGATTAAACATTTTTATTATCTAGTTAATCACAGTCATAGTCTGTGATTAATCACAGTTAATTACAATTTTTAGAAATAGTGTATTGTAATAGTATTATAAACGTGGTTTGTTGGAATAAAGCAATGAATGATCTGGGTTCGAGCCTCACTGTTGATTGTTTGTCAAACAATCTGAAAATGAATAACCCATAAACATTCCCAAAACATTTTCAGACCCACGATGTCTTGTTTAACAGAGCTTTTTCTCATGTATGCAAGACAGGATTCTTTACATAGTGAAATTGCTGCTGATTTTTTTCTTTTTTTGATTCCATTTTGGTGATGTGTGTGTGGTGTGTGTGTGTGTGTGTGTGTGTGTGTACAGGACAGGTGAACAGCATGCATTGGCTCAGAACTTTTCAGGCTTCAGGCTACATTCCTGCATCAATTGTCAGCTCTGCTCACTAGGCACTAATTAAACGATCTAGTTAAGCACATGCAGCGCATAACTAGATCAGTACTGGCAGTTTTGTACAAGTTCAAGCCTGTGATGAGCTCTGCCCACTCAGTGAGACCAAACTGATCAGTATCGATGATTTCTATACTGGTATCTATATCTTGAATAGTTTTTCAGAAAACTATATTCACTAAATTGTGTGACAAATGCATGATCTGTTTATTATGCAGATTGTTATAGTTGCAAACTGGATAAGCCAAAACATTAAAGGAGCTGATTTGACTGACACAAATGTGGTTGGCTAACTCAGACAGGAACCAGTTTAGAAACCCTGGATACATTTTTACACACGTGTCAAACTCAAGCCAATCATTTCATTTAGCTAATGCAAAGTTTGAATAATTTGAATGAATAATTTCCAATTGAAACAACCTGTTTCACCTACTGTTTAGCATTTTCATCACTACATAGCATTAACATCCACAGTAGAGTTCACATCCCTCACATACAGAGTATTGTGAGTATTGCACATTTGTCTAGCCTGATAAAGTCTTGCCTATAACCCTATGCAGGAGTTTTTCTTGTTTTTCCGTGTTTTATCTGGGCATTCATTTAAGTTTGACTCTCTTATGTATATACGAGGGTTGTTCAAGCCAAACCGAAACATGTGATGTAATTACTTGTGAATGAAGGCATGACATTTACAAATCACAGTGAGACTCTTAATGGCAGTAAAACATGTAAACAGTGCAAACGTTTTAGAGAAAGCCGTATGTCTATGAATGACGATTCCAGCTGAGGAGCCTCTTATAGTCGTTTCCCTGAAGCAAGTGGAACCCCTGATCCTTGAAAAGTGATGGACATTTTGTCGCCAACTCACCAAAGAGACCCATCTGTCTATGGGAACTATACACATAATCATTCACAAAGACCACTAGCACGTTACGGGAACTCGGCTGGGAGTTATTGCCATATATTCTACCTTGATGATCTCCAAGCAGTAGTGAACCTCTGGGATAAGTTAGTGTATCAGTGGATTCTATAGAGAAATCGTGGCAGTTTTTCTCTCTTAACTGTTTTCTGTTGTTCTGCACAAGCAAATTCCTGGACCTTAACATCCCATGTGTTTAAGTCAGTAGGTGGTCAATTACTGTACATGGCTACAGAACTAGCTAGACTTACTGTAACTTTAACCCAAAAAATCACAAAGACATTAAGACAGATTCTGATTGATCTGACATACTGTATTCCCAAAATGTCCTTTTTTTTTTTAACCCAGTACCCTAATGCTAACCCAAGGTTGCCCTTCCCAACCCAGTTGTTCTTGCAAGTTATCCATCAAACAATGTTGTTTTCAGATGCTATGAACCAACGAGGGTGCAGACATCTGGCTTAGCACTAACAGACTAAGAAGCCCAAGCTCATTGTCTTTACTTTTACTTTAAAGAAGCACAATAGGTCTTTTAATAGCTTGTCCATACAGCTTTTTCTAATAGCACCGTAGAAGAATGAAGCTCCATTTATTTACATGTTTGATGGACTTAAAGCAGACAGTCAAGAAAAATCTCTGACCAATCTTGTACATTTCATAATACATTTTAGACATACTGCTTCAGCTACAGTAGAACTTGATTACAGTTTTGTGACAAAAATACAGTTTTGTGGTGAGGAATATTTTAAGATAAATATTATTTAATTAATTAATTTAATATTATATTATTAATATCAGTCAAACCATGTTAATTCCCGCGACCCTGAACACAGGATTAAGCGGTATAGAAAATGAATGAATGAAACCATGTTAATTATTTTTTTCTTCTTTTGGGGGGAATAATAAAGCAATATATCTATATCTATAAATAATAATCTGTAGTGCTCAGTGACCTCCCCGTAGTTGCACTCGCTATGAACTGGAACTTTTTCCCCTCCTGTGGTGATGGAATTTCTCCCCAAGGAGAGAAAGATAGAAAACATGGCGTTGGAAATGCGACCTCAAAGGGTCATATTGGTTCAGAAGGTTGGGAATGAGGTCAGCCCTCCAGCAACGTTGAACCTTGTATAACCAGAGTATTTGAACAGATGTCTTCAGCTGTTTCCAAAAGTGTCGCCTTGAGTCGGAGAAAAAAAATTCTCTAGCGGTCATTTATTCTGTCTTCCATGTCTTTTAACTCTCAGGTGTCCATTCTGCTTATTATATTAAAGAATATACACTTTTTATTGTTCAGTTACTATCAGGTACCTCGCTGATTAATTTTTTTTCTTTCTATTGGTTTATGTGATCTGTTAATGAGAAGTCGAGACTTAATGGGGCTTTTAATAAGAGGTAAAGTGGTAAAGTGCATCCTGGAAGTCATGTTTAAAAAGAGTTTTTTCTTATTCATTCTTTGTATTATTATTTCTTTCTTTGAATCAGGTCACATGTGTTGACATATGAAGGTGAGAAGAAATTCCAAGTTAATGGGGCATTTTCAGTGTTTTTTTTACCAGTTGTAAGCAATGCGCAGCAAATATCCATACAGGAAAAGAGCAAATCTCATAAGTCCTGCTGCTTAGATCAGCATGTAATGTTTCTAATGTACCGTAGGAGGAATTTCAATTCAATCTTTTGGGAATATGGTATGTGCCACATGGCTACCCTACATGTTTTTTTTTTTTTTAACATGAACGTGCCACAGCAAATTAATTTAGTTTTTTGAGCCATTCAGAGGTGGACTTGCTGGTGTGTTTCGGGTCAATGTTCCCCCTCAAAATCCAAGTGTGCTTGAGTTTGACGTTACAAACTAATGGTCAGACATTCTCCTTTAGGATTTTCTCGTAGAGCGCAGAATTCATAATTCCATCAATTATGGCAAGTCTTTCAGGTCCTGAACCTGCAAAGCAGCCCCAGACCATCACTGTACCACCATCACGTCTGAATGTTGGTATGAAGGTTCTTTATATGAAACACTGTGTTAGTTTTTACACCAGGCAGGACATACACAACTTATGTTTGTTTATATTTTTGGGTTTTTTCCAATTTTTCTCCCCAATATTAGTCATAGCCAATTCCTCCCCGTCACTAGGGGGCTCCACATTAAGGCTACCACTACCATTCAGTCGGGAGGGCGAAGACTATCACGTGTTTCCTCCGAACCGCGTGACGTCAGCCGACCGCATCTTTTCGAACTGCTTGCTCACGTACCATTAGCGGCGGAGTAACACACTCGGAGGAAAGCGCTAGCCGCTCCTGCCGCGTGCGCGAGCTCACAGACGCCCCTGATTGGCTGTAGAGCCGTGATTAATGTGGCAGCGCAAATACCTCTCATCCCTCCCTGCTGAGAGAGCTCGGCCAATCAGCTCTCTCTGTGCCTCCGGCTGTGAGAGGAAAACAGCATCACCCGGGGTTCGAACCAGCGATCTCCGGATGATAGGACGAGCGCTTTTACCACTGCGCCACTCGGAGCCTCGACATACACAACTTATGTCTCATCAGTCCACGGAATATTTGACCAGAAGTCTTGGGAATAATCAAGATGTTTTTTGGCAAATGTGAAACGAGCCTTTATGTTCTTTTTGGTCGGCAGTTGCTTTCACCATGGAACTCTTCCATGGATGCCATTTTTTTCTCTCTTATTCTTGAACCATGAACACTGACTTTAACTGAGGCCAGTGAAGCCTGGGGTTCTTTAGATGTTGTTCTGGGTTCTTTTATGAACTCATGGATAAATTGGACAAATCCTCCAATTGGATAAGTCTCCTGGTATAGACTACAGGCCTCCTATTGTACAGGATAAAGCGGTATAGACAGTACGTGAGTGAGGGAGTGATGATCTCAGTCATTTATGTGTGACAAATATGCAAAAAAAAAAAGAAAAAATCAGGAAGGAATGTACTGTATAAACACTAGTCAGCCATAGCATTACAGCTATCTGGCTAATATTGAGTAGGTCCCCTTTTTGCTACCCAAAGGACTCATTGTTGCATGGTCTCCATTAAACTTCCGAAGGTACAGTACAGTATGCTGGCACCAAGCGATCAGTAGCCGATCCTTTAAGTCCTGCTAGTTGCAAGGTGGAGTCTCAATGGATGGGACTTGTTTTTCCAGCTTATCCCACGGATGCTCAATTGAGCATCTGTTGAATTTGGAACCTCTGTCGTGTTGACTTGAAAATTCTTGAACTATTTTTGCAGTGAGTCAGGATGAAAAGACCACTGCCTTCAGCGAATACTGTTTCTTTGAAGGGGAGCATTTGGTCAGCATCAGTGTTTAGGCAGGTGGTACATGTCAAAGTAACATCCACACACATGAATTGCAGGACTTAAGGTTTCCCAGCATGACATTGCCCAAAGTATCACGCTGCCTCTGCCGATTTGCCTTTTTCACATAGTGCATCCCCAAGTAAGCGACACACACACACACACACACACACACACACACACACGTACATCTCTACACATCTGTCAAATAAAAAGTGATTTATCAGACCAAGCTACCTCATGCCCGTGTGTCCTTTGTGCTTTTGGCCTTGGACACAGGCCATTATGTGCTACATCGGCGATGCAGTGTGTGTTCTGACACCTTATTATTAGCACTAGAATAATCTTTTTCAGCAATTTGAGTTGCAGTAGGTCTTCAAATTGATCAGACTAGCCTTCGCTCCCTCTCTGCATCAGTGATCCAGTCGCTGTCCCTGGTTCACTGGTTTTCCTTTCTTGGACTACTTTTGATAGGTCCTGGCCAAAGGACTTTTGACAAAGCTTTCCTTCAATTCAATTACATTCATTGTCATTTTATTTGTACTTTATATAGCTTTTAAGAATGGTCACAATTGAATGCTTTGCAGAAATAAAAATTCTGCACATAAATGAAAAAAATGTTTAGTCAGCCAGAACCTTTGAGCCAAAATAAGCAACATGGTTAGAGCAGGATGTTCTGAACAAGCGCTTATATTCTATTTTCCCTTCAGTGGTCATACACTTTGAGTTCTGGTTGAGCACTTCTTATTCTTATTCTCTATTTCTCACACATACACACAGCAACGATGCTGTCATCATGGAGAAAAGGAGGAGAAGCAAGGTATTTATCGGCATGAATACCATGAAGTTAACATTTAGACCTGTGTCCCATCCAGAGTGTATTACAGCCTCATGCCTCATGTGAGGGTTTTGTATAGAACACTACGTAGCCACAGGAGTAAGGGACATGTCAACCTAGGGAAGTCTGTTACCTATCATGGCCAATCTGTCCTCACTGACTTGTACATGTGACAAAGTCATAGTGTACTTTATGGTGTGGGAATGAACAGAGAGTACAAAACAATAGCAAATTGACAGTAACTGGTGAAATGTTTGGAGTTTATACAGTAGATATGGTGCTTTTAAGGTCAGTCCACATTTCTGAAGTGTTGCAGCTGCTTTCACACCCAAGGCAGTTCATCAGGCCTATTAGTTACCTGGCTCAGGTGCATGTGTAACTCCTGTAGGCCTTGATGTTTAACCAAACATAGCTAAATTCAATGCAAGACAAGAGTAAAAACCATAAGATCAGTATGCACTGGAGATGCACGAGTGAAAGAAATGACTATATAATATGTTGTTTTGTGTATAATCATAGATAAGTTAGTACTGAGAATGTTACAGGTACTGTACCAAAAATATGAACTCATACTCCAAAACTATCATCCAGCCTTTGTAATATTTTTATGTAGTCTTGAGGAATAATTCTTCAGGCTTCGTGAAGGACCATCGCAAGGTTTTGGCTCTCATTTTCATGCCAGTCCCTGTACCTGACCGGTTTCAGAGGAATGTTTTTGTTTGTTAAGCCACACAGTGACATATGAACCGTTAGAAACAGGTGTTGACCATAACGGACGATCAGGCCAGTGATTAGTACACTGGTAACGCTGAATGTTGAATTGTTTAAACAGATGAAAGGGGAAATGAGGTTGCTGCTGAGATTGTTACGTAGACAACCGATTTTAAATTCTAACTTTAGGGACTTTGCAGCTTGTCACAGTAAATCATTTGTGCACATTTCTTCAATCTTCATACAGTAATTAAAATATGATGTACTGCAGATGAGATCTTCTCCAATCAGGGTTTTTGGAGCCAATCACCGATCGCTGTTCACAGGTGTGTGGGGGTTATAAGGTTCTTCCTTTTAAAGTGCTATATTTATTGTGTTGTATTGATAATTTGTTTACTGTTTATAGCTGTACAAATAGTGCAGAAACATGATTAGGAAAGTATAAATTCCTCAGTAAGCTCTCAGAACGTATCATGAATTTAAAACCATATTTTTTTGGAAGGCAACATGTGCAACATATTCCATTCTCTTATTATTTAATGTAGATTGTAGAAAAACTGAAACCAATAGAATAGGTAATGATTGACTTGGCAAAATAGCAAAAAAAAAAAAATTCTCTCACCATTATTATTTTTGTGATAATGGTTTTAGTTTTAGTGTTTTTACTCTATGCAGAGTAAGGCCGGACTTTCTGAGCAAAACTGCGATAGGTGGGTGAGTGAGGGTCGACTTAACTGCCGCCTTTGGGATAACTTTAACTCCTCAAATTATTTAAAAAGTGGATTTGTTGTTTTAAACCTTTTAGCAGACTGTTCTCCCACTTTGCACTCATCACATTGCAAAGGTGATGTCTTTTAAAGAGACTTAGTAATATTCCGGGTGATGGCATGTTGATGTGGCAGTCAGTTCAATTAGTTTGCATCGTCACAATAATATCGGTTTACTGTATGTGAGCGGCCAGTTGAGAGACAACCGATTAGTAAAAATTATCTGCCAATTTCGGTCGGCAACTGGTCGATCGGCTCGCCCCTGTACCTCTATATAGACGGGATTGAGATATGGTCAATTTGGAGCCAACTGAACACCTTCTTCATGTTCCTCAAACCATTCCTGAACCATTTTTGCAGTGTGTTAGAGTGTATCGTCCTACTAAAAGAGGGCAATGTTATTAGGGAATACTGTCAGGAAGTTGAGAACTTGTTTGGGTAGGCGGTCTATAGAAAGGACAGAACCTTTCCAAGGTTTCCCAGCAGAACTTCGCCCTGAGCATCACACTGCCTCCACCGGTTTGTCTTCTTTTCATAGTGCATCTTGGTGCCATCTCTTCCCCAGGTACAGTAAGTGACGCACATACTGTACACGTAGCCATCACATATTGTCTACATTCTGATGCTCATGTGGCCATTTTAGACATTTTTGGTGGTGGACAGGGGTCAGCATGGGCACACTGATTTGTCTGCACAGCTACACAACTTCATAAGCAACATTGTGTGATGTACCTGAGCGAACCGTATAGCCAACTGTACCTTTTAAAGTAGCTCTTCGGTGGGATTAGAACATATGGAACAACTCTTAGGAGTGTAGGATCCTGACATTTGGTTCAGTGTCTGTGCTTCTTTCGATGACTTTTGGAAGATACCAACGACTGCATACTGGGAACACCTTATCAGACATGGCTGATATCCCGTCATCTAGCCATCACAGTTTGAGGTTTCTCAAAGTTGCTTTTTTTTTATTGCCAATTTTTCCTGCTTTTAACACATCAACTTTGAGGACTTCAAACTTCAAGTTTATTTGTACGTATAGCCGCTTTAAGAATGGACATATTCACAAAAGATCTTACAGAAACGTAATCTTATGATATATTTTTTTGTAAAATTTTAAATATGTATACATTTATTGCAGTGATACATGGAAAAACTATCTCTCTCTCTCATCTCTTGACTGGTGCTGCTGTAGCAAGATAATCAATGTTGTTAACTTCTACTGTCAATGATCTTAACTTTATAACTGATCTGCTGTGCAACATGGTAAATATGGAATAAAATCAGTCAGAAAAAGGACAACAATTCAAGATTCATCTAGAAGGGAAAAAATACGCAACGATCTCACATCCTGCTGTATATCTAATTATAAGTCGAAAGCTGTTCTAAAAGGTACAGTAGGAGTCTGTTTGGTCTCCAGGAAAATGGGTAGGTGTTACACATTATTCGAGAATATGCAGTATGTGCTGTTTTGTAAAGGAATGTCCAATTCATTTACCGTACATAATGACAACTCCATATCCAAAAGCAGGAATGAATGGTCTGACATGCTGATTAGGATTTTTGTGATTAGGTTCATTTATGATTCTGCTCTGTCTTTGAAACTGTTCAACAACTTAACTGTGTTTATGAGAACATGAAAAGCCTGGACAGCAGAACAACTACAAGTTCCACTCCTACTGCGACTGTGTGCAAAACACACTCAATGGGACTGTCTAGAGGTCACGCTAAAGACCATCTGACAAGAGCAGATGGATGAAATGAGCCAACAAGTCTAAAGGGTAGTCTTTGCGGAGGCAACTGTGATTCCTGGTTCACATCAGTTGCTCTCTGTACTCACATGGCCCGTGCACGGCTCTGACAGGCCGCAGAGGGTTTTGCAGAGATCTGCCTTCATGATTTGAGTGCTATCAGAGCAAAAAGTGCTGATAAGATGCAAATATTTGAGAGGATTTCTCTCGATGTGTTTAGACATTCTGTTGAATGCAAGATGAAAGCAAGCTTCACCCTTGAGTGTCTTTCCCTCTAACCCGTGTCTTTCTGTGTGTTTATGGTCCAGAATGGAGCGGTTCCAGGGGAGCAAGTGAAGAAGGATGAGAATTCCCGACGAGGAAACTGGGGGAACCAGATTGAGTTTGTCCTGACTAGTGTCGGGTATGCAGTTGGGCTGGGCAACGTCTGGAGGTTCCCTTACCTCTGTTACAGGAATGGCGGAGGTGACTATGTTGATTAATTTTTTTCCCCATCTTTTCCGATATTATGTTAATGGAGCTGCTATTTTATCATCTCTGGGATAAATGTGAGTTTCTATGTTTATTTAAAAGCTCAATTCAATATGTTTGTTATGCGATATTGCTACATATCTTCTCTTTACATCTGTACACCTTATTGACTTATTGACCATGACATGCTTTCCCCCCCCCAAACTTTGGAGTTTGTGTGCATGGAGTTTGCATGTTCTCCTTGCACTTGCTGGGTTTCTGCCGGGTACTTTGGTTTCCTCCCACAGTCCAAAGACATGCAAATTTGACTAATTAGTGTTTCCAAATTGCCCACAGTGTGTGAATGTGTGTGTGTGTGTGTGTGTGTGTGCCATGTGATGGATTGGCACCCCATCCATGGTGTACCCCGCATGTGCCCTAAGTGACCTGGTGTAGGCTTCCAGGCCACTATGACCCTGTATACAGGATAAAGCGATATGATGAGTGAGTCAGTGAGTGAGTGATTAGTATTTCAATAGTTATTTAACTAAGAAACATCCTGTTCCGAATAAAGGACTTACTATCAGATGTGTTTACATCTTCGCCAGGTGCTTTCATGTTCCCGTACTTTATCATGCTGGTGTTTTGCGGCATCCCTCTGTTTTTTTTGGAACTCTCATTTGGCCAGTTCACTTCATTGGGCTGTCTTGGAGTGTGGAAGGTCAGCCCCATGTTCAAAGGTGAGCCTCCGTAAATAACACCACTTTAGTTAGATACAGTAGAATCATACAGTATGTCACAGGGGTATGACATGAGATGTGATTATGGTCTAAATTTGAGTGTTTCTTGTAACGAAGACACACACACACACACACACACATTATAAAACTATGAAGCTTAATGTGTTAGAACAAAAATCATATTGGAAAAGAAGAGATTATGTCCAGGTTACTTTGACATGATGTCATAACCTTCATGACTTAAAGTGGACAGCCTGCATCAGAGGGAGATTTCAATAATAATCTATTCTTGAACTTTCTTCTGTTAGGTGTTGGCTATGGAATGATGGTGGTCTCCACTTACATCGGCATCTATTACAATGTGGTGATCTGTATCGCATTCTACTACTTTTTCACGTCCATGACCAATCTGCTGCCATGGACGTACTGCAACAACCCCTGGAACACCCCAGACTGCAGTGGTGTAGTGGACACACCGCGGACAAATGCCACCTTCGCCAACGTCACTGCTAATGTAGTGTCAGGCCTCTCTGAGGTGGTCAACCGCACCAAGAGGACGAGTCCCAGTGAGGAATACTGGAGGTTAGCAGAGCACCAATGAGTTTGTCTTCTTCAAAGCTCATCATCATATTCTGTTCTATATTTGAACAACTCTACACTGATTATTTCACTGTCCGTCATGGATCACTATGGCAGCTCACATACGTTCATTTTATTCAGTGTACCTTCTTCATTAAGTTCTTATGTAATCACTACGCATCATTTGAGCCTAGGTAGCTCAACCTAGTTAATACCAGGTATCCTCTAATAAAATAATGCATGACATTGATAAATAGATCCTTTCGGCAAAAAACAAACAAAAAAAAGTATAAAAGTATAAAATAAGTATTAAAAATAAATAGTCAGTACTCTTCAATGCAATATAATAAGATTTCCAAGATTTTCAAGATTGACTACGTTCTATAAGCACATCTTATCCAAGCCAAACATACTGAACAGCCTCAATTCTAATACAGTAGTTTGTAGTTGTGTGGCAATGCGAGATTTGATAACACCATTTCAGAATTTTTTAAAACATCCAAATCTAATGACATTTAAAAAATATATTTTTAAAGTCAATACTGTACTACATTTTGCATACACTGTCTGCATTTTAGGAAATATTAACAACGGAAAAAAAGAGAGATTTTATTTCATACTTTATATTACTTTGTATGCATTTGTCTGGAATCATATTTCTTCATATTCTCTAATATTTTGACCTCCTAATTTGTTAGGAGGCTGGAAGGTCAATATAACAGGTGACGTTAATATAATAATAATAAATATAATAAATATATGTAAATATATATATAAATAAATAATTATGTGTGTGTGTATATATATATATATATATATATATATATATATATATATATATATATATATATATAAAAAATAAATAATAATAAAAAATGTAAAAAAATTAAGTAGATTTTAAGTCACTTATGGCCGCAATATGTTCATAAACAGATCTGCGTGTAACAATTAAACTTGCAGTGCACTTTAAAATGAATGAGTAGATTTAATTATTATGATAAACTGGCTTTTTCATTAGTGTATAAAAATGACTGTCTCTGCAGTTTTCTTATGCTGAGGAAATGCTCTGCAGGTTTTGGATTTGGAGTTCACAGATACGCTTGTTGGAGTTTTTTAATCATCTGCCCTGACTTACAGTAAGCTAGAATAATTAAACATGAGGCTGGCAACTGCAAAGAATACTGTTTTTTTGCATATGCCTGTGCGTGTGCACACATGAGAGTGTGTGTGTGTGTGTAGCCCATCTGTATACATGCTTCTGCTGTCAGTGTGTGGAGAATGAGGGCTTTGACAGAGAGGTGTGTGCGCTGTATTGAATCATCCTCTAGACAGTTTGTGCCTAGCTCCTCGGGTTGTGTTTGTTACTCTAGCATGAAAGGCGTTTTTGTTGCTGGGACTCTCTCTCTCTCTCTCTCTCTTAGACCATTCATTGTGAGGGCAGAGTTGTTTGGATTGGGCAGTGGTCTTGAAATATTGGATTATTTTGTTTGTTTTTTTAAGTGTGCAAAGTTTGAAGTCCTATAGGAAAAAAGAGATTGGGGCCTAGAGCCTATCCTAGGACATGGTGTACCAGACATGAGGCGTGGTACAGCTTGGACTGGGTGCCAATCCATCAGCTGTGTTATTAACTAATTGGCAGAAATGATCTTATTAAGAGGATTTTGGTGGATGTTTATTGACCAGCTCTACATATATTTCCAACTATGTGTATATTAACTGTCTTAAATTAAGTGATTAATTAGTTTCAACGTATCCCGATTTCGGTTTTTATGGGATTCATTACGAAGCACTATCACTGTGCCCAAGCATTTGAAGGATTTGTGTGACAGTTAATGTTGTTGATTTTGCCAATAATTGAGGACAAGGAATAAAATAAACAGACATTAGGGTTAAATATGTGTTGATTTTTTACCTCATGTGTCTTCTCCTTTTAGGAACTATGTACTGAACGTCTCAGATGGCATAGGAAACTTTGGGGAAGTGCGCCTCCCCATTTTGGGCTGCCTGGCTATCTCCTGGGTGGTGGTGTTCCTCTGCCTCATCCGTGGGGTGAAGTCCTCCGGCAAGGTGAGACTGTCCATCTGTTCATGAACGACATATAGTGGAGATATTCTGAGTGACGCAGTTTGACATTTTGACTGAGATGACTCAGGGGGCTGAATAATTACGCACACCCCACTTTGCAGTTATTTATTTGTAAAAAATTCCACTTCTCACGTGTACACCACTTTGTATTGGTCTTTCACGTGGAATTCCAATGTAATTGATTCATGTTTGTGGCTGTAATGTGACAAAATGTGGAAAAGTTCAAGGGGGCCGAATACTTTTGCAAGCCACTGAAAAATGTATGAAAATCTTTAAAACATAACTTATGCACTCTAACCCTGTAGTTTGAGCTGCTTTTAATGAAAAACAACGAGTTCTGTCCTCAGTTTTTTTTTTTTTTCTGCATCTTTATCCGGGCCACATGTGCTAATTCATAACGACATATTTTTCAGGTAGTGTACTTCACAGCGACCTTCCCCTACATAGTACTGACCATTCTCTTCATTCGAGGCATCACGTTAGATGGTGCCATTAGTGGAATTCAATACTACCTCACTCCACAGTGGCAGAAAATCCTGGACGCCAAGGTCAGCCCAGTTACGGAACAAAGTTTAACAGGTTGTGTAGTAAAAAAAAGGTTATTGCAGTATAATACAGTGTGTGTGTGTGTGTGTCCTGTAGGTCTGGGGTGATGCCGCTTCTCAGATTTTCTACTCTCTGGGCTGTGCCTGGGGTGGGCTCATCACCATGGCTTCCTATAACAAATTTCACAACAACTGTTTCAGGTACTGCAGAATGTCTTGTCTTATAGTGTACAGTACATGACATTTTTATGAATTTTGAAATGGCAAGTTAGCTATTTAGGTTGAAGGATTTTATCCTTCTTTCAAATTTGATGGAAAAAGTTGCTGTTTCAGAAGGGCAATGAAAACAACTAAGGAGATTGCAACAGTAACCACATGCAGGATTAAGGATAATGACTGAAATTGGGTTAATAACCATCTAATGCATGATTAAACCCTGAAAGGATAGTGCTGAAGTGTCAACTTTGTGGAAGGAATTTGGTCGAAATAGTAAAAAGGATGAAGGATCATTTGCATCACATGCTTGATGAAGTTGTATAATTAAAAAAATCGATATGATCAGAATTCAACAGCAGTGTGGCCTGACTTGACATGAGACTATTCGGAAAAACAAGGAGCTAGGAGCAAATTAGACATGTGACAAAAAAAAACAAACAGGTCATGTGATCTGATGAACCCTGATCGACCCTATTCCAGTGTTATGATCTGGGCTTGCTTCAGTTGTTCATGTCTATGCTTTAGCAACATTATGTGGCAAAAAATGAAGTCAGCCGACGACCTGAATGTACTGAATGACCAGGTTATCCATCACATCTATGGAGTTTTCCAAAATATGATCAGCAAGTTTAAACCATTTAATCAAATTAAATCAACACCACAGATACAGTAGAAAGCCCTTTAATCTTGGGGTGGTGTGTAAAGATTCAGAACTATTAGAATTTAGAAAGAAAGAAAAACTGTTACACCAGGAAAGCTGTTTTACTGACATATTGTGATGTTGCTGAACAGAGATAGCATCA
Organism: Channallabes apus; assembly: GCA_030522415.1. NCBI lineage: Eukaryota > Metazoa > Chordata > Actinopteri > Siluriformes > Clariidae > Channallabes > Channallabes apus. The sequence continues at coordinate 16,445,847 of CM060108.1, read as the reverse complement.
TCATCAGTGTGACGAACTGCGCAACAAGCGTGTACGCCGGCTTTGTTATCTTCTCCATCCTGGGCTTCATGGCGCAGCACCTGGGCGTCGACGTATCCGAGGTGGCCGACCAAGGGCCAGGCCTGGCGTTCGTCGCTTACCCAGAAGCCCTGACGCTCCTGCCCATCTCGCCACTCTGGTCTCTGCTTTTCTTCTTCATGCTCATCCTGCTGGGTCTTGGCACACAGGTAAACTCAGCTAGTCTTTATGGTTTTAGGAATTCAGTCTGGGTGAGAATATTCCAAAATTCCAATCAAAGTCAAAGTTCTACTGGTATTTATACTGTGTTCGGACAGTTTTGTCTTCTGGAAACGCTGGTGACGGCCGTAGTGGATGAGATCGGCACGGACTGGATCATCCGAAACAAAACCTACATCACACTTGCAGTGGCCATACTGGGGTTTCTCTTGGGAGTTCCGCTGACTACACAGGTGAGTCAAGCGCACACCTAAGAACGAATAAGAATAAGCGACCATAGAGTGCCTCACGTTGTGTTGCCCTCTTGTGGTTGCAGGCTGGAATTTACTGGCTACTGCTGATGGATAACTACGCTGCCAGCTTCTCGCTAGTCATCATCTCCTGCATCATGTGCATCTGCATCATGTATGTTTATGGTAAGTCCGTCAAATCAGCCTCCCTGATTTTACTAGTGGTTATCTGTTGGAATGCACATAGGGCTGTATTCAGTGTTCAGCGAGTTTTTTTCTTGTAGGCCACAAAAACTACTTTAAGGATGTGGAGATGATGCTGGGCTTTCCTCCTCCGGCGTTCTTCAGGATCTGTTGGAGGTTCATCTCTCCGCTTATAATCACCGTGAGTGTTTTATAGAGTAAATAAAATAGTGCAGACTAGTTTTATGTTCTCAGCTAGCGTTAACACTCTTTCCTCCTCCGTGTATGCAGTTTATCCTGATATTCACAGTCATCCAGTACAAACCCATCACTTACAACGATTACGTGTACCCGAACTGGTCTCTGGTCATCGCCTTCTGCATGGCTCTGTCCTCGGTGATCTGCATTCCCGTCTACGCCATTTTCAAGATCGCCATGTCTGATGGAACCACGATTTTGGAGGTGAGCTGTCATTCATCGGGTCAGTCTTTTGTTAAAGTGTTGATTTAAATGGAAATGAGAATTCTCGTTCTTCTTTCTATTCACTGTCTCCTGATGTAGCACAACTTTGCTAAATAACACGGATCGTCCAGTGTCCTACCTTAAACACGGCAGCAGCTAGATTGACTATACTTAAATCGTCCCTATGTGTGATTGAAGTTGTGAATGTGTGTGCATGAAGCCCTGTAATGATCTGGAAATGTATTCCCACCTGGTGTCCAGTGTGCCTGGGCTAGCATGGTTCGGCTGTTCTAGTAACCTAGGTTGTGAGTGCTGAAGAGGAAGTCTCTAAACTTCCTGAGCTGCTCACAAAAGTTATGGAAAAATAAACATTTGCATAAGAAAAAGGACTGGAAAAAACGAAAGAATTCCTTGAATGCAACTAATTGAGAATGTTCCTTTAAAATGAAGCATTTTCTTTATTGCTTATCTCCATCAGTATTTAAAATTGCGCCATCATTTTGGCTTACTCAGCATTTTCTCAAGAATTCTACCTGCCTCGGAAGCACGATAAGCACGTACCAGGAGCTCGAAAAGATACGGCTGTCTTGTAATTCTTAATCTATTTGTCTTTTAATTCTTAATCTATTATCTCACTGCGTCGCTGCAGCGCTTGAAGAACTCGATGAAGCCACATCCCAGCTGGGGTCCGGCGCTGCAAGAGCACCGCAAGGGCCGCTACGCCATGGCTGGCCCCGAATCCGTGGAGGTGCGCCCACTTAAAGACGAGGAGAAAGACCAGGAGAAAGAGAAGAAGGAAGAGATCGGCCTCACCATAAAGGGCAGCAACGGCTCCACGCTCAACCCGACACCCGGTGTATAGATGCGAGGCCGCACTTGCCGAACCTTTACATATTGTAAGGGCTTTATTACTCCTAACCTCTAGAGAGAATCGGTTCTCATCCCAATCCCTCTCTTTTCCTGTTTAATTTAATAATGCTGTTTTTGTAAGTACAAAAATGTGTTCATATGCATACACAGGAAGTCTTTTATGCATCCCTATTGTGTGTGTGTATATATATATATATATATATATATATATATATATCGTGCAGTGTGGGATATATCGGTTTCTTAGTCCTTCCATGTAAAATTTAGCTGGAAATGTGACTACTGTTGCTGCAGCTGTAGGTTTCAGCTAGTTGTGTATACAGCAGTGACAGTGCTGGTCGGGTTCGAAGCTGAAGACCAAATGTTCTTTGACTATAGCGAACATACCATCATATCCTATATCCCCAGTTTTTTTTTTTTTTTTTTTTTTAATCCACTGCCCTTGTCTTAGCTTTTCATCAGTGGTCTTATTTTTTTTTTTTTTACAGGAAAATGTAAAAACCTGCGAAGCACAAAGGATATTTTGCCTTCAGCTTTTAGAACAGCTACTGAAGGAAACTCCCTCGATCTAAGCACATTAAATTCCCAAACCCATTCTCAGGGTTGTGCACGATTAGCTTTTATTCCTAAATCTTTTGTTATTTTAATTTTTTTTTTCCAACAGCTTGTGATCATACTAACATTTTTTTAACGTAAGAGATGACTCTTTGGCTCTGACTAGTCTTCCATTTTGAAATCTACTACATGGATCATTTGAGAGATGGCAGGAGTGATGTTGCCATAGACTCAGTACTGTAGTGTGCACACACAGGGATTGTCATGGAGGTAGAGGCAAAAAAAAAAAGCATGATATGCACAAATCTCCTACAACCTGGGGGCATTGCTGAACTGTGTGTGTGTGTGTGTGTAGATATGTTTACTGTGTATATATATATACAGTATATATACAGTGTGTATATATATATATATATATATATATATATATATATATATATATATATATATATAGATATATACACACACACACACATACATATATATATATATATATATATATATATATATATATATATATATATACACACACACACACACACACACATATATATATATATATATATATATATATATATATATATATATATATATATATATATATACAGTGGTGTGAAAAACTATTTGCCCCCCTCCTGATTTCTTATTCTTTTGCATGTTTGTCACACAAAATGTTTCTGATCATCAACCACATTTAACTATTAGTCTATAAGATAACACAAGTAAACACAAAATGCAGTTTTTAAATGAGGGGTTTTATTATTTAGGGAGAAAAAAAATCCAAACCTACATGGCCCTGTGTGAAAAAGTAATTGCCCCCTGAATCTAATAACTGGTTGGGCCACCCTTAGCAGCAATAACTGCAATCAAGCGTTTGCGATTGTTTTCTTTTACAGCGCTCTGGAGGAATTTTGGCCCACTCATCTTTGCAGAATTGTTGTAATTCAGCTTTATTTGAGGGTTTTCTAGCATGAACCGCCTTTTTAAGGTCATGCCACAACATCTCAATAGGATTCAGGTCAGGACTTTGACTAGGCCACTCCAAAGTCTTCATTTTGTTTTTCTTCAGCCATTCAGAGGTGGATTTGCTGGTGTGTTTTGGATCATTGTCCTGCTGCAGCACCCAAGATCGCTTCAGCTTGAGTTGACGAACAGATGGCCGGACATTCTCCTTCAGGATTTTTTTGGTAGACAGTAGAATTCATGGTTCCATCTATCACAGCAAGCCTTCCAGGTCCTGAAGCAGCAAAACAACCCCAGACTATCACACTACCACCACCATATTTTACTGTTGGCATGATGTTCTTTTTCTGAAATGCTGTGTTACTTTTACGCCAGATGTAACGGGACACGCACCTTCCAAAAAGTTAAACTTTTGTCTTGTTGGTCCACTAGGTATTTTCCCTAAAGTCTTGGCAATCATTGAGATGTTTTTTTTAGCAAAATTGAGACGAGCCTTAATGTTCTTTTTGCTTAAAAGTGGTTTGCGCCTTGGAAATCTGCCACGCAGGCCGTTTTTGCCCAGTCTCTTTCTTATGGTGGAGTCGTGAACACTGACCTTAATTGAGGCAAGTGAGGCCTGCAGTTCTTTAGATGTTGTCCTGGGGTCTTTTGTGGCCTCTCGGATGAGTTGTCTCTGCGCTCTTGGGGTAATTTTTGGTCGGCCGGCCACTCCTGAGAAGATTCACCACTGTTCCATGTTTTTGCCATTTGTGGATAATGGCTCTCACTGTGGTTCGCTGGAGTCCCAAAGCTTTAGAAATGACTTTATAACCTTTACCAGACTGATAGATCTCAATTACTTTTGTTCTCATTTGTTCCTGAATTTCTTTGGATCTTGGCATGATGTCTAGCTTTTGAGGTGCTTTTGGTCTACTTCTCTGTGTCAGGTAGCTCCTATTTAAGTGATTTCTTGATTGAAACAGGTGTGGCAGTAATCTGGCCTGGGGGTGACTACAGAAATTGAACTCAGTTGTGATAAACCACAGTTAAGTTATTTTTTAACAAGGGGGGCAATCACTTTTTCACACAGGGCCATGTAGATTTGGAGTTTTTTTTCTCCCTTAATAACGTAAACCTTCATTTAAAAACTGCATTTTGTGTTCAATTATGTTATCTTTGACTAATAGTTAACGGTTTTTGATGAGCAGAAACATTTAAGTGTGACAAACATGCAAAAGAATAAGAAATCAGGAAGGGGGCAAATAGTTTTTCACACCACTGTATATATATATATATATATATATATATATACATATATTTATTACACATATTTGTGTTTAGGACCATCTTTTTAATGCTGGAGTTAATTGAAGTCTGATTAAGGAAAATAAATCAGTCATCCTCACTGACCTCATCGAATTGCCTAGTGTGTTTAATACCTACTGTAGAACTGGCCTTTACTTCATTGTATAGCATGGTACTAAATTGTTGTGCATTTTATATTTTGTAAAGACACTATTTAGTATTAACTTTTTTCAATGTTTATCATTCCTCGTCGACTCGATTTTTGCGTATTATTTCTCGAAAGAGACGTAGTGTTGTCAGGTCTTGAGCTGTTTGCTGGAATTGTCACTTTCTAGTCATTCCAGTCACAGGGCCTGTGTCACAGTGACCCACATTCTCATTGTTAGCAGGATGTTGGCCGCTTATATATGTTAGGGATATTGCCAGACAGCGCCAGAGGAAGGCAGTGGTCTAGCAATAAGTAGCTGCTATAAGTGCATTTCATGATGCAATTGATGAGGCGGTGTTTCTTCTTTTTTTTAATCTTGTAACAGTACATCACTGGGTCCTATTTGGCATTTGAGTCTTTTTTATTATGTTCTGTATTATTCTTTTCTGTAGTTTTCCTTTTTTTTTTTTTTTTTTTTTAAATACTGGCTTCATGAAAGTTTTATGATTATACTTTTTTCCCCCAGAAAGTGTAGAAAAAGGTACAAACTAACTGAAATAGCAATAAGGTAGGTAGGAGGTATCAGACACTCATTTGGGCAAAGCACAGTGTGAATCCTTGATGCGAGTCATTTTTACAGAAATAATAAGCACACAAATTAAACCTTGTCACTGCAATGAATTCAGTCAAACGGTTTAAAAGAAAACCTGCTGCTTTCACATGCTCAAAAGGTTTCTTTACCACCTCCTCTTCCAGATATCCACCTTTTATCTTTCGTCTTGGGTTTTCCTCTCAGCTAGAACATTTCCAATTCCTCACCGCTTCCGTTTTCCCTCTCACACCATCACACTCAGCCATGTTCCCACTACGTCGTCCGAAAAAATTGGGTGAACGCAGGAAGAACAGGAATGACAGGAACACACACATTCATAAAAAAAACTGGTGAGGATGTGGTCGAAGCCAGACAAGGAAGAACTAAATAAGTATTTAGTAATGACAGCGTTTTGAGATTGGATGGCATTCTGTCTGAAAATGTGTCACCATACAGTATTTATATAAACTTGCCGGATGCAATGACACAGAGTGAGTGAGTAAGAGAGCGGTGAGATCTGATGGGACGTAGTAATAAGTTTTGATCTCATTGGATCTGGTGATCATTAATTTAAGTTCAGACTTTATTCATCACATATAGATTACTGCACAGAGAAATTCTTTATTCTTCCCATATCCCAGCCTATCACATCGTAGGATGAGCCATTACTCGGAGCAGACAGGGTTAAGGGCCTTGCTCAAGCTCCTAAAAGGTGACAACCAGGCAGAGGTGGAACTCGAACTGCCGACCTTCCGATCAGTAACATGTCTTAGAAGTAACATCCTTTTTTACCCCGTTCCCGCTGCGTACTTCGATATTCTTAGGACGCAGTAGGGACGTCCTGGTTTCTGTCGGAATGTGACGGGGCATAACTTGCAGCTCTTCCGTCACATCTGGGGAAAAAAGTGCTCTCTGATCGACAGTAGAGAAAGTAATGGCATCCCTTTCACCCCAGAGTAGGATCAGTTTTGCTCACTCCACAGATGTCTATATATACAATTGGCAAGATTCAACAGCATTGTTCCAAAAAATCTCTAACTTTAAAGCCATGGACATGACTACAACACTCATGATACTCAAAAGAGACACTCAGTCAGGCTGAACATCTAACAGACGTCTGGTAACAGGCCATGATTACATTTTTATGATATGAAAAAATATATTAGCACATACCACCATTCCCATGCCAGGAATGGTTTCTAAAATTGCGTAATCTGAACGCACAGTGTTGATACAGTATGTGACAGACATCATCCCACGATGCCGGCAAACTGTGTTTACTGTTTTTTTAACATTTACCTTGCTGTTCTGAACCTCCTTCTCTAAAATGAATATTTTCTTAGTGTGTAAAATGCAGTTCATTTTTATTTCCATACTAGCAATGACGAGACTCGCTCGGATACGAACACACCCTAGTTCTGGAACTGTTTTATTTTCAAAGTGATTTCGAAAAATGAGAATTCAATAACTAGACTGGCGTGTATGCAAATCTTTTTGTATTATTTTATCAAATCGGGGAAGATGTTGTACTGTAGCTCTTTTGATTGGGATTTAGTTTTATTAGCCGGCGTTTCTGTGTATTCGACGTTCTCTGTAGTGAAAGTCTTTCACTAGTAAGTCTTTCCATAGTGCAGAATAATAGAGTGTAACTAGCCATGTGGTCATTTAAGAGAAAAAGTTTACCTTTTTAAGAGAGTCGCTTGTTTTATTTTTATAGTATACTAAAACTGTATGTTATCTTAAAGTTATCTCTCTCTTTTTGTTTTGTATCTGTATGCAGTGACACTGTACATTTTATCTCCTTAAACCAGCTGATATCAAAAATGTTGCCAAACTAACACTCTGGACTGAAACTTGAAGCACAGAGGAAGGATTTTCACAGTGCTCAAATAAGAAAGGTTATTCACCTCTTTTCCGCAGTACAAGTGCAGGTTTAAAGGGTTATTCCTCTACTATAGTGTACATTCTGCCTGAAACACCTTCCCCGAAGCATGCAGTATTATAGGAATCTGTGACTCTATACACACCCTGGTCCAACTCAATGTGCATGCCAAACTCTTTCCATAGACGTGTTTGATAGGAGAGTTCTTATTCGGTGAAGAAAAATGAGTGTGTAGATTGGGACAGAGCATAAGAATTACTAGTACAATGGGGAGGAATAATAAAAAAAAGCAGCTTGCTTATATTAATAATAACTTTGGTTCGGCAAGCTGATAGCCTACAAAGCAATTTTTGTGTACTACAGTATATACAAATAGGGTAGACCCCTGCTACAAAGACTACAGAGTGGCCCAAAGGTGTGCCTCCATAAACATGAATTTATGTAAAAGTATAAATCACAGCAAATGAGGCGGCACGGTGGCTTAGTGGTTAGCACTGTCGCCTTGTACCTCCAGGGTTCTGATTCTATTCCCTCCTCGGGGTCTGTGTGCATGGAGTTTGCATGTTTGCCCGTGCTTAGTGGGTTTCCTCCCACAGTCCAAAGGCATGGCAAGTTAGGCTAATTGGCGTTCCCAAATTAGGGATGGATGAGTGAGTTACAGCAAATCTTCAAATTTATGGCCTTTGACTTTGCGGCACACCTGAATGCACAAATGTTGATCAAAACGTATGTTATATGCAGAGATGATGTCCTCATTTAATGTGCTTGATTTAAGATGACCCAAAAAATACTGTCAACTGGTGTCAGGTCTGGCCCTATTCGATTTCCTACTGTTGAGTCTGAAATAAGAAGATGAATATAAAATTTCATATGCGATAAAATGCCTAATAGGCGGCGCGGTGGTGCAGTGGTTAGCACTGTCGCCTTGCACCGCCAGGGTCTGGGTTCGATTCCCCGGCCAGGCTCGATTCCCGTCTCTGTGTGCATGGAGTTTGCATGTTCTCCGCGTGCTTGGTGGGTTTCCTCCGGTACTCCGGTTTCCTCCCACAGTCCAAAGATATGCAGGTTAGGCTAATTGGCGTTCCCAAATTGCCCGTAGTGTGTGATTGGGTGTGTGAGTGTGTATATGTGTGTGCCCTGCGATGGATTGGCACCCTGTCCAGGGTGTACCCCGCCTAGTGCCCGAAGTCTCCTGGGATAGGCTCCAGGTCCCCCGCGACCCTGAACACAGGATTAAGTGGTATAGAAAATGAATGAATAAAATGCCTATGGTATCAGATTTTTTTGCCACTCTGTATTTTGTAGATAAATGTCTAGCATATAAAGTATGCCTATCAGCCATAGCATTACAATGCAAACAATATGCCCAATATTGTGTTCTGGCCCCTCAGAGCAAGACTATGCAGGCCACGGAGTGTGCTGTGGTGTCTGGCACAGAGCTGTTGGCCACGGATACTTTGGGTACTTTGGATTGGGCATCCATGGATTGCACTTGTTTGTTCGGTGCATCCCATGGGTGCTTGATCGGATTGGAGGTTGGAGGTCAGGTCAGGTAAGCGGTCTTGGGCTGTTTCCCGTGCACTGGATTATTCTGGTGACTTTCTATTGTGCCCGGCACATCGTGCTTAGCGACTTGTGGCTTTTCAGGGATCAGACCAGATAGACTGACCTTTGGTCCCTGCAGGAGTAAATGAGCTTTGGGAACAAATAACCCTGTGACCAATTTACTGGTTTCTAATTAATAATCAATGTCAGTGTTATGGCTGGTAGGTCTATGCATCATATATAGTTATATATTCAGGCCCTTATCCTTTTTCCTATTGCACGTACAGTAACTAACTACCCAGTTTATCAACAGTTGATGTTAATTGTATGAAGAAGCATTTCTTTAGGTAGACTAGGTTTTACCATTGCATGCATTAAACTTCAAGAACAGCATGATAGCATAGGTAAAATTAATAGTGCTTTCACACTGTGGTCTCAGGCCCACATCTGAGTAGACATGACCCCAAAGTCTGGTACGTTTGAGTAATGTGAACAGTCTGCATGGTGCCTGGGTACGGATGAGTGTACCATGCTCAGGCCCACTTGAAAAAAAGGTGGTTCGAAGTAAGAAAGCCAACTTTACCTACACACAGAAGTGCACCGTCATGATTGCCATCGGATAAGAGCGTCTGCCAAATGCCTAAATGTAAATCCGTCTCCTCCGATATTTCCATGTACATCATATGATCTTCTGAACTGCACAACCGTAGCTGATAAACTAGGAATACAAGAGACGTAAACTCTTCTGAAATATCAATATTATGCATAGCACAGAGATTGACGTCGGAGGCTCGCACAGCAATTAGGTGCATACTGCACTTCCACCTGCTGCTGAGAATGTAAATACAAAAGTGTACTCAGGTACAGAGCAATAATTCTAATGTGAAAACTGGGCAGGGGGAGATTGGGGGAGGGGCGGTTGGTTAATTGTACCCGGGCATCGTATAACACCTAGTGAGAAAGCACCCTAACATTTACGTTTTGCGTTTAAGAAGAAAAAACACTCATACAGCCACAACTTGATCTTTGCAATAATTCAGCCACTGTGACGGGTTTTTACCACCTCATGTGTAGCTCCGAAAATGAGTCATTTTTATGCAAAATATCCTCCGGTTGTTTTGTGTTGCTGATTTAAACAAAAGGTCACAAGCCCTAAAGTTGCACAGTCACTGCGAAATGTCCCGATAGCGATATTGTAACACGTTATACCATTATGTACTCCAGGTTTAAATGCCTGAGCTGCTCATTTGTGTGATATTCATTTTCACTCTAAATATAGCTGAAGTGATTATTTTTTTTTTTTATCTTATTTGGACAACGACAGCATAGCATGACTAAAACTGCGATTTGTTCTTTTTATCCAACTGCTTACTGTTGTAAAGAGACATTTTATTTGTGAACAGAATGCATGTTGCATTTTTGTGTTGTTCCAGCACTTTACAAAAAAAAAAAGAAAAAAAAAGAAAAAGAAAAAGTGAAGGTCTGTGTCCACTACTGTACTGTACACTACTGTCACATCCTGGTGAAATTACTGTGAGGGCAGGGAGGGAGAGTAAAGCACAATGAAAATGAGCTCAGAACTTTCTATCAAACATATCTAACCATGTCTTGGAATCTTAGGGCCAAATTGCATCAAACATTGTCTTAGTCGCATCAGCTGTGTATCTTAAATGGTTCAAATCCGAATGGTAAAATAAAGTTTATTTTAAAGATCAATTGTCTGTGTGCCTTTTGTGGACTGAGCTGTTTGAATGCATTGCATTTACAGTATGAAATAAATGTCTTTTAATAAACCTATCCTACTATATAGTTAGTAATGTTAATAATCTATCTACCTAGCTACAAGATCATGCACTTTTATTGCAGAGAGTGTGGAGCTGTTGCGGTCAGATGGCACTGAGCTGTCTGACGGACTGCCAGGTGTCTGCCCACCCGCTGCCCCATGCTACGGGCATTCTGCCCTGTCGGTGGGGCGGGTATCAATGATGTTGGGGCAGCTCCGAAATGCTGTGCCAGTGCCCCATCCTTAAGTCTACAAGTTGCAGATCCTCCAAATGCAGTTTTTCTCTCACTCTGTATAGTGGCTAAAGAAGCAAAGGTAATTTGTTGCATTGACGGCATAAGAGAGTTCTCCAAATCCAGTTCCTGAAGCTCTGGGGGATTTGGGGCCGAGCCTGGAAGCTGTGTAAACATCGCGTGCCTGGTTTTTCCCAGGAGGGCAGGTCTTTTATCACACCGTACTACAGCTGGAGGAGGCTTTGGTTGAAGAAAATGAGTTCTAGGTGAGACTGGTGAGACTGACTCCTTCTTCTCTGAGTCCAAGTCATTCACTGAACCAATCAACTCCATTTCCCTGAAAAATGATTTTGTCAGTGTCTAAACCAGGAAAGTACCAGCATATTTTATAAGAAGGAGAAAAAAAAATAGTTTAACGGCAAATATTTGTGAAATAAATATTTTATTCAGACCTTCTGGGAATGTGGCGACCATCAGGTTTCGGCTTATCTGTGCATGTGGCTTCATCCTCCAAATTTAGGGTTTCCAAGTCTTGTTTGATGAGACGTCGTTCCTTTTTCAGCTCTATGAGGAAATAGGCACCAGAAAAGTAACATGTGCATCTCTTTATTCACAAACCCCTTCCATTCCCTTCTATGCAGACAGACTGCAATACAAAAGGCATATTTCTGTATTAGTGCTGTTGTAACAAAGCAAATATTTAGACCCAGCACATACTGTATTTTTATGAACTTAACTTTTCCAGAGGCAAAAGTGTGATATTGAGGCAGGACACACTGACTGATCTGGGCTGTATGTTTGATTTCAGGCACTCAAATCAGGAATAGTGTAGTCTGTGCTCTGTATGCTACTGATCTATTCAGAGGAGTGAAGCAACCATGAAACCTGAAATAAATTCATCACCAAACCACTAGATGGTAGCGAAACCCAATCTAGGAGCTCATCCCTGAACATCTGGATATGGATAAGAACACCATATAACTACTGTTGATTTCTGACCTATCACACCAACAGCAGTTATTAACATCAATTACACCAAATCAGGAAATGGAGATCAAGTATTTCACTGCATATTATATCGTGCATGGCCATGTACAGTATGTGATAAATAAAATTTAAATTGGAATTTGATTTGAGATTAGATTAGTGAATAAATCCATACTTTGTATTCCTTTTTTAATGAATATCTGGTTTCTCAGTTTAATGTTGTTGCATAAGTTCATTAACTTCTTAATATCTTAATTGTAATTACTCATACATTCATTTAACAAAGGGTTTGTTAAACAATTAAGAGTTTAACAAGTTTCCAAAACAACAACTATAACAATAATAACAATAACAGCAACAGTAATAATAATGATGATAATGAGGATGATGAGGATGATAATGATGATGCTTTTTCACAGAACCTTTAAGACAAATAGATTTTTGTAGTATTTGTTAATGGTTGAAACTCAACAGAAAATTATTACATCCCTCCTTTTTTCGTTACTGAGACATCCAGACCATTTTGCATTTCAGGTTTTGGCTACATCATTGCAAAAGCACTCCAGATTGTCCACAGACTGTTTCGGTTCAAATGAAAGGTCTTTCTTAGTGACTCTCTTAAGTATTTCACCACACTCCTATTTCACGATAAACACATGCTATTTAATATATTAAAGGTTTTTCAAGTTAACAAAAGAACAAACAAAAAAATATATTTTTCCTTTTCATCTAACTGTCTGCTTGTCTGTATGTCATTTATTCAGTTTTATCCAACCAGTGCTTTCCATCAAAGTGCTCCTTAATCATGTACGACCCAACAGGATATTTATTTCATCTGCCTATTCTGGTACTCTGGATCATTTCATGCGTGATAGCATAAAAACATTCAATCCTCAAAACATTAAAACAAGTGTTTAAACAAATACTGATGGCCAAGAAAAAAATCAGAACACGCAATTTTGCCACTCAATGTAATGGTTCTTACATCTTTTTTTCAATAGGAATATTTGACCTACATACATACATCTTGGCTCTATCTATTCTAAGTAAATGGAGTTTGGAATTTCTTCCCAGGTTTCCTTCTGATACTCTAGTTTCCTCCCATAGGGCATATGCAGTGGCGTTTCCTCATAGTCCATAGTGTATGAATGGATGTGTGAGTGTCTCACCCCATCCAGGCTGTACCTCACCTTGAGTCTGATTTCCCTGAGATAAGCTGCAGATCCCCTGCAACCATGCACAGGATAAGCGGTATAGATGGATGGATGTATGAATGGGTGGTATAGATGATAGATGGATGTTGGGTGGATGTATGAATGGGTGGTATGGATGGATGGAATATTTTATGGATGGATGGATGGTATAGATGATGGATGGATGGATGGATGGTATAGATGATAGATGGATGATGGAAGGATATATGGTATGAATGGATGGAATAATTTATGGATGGATGAATGGTATACATGATGGATGAATGGGTATGGATGGATTGATGGATGGTATAGATGATGGATGGATGAATTAGATGATGGATGGATGAATTAGATGATGGATGGATACCAAACTTTTTCTCTAGAAACTATATGAAAGCCTCTTTCTGATCATCTACTTTTAAAATAAAAACAGCTAAATATAATTCACTGATTCATTCTTTCATCTTCAGAACCGTGATTACAATTGTGGTTGATCCAGGGTCTTTCCCAGGAAAGGGCATTCACATCCTCTAGGTGCAATTATGAGTTGGGAATCTATAGCACAGCATCAGTAGGTAATTTTAGCTGTGATTTCAAATTCTAGCACCGTCACCTAAAAAAAAGTAATAAATGAATACAGTCAAAATAAATGGGGTGTAATTATGGTTTTAGCTGCATACTCACCTGTTAGAGTGGGCTCCATGGAGTTTTTCTGCTTCAGATATGCCAACTCCACACTCTCCTGAAACACACACACTGGTGAGGCTACTATAAACCAGGAGCAGATGAATGCATAGCAAACTGTGCAATTCTTTGCTTTTACCTTTACAGAAACCAGTAAATGGCTGATTGCAGAACGGAACATGGAAGTAAGGCTAAATCCTACAACATATTGGTCATCGTGGTCAACTCAAACTGCCAAGTGATTACACTTCCAGTATCCGTATTACAATACTGCTTTAGATGACACAGACCATGCTCTCTCATTAGCACATGTGCTATCGAGCAGCTGGCAGTGAAGGGGCACTGAGGGCCCATCAAACCCTCTTTATGTGCTCTGAGCTTATTATTGCTCTGACATGGACTCAACAGCTAAGTATCCTAGTGGGCAAGACACAGCTGTTCTGATGCTTGTGTTAAATGTGTGCTAATTTTCCCCTCACGGTGCGGTTGCAGCAGATGGCCATGTACACTTGCCCAGTTTGGAGAAAAGCCTTCTGAAACACTTCTTGAAGAAGAGCAAAGAGGAAAATGATGTAAAATAAGTATGCACTTCTTAGAAGAGGGGATTCTCTCTGGTATTGGAATGACATAGTAAATGTAAATACTTTTCAAACAGATGAGTAATAGTAAGTGTACCTCATTAAAAGCTGTTCTAATATTCTATATCATATGGTAGCGAGGATGGAGGCCCTGAGTGCTACAGTATGTGGGTAATACAGAATGTATGTCTAGGAATGTGCGGATAGATGGTTTTCCCATCTGTGAGCAGAGGGAAGTGCCACATCTGGAACCGAGTTCAATGCTATGCCAACACAAACTGGAGAAAGTGTGGGTGCATAAGAGAGAGAGACAGACAGAATAGTAGAGCATGTTTATGACTGATATAAAAAGACACATATACCACAGCAATATGTTAAGTATTATAATTCTTAATAGATTAATCATTGAGATTTCTCAGTTTTTACATATTTATAGTTATGGTGACTGCCATGGATTGTCCATGAGACAAGTTAGTTCCAGATGTTATGAATATTTTGTCAAGAAACCCGACAAGAGATTTCAACAGAGCTATTGCGTAATATTAATATACTGCTTTTACTTAAATTTTTTAGGTTTGTTTTAACCTTCTTGATTTTTCCTCAGATCTTACTAAGATTTTAAGCTCTTCGTATTTGTCTCATGTTCTGCTTCTTTTTTTTATGAACTTCAAAGTTCTCCTAACTACATCAGCTCCACTGGATAGTTGTGCTACACTGTTATGAGGATTATTTCATGTGTGTTAGATCAGACACTTTGAACTGACAAGGTGGTTTTGATCTTGGTCAGTAAATGGATAATGGCCAGGACATAAAGTACATTGCTTCACAGGGCACACAGGTATGTTCCTGGTGTTTGATGTGCATATTTTGAAAAGTTCTTGCTTGTAGCTTTTGCTTTTAAAGACTAGCTATCAAGCTCTAGGGACTATTTTAGTACCAAGTAGTTCATTTGTTTACAATTCATGCATTCCTATAGTTCGTGCAGCTGTGTTGATGAATCTGGCCAAACACATGAATGGGCATCATCAGCACTGAAGTGAAATCCAAGCTTATATTAATGAATTATGAATCCAAGAGGCTACAGTATATACACTGATCAGCCACAACACTCAAACCACATACAGGTAAATTGAATAACATTGATTATTAGCAGTAAACAGGTGACAAGATCTTTGGCACCCAAGCCTCATTTATGCCTGTGAGAACAAATACTTGCCTGTCTAGCCAGATCTCACAGAAAAACCTACTGTATGTAGCACAAATTGCTGAAGAAGAAAAAAAGAATGCTGGCTTGAAAGTGTTATTGGATACATTAAGTGCATCACAGCTTCCTGTGTATGGGGCTTAGCAGGCAAAAAGATCAAGGTTGTTGATCCAGTTTCCAAATTCCCCAAATCTCAATCCAATCAAAGCGTCCTTGGATTTCACCAAACAACTCAGATCCATGGAGTTCCCATACCGCAACTCATAGCATCCAATGGATCTGCTGATGACATCCTAGTCCCAGACACCACGGCACACTCCCAGAAGTCAGGGCATGTGGAGTCATGCACCGAGGGGATAGAGTTTACACAGCTGCACACGGGGAATCTGCACAATATTGGCCTTAATGGTTGCGATGGTTATGGCTGGTCAGTGTAGAAAAGATATAAGACATAGAGCCTGGAACCCCCAATCAGCAACACAGAACCTCAACCACTCAAACCAAAATGAGGTGGTTCCCTATAATGTATGTACATTATATAGAGTAAAAGCCTGAAAACACAGTCTGACCTGGATTTATATTTTTCTCCTAGGGTTTTAGAAAATAGCCTGAGCTCATCTTACAGTAACACAACAGGCTTCAGGAGTCAGAGTACTGACCTACTGTATACTCAGACACCCATATTAAAGAAACCATATGCCTCCAGGTGCAGTTGCATCAATGCTTAGGTTCCAGGCATAAGAAAGACTGACTGATTGTCAAACAATTTTAATCACCAGAACATAAACAATACTTACAATATACAATTTACATGATTCTAAACAACGAATGGGAATCTCACCTGCAGCAACTGAACGTCATTTTTCAGAACCTCACACTCCTCAATAAGAAGAGATCTGTTGATCAATACAAGCAAACAATTAGAAGTAACAGTAAGATCACACTCATAAAAAAATCTTGGATTATATTTTGTTATACGTTACGATTGACAGACATATGATTAAATTATTAACAGATATTATTATTACAGTCACTGAGAATGCACCAATAGTTTTTTGTATACCTCATTATTGTTCATTCTTAATTCTTATTTCCCTTTACTCTAATGTGCATTAATTTTATTTCTAGTTTAGACTATTGAAACATACTACAAGGTTGAAATTGAAAGACTCAAAGGCTATTTTTTTTTAAGAATCAGGAAAAAAGTGAAAGAAGGGCCTACTCTTTCCCTGTTACATAAACACTGTAGGCTTTTAATTTGCTTCCTTTCTTAAGGACTCGGGAATCTCACATATGCCTGGGTCTGCTATTCATTTGCTCACAAAGGGGGTTTCTGTTCTGGTGAATTGAACTGGCCCACTTCCTCCCCACTCTACAATTTCCTTCGCTTCAGTATAGAAAATAGTGCAGGATATTATTTGTTAAGTTAAACACATGGCAGTTGATACCAACCAGGCTTGTGATTTAAAAGATGATAATTGCTAATTATTACTAATTGCTAACAAGACCTCTCTGGGTTAAAGTAAGATTTGATGTCCTAAAGATAACTGTAGATGTTGTGTAGGCGGCTGGGAGTCTAGACAGGGAGTGTCACTGAAGGCGAAAGAAACAGAGGAGAGTGCTTAGTCTTTAAATAGTATGTCTCCACATACAGTATGTTTGATCTGTGTTCACAGACAGTGAGAGCAGCAGAAGAAATCAGAGTGGAAGGACGATCGTTCCACAACATTCACCTCATTGGATCAAAATAGAATTAAGGAGGAGGCCACACCAATAGATTTCTGTGTTTTTTTTAATAGCCATATTGTATACCATATATGTTAATGCATGATTAAGGATTTTATAAATAGCCTTGGTTTTATTAAAAGAGTATAGCATTATAGTGCTACCACGAATATGACCTTTGACACCATGTTTGCTCGCGCTTTAAGTAATAAAAAACTGTAGGTCACTCCTACTGAGTGCTGTTAGGCTTTATAACACAAGTATAGTGAGCCTGGACTTGGACAACAAGGATGCAGGCAAAAAAAAAACACCACACACACACACACACACACACACACACACTGTAAGATTTAGTTTGACCACCTTTGCTTTTGATTATGGCATCCAAGGTGCCAGGCAATGGATGTGTGAAAATTATTCTTCATGCTCCCAGAACCACTCTTTTACAATTTGAGTCCTAGAATATTTCTGTACAATCAGGGGGGAAAAAACTCTATTGGTGAGAAAACCTGGTCACTCAGGGATCTTTTTATTTTATTGCCCCATAACCTTGCTGAGTCTAGACCTGTCCAACTGAAGCAACCCCAGATCATAGCACTGCCTCCAGAGGCTTGTACAGTGGCCACTACTGTATACATGATGGGTGCATGTGCTTCCCTAACACGTCCATCACTCTGGAGTCATCAGACCACATAACCTCACTAACAAGTGGTTTTCTTGTGGCCACACAGCAGTTCAGTTCCAGATCCTGTGAGTTCATGTCACATTGTGCATGTGAAAATGCTCTTCCTTTAACTATTAATCTTAGATGTGATTTCTACTGTCAACTTTTCATGATGCAACTTTACCCAATTTTCAAGTGATCTTTATTCTTTTTTTCCTAATTACATATGTTTCATGAAGTTGACAGTTCAGCACTGTCCTTTCAGTTATAAATAATGTATTAGAAGGTTCTTTACCCAATTACCAATAATTTCATACTGTATCTCCTTATTTTTTTTTGTTGTTTAATGCAGAGAATAATTTGACTATTCTGAAACCTTGCAGGTCAATAGTTTGACAGAGTGTCATCTTGATTGACATTATCCTCTTTTCCCTCAACCAATCTTTGGGAGTATGGGAACTGAATAAAACTGCTGAATAAAGCAATGCATAACGTAATATTTGTCTTTGTGAAATCTGGTCAATTATTTCGATCATTTTGACTCGCCTTAGATGGGACACAACTTCATCTATGTGGGTGATGTTCAGTTTGTGCCTCAGGGCTTCAATTTCATCTTCAATGCTGGAGCTAGATGAGAGCCTTGAGCTGGACCTGGCAAAATAATACATAATACATAAGATTTTATTACCTAAACATTAATAATAATAATAATTAATAATTCTCACACACACATACACGCACGCACACGAACATGCAAACTCCAAGCATAGAGACTGAAGATGAGATTCAAATCGCCAACCCTTGATGGTTAACCACTAGGCCACTGTGCTGCCTGACCTATTTCATTTCCTTTTAAACTTGACATATTCTATTATTGGACTGGACATACACTGGACATAAATCTAAATGAAGAAACCTGCATGAATCTGTGTCTGAGATGCTGAGACCATTAAGAAATTTTTCCTGCTTTGCTTACTTTCTTGGGCTTCTGAAGACCTGTATCTGCTGATTAAATCAATGTCAAAAAAAGAACTATATAGTCCTGAAATACACTTTGTATAGTTTACAAAGTACCGGCATTTGACTTAATGAATATTCAGTGTCCCAAATTAAATCGAATGGTGTAATCATTGCTGTAAGATAAGCAGCATAATGGCATAATCACCTAATACTTCCAGGGTTGGGGGTCTCAATAGCACCCATGTGGTTTATGGGAATGAAGCCTCTGTGCTTTATGGGTTTTCCCCACAATCCAAAGACTTGTAGTGTTGTAGGCTGATTGGCATTTACAAACAGTCTGTGATGTTTGATTGGGTGTGTGCTGGTGGGTTGCTAAAGGTGGACATTCCTACAACACCTTCCCTGATAGCAATGACTGCTGGCATGAAGTCAAAGGTCAATGAGGTCCACCATACTAAATGGAAGGATGGATGCAAATGGTACTGTATACATTTATAAAATTTTGAAATTGTTGTGAACTGGTAGCGGAATGCTTGTGCAACACTCACCTACTAGTCCCAGGTCTGCTAGTTGGTGTTGTACACGCAGTACTGTCTGAAATTTGCTGTCTCTCTGTGCCGAGTACATAACTCACCACCCTGGGATTGTATTGGGACATGACTTTAACTCCATCTCTGCAACAAACACACAAGACAAGGTATTTGTAATGCTTACTCATTGGACCGCAAAATACGTTTCCAGTGTGCCACTGTACACCTGAGACAGAGGCCAAAGACGTCTTTGACGCATCTGGATAATATGTTGCAATATGAGGGGAAAAAGTTGCATTTGTAAATGCAATGGCAAATGGTGTGAATGGCCAGAGGTTTACCAAAGTGTTACCAAGTCTACAGTACATCACCCACTACTGAAGCATGACATTTTTAAGACAGTGACGTCTGAGGGATCAGAGATCACACGTATAATGAAGTGCTTTTCGGCCCTGCCCTTTACACTTTGAGATTTGATACAGTATGTTTAATTTCGGCGGCACGGTGGTGTAGTGGTTAGCACTGTCGCCTTGCACCTCCAGGGTCTGGGTTTGATTCCCCGGCCAGGCTCGATTCCCGTCTCTGTGTGCATGGAGTTTGCATGTTCTCCCCGTGCTTGGTGGGTTTCCTCTGGGTACTCCGGTTTCCTCCCACAGTCCAAAGACATGCAGATTAGGCTAATTGGTGTTCCTAAAATTGCCCGTAGTGTGTGATTGGGTGTGTGAGTGTGTGTATGTGTGTGTGCCCTGCGATGGATTGGCACCCTGTCCAGGGTGTACCCTGCCTTGTGCCCGAAAGCCTCCTGGGATAGGCTCCAGGCCCCCCGCGACCCTGATCACAGGATAAAGCGGTATAGAAGATGAATGAATGAATGAATGTTTAATTTAATTTCTTGATGGTAGTGTGCACTAACATTGGGGAATGTTATCCGGAAAGCATTGAATAATTTGCTGGTGCATCAATTGCCAAAAAATCAGCAAGCTGTGCCCAATGCTTGCTCCTTGAATACTATAACATTGTTGATTAATCTGGTTCAACAGCACTTGTTACTTGTCAGCTTGTAATTTCTACACTGTCACACTGTTATTAGCCTTAAATGGTCCCAACGTTTTTGAAGGATGTTGCCTACACTATATTTCAAATTAGTGATATTGGCATACAACATTGGCCCTTCATGAAATATCTAGAAAGATTTACAGTATGACAGCAAATAATCTCTACTTAAATCATTATTAAGTCTACTTATCATAATTTTTTTTTCTATACCCATTCCTATTCTTCTAGCTGACATAAGGGTTTCTTATGAAGCTGCAGAATATCATAAATGCAATATGCTGCGATCATACTGTGAACTGACTCATACTGTAGCCAGGAAGAAAAAGATAAAGAGGATCCTTTCCTTTTTCCTTCTTGTTCCAGTGAAAAAACAGAGACAGAGAGAAAAAACAGTAGGGGGATTTGGAAAGGGGCAGCAGGAGCACATCTTTTATCCCTAGCCAATTCCGCAGCCATAAAATAAATCCTGCTGGACCAAAAGACGAGTGCGGATGTGCATATGTGGGTGTGATGATGATCAGAAAGCAGAAGGCTATGTGTTTGGGCATGTGTAAAGCACTACAGTGCCTTCTCATTAGGAGATTTAGTCACGGAAACGGTAAATTGTAAACTGAGCGTTTGTGTACATATACACTGTCTCGGAGGAACACGCTCTGGTCTCACATTACCAGCTAGAGTTACAGGATGAGCTTACAGAGCTTCCTGACATGGACATGAGATCTTTCGACAGTTTCCTTAATAAAAAGGATTCAGTTATCCTGTTAGGTGACAGTTAGAAAGCCATATTGAAGAACTTGAGGTTGGAAAAGATGTTTTCCTAATAAAACTATACTGAGCAAAGGGTTGGACAATGAAGCTGAAATGTCTGGTTTTAGACCACAATAATTCATTAGTATGGTCTAGGGCCAACTTTTGCGGCCAATACAGCATCAATTCGTCTTGACAGATACAAGTCCTGCACAGGGGCCAGAGGGAGTTTGAGCCATTCCCACTTCTCCAAAACACCCCAAAGTGGTTCAATAATATTTAGATCTGGTGACATTGCAGGCCATGGGAGATGTAAAAATTCACTTTCATGGTCATCAAACCACTCTGTCACCAATCTTGAGGCCAATGTATTGGGCCTAGGGAATGGCATGATAATGCAGCCCAAACCATCACTGATCCACCCCGATGCTTCACTCTGGGCATGCAAAAGTCTGGGTGGTACGCTTATTTGGGGATTCTCCACACCATAACTCTCCCAGATGTGGGAAAGATAGTGAAGGTAGACTCAACAGAGAACAATACATGTTTCACATTGTCCACAGCCCAGGATTTCTGCTGCTGGCACCATTGAAACCGACATTTGGCATTGGCACGAGTGACCAAATATTTGGCTATAGCAGCCCGGCTATGTACATTGATCCTGTGGAGCTCCCGACGAACAGTTATGGTGGAAGCAGGACAGTTAAGGTGCACATTTAATTCTGCAGTGAGTTGGGCAGCTGTTGTTTTTTGTTTTTTGGATACAATCCAGGTTAGCACCCTGACAGCTTCCTCTTGCGTCCACAGTTACTCATGTTGGATGTGGTTCGTCGTTCTTGGTGGTATGATGACGTTACTCCGGATAGAGTGGCTCTTGATACATCACAATGACTTGCTGTCTTGGTCACAGATGCGCCACCGAGACGTGCACCAACAATTTGTCTTCTTTTGAACTCTGATATGTTACCCATAATGTTGTGTCGTTACAACATTTTAAGTAAAACTGTGCTATTGCTCTATACTTTTGCAAGCCACTGTATATATATATATATATATATATACTCAGCAAAAAAAGAAACGTCCCTTTTTCAGGACTGTGTATTTCAACAACAATGTTGTAAAAATCCAAATAACTTTTCAGATCTTCATTGGTTTAAGCAATGTTTTCCATGCATGTTCAATTAACCATAATCAATTAATTAACATGCACCTGTGGAATGGTCATTAAGATCTTAACAGCTTACAGAAAGTAGACATTTAAGGTCACAGTTCTAAAAACGCAGGACACTAAAGAGACTTGTCTACCGACTGTGAAAAACACCCAAAGAAAGATGCCCAGGGCCCCTGCTCATCTGCGTGAACGTGCATTAGGCATGTTTTCCAGGGAGGCATGAGGACTGCTGATGTGGCTAGGGCAATAAATCGCCATGTCCGCACTGTGAGACGCCTAAGACAGCGCTACAGTAAGACAGGAAGGACAGCTGATCATCCTCGCAGTGGAAGACCACGTGTAACAACACCTGCACAGGATGGGTACATCCGAATATCACACCTGCGTGACAGGTACAGGATGGACACAACAACTGCCCGAGTCACACCAGGAACACACAATCCCTCCATCTCACAGCAAGAACTGACAAATCTGGTCCAGTCCAAGAGGAGGAGATGCACTGCAGTACTTCAAGCAGCTGGTGGCCACCAGATACTGACTGGTACTGACTGATTTTGAGCCTCCCTTCATTCAGGGACACATTGTGAAACATTTTTAGTTTATGTCTTATGGTGTTGGCTCTTTTAGTGTTCATACAAATATTTACACATTCAGAGGAAGTTTCTTTTTTTGCTGAGTATATATATATATATATATATATCAGACATGTCTAAATACTACACATTTAATACCATGGAATCATCAAGACAGTTATACTGTACACGTTACAACCAAAAGTATGTGGACACCCGTCCATCAAACCTACGGTGCCAATGGAAAGTTTTTAGATCCTTTCAACATTTTATATGAAGAGTAGGTGCATCCTACTCTCATCAGTGGTCCTTGAGATGATTCTATAACTTGATTGGAGTCCATCTGTGCTTAATTGACTTCATTGGACATAATCAGTAAAGACACACCTGGTAAAAGGTCTCACAGTAGATAGTGCATGTCAGAGTGAAAACATATCCATGAGGTCAAAATAATTATCTGTAGACACATGAGAAAGGATTTTGTCATCTTTGCAGATCTGGCTGCCCAACCAAACTTAGTAATCGAGGATGAAGATCCTTGGTCAGACAGGCAGCCAAAAATCTAAGGGTCGCTATGAATGATATCCAGAGTTCTTTTGTGGAGATGGCAGAATGACAACCATCATTGCAGCACTCCATCAATCAGGCCTATATTGTATAGTGGCCAGACAGAAGTTATTCTCCACTAAAATGCACATGACAGCCAACTGGGAGTTTGCCAAAAAGCAGCTGAAGGACTCTCAGATGATAAAAACTCAGCCACTGCACATTACCTTATTAAAACCATACCTACAGTCAGACACGGTGGTGGCAGCATCATGCTCTGGGGATGTTTTTTGTGACTGGTCCAAGGAGAAAATACAGTGTAGAGGAAAAAATGAATAAAGAGCTATCCTGAGTGAAAAGCTTCTCCAGAGAGCTCAGGATCTCAGGTTAGGATGAAGGCTTACACTTGAACAAAAACCATGACTCAAACCATAATGGCAAGAAAACACAGTAGTGGCTTTAAAACAACTCTGTGAAAGTCCTGAAATCCGGACCTGAACCCAATAGAACATCTCTGGAGAGACCTAAAAATGTCTGTGCATTAACGCTGCCTGTCCAACCTGGTTAAGCCTCAATGACTCTCAGTTTTTCCAATAAATTTCCAATAGAAAGGTGTGCCAAGCTTAAAGCATCATTCACCAGCAGACTTTTGGGTCGGCCAAAAGTGCTTTAGCTATTTCAGCCTTTATTTTTTTTAAATTTACAAAATACTCCAAACACCTGTTTTTACTTTGCAATCGTGGAGTGTTGTGTGTTGGATTATGAGGGGGAAAAATCGAATCCATTCTAAGATAAATGTGAAACATAACAAAATGTGGAAAACTTACAAGGATCTGAAAACGTTCCGTCGGCACTGCGTATAAGTTTTTTTTTCGGACGTCTCATTCTAAAACCATAAGCATTACCATACAGATGGATGGCAAGAAGCAACCTAAGGCTTATGTGAAGCTGTTCGGGAATGGAAACCCATTTGAAGAAGCTCTCGGTGCATGGTTTATGTGCTGATATTGATTCCAGGGGCAGTTTAGAAGTCTGGAGTGAGTCATGCAGAAGAGCATCGGTTATTTATGCATGTGTTACAGCTCTATGGCCCCCATTCTGTGAGTTTGACTGGGTCTGCTGCTTTGTGGCTGAGATGTTGCTCCTAAATGCCTACATTTAACAATAGCATTTACAGTATATAGAAATAGCATTTACAGTAAATATTGCAATCATAAGGTGGCATCTTATGATCGTCAGCTTAAAGTCATTGATACACGAACACATTCTCGAACTAAATAAGAATGTGATGTTCCATACATTACACCATCACCATTATGTGACTCTGACTTATTAGAAATATGTCGACATACTGTAGATAGTCAAATATAAGATGATTTCAGAAAGTTAGCGCAGAAAAGTTCTTAACACCTGACACCTCATGGAAAAAAGCAGTCCCTAAAAAATTATATGGAGTTGTCCTTCAGTAAAGAAACATACTGGTAGAGTACGGACTCTTTTTTAAATGGTATTTGGGAAAAACTGATACATTTCTTAAATGAATATAATGTATAGTACCTAGATAATAGTTTACACTATTTTACAGAAAGAGGCATGATAACCAGCATCTTCATCACTCTTAGTGTATTTGTTTGTGATGAAGGACAAGGATGAGAACAGGCGCTACATTGTGCACAGATCAAAAGACTCATCAAGACTGTGGAGTAGCACAGACCTGCAGAGCTATAAAAAAAAAAGATGGCATAAACATCAAATAGCATTTTATTCCCTCTGTTCATGAGAGCTACTGTATGTATCCACATGATAGAAGGACTCATTCGTTTCCTTTGGGCTGAAAAAATATTGTCCCCGTTACAAAATAAAATACGACGTGCACAAGCTTTCACAGGTTTCCAGGCTTGCTGCACTTGCTATTCTGCTTCTCTCGGGGGATTTAGGGAGCATTGAGGGCCCACGGCGTTTGCAGTTCACACGGCCACGTTAAGGCGCTCGATCAATGGCCATTCAGTGTAAAGGGACAGGTGCAGCTCCACTGCCTTCATCCATAACAAATCACACACAATGAGCGGAGGCTGACCACACAAGAGGGGAGGGAAGCCGGTGAAACCCAGGGAGAGAAAGTGGGAAAAAAAATATATAGAAAATGCTGTAAATCAGGCTCCTTTTAAAAGATGAGCCCGCCCTCACTAAAGTGGAACTCAGTCAAAGGTTTCCTGTTCTGTGGTGGGGACAAAACACACACACACACACACACACACACACACACACACACACACACACACACACACACACACACACACACACACACACACCACACACACACACACCACACACACACACACACACACACACACACACACACACAAGCCTTGAGCAAAGCACTTGGCACAGATCTGCAACCCATCTGAAAGCAGTTGACTTACAGTGTGAGACTTAGTAATACAAGCAAAGTTAGATAGCCAAGGCATGAGGAACAAAACAAACAGGACTGTAAACAGTGAGGCCATCGTATGGACGGCATCTGCTAGTGTTGACTGGGGGAATTTATTTCAGCACCGCCTGAAAGAGATCACAAATTACGCTTTCAACCTTTTTGTAAACATCCAAAGTGTTCTCTCTGATTAAGTGCCTCACTGTTTGCTGTGCACCTGCTCCAGACAATAAGCTGAGGCGTGCCAAAGAAAGATTTAATGAACACTTTTCCGGACACAAATTAACCCATGGGTGGATCAAATTACAGTCGGTTGGTATTCTGCATTAAAAAAAGCCTTTTAATCTACAATTAGGCTTTCCGGGAGAAACCAGGCCTCTAATCTTAAGCATCGGTTTTGTAGCTACAGTGCATGCAAAGTCAAGTGACATCCGACATCAACGTCTAAAAAAATTCTGTAGGACTAACAGAAGAAGGAAGCGCTTTGGCAGACACAACATTCTTTCCAGCATCCTTTCACTACTTGGATACGATCAGCCCTTCTGTTCTAGTAGTACCTGTAAATAACTTCTTTTAGAAAGAGTTAAACGGTCATCCGGATGCATTGTTGCACTAAAAAGCGAGGCCACCCAAAGCCTGCTATTTCGCCACATGGCATCCTCTATAATGGGTGTAACCAGGCAACAAATTGAAACGTAATCATAAAATGTAATAAATTACAACAAAAAAAAAAAAGTAAACAAGGAGACAAACAATGCAAAAGAAATGCTTTGTAAAACAATTAGCAACAGTTTTATGCTTTAAACCTCCTTCACGCTTAAAGACTGGGTTCAATTTTGTCTTTTCTGGTTTATACTGGCTCCAACAAATAAATGATTTAAAACCCAGTGTTCGTTCTTAAGGAGCTTTGTCCACATTTGACAAATTGGGGTCCCGACCCTTACCCATAGCTCAGAGACCAACCTAGTCTCAGCACATTTATCAGCGCATTTACTTGTGAGAAGAGTGGATCTAAAGGCCAACTGAGAGCTGAGAAAGGGGAAATGAAGCCTGGGTTAGTGCTAAGACTGATTCATTCTCATGAAAGGACTCCCTCTGTTATCTCAGACACCAGTTTCAACTGAATCTTTGTTTAAATGCAGCATTTATTACTTCCTGTTTCAGGCCTTCACTTCTCCTGCCATGATTGTACTTGATGATTGAAATTTCATGCATGGCTGTTTACTGAGGTCTGCTTTTATGTAGACCAATAAGGTTAAGTCAACTCCATTTTTAATCCATTAACAGGCATATAACAAAAATCTTTTTTTTTAATGTAATTTTAATGTTTTTTTTAAGTTAGTTTTACTTGCTTTTTGATTGCAGACTCCCAGGCAATCAAGACAAGACCATTATTATCCCCCTGCCAGCTGAAACCTTAAACAAAATAATGTACTGTATTGACCTGTACTGTAATATGGCTGACAAGCAGCAGGTTATGTTATAGGGACATTATAGGGACGAGCTTGCACTAATGCACTTTATTTAGACCTGTGTTTTAGGTTATGAAACACAGTTATGAGAGTAAAATCTTCCTTTATGTTCCTTTAGTGCCTCGATACTATCAAAATTGAAACTTTTATTTTTGGTTCGTACACCAGTGTCATGATTGGACTGCCTGCTTCACATCTAAACTGCTGGTGTTCCAGGAACTCATTCAATAGCCTCAACATGTGGAAATGGCTTGGATCAAGGTCGTTACTGTAGCAATAACTCCCAAATGAGTTCCTGTAATGAGCAAGTGGTGTTCATGAAAGATTGTACACATCGTGCACATTGTGTACAGTTCCCATAAACAGATGTGTCTCTTCTGCAAGTCACAGATCAGGAATTCCACTCCCGGAACGATTCCAGCACCACCTCGGCCAGTATCGCCATTGATGCATGTATGGCCTTCTTTAAAATGTTTTTACTGAGGGTACAAGTCTAATCCTCATACTACTGTATGCTTGAAGTCTTCTGTAAGACTGTATGCTTCTTCTGTAAACATCAATCAGTTGTATTACTTTATTCCCAATAAATGTCTTGGTCATGGTTTGACTTGTAAACCCTTTGTATATAACACCATGGTCCTGGTGAACCACTGGCAGCTAAATAACCGGGAGAGAATATATATATATGCTATGCATTTGTTCATTCATTAGTTCATCATTCATACACTATGTCAGAGTGACATTAGTTTCAGAGCCTCTCACAGGTAAATTGAGCAAAAACCTGTTAACTGTAATGCTTCAGAATGGAACTTCTCACCTGCCCAGTCTAGAGGCTTGCTGTCTCAGACTCAGGAGCAACAGCTGGAGCTCTGAACGCAGCAGCTCTTTAACAGCTGGAGGGTCAGCAAGAGAGAAATGGGGCATCTGGTATTTTCCATCATGCACCTCTTGCCATATCTGCTCCCAGATCTGTACCTGTAGAGAGTCAACATGGGAACACACACTGAATAAAGACAAGTATTATTATTATTATTATTATTATTATTATTATTATTATTATCATTATACCAGAATCTTTGAGCTGAAGCTAGGACTGTTAAATATTAGATATCTTACATCTAAAGCACTTATTGTTAATTAAACTACAAACTGGATTCCAAAAAAGTTGGGACACTAAACAAATTGTGAATAAAAACTGAATGCAATGATGTGGAGATGGCAAATGTCAATATTTTATTCAGAATAGAACATAGATGACAGATCAAAAGTTTAAACTGAGAAAATGTATCATTTTCATGGTGTCAACAAATACCAAAAAAGTTGGGACAAGGCCATTTTCACCACTGTGTGGCATCTCCCCTTCTTCTTACAACACTCAACAGACGTCTGGGGACCGAGGAGACCAGTTTCTCAAGTTTAGAAATAGGAATGCTCTTCCATTCTTGTCTAATACAGGCCTCTAACTGTTCAATCGTCTTGGGCCTTCTTTGTCGCACCTTCCTCTTTATGATGCGTCAAGTGTTCTCTATAGGGGAAAGATCTGGACTGCAGACTGGCCATTTCAGTACCCGGATCCTTCTCCTACGCAGCCATGATGTTGTGATTGATGCAGAATGTGGTCTGACATTATCTTGTTGAAAAATGCAGGGTCTTCCCAACTAGATGTTGTTCTAGAAGCTGAATATATTTTTCTGCATTGATGGTGCCTTTCCAGACATGCAAGCTGCCCACGCCACACGCACTCATGCAACCCCATACCATCAGAGATGCAGGCTTCTGAACTGAGCGTTGATAACAACTTGGGTTGTCCTTGTCCTCTTTGGTCCGGATGACATGGCGTCCCACATTTCCAACAAGAACTTCGAATCGTGACTCGTCTGACCACAGAACAGTCTTCCATTTTGCCACACTCCATTTTAAATGATCCCTGGCCCAATGAAAACGCCTGTGCTTGTGGATCTTGCTTAGAAATGGCTTCTTCTTTGCACTGTAGAGTTTCAGCTGGCAACAGCGGATGGCACGGTGGATTGTGTTCACTGACAATGGTTTCTGGAAGTATTCCTGAGCCCATTCTGTGATTTCCTTTACAGTAGCATTCCTGTTTGTGGTGCAGTGTCGTTTAAGGGCCCGGAGATCACGGGCATCCAGTATGGTTTTACGCCCTTGACCCTTACGCACAGAGATTGTTCCAGATTCTCTGAATCTTCGGATGATATTATGCACAGTTGATGATGATAACTGCAAAGTCTTTGCAATTTTTCGCTGGGTAACACCTTTCTGATATTGCTCCACTATCTTTCTGCGCAACATTGTGGGAATTGGTGATCCTCTACCCATCTTGGCTTCTGAGAGATACTGCCACTCTGAGAAGCTCTTTTTATACCCAATCATGTTGCCAATTAACCTAATTACTGTTAATTGGTCTTCCAGCTTTTCGTTATGCTCAAATTTACTTTTTCCAGCCTCTTATTGCTACTTGTCCCAACTTTTTTGGGATTTGTTGACACCGTGAAATTTGGAATCAACATATTTTGCCTTTAAAATGATACATTTTCTCGGATTAAACTTTTGATCTGTCATCTATGTTCTATTCTGAATAAAATATTGACATTTGCCATCTCCACATCATTGCATTCAGTTTTTATTCACAATTTGTTTAGTGTCCCAACTTTTTTGGAATCTGATAAGGCTTTAAACCAAATTTGAATTAAACCAAATGGGTATGTACCATTAAATGAAACTAATCCTCTCATATACACCAGCTTTGTTCAACTGGCAAAGGTGAAGGTGTTGCTGTTATCTCTAATAATAATCTAGGCATCACACAAAAACCTAAATTTACAACACTATCATTACATGTGTAGCTTCTTCTCAATCCATTCTGCTAATAATTATTCACAGACTTGCAGGGCTACAGGATATTCTAAATTCCTTTGTGAATTTGAGGATTTCCTTTTAAACCTGACCATTTCTTTAGATAAAATATAAATTTTTGGATACTTTAATATTGATTAAGAGACTCCAGATGATCCTCTGTGAAAAGAGTGTTTATGTCTATTCAAGTCTTGTTAGGTAATCAGTACAGAATGGGATCCACTCGTAACGCTGGTCACACTGTTGATCTAATACTAACTTTTCTGATCTAGTCTGAAATGATCACAGATCATAAGCTCATTTTATTTAAAATGTGTCTTACTAATAATTATACAGCATGTACCTTGGCATAGTGAAGTATTATATATACACTATATTGCCAAAAGTATTCGCTCTTCACATGCATGAACTTGAGTAACATCCAATTCTTAATCCATAGGGTTTCATATGATTTTGGCCCACCCTGTGCAGCTATAACAGCTTCAACGAAATTTGTGAGGTCAGACAATGTGATGTTGGTCGATCACGTTCCTGGCTCTCAGTCTCTGTTATAATTTATCCCAAAGATGTTCTATCAAGATGAGGTCAGGCCTCTGTGCAGGCCAGTCAAACCAACTCTCTCATCCATGTTTTTATGGACCTTTGGAATGTCGTGTTGGAACTGGTGTGGAGAATGTGGGCTTTCGTTTCAGTGAAAGGAACTGCACCTCCAGGGTCCGGGTTCGATTCCTGGCCAGGTTTGATTCCCGTCTCTGTGTGCATGGAGTTTGCATGTTCTGCCCGTGGTTGGTGGGTTTCCTCCGGGTATTCTGGTTTCCTCCCACAGTCCAGAGATATGCAGGTTAGGCTAATTGGCGTTCCCAAATTGACCATAGTGTGTGCATGAGTGTGTGAGTGTGTGTATGTATGTGTGCCCTGCGATGGATTGACACCCTGTCCAGGGTGTACCCCATCTCGTGCCCTATGCCTCCTGGGATATAGGCTACAGGCCCCCGCGACCCTGAATACAGGATAAAGCAGTATAGAAGATGAGTGAGTGAGTGAGTAATATACATGAATGCTTTCCATAGATTTAGACCATGTGTGACAGTGCACAACAGGGGGCTTAAATTTACCTTACCCTGACATGGGAAACATCTTTAAATTACCTGCTTTTACTGACATTGTGAACTTCTCTTCCTTTATGCAGACAGCCATGCAACTTTTAAGCATTCAAGTCGAGCATTTTGCTTAAAATTCTCCGTTAGCCAGAGCTTTAGGGTTTGATGAGGAGATAAGTAAAATGTGAAGCTGACAGTCCTACTAGATTTGTGTTTAAAGTTTATTTGACTGGAAAGAAACAGCTTCTTAAGTTCAGCGCAGAAAATTGTTGAGGGTTACTTTGGCTGAGTTTATACTCTTCCAGTCCTGCCAAAGCAAACATTCACTCAGACCGATAAGTTATGAATGCCACATTTACAGACAATACTTTCTTCAGTGTAGGCAGTGGGTATGGGAAAATATGCATTTGGTAATAGTTTGGCCACTCTTTTGTAAAAGCGAATGAAAAGTGTGTGTGTGGATAATTTTACACACTCAGTGTAAGATACAGCCTAGCTTACCTCATTGTAGATTTCTGTATACATGTCTATGAGTGCATCTCCAAGTATAGTTCTTATCTCAGGAAGCTCAGAGTCTGGCACACACGCCTTTATCAGGCTCCATAAACACTGATGCCGCACAGCTGGCTCCATTCAGCCATCATCATTCATTTAACACCATTTTGGATATACTGTAATATAAATAATACATCATTATAAAAACAGAAAAATATATCTTAATCTGTAAAGCGGTGATTTTTCAGAAAACAACATGATACAGCTTGGAAATACAACAGTTACAGACAGATAGACAGACAAATAGATAGATAGATAGATAGATAGATAGATAGATAGATAGATACAGTAGATAGATAGATAGATAGATAGATAGATAGATAGATAGATAGATAGATACTTTATTGATCCCGAAGGAAATTCCGGATATCCAGCAGCAATAAAGACAGTAACACAATGCCAGGTTGTAAATGTGAATGCACACTGTATATCTTACTTATAGTCAGTGATGTGAGAACTGACCAAAAGTTACTAGTGCAATGCTAAGAACAAAAAACTAAAATAAATATAAGAAACTTATAAATAAAGCATATACGCAAGGAAGGGGAAAAATGCATAAATGAATAATACTAATAAGTGAAAAGAAGTGAAACATTGATGTGCAGTACGTGTGACAAAGTGACAACAGTGCAAATAGTAGGAACTGTGCAAAAAAACAAAGCTCATATTTATATATCACATTCATATATTGTAAATAATTATAATTTGTTATTTATATAATAAGATGACACAATAAAAATATATATTACTGTACACTTTCAATCTTTTTCAGTTTTAGTAGCAACATTACAAAATACGTGTTTTGGCTAAATTACTCCTTACCTACAGTACAGTAACTCCCTCGCCGCTTCCTGTATCCATGTAAACAGTGCGTTGCTAGGAACAAACTATCGCGAGATTACAGCTACAAACGAGAAAGGCGGAGGTTATATGGAGAGCGCGCGCACACAGCTTGGTCTTATATTTTATCAACGCTGTATTACTTTTAAGGGTTTAATTTAGGTTTTATAATGAGCTAAAATCATTATCGTATATACATACTAAATTTCCTAATTTCTCAATTATACTTGCAAAAGCACGATATGTTTAAAGGGGTGTTAAAATGGTAAGGTTAATTTAGAAAACACGTTAAAACAGTTCATTTAGGTTTTTTATTAGGAAAGGCAATAAGAAAGAAAGAAACTTAAACGGAGCCATCAGTCAATCTCATTATATATGGCAGGGAAAAATATATATGTGCTGAAGAATTTGGCACAACTTAGTGGTTCACCTGAGAATGGAAGCCTATAGTTTGAACACACGCCATAAACTAACGTCAAATAACAGGTTTTAATAGTATTTTTGTTAGGAAAAACTAAATACGTTTCAAGAAAGAAAACTCAAACAGATGGTTACATCAATCAATTAATCTCATTACATGTGACAGGAAATATTAATGTGCTGATGAGATTGGCACAGGTTGATGATTCATTCACTCATATGTAAAATTTAGCATGGAAACCTGAATTTTAAATACACATACACAGACACACACAGCTTAATTTACAGGAGCATGAATATTTTTCACGATCATGACATTTAACACACTCCTAAACGCGCGTGCGCCCAAATATCTGCACTACAATGGAATATGCAGCTATAGAGTATATTGCTGGAGTATAATTATTATTATTATTGTGTTATAATTATTATATATTTAATAATATATATATTATTATAGTTATTATTATTATACTACACCTATTACAAATTAGGTGTACTATAATAGAACATGCAGCTGTACAGAGTATTGTTGCTGGAGTATATTTTTTTTATTGCGCGCGCAAATATGTACACTGTAATGGAAAATGCCACTATAGAGTATTGCTGGATTATTATTGTTGTTGTTACGGAGTATTATTATTGTTGTGTGCGCTCAAATATGTGCACTGTAATTGAACATGCACCTACAAAATGTTGCTGGAGTATTATTATTATTATTATTGTAGACTTCAACTGAACAGAGTACTGCTGGAGCATTATTATTATTATTATTATTGTAGACTTCAACTGAACAGAGTACTGCTGGAGCATTATGATTATTATTATTATTATTATGACTTCAACTGAACAGAGTACTGCTGGAGCATTATTATTGTAACAATACTATTCCACTATTCCGCTGTCACGTGTGAAATGAAACATAATCCGAGAGGCGGTAAGAGGGTTGAAACCAGGCTACAGTGTAACAGCTCCCTTTCTTTGTTTAACTTTCTGAGAGCAAAACCACCTACTGCTGCCATTGCTATATTCATTAATTTAGCTCTCTTTAATTAATACTCCAGAGGACATGGGGACGCCGGGGCAGCTGGCTGTGTTGCTCGGACTCGTCACGTTTCTGCTCCGCGCGCCGAGCGCCTTCTGCTTCTCCGTGGCGGGTCAGGACGGCACTTGCGAGGCGAACGGCTTCGTGTACTACGTGGGTGAGTGGTACTTCCTGGACTCGGAGAACTGTACGCAGTGCGAGTGCACGGCGGAGGGAGCGGTGTGCGCGCGGACAGAGTGCACCGCGCTGCCCGCCGCCTGCATCCACGTGAGCCACTACCCGAGCGACTGCTGCGCGCGCTGCGAGCGGATCGGCTGCGAGCACGACGGAGAGGTGTACGAGCTCGGCCAGAGCTTCCAGGTGAGCGGCGTCTTCTTCCCAAACCCACACAAACGCCACATCAAGGATTAAGGAAACACAATCATGTCCACCTTTTAAAAATTTATTAATTAATTCTTAATTTATTCATTAGTCTTCGCTGCTATAAGCATAGACATCACCATTTTTCTCAAATTGACTTTAATCAATTAATCCTAATATGCACGCATGCAATTCTAGAAAAATATTCCTAGAAAGTGATTTCTAGAAGATGAAATCATCCCAAAGGTTGTGTCTAAATTACTTACAGTATGGCATCCCCAGACAGCTCTAATGGGAACTCGCTCTGACAGTAAATCCCTCTGTTTATGGGAACTACATAAAGCCTTAAAGGTGCAATAAAGAACATTTTTATTTTATTATTAATACATGTAAATTGGACAATTATGTACACATGATCAATAAAGAAATATCAGCGATTGTAAGAACAATTGTAGGGAAATCACTAAAATGTGCACGGGTGGGGCATTCCAGTTACTCAGCTACTGTAGTCGTATTTGTTGAGATCCAGAAGGGGGAGGAAAGTACCCCACAATTGTATTACACATTTAAAAAGAGTTTGGAAACATGCCTTATGGTCCAGATTGGTTATTTGTATTCAGGTTGGCCTAGATACGCCCCCCCCCAAAGCACCTTAATATTCTCACATTCTCAAGTGATGATGAGGATTTTCTTCATCAATGAGTTGTAAGATTTTTTACCCCAATGTGACACACATCTGATTTATTTTAGGGCTGTCCGAACTGACAAATTTGATGTTTTTCAGATCAAATACTGTACATTGTCATATGTTGTTCTAGGATACATATCTGATATGCGGTCATTCTTCGTTCAAACAATTTCAATGCTATGAGCATAAACATCCTCCTTCTTCTCAAACTGACAGGTTGGCCTCCTGACAGACATACTGTACAGACACATCCTCCAATGCCCTATAACATTCTCACAAGTTATGATCAGGAGAATTTTCTGTTGATATTTAATGAGTTGTAATTTGTGTGTCTAGCATTTGAATGTCTACTGCTACGTTTACATCACCAGCCTGAAGTGAATCAGTTCCGATTTATTTCTTACCCCAATGTGGCACACATCAGAGTTCTACGGCTCTCCTAACTCCAAAATCTGATGTTTTTCAGATCAAATCTGAGTAACTTTCATAAGTGGTCCTAGATCTGATACATATCCGATGTGTGGTCATGCAACCTGATTGAGAACGGGCTAATTGGAATTCATGTGACTTTTTGCCTTTTTGGGGTTCTTTCTTCCTTCTTCTGAAGCTCAACAAATACAACTAGCTGAGTAACTGGAGTGTCCCCACTTGTGCACATTTTAGTGATTTCTAGCACATACAGTAATTCAACTTAAAATTAAACTGATTAATTAAATGATATGTTTTGGGAGCAAGGAAACGAGTACACTATGTTGGGAAAATGGTTGGGAAACTTTGGGTACTTTTGTTTGGACATCACCTTTGATCGTGTATGTTATTATTCCTATTGAATCAGAGTTTGCAGCCTGACTGCTTACTGAGGCTAGCTAACTGGGAACGCATTCAAACACAAGTTTGTTCACCTCTGTAATCATCTGTATGCATGCTACCTGATCTCTTTCATGGGCGTTCCTCAGACCAATTGTACTTTAGACAATTGGTTCTTAAACACCATAACCCAGTTAACCCGGGCACAATGCCAGTGAGGATGAATATTTCTTTTATAAAGTTCAGTGCCACCATGTGGTTGTCCGAGTGTAAGAACTACAGTAAATCGTACTTTAATCATAATGGACTCATGTTTATTGTTATCATTCAATTTTAACCTTTATGATTGAAATGTGCATCTTCGTGTTTGCACTACATCTCAGTGATTACTCAAGCTCATAAACAAACTGTTTCCTTCTGATGCTTCCACAGGCCTAGGATGAGGAAAGACCCCATTCACATTCCCCAACAGCCTAAATATTGCTTGATTTTTAAATAATAACAGCTAGGAGATGAGCGGTCAGTCCTCCGCATCCTAAAGATTTAGCTTTTTTGCAGGTACTGAGACCTGCTTTACTGTTCCAGATCAGATTTGGTTTGATAGTGAAGTTTGTTTGGCAAGAATGAGGAGGATTGGTGAAAATTAATCTGGAGCTATTCATAATCCTACAGTATATATTCAGTACAGGACAAATGCTAATGTATTTTTGTTCTGTTCATAATTATTGTTATGAACAATTAATTACAACAAATAATTATACAATATAGAATTAATTCTGCAACTTTTATTATAAGTTAGGTCAAGCATGCCTATGCCAATGCTGGCCATGATAGAATGGCACTAGAACACCTAGTGCATCACAACCTGGCATGCACGGTGCCCGAAGGGCAAAGAGCACAAGGCTGCCTACCAGGTCACCAAAATCCAGATCCCAATCTGACCAAGCACCCATGGGGTGCGATGAGATGCGCTGAACAAGTGAGTCTGATCCACTGAGACCTAGAGGGCGTTCTGCCATTGTCCTGGTGCCTGAAACAACAGTCCAGAGCCACCCAGGTGGCACAAGAGGAAACCAATTTCTATGTGGTTATAATGTTAATGGTTTTAATGTTATGGCTGATCTGTCTTTGCATGAATGTTCCAGACACTGTTGTAGATGAAAATCTGAGGAGATTTTCAGGAGTTCCTGAAATACTCAAACCAGCCCATCTGGCACCAACAACCAGGCTGTATTCAAAATCTGATATTTGATATGATCATTGATTAATGCTCTTGACCTGTATCTGATATCATCCATTGGCCAAAGTATTCTGCCACTTGACTAGTTAATTGGATTGGATGGAAACATGAATGAGAAGGTAAAGTATTTTGGCATGCAGTTTGTGTGATGATTCATTCTGAAAGACCAATGCATCTTTGAAGTCTGCGCTATTAGTACTGTATGTAATCCAGGGTTCCCGAACTCCAGTTCTGACTAATGCTCTAACTTTAAACCACCTACAGTATTGATCCTTCCTAGTGTTGAGTTTAATCAACAATCACTGAACTGTGCTAACCTGGAAATGTATTTTTCTAAATCTACCAGTACGTGGAGAAATATACACTTTTATAATCACATTTACTGTTATAATGTTCTCATAATACATGTCTTAAAGCAGCTTTCAGCTTTCTGTAATGTTTTATGCATCCCTTTCATGCATGTATAATGGTACAGTAGTAGAGTAGCTCTCCTCCATTTGGTAATAAAAATGAAATAACTAGAGGGTGCAGCACGAGATTCATACAGTAAAAATCAGTATTAGACATGCCTCATTATCTTTCTTATTCAGTTATCATAGTTATTATGATTATTATAAGGAATGAAAGAAACCTAAGGGGGTAATCAAAGCCACATGACAGGTTTGGAGACGGGCACTTTTTCCATCTGATTTTACTTTTTTTTCCCTTCTTTTTTGTCAGCACATTTAATCTGAACTGCAGGTGGCATGCTGTCACGGTTTATACAGCAGGTGGTGTTCTGGCCTGTGATTTCTTTGTCCTAGAGGAAGAACATATTGGGAAAGCCCCAAAATTATTCAGAGCAGTTAGTGACATGGTGGAAAATATGTAACTTAAAGGTTAAGCCTGTCATTTTCTGGTCAGTACAAGAGCTTTACAATATAGAAGCCAGATGTCAGCTGCCTTGGTTCATTTATATATTAGGAGAATTATTTTTTCTGTGTGATAAATGTGGCTTTTTAAAAATTTGACATGCTACATTTCCAGACTAGACTTTTTATGTCCTATTGATAAATGTTTGTGTATATTTTCCAGCCATCAGATTGTGAGGAGTGCACCTGCGATATCGATGGGATGGTCACATGCATGGTAGCGGATTGTGCCCCTCCTGCATGTGTGAACCCGGTCTTTCAAAGAGGGAAGTGCTGCCCACACTGCAAAGATGGTAAGCTGCATTAAATAGTATACATAAACCCAATTTAGGGGGAGAAAGGCCCTTTTTCAAACATTGACTTCAAAGTGTAGTACTAATCTGATTATTCGGAAATCCAAATACCCCTGGCAGCGATGCAAACATCTTTTATCTGCATTCCTCTTCATCTTCATCTCTTCTTCTTGGCAATGTAATAGCACTGGTGTAATAATCTCACATAATCTGAAACTCGAGAAAATGGATAAGATGCGGGAACATGAGTGCACTACGGTAGTTTCCAGTCTATGCCAGGAAATGTAATTTTTGCTCTTTGTGAAATCCAAGCAAGTCGTATGAGCTGAGTATACTGGAAGCAGGTAATCATGGTATTTATTCCAACAAATTAAAAGAAAAGTATCTCTGTGATGCATGTGAGCAGATCTTGACCATGCTGTTGATATAGTAATATGAATATCAATTGTTGTTGTTTCTTCTTTCTCAAGTGGCCCTCTTAGGGTATTATTATAAAAAAAAGTGTATAATTTATAAGAATAAGGCAATAGCATGTAAAAACTATTAATGTGAATAGATTGACTTAAACATGTTTTGCTGCTCTTCATCGCCAATGGTTTACCATAAGTTTATAATGTCACTTCACATTTCTCCTAAGAGACATTTTAGACTTTCAGATCTGACTTGAAAACCTCAACCCTGACCTGTTATATCAAGTTACAGTACTGTAGGTATTAAGATGCCTTAAAACCTGGCTGTAGAATTTGCTATTGACATTCTGGCCGTTGAGAACGAATTCTCAATGCACAATGCCACAAAAGACGTTGAGCATGCATTTAGTTGAGTTGCGGACCTGCCTCGATCGTGGAGATGATGGGCTCTTCTGAAGACTGTTTCTTCGTCCCAGAGCCGTTCACATACACCCAAGTTTTGTCAGCAGTAATAAACCTTGACGTGGAGGACTTGGCAGACTTACTTGCGATGTTCCGGCTCTTTGGTCAGCAGCCTGGGGTCGACCTCCACAGCAAAACGGGGCATGCTCAAATCACACATGAGGATTGCCCGGACTATTCCGTGTGACCCTCTCTGACGATGGCAGCAATGTTGTGGATTCTTCTGCAACGATCATCATGCACAAGTTGTCAAACGGTTTCAGCATTTTCGGCCGTCGAGTTCATGAAAGGTCTTCTTGATCTCTTTTCGTCTTTCAGTTATGTTTTTCCGCTCTTTAAGTGCACATGTCGCTCAAAACACCACAAATGCCTCATTGCAGCAGCG
This sequence comes from Channallabes apus, assembly GCA_030522415.1. Classification (NCBI taxonomy): domain Eukaryota; kingdom Metazoa; phylum Chordata; class Actinopteri; order Siluriformes; family Clariidae; genus Channallabes; species Channallabes apus. Next base: position 16,405,967 of record CM060108.1, on the reverse strand, counting down.
CAGGAAACTTGACGCATCCTTTTAAACGTTTCTGTGGCAGATTTGTACAGTATCACACAGAATTGCACGTTCACTGTTTGTTCTAACTTGCTGCTCAGAATAGCACCAGTTGCACAGCTAACGATGTCTTTTGGCACTCTGACCTACAGTATGAAGGTTGGTGTGATCCCTGTGACTGTGCGTGCAGCCTTGTGCTACCATCTGTTGGTATGCTACAAAACAAGTCAGGAAAAACTTTTTTATACCAAAAAAAGTAAGTGGAGTGTATAAAATTGACAATTTTTGGCTAAACTCGGTTGATAAATACATTATCTGATGTTGATACTTCAACAGAATTGAGAGGGGTAGCAGAAAAATCCTGGTATCAAAATGTGCCTGAGGACACCCTCTCTCTTCATTTCACAATCCTCATTCACTGTACATATTCTAAAAATAGGATTTTTCCTAGACTTGTCTTCTAAGCAGGCGGCACGGTGGTGTAGTGGTTAGCACTGTAGCCTCGCACCTCCAGGGCCCGGGTTCGATTCCCGTCTCCGTGTGCATGGAGTTTGCATGTTCTCCCCGTGCTTGGTGGGTTTCCTCCGGGTACTCCGGTTTCCTCCCACAGTCCGAAGACATGCAGATTAGGCTAATTGGCGTTCCCAAAATTGACCATAGTGTGTGAATGAGTGTGTGTGTGTGTGTGTGTGCTCTGCGATGGATTGGCACGCTGTCAAGGGTGTACCCTGCCTCGTGCCCAGAGTCTCCTGGGATAGACTCCAGGTCCCCGTGACCCTAAATACAGGATAAAGCGGTATAGAAGATGAATGAATGAATGTCTTCTAAGCAAATTCGCACTGGCCATATTTTAGCAATCAGTAGATGGATACAGTAATAAACATAAATGTGTCAAAATGGATCATATTGGACTAAAAATATGTAATAATCGAATCAAAAAATATGCAGTATTCAAACCAACCAAAATGTGACTTAATACTGTACCTGATTTGATGTGATGGGGAACATAAAATTAGGTCAAATGAAAATAACCCTTGTATTATTACTACCTTTCATGGAAATGGAAAAACAGGGAAATGTCACTCAGGGAAATAACAAAAAAAAATTAATTATAATATTTTCTCTCTAAAAATGAGTAACATTAATAAAAATGGTTTAAACACTTTGAAATGTTCCAGGAATTAAAACAGCTTTAAGGCTCTAATTGAGTTTAAATAAAGAGGCGTGTTGCTTTTATTCTTTCCAGATTCAGATTAGATATTAATTAATCATTAATTGTGAGTGTGCTGATAATTTACAGCTAACATTTAATTAAACATTGGCAAATTTTGTACTACTTAAAACTATTGTGGCAACATTGTTCAATACATAATATTTTCAATTATTTTTAATTTGATTATGGTGTGCACTGTGGCGGGCAATTTCTATATGATTCCTCATGCTCCTTGAACACTAGTGGGCACCCAGATGAGGATGGGTTCCCTGTTGAGTCTGGTTCCTCTCAAGGTTTCTTCCTTTTGTCATCTGAGGGTGTTTTTCCTTGCCACTGTCGCCGTCATCCTCGGCTTGCTCATCAGGGACAGTCTTATCATTTTGATTAATACACATTCATATTTCATACAAACTTAACTCTTTTGATTGTGGGTAAAGCTGCTTTGCGACAATGTCAATTGTTAAAAGCGCTATACAAATAAAATACAAATAAAATGAATTAAACATACTGTACAGTAGGCTGTTTAATATAGAGTAGACACAAACTTGGCCGTAGGATTTTTCTGCAGCACCTGGTAGATTCCACTATTTTACCTTTGCCAAAGGTGAGTCTATCCTCTCACTGTACAGATATTCATTCTTTGCATTATCATTCATACGCGATATTCATTCTTCACTCCTTACGGTAACAATGAATGGCACAAAGAAAAGTTGAGTGAGTGCTGAGTTTTAGTAAGCAGTGAAGAGGCAAATATTTTTTACGATCAAATACCTTATGTCGTATTTTTTAAGAAACTGTACAAAATCACAATATTTATTTATAATAATACTGTATAACACAATATTCTTTGTACAAAGGATAAAAAAAAATCAGCTGCCACTTTTCCACCAAGCATGCTAACTACGCTAGCAACCAACCTGTCATTGTGAGAAAGGATGGCTACTAAGAGCCTAGCAGCCTGTTAACAGTCACAGCAAAATATTTCTTCAGACAAACTACAGTAGGCAAGTTACTTGAGAATGGTACTGAGGCAACTGAAGCATGTTGTTTCATGCGCTTCTCTTTCCAAAACGTTGTGATTATTAGCTAACTGGAGCCTTTTGTTCCGATTAGCATCACTAATAAGTGGTTTTCTCATGGCCATACTGTACATCTGTTTAGTTCTAATCATGTGAGTTCTTGTCATATTGTGTGTTTTAACAGAGCTGTGATTTCTACTGGCAATTTTTGGCGATGCAACTTAACCAAGCATTTAAGTTATTTCAATCACATAACATCAAGCTAACACACACACACACAGACACATCTATTTAGACTGCGGGCAATTTAGAGAAGCAAATCCAAATAATGATCCATTTTAGAAGCTACCTGATGTAGCAGCATGGCTCGCTCTATGAATTCATTGTTAGTTTTTATGGAAGGTGCTAATACTGCTTAGGTTGAAGTGGCACATGTTTCTAAGTCATCAGAGCTATTGTTAGTAAGAAACACAATGTGTTTTTGTTCATTTTTAGGGCCCAACTGCTATGTGGATGACACTCAGACGCAGATAATCCCTGGAGGCGAGGCAGTGTGGGTAGATTCCTGTACCAAATGTCGATGCCATGACGGGCAGGATGCTGGCTATTGGAAGGGCAACCGAGTGGCCACATGCAACCGCCTCCACAACTGCACAGTCAGCAAAGGGAAAATCTAAAACTCATACTGTATATTCTCCATTAACCAAAACGTAAAGCTCAGCAGGACCAGGATTTCAAGCAGAAGCTGGCTTGTGCTCGCACAGCTGATTGTAGCCTCTGTGATTACAAATACAAGTCTTGTATAACGTGCCTGATATTAAGGTTAAATGTTAAATGACACGGCTGAATGTTGCTTGGCTATGCAAGGGATAATCCCAAATTAAGCCCTAGTATGTAGAGTGTAGTGGGATCAAAATTGTGAGCACACTTCCAAAAATATTAACGCAGCTATTAAAAAATAATAGGAGATATTTTTGACCTTATACAAAACCAGAGGTGATTACTTGGGTGTATAGTATTTGTAATAATTGTTGATTTCTGGTTATGTTAAACAGACAATGTGACCCTATTGTAGGTGTTAGAAATAGTTTAGTTACCACAGAAAGAGTCTGTGAATTGGATGTGACATCAGGCTTTCTTTTGTCCTTGAATATTGTTTAGTCTTATTGCTTTAGAACTCTAATATTGTATACTGTACAGTAAGTAAAGTTATGTACTTCATATAAACCATACATACTGTACCGTACCATACCATAGAGCTAGAACTGTTAATGGATTATAATATCTTTTATCAGCAGTTAATGCTGGTAATGTATACATGCCAAAAGAAACAAACATGTACCCCATCACTTCCTTTCTTACCCGCTCTGGAATAAGATAAAACCACACAACATTTTCTCCAAATTGCTCCAAAGTCTTATCTTTATGCTCCCTAGCAAACTGAAGCATTTTCCACCTGCCTAGTCTCACACCAAGTGCACACACTGCTGTTTAGTCTCAGTTGTGTGTGTTGGCTCTTAATGTGTGGAAATGGTCTTACTTTCACTATTAAACATACAGTAGATATGATTCCTACTGTTTTTACAATGCAACTTCACACAGTGTTTAAGTGGTCTCTGATCATTTATAATAATAATTCATAAAAATAATATATTTTTTTGAATGGTTCTTAATCCAATTCCAGTAATTTTTTACATTTTTATTTGCTTAATGCAGGCCAAAATGCTTATCTTTCTGAAATGGCAACTTTCTTCAGAAAAACACAGATTTTGCTTTGGAACATGAAATATGTACAACTGATGAACATAATTGATGTATGTTTATTTGCTCATATAATAATACATATATTATAAACTGAACAATTCCATAATCATAATAATAATAATAATAATATTAATAAAGAACTGGGTTTAAGCCTGAGGTTTCTAAACAGCAGAAGGAATACAACACTTTGTGTTTAGTGCCGATCTCATGCAGGCATGGAAGAGGCTAATGTACAATACAGTACTGTGCAAAAGTCTTAGGCACCGTGAGTTTTGTAGTACAAATTTAATCATAAATTTGTTTAAATTGTATGACTTTATTATTAAGTTGACACAAAAACATTTCTGATTTTCAAGGCATTAGTATTCCATCAAAAAATGACAGAAAAACATTTGTATGTCAAAAACGAAAGCAGCATAATACAGTACAGTATATACTGTAAATGATCACGTTTTAGACAAAAAAATAAATAAATGGAAGCTGCTGGATTTTATGTGTAAAAATGAAAACAAAGTAAGCAAATTTCCTGTCAAACTGTACCAAATACTGTGTTTCAATAATTATTGTTTTCTGGGCTTTATAGCATAACATTTTTAAATGCATAAAATGTCTGTTTAATGTTTTTTCACAAAAAAGTACCTCTTTTTTTATTAAACAACATCCATACAGTATCTCTTAGATGCTGGTTCATATCACTTAGATGTCCTGACGTACGCAATGACAAATAAACCACTGTTAGTAAATTTGTCTTGATTTCTAGATTTCTTTTTTTTTACTCTACATTAGTTTTTATTGTGTTTTTTTGTGACTCCAGTCAGCCACTCTGATGCTCAGTTTGAGTTTCAGCAGATTGGATTGACCATGTCTACATGCCTAAATGCCCTGAGTTTCTGCCACATGATTGGCTGATTAGATATTTTATTAGAGTGATAGGCTGATTAGAGTCCCCGCTGGTGTAGTGATAGGATTCGACACTCTCTTTGCAGCAGGCTGGGTTCGATTCCCGTTCAGGGAAGCAACTTTAGGGCAGTGCTGGGTCAATCGGTTAAGGCTGGGGGTTACTGAGCTACTGATCTGAAGGTCGGGGGTTCAAGCCCCAGCACTGCCAGGCTTCCATTGTTGAGCCCTTGAGCAAGGTCCTTAAATCCTATCTGCTCTAGAGATGCTGAACCCTGGCTGACCCCAGCTTCCTAAATGGTATATGCAAAAAATAATTTGACTGTGCTGTACAGTACATGTGACAAATAATTGAATCTTAATCCAATTTGCATTAAATAGCAGTTGAACATACAGTACCTACTGTATTTTTCCCCCAATATGTTTAGTGAGCTTTTCCTGTTTTATAAACCCACATCAATTAGATATGTAGTGACAAAATATTATAATAAACACTCAAACAAATACACAAGCATATACCCATGTTTCTTTAACTTCTTCTGTTTATACGATTCTTATAGCTCAACAAATCGAATAGACAACAGTATGCATGAAGTTCATCCCTATCACCCAGGAACTGAATTAGATTTTAATGTTTGTGTATTTTAATTTAAAGGTTTATTTTAATTGCTCATTATTAATCAATCAATCAGTTAACTTGAGGCTTTTCAAAAAAGATTTATATCCTGTATGCATAGTGTAGTCAGTTAAATAAAATTGCAGAAAATTGGAATGAACTAAAAATTTTCTTCATACAATGGTAAAGAAAGCAACCTTTTAAGTACATCTGGGATCTGCATACCCTTAGAATTAAGAGAGAACTTGAAAGCTTAATTTTAAATAATTAATCACTGAGTCTCACAATAAAAACTGAAAGTAAAATACAGTATCTATCATACTATATATCGGTGTTATACTGGAAAATGTGATTCTATAGTAAGAAAGGAATCTTGGGAATTTCAATTTAGAAACATTATAAGGATTCTGTATCTAATAAACATTAACATAACATTTGATATCCTTGACAAAAATTGCAACAGTAAGCAATTGAACAGTAAGAAATATCCAATCAAAATGTATTGTTCTCCCTCTCTCTCTCTCTCTCTCTCACACACACACACACACACACACACACACACACACACACACACACACACACGGATGCACAGTATGATGTGCAGTGAAATGCCTTCTCTGACTGTCTAGGGATGTAAGATGGAAATCTTCTAGACTTATTTTGACTGTCAGAAATTCAAGCCATACATTTAATTTCGAGTGAGATTCGAGTTCAAGTTCAGCTATTTTAGATGATACAGTATGTCCAAAAGGGCGGCACGATGGTGTAGTGGTCAGCACTGTCGCCTTGCACCTCCAGGGTCTGGGTTCGATTCCCGGCCAGACTCGATTCCCGTCTCTGTGTGCATGGAGTTTGCATGTTCTCTCCGCACTTGGTGGGTTTCCTCCGGGTACTCCGGTTTCCTCCCACAGTCCAAAGATATGCAAGTTAGGCTAATTGGTGTTCCCAAAATTGCCCGTAGTGTGTGATTGGGTGTGTGAGTGTGTGTATGTGTGTGTGCTCTGCCATGGATTTGCACCCTGTCCAGGGTGTACCCTGCCTCGTGCCCTACGCCTCCTGGGATAGGCTCCAGGTCCCGGCGACCCTGAATACAAGATAAAGCGGTATAGATGATGAGTGAGTGAGAATGTCCAAAAGGATGTACAGTACTATTTACGGTTTAGCCCCAAAACGCATCCCAACACTGGAAATCCACTGTTATCTATTTTTTATTTCTTTTATAGTTTTTACATATATTAGCCTCCTGAAACTTAAGGTTCTGGAATAAAAACCTACAGTATATGGATTTAATACACAGCAGTAATCTTTTTGAGCATAACAACAACAGTTATTGAATAAAACTAGCTTTATTTCTGTCTATAACCCCCTGCAACACTAATGCACTTATCCCAGCGCTTGGATACCATTGAGGTAGAGAGTTTGCTCAGTTCAGAGTCATGATCTGCTTGCTTCATATCTAAAACTCTGGCCTCCCAGGAACTCCTTAAATGACCCAAACATGTGGAAATGAGGTCAGGACTGTATGAGGGATGTCCCAGCTGAGATCCCGCTCTCTTCAAGTGTTTTTTTTTTTTGTGAATAATTTTGTGTACAGTTCCCACAGATAAAAGTTTGGTGTTCCACTCGCTGAATGTTCACATGACTGACTGCAGTAGGCTCTGAGCCACCTCGGCCAGGATCGTTATTCACAGATGTATGACCTCCTGTAAAACATTTGCACCATTCAAATCCTTTACTGTGGTTAGAACCTCATAACCATACTGTGCTTGAAGTCATCTGTAAATGTCAATGTTTACCGGCATGCCCCGGTTTGACCTGAACGCCCCTCATAAATAGTGAACAGGGTGTTGGTTGATTGGGTGTGATATCTGACATATGCTGAATTTATCCTGTAAAAAAAAAAAAAAAATTGTGCAATTATAAGACGGTGATAAGTTCCACTGGCATAACGACGCCTCAACATTTAACAAGTCCCCCTAATGTGAGATAGTGTCAACACCCTGACAGTCAACTCTCTCCCACTCACACACACAGATACACACACTTTCCCCTCTTCTATAACGATGAAACAGGCCAGCAAATGAGCACCAGGAGGAAGACACAGGTTTCCAAGCAACAGCTCTCCTTTATTTGTTGTATACAAAAAGTAAGTTCGATATGACATAACGCATTCTACATAGAACCATACTGTATGTTGACATTCAATGTACAAAATAAAACAACAACAAAGAAAAAAACCTAAGTAGATCCAGTAGGTGTTTAAAAAGCCACTCAGAGCTTGAAGACCAGAGTTTCTTTCTTACAGGTGTAATATTTTCAGAGAGCCCCTGCCCTTCTTCTCGTAAGGTTCACTTTCTCCAGTCGAGGATGGTGGGATTGGATGGATGAGGACAAAAGAACAAAGGCCAGGAGAGGAGATGAAAGGAAAGGGAAGCGTAAACACCAAAAGAGGGAGCGAGAGCTACACACAGTGCGCTACTTCATTAGAAAAGGAGAATGCTCGACATATGGGACGAAGCTCCTAACCGAAACGATATCATCCTGGAGAATGTTCTCGAGCTGTGTATTATGAATAATTAGTGATAAAAGCCAACCCTTTCTTCCTTGCGCTGTGCAAACCACGTACAGTAACGAGACGACTGCCTTGCTAGCGTCATGAGCGTAATAGCAGCAATGAGATGGAGATGATTATAAAAAGAACACATTCTTTCATAAACTCCAGTGAGATTATATTTCAACAGAGTGTTTCTGCCTTTCCAGACTGAGAAAAAAAAAAAAACCTGTGCACCCTCACATCTACACTGTAGATTCAATTCAGCAGCACACTATATATCCACTAGTTCCAAAGTGATATGTTCCACTAGTCTAACTTACAGACAGATCTCGTTATATTCCTCACTGTCGCATTATGTACAAATTCACAGCAAAATGGAGAAGAAAAAAGAAAAGGAAGAATGGCACGAAGGTACAGTAGGACCAAGGATGCTGCAGACGGCCTTGGATTCATAAGACAGCCTTGATGAGAGGATGCAAGAGAAAGAAAGACGCCTTTTACGGTACATCTTACAGACCCAACACATGGCTGCTATGGGGAACAGATGATGTACTGCTCTTGTTCCTCCTATTCCGAATACATCAACAACAGGAACAGGAAAGAAAGAAAAACATTACAATCACTTTTTTTTTTCTCCCTCCAACGAGATGCTATGTATATTTAAAGTCATATTGTTGAGTATTATATGTTTAAAAGGAAAGTGGACTATAATGCTGTCATGTCCGTTACCGCCGTTATAACGTTATATTTGCATTTCGAGTTTGTGTTCTATGTAGGCCTACAGTATTTACTCCGCACTATACAATCGATTTTTGCATCTGGGTTATCACAAACTGTATATCAGCTACATTTGCGTCACAGTCGAAGAGCAACACCATTGATAAGCTTTGGTATACGGTATATTTGTATGAGGATAATATACGTATAGTATTATAAATGTAATATTTGAGAATGGAATAAAACATGACAGGAAGTGCTGTTACGGGAAAATAGTAACTTGAAGATGCCTATTTTCCAAAAAAAAAAAAAAAAAAAAAAAGAACAGCATGTCCTGGACTGTTTTGTTTCCTCTTATACCACAGCGACATGAACAATTGTTATTCATTAAACAACACCATGTTCATGTCATACCTATACAAGAACACTTTTTATTGTTCTTGTACAAGTATTTAATGTCGTATTTAATGTTGTGGAACGTCTGCGAAACACATTGGATTAGAGACACAGTCCTTCCTCAGTAGACTTTTTTTGTTCTTCTTCTTTCTTAGCATGATTCAGACAAAAAGGGAAAAAAAGCCAGCTTGTCATGTTACTGAGAAACCACAAATCTCTCCATCCCTGAAATGCACGTTATTTCAGAAAGCTGCGGACAACAGCGACTCCTTTCAACAAAGCTACTGTACATATATGTCTCCGCAGAGAACACTTTACAGTAATAATAATTATACATGGTTATTAATCCATTTCTGACCAATCAGGATTGAGAATTCCACACTGCTGTGGTAGCGTAATATTATAAATATAATACTAAGCACAATAGCCAGCTTGTACTGTAAATATGTCACTCGTGTGACCATTAAGCTAGACACATTGACGGTTTCTCTGTTATAGAAATGCTTGTTCTGTAATAATGCAAAAAAAAATTATAATAAAACTGGGCAGCATTGGGAAACTAGGGTGAATTTCAGAAATACAACAATTCGGTTTGCTTCAAAAGGTGAGCCCGTGGTGAGAGCATGGTGAGAACGTGATGAGAACGTGATGAGATCATGGTGAGACCGTGATGAGACCGTTATGAGACCTAGGTGAGACCTAGGTGAGACCGTGATGAGACCATGGTGAGACTGAGGTGAGACCACGGTGAGACTGATGTGAGACTGAGGTGAGACCATGGTGAGACTGAGGTGAGTCATGGTGAGACCATGGTGAGACTGAGGTGAGACCATGGTGAGACTGAGGTGAGACCGAGGTGAGACATGGTGAGACCATGGTGAGACTGAGGTGAGACCATGGTGAGACCATGGTGAGACTGAGGTGAGACCATGGTGAGACATGGTGAGACCGAGGTGAGATAGGGGGGTCTAACAGAAGGCAACAGGAGAAGAAGGTTAAACTTAACATCAACATCCAAAGGAGAAAAAACAACTTAAGCACCTCATAAAATGTCTGAAGGCATCAGTATAGTGTGCATAGGCAGTACATGGAAAAGGAAACGGTGAAAGCCCAAGTCAATTAAACATACCGAGCCAAATTGAACTGTGGTGTTGAATGAGCATGACCTCACATACATGGCAATTAAGTTTAAGACGCATTAAGCTGAAAAAAAAATTCAGTTAGAAAAAACAAAACAAAACCTAATGTTGTTTTCAAATGACTGACTGCGGTGACCATGTACAGCCTTGCCAGGATTCCCTCGGCCTCCAAGTGAGAGTTCCCAGAATCCCTTTTTACTGAATTCTGGACCTACAAAGGCAGGGCTCGTTATTCAAATCAGGTCACTGACATGTTGAAGCTTTCAGCATAATCGGTGCTTCCGTGGTTGAAGTCACAGAGCAGGAAGAGTAGAAATACAAAATAAGAAAGAAAGAGGAAAGAAAAGAAAGAAAAAAACGGACAAAGAAGATGATCCATAGGCTTGTTCAAGCACACGCTTGGTTAAGTGTCTTTATCATCTCCATCTTTGTAGATATGACGAGAAACAGAGTTGAACGCTGCAGCAGGTCCAGTGCAGATACAAAAGACATTCGTTTCTGAAATGTTCCAAGTGATTTACATCAAGTGAACAGGGTTCTCCTTTGAGATTGTGCCCAGAAACAATGTTTATTCATGTCCTCCAGGTTGGACCAGAAGGGCTACTAGAGCATCGTCCACATCGCTATGGCTGTCTGTGCTCTCCACTCATGTCCTTTATCACTGCGCGTGGGTACTGGAGTCAGAATCTGCAAGTGCGGATTTGTGTTCATCAATCCACAAAAGGTCCAGTGTATTCCTGAGAACTAACCTGTTCAGCATATCACTGCTGCACACAGAGGCGCTCGGCCATGGGCGGTATATGTATATACTGTATGTGAGTGCGTGTGTGTGTGTTAGCGTGTGTGTGTGTGGACCTGGCCCGAAGTCTATCCTCTGAGAGGTCTGGGAGGAGGTTTGCCAATCTCCACCGAGATGTTGGTGTAGAGCGGGTACTTTTTAATGGAGACGAGGCGATACGTCAGCGAGCTGATGCCATCCTTCCTCATAGTGTTCTTTGTATTCTGGATTTTATTAAACCTGTCGGGGGGGGAAGCAAGAGAGCAAACTTTAAGTGGATTTTATGGAAAAAGGAAAGAAGGATTGCTGCATATTTTCATCATCTAATGTTGTGGATGTTCTTAAGAGGCATTATAAGATGGCGGTGCGTTTAAAATAGTGCATAAGCATTGCCGTACTATTTGACTTTTGTTCTGAACACCTGGAAAAGATCAGTTATTTTTAAACCAGATTTTATTGCTTGTTGACCTGTTGAATTGCAGTGTATAATAATTCATACATACATAACTCAGCCAAAAAAAGTCAAACACTCCAATATTTCAATGACTACCTTAGGTTTTGATGCTGGTGTACAGTACATTATGGTGGTGAATCCAGATGTGTAAATGATTCCTCATAATTCCAGACTTTCACAATATGTGTGTACCATCAGGGGACCCAAATGTCCATATGCAATTCAGTATATTCAGGTCATCAGCTGCCTTTATTTTATTTGCCACAATAACATTGATGAGCCTAGACCTGACCAACTGAATAAACCCCAAGTCATAATACTGCCTCCAGAGGCTTGTACAGTGGCTACTTCTTACCCTGACACCCCAATCACTCTGGAATAGGGTCAATCTGGACTCATTAGACCACAAAACTTTTTTTTCCATTGTTCCAAAGTCCAATCTTAATGCTCCCTAGCACATTCAAGTGTACTGATTAGGTTTACTAATAAGTGGTTTTATTCTGGCCACACAGCTGTTTAGTCCCAGTCTTGTGAGTTCTTATCACAATGCACATGTGGAAATGCTCTTACTTTCTGTGATTTCTACTTTATTTTATTATTATTATAATGTTTTAGTTTAATGCTTTATTTTCTACATTCTACAACAATACTGGGGATTTCAAAACTATAAAATAACACATATGGAATTAGGTCATTACGTAACAAAAACACCAGTTAGTTGTTATTTTAAGACACAGAGGTGGGCCTTTCTGTAATAGTTCTTGCAAGAACAGTATTGTCAAGTGCATTTGCAAAATCCATCGAGCACCGTAATGAAACTGGCTCTCATGAAGGCCGTCCCAGGAGGACGAGACCAAAACCTACCTCTGCTGCAGACGAGAAGTTCATTTAGAGTTATCAGCCTGAAAAATGACCAATTAACAGCACCTCAGATTAGAGGCGTTATGAAGTCTTTACAGAGCAGAAGTAGCAGAAACATCTCAATATCAACTGTTCAAAGGAGATTCATGCATTTTTTGGACGCCTTCAGCATTCCTTTACAATGTAGAAAGAAATAAACATCAGGAACCATCATGGAGTTAGAAAGTGATCTAAAACTTTGAACGGTAGTGTGTGTGTGTATATATATATATATATATATATATATATATATATATATTTTTTTTTTTTTTTTTTTTTTTTTGACAGGCAGTGTTTTTGTGTAAAACTGAAAATGTCAGGTGCATGGCCTGATGGGACATCATCTACAACCAAAAAAAGCATTTCCATTTCCTTTATTGTTGTAACATCACCAGCCAGCAGATGGCAGACCTGGCAAAGCAATGAAGGAGCAGTTGATGCCCACTTTACCATCTCTTTTTCCAGGAAGTTTATTCTCACACATACATGGACGCAGAGCCTTACTAAAAAAATTTAAATAAAAATAATATATAAATCTCCACTATATATAGTTCGGAAACCTATATGCTTTCCCTTTCAGCTTAAACTAAAAAACAGTGTTTCACTTGTCCATACCCTGTACATCTTAATAAGGAGTAAAGTTCCTCCCAAAAGCTTTATTAAGCGAATCTTCTAAAAATAGGTTCATTATTAGTCTTAGATATCAAGACAATATTTGCCTAAAAGGCATTTTACTAAACATGTGTAAAAAACAACAACATTTTTTTGGTTTTGTTTTTATATATAGACAGCAGGTGCAGTATTGTTTTTTAATATTATTTATTATAATTCCTTACTTTACTGTACCATTACCCTGTCTTGTTAGTACCATTATAAGTATCTTTGCTTTTTTCATGAAAGACCAGGGTGCAAGTCCAGGACAGGGGGGCCCCAGTGATGGAGGTGAACAACACACTCAGTGCTGACCTGAAGCGACGATAAACTGGGGAGGGATGTGTCAAAAAGGACATCTAACAAAAAGCCTGTACTAAGACATAAATGCAGTTCTGTTGTGACCTCTAACTGGAGCACAACTACTGGTACGAATAACCCTAAAGATAAACAGTAAGCAGCACATGATTGTAATGAAAGAAAAATGTCATGTGGCTGAACGGAATGCGTGTTTATGTTTGAAGGCGTCTGTTTGTTAGTCATTTTATAGACGCTACATGGGGCGGCTAAGATCTTGGTGGGGGGGCTTCGTGAAAATCATTAGACACGCCTCGTAACTTAATAAAACAACATTTCGACGTCCTTTTGTTGGAAATATACGGCAAAGATTTATATAGAAGTATATTAAGAAAACCCACATCTGATTGAAATTAGGTTTTTATTATCACGGCTGTTTAACATTCAGCAACAATCACATGTGACGTCGGATGATTTTCTCAACCTGCCAGACAACGTTGGTTGAAATAGTACAAAGTTTGCCTTCATTCAGCCATCAAAGTATCGCCTGTGCCTCTCTTACTGATTCAAAAGTTAAACCTATAGTCTCTCTGGTGGAGCATCCTCAAGCATCTCCCCGGCCTTGAAGAACAACAAGCTGTGCACCAAGAATATATTAAGCCCTATCATTTGCCAACCACTTCCCAACTGTCACTGTATGGATGACTGGAGTAAAAATACCAACAGAAGGCAATTATCATTAGACTATGACTGTGTGTGTATATCATTTATCATTTGCATCATGATCACTCTGTGTAAGCTGATCAACGTACGACCGTGCCAGTAATTCGAGAGCTTCCTGGCAGGGCCAAAGTCAGGCCACCGGAACAAGGCCAACTGTATCTGGGGGATAAATTAGAGTGCATTACATAAACTGCTCTCATACTCATTTAGTCCAAATTTATGCGGCATGTGCATGGCATTTTCATTCGAAAAATTAAGCAGCAGTGTATCTGCATGGTAATGATGTAAACTATGTAGAATACGCAATGTGTCTCAGGTCCTACGCAGATACTAGACAGAGCATACAGGAAAATCCTTGTGCAAAAGGCAACAGCACCAAGTCGAAAGTAATATACTGTAGACACAGCTCTTGGACAATCTGAGCCTTAGCGACTAGCCTAAACTAACTTAATTCTTTGACCTGTCTCGCCCTGTTGGTCTTCAAACTGCACTATAACGTAATACCTATAAAATTGTTCCTTGTGCAACCCGGCTTTTTTTTTTTCTGTAGCTATATTGTACCCTGCAATACAGCCATAATCACATAACACTGTACAGCCGGACTCATATGGCCGTCAAACAAATCTTTTTATACAAGCGTTTTACTACGAGTACAGAAGCAGGTAGTTCATTAATCTGTGCTCTTCAATAAGTGCTTCACAATTAACCCTTATTTTAAAACTGGATTAGTGCCTTTTAATTTTTCAAAAAATTTCAGGATAAATATGAAAGATGAGAAAAATCTGCTAAAACAGATAGGAGATACCTCCACCAATCAAGGGGAGGGATGTGACACCTGCTGGCCGCAAATTTTCAGACTGCTGCTCATGGAACATTAGGGATGGCGTAGCACACTTGTTGCCGAGTGCTACTCTTCCACTTGCATGAGCACAAAGACGTGCTTAATTGGCTAGTGTTTCTATGATTGATGGTAAACTACGGGTATGCCACCATTCGTCTTCCCTGCCATACTATGCCTTTCTGTTTCTGTTTGTTTTCCTCTATAGCTAACATGTTAAAGTACTGATGCCTTCTTCACAGCCAGTAAATGCTCTCTCACTCACTCATGCTCTATGGAGCTTTATCCTGTATACAGGGTGTCTGCTTGGAGAACATGAAGTGGGGTACACCCTGGGCTGGGTGCCTATCCATTGCAGGGCACACACACACACACACACACACACACACTAAAAACAGAACCATTGAGCAACAGTTTAGTTCTTGACAGTGTCACGGAGTGCGCCCAAAACTAATATCGCTCCTCGCTCACTCCAAAGCTCACCCAGGATCCATTATCCATTGTGTGTGTGCGTGTGTGTGCCCTGCAATGGATAGGCACCCAGTCCAGGGTGTACTCCACCACATGTCCTAAGTCTCCAAGGATAGGCTTCAGGCCCCCAGCCACCCTGTATACAGGATAAAGCTCCATAGAACATGAGTGAGTGAGAAAGCATTTACTGGCTGTGAAGAAGACATCACTATGAGACTCAACCTGAACCTACTTTAAATATGGGAATAGGCACGGCTGGTGGGTAATCTCTGGTAATGGATCTTTCAAACACCGCGGGGAGTGTAGCTCTGGGTTTTTAAGCTACTGGACTTTCTAAAGCGGAGAGTTTGACGCACATGCACGCTAAAACGTGGAAGAGCAGCATGCGAGCGGGGCAAGTGCTTGCACTCTGCAATTAGAACAGCTGCGAGTGGCTTCATGACACTGCTGCGAGTGGCTTCATGTCATAGCCACAGTTTCCAGCCGCCCAGCCACCGGATGTCACAGAGGGCTGCACCCACAGGAGAGATGTGCCCGCATGCCAGCGGGGCACTGACCACCAGACCTGCACGTGCACATCTTTCCTACTCTTTTTCCCCCTTACTTCCTCTTTTAACCCTTTCCTTCCCTTTTTTCCTAAATAAAATTACCCTTCTACCCCAAGAGACCTCGCCTTGTGTCAGTGCTTTATGGTGTCGTCCGTGCAAAAAGATTAGAATCCGGTACAAACAGCTATACCGTTGTGAATGCAACATTGCATGAAGATGTCTGTGTGTGGTGGCTCTTGTAGCACTGAGTCCAGCCTCACTCCTCTCCTTATAAAACTATCCCAAGGTCTTGAATCAGCTTTGCTTGACAATTAGACTGAACTGAGATGGTCTAACGCACACAAAGGAGAGCACCATTCTCCTCTTCTGCATGCATGAGCTCTCAAACGCCCGTTATTTTAGATATTGTTTTTATGATTGGGATGAGTGTGCGAGTATGCCACCCCTCCTCCCTGAGGGAGCACAGCCAATCTACTCTCTAGACTCCCAGCAAACTGAACTAGTGATCTTTTGGAGGACGACGTAAGAAAATCGATAATATGTTAGAGTTTCACTTTTGAAATTAAGGGGAAAAAAAGCACTTTTTCACGATATTCCTTTTTGCCATCCACTGCATATATACAGGACAAACGTAATATACTGTACATTACGTATGTATATTAGAGTTGGGAGGGAAATGTATTCATTTATGTATCACAATTAATTCGTGTGGCAATATATATTTAGGATTTTAGCAAAAAAAAAAAAAAAGGATGAATTAATATAGTTACAAAATCTTGATTTTACTGAATCACAATGCAAATTGAATCGTCACCTACAGTAGATATCGCAATATCATCATATCGGTTGTTCCCTGGGCATTCCCATAACTATTAACAGTTAAGTGCTACCTTAAAATTTATTAAATTATTATTATTATTATTTTTACCAATCTAACAGCATGGTCTGTTTCTATCGCAGTGGATTTCCAATAATTATATATATATATATATATATATATATATATATATATATATATATATATATATATATATATATATTTCCAAAAATAATCCACTGTTTAATATATTACCGAATTACATGAACATTTTAACAAGTTACGGTCAAAATTAATGTGGATTTTGGTATCATTAAAATTATAGCAAAGATAAACAGTCATTCCCTTCTGAGCATCTCCTTTGATCTCTCTTCTCCCTCTCTTTTGCAAAATATTCAGCTTTTCATTTCAGAAAGAAACTGGAGAGCAAAACCTCCGTTTTAAAGCCTCTTCTGTGTTTGGAAACTGTATGAAGCACCATAACTGTTACAAAGCACAGGCACCTGGGATTCCTCCCAGAAATCTTATTACTACAGCCTTCAAAAGTTTTCCTTTGTAATATTATTGTAAAATTATTAGTAATCTTGGATCATATTGTGCGTCCACCATACAAGTGCCTGTATATGAGCTGTTTCTGTAGCTGTAGAATGAGAGCAATACATACTATAAAACTACTATTTATGTTACAGCTTAAACTACTGCTGAAGATGATCTGTTAGACATAAATAAGTAAATTAATTATCCAAAATTCTACTGTTGTACAGAATGCTATTATAGTATACACATCACAAACCATATTAGATCTTACAGTCAGCTTCAGAATTACTGACATGAAACTTATCAGAACCTATAATATAACACACAAGTACTGTAATACAAGGGATGTTCAAGTCGAATCGGGACTTGCGATGAAATTTCTCGTACGTAAAGGCATGGAATATTTACAGAAGACTTCAAGCACATTACGGTGATGAGCCTCTTATTTACAGTAAAACATTTGAATGGTGCAAATGTTTTAAAGAATCCCTTGTGGATCCAAGACGAGATGGCTCTGAGCCCACTACAGGCATTCCTGCGCATGTTCAGAGAGTGGAACGTCTGATCCGTGAAAATCGACAGATAACTTGATGCATCTGTCTGTGGGAACTGAGCACACAATCATTCACCAACACCACTTGCACATAACAGGAACTCGGCCTGGGAATTATTTTCACATCCTGCACACGGTCCTGACCTCGCTCCAAGCCATTTGAAATGGCATTAGTGTAGCAGGGGATTATATAGAGAAATAAAGGTAGTTTTTACTGTTATAACTGCACAACGCAAAAGTCCCGGTTTGATTTGAACACCCCCTTCAAATGATTGGAGAGATGGATAACTATAGAGTTAATTAAATTAATTAAAAAGGGCGAAAAAATAATGCAAAGGTGATGCTTTCTTCTCAGAATACTTATAGAATTTAGGTCTAATTATGAGAAAAAAACACAAGGCAAATCCTTTTGTTGTCAATCAACAGGAGGAAAACTAAAGAGCCTTTAATTTAAATGAGAAAAATATCTGTTGGGCTATACAGAATAGCGAATGATTAAAAAAAATGGAAGTGAAATTTTGCCAGGAAGGGGACACTAACATACTGCCTCCTTTAGATGATGCCATCACAAGAGACCACAAACACCATTGTTATGTTCGGCAAAAACCTTAAAAAAAAAATGGAGATGCATACAAGGAGCAGCACCTCATAACCACAGTAAAATACAATTATGGCTCTCTGATTGATGCTTTGAGGTTTTTTTTTTTCCTAGTGGTCCAGGGACTCTTGTTAAGGATAGTGGTATAATGGATTTCATTCAAGACCAGACCCTTTTAGTGAAAAATCTAGTTGCCTCTGCCAGAAGGCTGAATCTGGGCTGTGGTTGGTTCTTCCAACAAGACAATGACCTAAAGCACATGCTAAAGGCTGCAGTGAAACAAAATCAAGGTTTTATAATGGCCCTTTCAGTCTCCGGACTTGAACTCAGCTGAAAATCTGTAGTCTCAACTGAAGAGGGCAGTTCACAAGAAAAACCACATGCATCTCAATGAGTTGGAAGTGTTCTGCATGAAAGAGTGGCCCAAGATTTCTCCACAAGTGTTATCCAACATTTGTTAAACACTAGTGAAAAAGGCTGAGTACTGTTGTTCCAATTTGACAATAAAAGCATGAAGTTTTTCTGATTTTCAGAAATGGTGCCAATAATTGTATACTTTTCTATATACAGTACTGTATAAGGGTTGGACAATGAAACTGAAGTGCCTGCTTTTAGACCACAATAACTCATTAGTATTTTATAGGGCCTCTGTTTGTGGCCAATACAGCATCAATTCGTCCTGGGAATGACAGATACAAGTCCTGCACTGTGGCCAGAGGGATTTTGAGCTATTCTTGCAGAATAGTGTCCAGGTCACTATGTGATGCTGGTGGAGGGAAACCTTTCCTGACTCGCTCCTCCAAAACACCCCAAAGTGGCTCAATAATATTTAGATCTGGTGACTGTACAGGCCATGGGAGATGTTCAACTTCACTTTCATGTTCATCAAACCACTCTGTCTTGCTGTGTGTATTGGTGCATTATCATCCTGATACACGGCACCACCTTCAGGATACAATGTTTGAATCATTGGGTGCACATGGTCCTCCAGAATAGTTTGGTAGCCAAGGAGTGATGCGTCCATCTAACACCCATCAAGTATTGGGCCTAAGGAATGCCATAATATTGCAGCCCAAACCATCACTGATCCACACCCCCCTCCATGCTTCACTCTGGGCATGCAACAGTCTGGGTGGTACGCTTCTTTGGGGCTTCTCCAAACTGTAACTCTTGCGGATGTGGGAAAGACAGTGAAGGTGGACTCATCAGAGAACAATACATGTTTCACATTGTCCACAGCCCAAGATTTCGCTGTTGGCACCACTGAAACCAATGTTTGGCATTGGCGACCAAAGATTTGGCTATAGCAGCCCGGCCATGTACATTGGACCCTGTGGAGCTCCTGAAGAACAGTTATGGTGGAAACAGGAAAGTTGAGGTACACATTTAATCCTGCAGTGAGTTGGGCAACTGTGGTTTTATGTTTTTTGGATTCTCTCTCTCTCTCTCTCTCTCTCTCTCTCTCTCTCTCTCTATATATATATATATATATATATATATATATATATATATATATATATATATAGAGAGAGAGAGAGAGAGAGAGATAATATATATATATTGTATAAATAAAACTAATGAAACACAGAGAAGATTTATGGGTCCCTAGACATCTGACTCTGTGATGATGTGCCATGACAGTTTAGATCCAGGGAAACGAGTGCCATTTTAACATTATCAGTAACTGGCATAATAGCGTTTGATGTCATGACAGCTAGACACATGAAATTTTCCTGATTTATGACTGTGTATATAAATACCACAGGCAAAACCCTGTTTATGTTTTCCTAGAAGGTGTACATTATGATCCTAATTTTATCATAATGACTCACAGGGTACAATGCACATAAAAAAAAAACTGAACCAAGAAAGGATAAAAAAAAAGATAATGAAATGCTGGATATCAGGAAATAAAAGTAAAAACTATTTATTATAAGAAATTATGCACAAGGCATGTCAAGCGGTTCCAACAAGTACATCAACATACTGTAGTTAGCGGGTGAGATAATTGTGTTATGGAAAATCCATGTAGGTAAGGCATCATGCATAAAACATTCATAATCAGGTTCAAATGTTATTAACTAAAATGTCAAAGGTGTAAACATCAGTTGTTCTTAGATGTTTATCAACAAGTTGTTCCATTGTACTTCTTTAAAAAATTCTGACATGAAATTTTGTCCAAAAAAGCACTTAATTTTACGAGAGAGAAATTTACACATTTATAATCGCAACCTCAAGAATACACATCAATCAGCCATACATTACGATAACGGAGAGATGATTTGAATAACATTGATTATCTCGCTGCAATGGTACCAGGAAGTGAGCAGCACATGAACATTTGGTCCTGTGTAATGCTGTGTGAAACGTTCCGTTGGGAAACCTTGTGTTTTTCCATTCATGTAGATGTTACTCTGACAACACCTACTGTATCTAAAACACTGTTACTGCTACACCAACGACAGCTCTTCATGGAAACAGTGTTCCCTGATGACATTGGTGAAAATGATTCAAAAACGGAATGTATGAGGAACAAGTATGAGGTGTTGACTTGGCCTCCAAATTCTCCAGAACTCATCCTGTCGAGGATTTGTGGGATGGGCTGGACAAACAAGTTTAATCCATGGAGGCCACACATTACAACTAAGAGATATATGCAATTGACTGTGTGAGAAATATACTCAACAGAGAAATCCACTTTAGCTTATTAAGGATATTTTCTAATATCTAATTAGTTATTGTAACTAAGTTGTGTAATTAAAACCTCCAGGACAAAAAGAATAATAACTGCACTGATAAAAAGTCAATAGGTGCATTTAAATGATAGTCTATCTGCTGATCCCGTCAAGGTTGGCACAGGTTTTACACAGGATGCACTTTCAGGTGCAACCCACCCATTTTATCCGGGCATGGGACTGGCACTGCATCCAGTGGCTGGTGTTTGGGCATTTGGTGGAAATTGAACCCAGGCAGGCGAGAAACCTACCACTGAGCCACCAGTGCTGAATATACAGTAGGTACATTTACATGGGCTCTAATATTGTACTAATCAATGAAGTGTTTGGAAATGTTTGGCGGGGAGAGAGTAAACCTCTGATGGACGTTTCTCACCTGTCTTACATTTTATCCACTGTATCTCTAAATAAGTAAGGAGCACTAAAAAACTCATTTCATACGTAGTACAGTATACAGTAGCATGGGTACTTGACACTGGACTTCAGGCATTTTGGCATTTCCCTCTCCCCAGTCTTCCTCCAGACTCTGGCACCTTGATTTCCGAATGACATGCAAAATTTGCAACCTGTAGCCCATTTCCTGCACACGCCTGTACACGGTGGCTCTGGATGTTTCTACTCCAGACTCAGTCCACTGCTTCCGCAGGTCCCCCAAGGTCTGGAATCGGTCCTTCTCCACAATCTTCCTCAGGGCCCGGTCACCTCTTCTCGTTGTGCAGCGTTTTCTGCCAGACTTTTTCCTTCCCACAGACTTTTTCCTTCCCACTGAGGTGCCCTGATACAGCACTCTGGGAACAGCCTGTTCGTTCAGAAATGTCTTTCTGTGTCTTACCCTCTTGCTTGAGGGTGTCAATGATGGCCTTCTGGACAGCAGTCAGGTCGGCAGTCTTACCCATGATTGCGGTTTTGAGTAATGAACCAGGCTGGGAGTTTTTAAAAGCCTCAGGAATCTTTTGCAGGTGTTTAGAGTTAATTAGTTGATTCAGATGATTAGGTTAATAGCTCGTTTAGAGAACCTTTTCATGATATGCTAATTTTTTGAGATTTTGGGTTTTCATGAGCTGTATGCCACAATCATCAATATTAAAATAATAAAAGGCTTAAACTTCTTCAGTTGTGTGTAATGAATCTAAAATATATGAAAGTCTAATGTTTATCAGTACATTACAGAAAATAATGAACTTTATCACAATATGCAAATTTTTTGAGAAGGACCTGTATAATAATAATAATTAAAAAAAAATTTTTTATATATATATATATATATATATATATATATATATATATATATATATATATATATATATATATATATATATATAAAATCAAAATATAGATTGATATCACCCCCGCTTGTGTGGGAGAGGCAAAAGCACAAAAAATATAAGCACAATAATCTTTCCTCTAGACATTTTTCAGCATGTCATATCCAATTGGTATAAAACATCAAATGACACCTGGAAGCAAACAGCATAAAAACTGTAGTCTGTTTAAACTTTACCTTAAGTTCTCCTTGCAGAACAGACAATTCTTCCTAACTCCACACAGCACAATTCTTTGTTTATCAGACAACATTAGCAGATAGACTTTTTATTTCACATGTGCATGTCAATGTAGCACGTGAGCTTCCTCACGAGTGACGATACTATGAGTTCAGTTTGAGTGGTAGAGCATGTTAGGGTTGGTGAAAATCATGGGGTCGGCCACTACATTCTCATGTCATGATTTAAACATAGTTGGAGGTTTTGTGTAATACAGGATTGTATTACACTATAATAAAAAAAAACTATAAAACTATAAAAATGTAACAAACACTTCTTGAAAGTTCCGCCAGCTGGTACCTTTAGTACCATTTGAAATTTCAACTCATTGAGGACACTGTATACAGATAGTTTCTTTCAACAACTTATACACCTAATATCAATTTATACTCTTTTGAATTTATCCTCTTTTTAATGCGCCAAAAGACTGAGCCACAAATCCTTGCTGCTCTAAGTCCTTACACCTGTTATAGACTCTCTGCTTAACCTGCAATTCGAAACACTAAGAAAAGTTAAAAGAAAAGGCCGTTTCCTTAAAGATTTTTTCCTTAATTGACAGTGAACTTTTCCTATAGAACTCAAGTCACAAGGGAGCACTGTTAAACAAGTCCTCATAAAGTCTGGCATGATTTATACCCTGCTATCAGCTTCCATATCATCAGGCGAGCTACAAAGCCCATTAGAGCTGCTAGAGTGGCCAAAGCTGGCGATTTATGTCCTCAGGTGGAACGGCTTCAGCATCTATGAGAGGGCTCCTGCTAGACTGGAGTTAATATTCAGGCGGCAGCGATGTTAACTAATCAGTGCAATGTTGATAAATAGCATGCTGTCTTCCTCGGGCAAGCACTGTGTCTCATTACTGAGGCTCTGGCTCTTTCGCCGGAGTGACCAAAACAAAGGCAGTGATGGCAGTGATAGAGTGGTACAGCGAGCAAACATTAATCAGCAGGTAAACACCAACCTAAGTTTGAGAATTCAAGTACATTTTCCGTATCTCTCTCTCTCTCTCCTTCTCTGGATTTTATCTAAGGACAAGCCGCTATTATCCTAACACATGAGTGCACACTCGCAGCAAAACACACTTTGAGGTCATTCGCCGTACACAAAAGGGTTTGTTTGCATGAGAACAGAATTAGAGGGCTATTAAGTGTGTTAGAAATCTAGAGGTATTTTTAATGGGTTATTGGTCATACATTTGTACTGATCGATATTTACTGTGTTGACTGGCATCGACCTATCAGGAAATAAGATACTGTAGCACTTGTAGTCTTGGGAAAGGCTCTGACAGAATATCTTAAAGAAAGACTACTACAAGGTACTACAATAAAATTTTATATTGTTTTAATTATCACTTTTAGATTGACATTTTATCTATATTTCACAATTATTATAATTTTTTGTGCTTTTAAGTATCGACCAGTTCTTCTCATCGAGAAGGTAACTGTACAGAAAGCTTAATGAGCTTTTGAAACAGTTCACACAAATAATGTTTCTTAAGGAAGTTTATATTAAAGATTGTTTCATACATTTTAATGATAAAAGTTGTGCTCATTTAAAGATAGTGTGACTTAAAGGCACTAAAATGGTTAAATAATTTTTGTAATAAAGTTTTCCTTATTACCAGATATTTGCTAGCGGTCAAATAAAATCAGTATCGGTCAATAATCAGATTTCACAGTCGGTGATTCAATAGTATTTTTCACACCTTCAGGCTTAGCTTAAGATAAATACAGAGTGATTTCAGTCAATAGTGAAAGCGTATATTGTGTAATAACTCTCGCTAGGACGAAGCAATCTGAAGAAAACAATGTAGAATGTGTTCCTCCACACAGTATATGGAACTTCGAACACTCTGGGATGAATACAATAGTCCGAGAGTCACTGGTTCCAGTATGTTCAGGAACTTAATCTTAGTCTTAATCCATGCTTAAGATACCACATACACTACAGTACTCTTATATATAAGATAACCAGGCTAAATTGAGTAAAGGTTCTTATACACTGAATCTAAAAGCATATAGGCCTAGATATAGAGAGTTAGAAATAAAAAAGAACCAACAAGTTAATCAAGTAGACAGGCGTCCCTTAAGGGCGCTTCAAACTTTTTAAGCATTTTATCTAAAACTAAACCCCTTATCATGCAGAATTTTAAAATAATGCACAAGTGTGTTAAGGGTGTTACAGTATGTGTGTGTCTTGCAGAATTTTTTATGATGTACTGTAAGTATATGATCTGCGCATTCCCTTGTAAGCATTTAGAAATGCATGAAATCTAAGCTCAAGAACACATTAACATTAAAACGCCCTCAAGGTGTGAGGCACCAAAAGTTCAAGATATATTTCATCCACTATAATTTGGGGCTGAAAATAAACAAGAATGAAACATTCTGTGTACAAGAGTTCAACTTTTTATTCTTTTTGCTTCAAAATAATTTTAAAGCAGTCCAAGATTTATTTTGTAATGACATTCTAGATTGGTAAATTTTCACTTTGGTTAAATTATATGTATTTATGTATATCTGTGAAATGGAGATTGACACAAAATATCTTGGTCTTTTGTTTTTCGAAACCAATAGTAAAATTTGGCAGTTAGCTTGTTTGAGATCTTTTTTCACTACATAAGTAAGATTAACCTGTGACATCAAGAACTAACTTTGCATTTGTTCCCCCATTTATTTCCATTTAAATTTGATATTTTGTTTTTTGTACAGATAGGTTTTATATTTCTTACATATTTTTTGAACATTTTACTGCTACTTTCTTATAGTTTCAGCTATTTATTTCTCTTTCTTATTTTTTAATTGTTTTTAAAAAAAAATTTAAGGGCGGTCGTATAAGCATTTCGCTGCATATCGTACTGTGTATGACTATGTACAGTATGTGACAAATAACATTTGAATTTCTTGCAGAAACAATTAAAATTACTGTAGAAAATACAGTACAATCCAATTAATGATAAGCAACATCACTTAGCACACCACAAATATTTCAGTATAAACTCATTTACAGTGACAGACCTAATTTTATATATTTTTGTATATACAGTATTGCTTTTGTCTACATTTTGATGCTTAAGATACACAGATCACACAGGTGAATCCTGTTTTGGTGGCAAAAGAGGGCACAAACCAATACACTGATTAGCAATAACATTATGACCACCCGAGCCCCACACCCCCCAACATATTCAAAATTAGTCAGGTTGACATAATATTATTGCTGATCAGTGTATTGGTTTGTGAGTAAGGGAGATGTGCAGAGCTGTGGCAATTACAGAGGTATAAAGCTAATGAGCCATACAATGAAGCTGTGGGAAAGAGTAGTGGAAGCTAGGTTAAGGGCAGAGGTGAGAATTTGTGAGCAGCAATATGGTTTTATGCCTAGAAAGAGTACATCAGATGCAGTATTTGCTTTGAGGATGCTGATGGAGAAGTACAGAGAAGGTAATAAAGAGTTGCATTGTGTCTTTGTAGATTTAGAGAAAGCATACGACAGGGTGCCGAGAGAGGAGCTGTGGTGTTGTATGAGGAAGTCTGGAGTGGCAGAGAAGTATGTTAGAGTGGTGACATGTATGAGAGCTGTAAGACAGTGGTGAGATGTGCTGTAGGTGTGACAGAAGAGTTCAAGGTGGATGTGGGTCTGCATCAAGGATCGGCTCTAAGCCCCTTTTTGTTTGCTCTAGTGATGGACAGGATGACAGATGAAGTTAGACAGGAGTCTCCATGGACTATGATGTTTGCAGATGACATTGTGCTTTGTAGCGAGAGCAGGGAACAGGTGGAGGAAAATTTGGAGAGGTGGAAGTACGCTCTGGAAAGCAGAGGAATGAAGGTTAGCCGCAGCAAGACGGAATACATGTGTGTGAATGAGAGGGACCCAAAAGGAACGGTGAGGCTACAGGGAGCAGAGGTAAAGAAGGTGCAGGATTTTAAGTACTTAGGGTCAACGGTCGAGAGCAACTGAGAGTGTTCAAAGGAGGTGAAGAGACAAGTACAGGCAGGTTGGAATGGGTGGAGAAAAGTGTCAGGTGTGTTGTTTGATGAAAGAGTATCAGCGAGAATGAAAGGAAAGGTGTACAGGACAGTGGCGAGACCAGTGATGCTCTACAGCTTAGAGACAGTGGCACTGAAGAAAAGACAGGAGGCAGAGCTGGAGGTAGCAGAGCTGAAGATGCTGAGGGTCTCTTTGGGAGTGACAATGATGGATAGGATCAAGAATGAGTTCATCAGAGGGACAACCCATGTTAGATGTTTTGGAGATAAAGTCAGAGACGCCAGATTGAGGTGGTTTGGACATGTTCAGAGGAGAGAGTGTGAATATATCGGTAGAAGGATGCTGAAGTTGGAACTGCCAGGCAGGAGGTCTAGAGGAAGACCAAAGAGGAGATTTATGGATGCAGTCAGAGAGGACATGAAGTTAGTTGGTGTGAGAGAAGAGAATGCAGAGGATAGGGTTAGATGGAGGCAGATGATTCGCTGCGGCGACCCCTGAAAGGGAACAGCCGAAAGACAAAGAAGAAGAAGATCAGTGTATTGGTTTGTGCTCTCTTTTGCCATCCATACAGGAACAACCTGTGCGTTCTGACATCTTTCTATTGTAACCAGCATGAACCATTTCCTCAATTTGATCTACAATAGCTCTTCTATTGTATTGAACTTTAGAAACCAGTCTTCACTCCCCACGGCATCAGTGAGTCTTGGCAACTGTTGCCAGTTCACCTGTTTTCCTTCGTCAGATCACTTTTGGTACCTCCTGGGCAGTCTTGGAGTTGCTCTCACCCAGTTGTCTAGCCATTACAATTTGGCCCTTATAGCGGTCACATTCACAATATCCCGTTACAATGATACCTGGAAGCGGACGGGATATAATAGCCAGCAAGTGAACTGTATTTTTTTCCTGAAGATGATGTGTTGAAAGCAGATAAAATCGGCATGCATAAGGATTTGAGTGATGTTCAGAAGGTCCGAATTGTGCTGGCTAGACGACTGGGTCAGAGCAATTCCAAAGTTGCAGATCTTGTGGGATGTTCCTGGTCTGCACTGGTCATGACATACCAAAAGCGATCCAAGGAAGAAAAAACGGTCATGGATGGCCAAGGCTCACTGATGCACATACTGTAGAAGGCAAAGCCTGTCCTGCGTAGTCTGATCCAATAGAAGCAATAGTGTTGATCAAATTGATAAAAAGAAAAAAACATGGATTTGTGATAGAAAGGTGTCAGAACACACAGTGCATCACTGTTATGGTGGCAAAAGGGGGACCTACTCAGTATTAGAAAGGGGGTCATAATAATGTATGTGTATGTGTGGTAGTTCAGCAGTAGCACTGATATTAGGAGTAGCAGTAGTAATAGCAGGAGGAGTGGTAATAATAGGGTTTGTTTTATTGTTTTTGTCCTAGTAGTAGTAGCAGTAGAAGTAGCAGTGATAGTGCCTCAGAGTGGCGCAGTGGTAAAGCGCTCACCCTATCATCCGGAGATCGCTGGTTCGAACCCCGGGTGATGCTGTTTTCCTCTCACAGCCGGAGGCACAGAGAGAGCTGATTGGCCGAGGGGTACTCGTGCTCCCACATTAATCACGGCTCTACAGCCAATCAGGGGCGTCTGTGAGCTCGCGCATGCGGAAGGAGCGGCTAGCGCTTTCTTCCGAGTGTGTTACTCCGCCCCTAATGGTGCGTGAGCAAGCAGTTCGAAAAGATGTGGTCGGCTGACATCACGCGGTTCGGAGGAAGCACGTGATAGTCTTCGCCCTTCCGACTGAATGGTAGTGGTAGCCTTAATGTGGGAGCGCCCCCTAGTGACGGGGAGGAATTGGCTACGACTAATATTGGGGAGAAAATTTGAAGAAAAAAAAAAAAAAAACCGTAGTAATGTAGAACTACTGTATTAATAGCCATTTGAGGCAATAGAGTCTCAAACGAGTAATACACTGGGTTATTAATCAGAAGGTCAGGGGTTCAAGCCCCTTCCTAACTGGGATATGTGGAGAAAAATATTTGCTGTAAAGGTACATGTGACAAATAATTGAACCCTACTAGCTAATAGTAGTAGATGTAATAGCAACCACAGTAGTAGTAGTAGTTATTGTCGTAGTAATAGTACAGTAGCAAAAGTAATCATAACAGTAGTTGTAGTCTTAGTTACAATAGAAGTAGTAAACATTATAGCAACAAACGCATTAATTTGGCGCTGTCATTTTCAGTCCACGTTTTGCATTCAACTAAGATTTTGCGCTTCACTGCATCACTAATGTAAATGTCTATTTAGTTTGTTTGCTACAGTAATGCTGTTACCAGCCGAGGTGACTGATGACTCTTGTCACTTGTGGTTATGTGAATACCCAGCACTCTCCTGCATGTTAAACTTCATCATTTCTATTTTGCATCTTTTATAGTCCGACTCCTTTCTCAGACTTGTTCTCAGATCAGTTATACATTACACTGAAATATGAATTGTTTTGGCAAAAAAAAAAAAAAAAGGCAGTTTCCTTTCCTGAGCACATTTAGTATTTTAACCTGTACTATTTTTAAGCTATGCTATTATACATCTAATATCTATTGTCCTAACTGCAACCTGAAAAACTAAACATAGAAGTAGAGAATGTGACATCAATCTGAATTCTTTTAGCTCCTGAGAACAAAAGCGCCAGCATTGACCATACGAAGTGGGAGCATAAGGAAAATTACACCAATTGATGAGCAATTTTCGTTGACTATTACCTCTCAATAGATAGTTGTGCTCATTTGTATGGTGGGGTTTGTCGCGCGCAGCACTTAATAGCCTCGCACTAAGCTTTTTTCCACTTGTCTTGGGAATATGAAAGCAGCTGCAATTACAGCGAACCCTGACAATTACAAAAGAGTGAGCTACCGTAGGGCTGAATATAATACCAGCCATTAAAAAGGCATGTACTGAAACGCTACATCCTGATGCATCCTCCTAACAGTTTTAGTTCCTAAAGAGACATTTGGTTAAAGGTTACCAAGAACACTAGGGCTTACTTTCTGGGAGTTCGGATTTGGTTGTATTGGTTGCATGATGTATCTGAAGCATGATGAAGCCCAAACAAACTATTGTCTTGATTTCATTAGGGTTAGCGTGCATGCAAAATTAGCTTGAAGCTAATGGAGTGGGTGGTGCTCATTATTCCCATGAACTCATTTCGAGAGGGCAGAAAGAACAAAAAGAAATCGAGAGAATAGCTCAAATAGATGTAATTAGCTTGGTAATTAGAATGATCATATTTTTTGTTCGAGCTGTTCTGCAAAATGTTATCAGAAACAAGAAGAACAGTCAGACATACAGTAGAGGAGGGGGAAAAAGCCAGAACAAAGAGTAAAAAAAAATAGAAGGAATGTGAGTGTCAGCAGTGAATGGTCCTAAGTGGAGAAAAGCCCATTGCCAACTTTTATTGGCAGCCTCACACTTTCGTTTTGCTTTCTTACCCACAGCTCCGTCTAGGATTGATAAGGAGCGAGCCAACCTTTGACTGCCTGTGGCAGCCGTTGGAATTGTTTTGCAATTTGCTGCTCTACGGTGCATTCTCTTTCCCTGAGAACAATCCATCTTCGCAACACAACATTCAACCCCGGCGCCATTGATTGGCCCCCTTTTTAATATTCATCAATAACCACTCATACCCGAAATATTCAGGCGCAGAAAGCACTTAGCTCAGCATAAACGCCTACAATCAAGTGTGTGAACGACTGTGGGAAGGACGGATGTGGATATAGACGAACTGTTTCAAGTTTAAAGTTGTCATTTCACAATTGCTGTAGCGCGTCACAGAAGTGCATAACGAAATAAAAATATTGTCTTCCAAGCCGGGTGCTGAAATTGTTTATTCTGTATCGGAGGAATATAAAACACAATGTGGCATGCCGTTACAAGAAAATCGACGGAAAGGGTGGGGTGATGTGGACACACTTGAGGATTATTTTCCACATTTTTCCTCCCTCCTACCTGTATACCACTGCAAATTACTGTATAAATACAATTGAATGACAAGAGCAATGTACTGTAGCTATAGATTTTACCATTAAATTAGAAAAAGTCACAGTAATTACGATCATCTCTCTCTCTCCCTCTCAAATGAAATCAAAATCAAAAAGATAAAATACTATATACAGTACTTGATCATCTGTGCTGAGAATATTAAATAGAAAACATACTCAGTGTGTGTTTGCCTGTCTCTCTCTCTTCTCTCTCATTCTTACAGTATTTAGGGATGTAACGGTATCAAAACTTCACGGTACAGTAATACCTCGGTATGAATGGTACGGTACGGTATTTATTGAATCATTTACAGGAAAAACGAAACTAATGAAGAGACTCGAAAAAAAAGTGCCAGAAGTGTTTATTAAACAGTTTACATGAACACTGAACATACCAATGGCATACAAATTGGCCATCTATCTGTAAACTTTGAACAGAACAGAAAAAATTTAACAGAAACTTCAATTTTTCAATTTTAATAACAAAAAATTATTAAACCATATAAAAAAATAAAGTTTCAATTTAGTATTCTTGAAAACTCAGAAAAAATAAAAATAGCAGCCTACTTATTGCAGCTGGCCCATGTGCTGAATGAGTATTTGACAACACTTACCTCATTTACACACTTATTCAGACAGAGACAGGGTTGTTTTTCAGAGAGAAACCGAAATGACTCGATAAAACTATCGGTCTTCTGAGAAAAGTTTGCTCAGGCGAATGGAGCGAACGGGAGGTAGCGGGAACTACAATTCCCATCAGCCCAGGCGTGACCATCATCCTTTGCGGTCTGTTGTCGCTACAGATCCAGTAATGCGGAAGTGGCGGGTGCTGCTATTAGCGGTGAAGGAAAAGAGATGGAAAGAGTAATTAATCATTATGGAGTAAGCGGGTTTTAAATCGGATGTGCGCATTACTGGATCTGTAGCGACAACAGACCGCAAAGGATGATGGTCACGCCTGGGCTGATGGGAATTGTAGTTCCCGCTACCTCCCGTTCGCTCCATTCGCCTGAGCAAATTTTTCTCAGAACACCTATCATTTCACCGTCATGCGACCACGGTATTATCGAAATAAAGTGTCATTGCGGTACGACGGTATTTACAATACCTTTACATCCCTAGGATTTATATATATTTTTTTAGTTCTTAACATAATAATAAGACCTCGTCTTGCACCTCCAGAGTCCGGGTTCGATTCCCGCCTCAGGATCTTAGTGCATGCTTAGTGGGTTTCCTCTGGGTCCTCCAGTTTCCTCCCAAAGTCAGATTAGGCCTAAGTATGTCAAAGTCTGTGTGCCCTGGCACCCCTTGCAGAGTTTATATACTGGATAAAGTGGTACATACAATGAGAGAAACAGTGAAAACATCATTGATGAATGGATAAATACTGTAGATTGATGGATAGATAGAAGGCTATTATAAAACTTCTGTGTCTCTTTTTTCCCCCTTTGAAAGCTGCCCATAAAGGCAATAAATTGTGTTACTTTAGATCAACTAAATTCCTGATCCCCATCAAAGCTTCTCTTACAAGTACAATTTATTTATTTGAAGAAACCACTAATCTCTTCATTCAGGAGTACAGCCTTATTTGTTGCTGGACTCGGCATTCTACACGGAGCTCATTACACAAGTAAGCACCTTTAAGTCTATTGGCACCATTCACCTACTGCAAAGTAAGCAGCAGCACCTCCTCCTCCTCCTACATCTCCTCGGAAAAGCACAGAAAAGCTACCTGCCAACGTTCACATAAAACGCCTGTGAAATGCAAAATTTATAGCACCTGCCTCGGGACATTCCAGATCAATATGTGAGAAAACAAAGAGTGGGAGTGAATATGGCGGCTCCACGGAGAGTCAAGTTAAGTGAGGATGCTATAAGGCAGTGCGTCTAAATGCTTGTGGTGTGGTAGAAGGTCAGAGCTCACCTCTGGGGATTGGGCTCATTGTGCTCGTCTCTCTCGTGCTTGATCATCCTGTAGCGGCCGATCCTCACATCTGGCCGAGACACTTTCATCCCGTTTAGTGTGATCCTTGGAGAGAAAGAGATTATAAGACAAATATTAGATCATTTTCAGGGGAAGCAATACAAATGATTACATCTCTCAGTTAAAAGAGGATGACACATGTCACATCTCTTGATGCTGAATTTTATTGTTGTGATAGAGGAGGCAATAACAGTTTCTTTTCTTTTTTTACCTCCATACAGTATATACTTATTACTGTGTAGGGTATGATTATGTGTGTTCGGTTGTCATAACTCGTTCATATCACCGTTGGTTTATTTGTTGCACATGTGTGTATGTGTACATGTGTTAAGGCTTACTATTAAAACAACCACTTGTAGAGGCATTTGCATGCATGCAGTGAGTACTGTTATAGTACATTGTATGTAAAGTGATATTTATGAAAAACTATATGAACGTCTCATCTCCTATTGTTTTTACAGAACAGAATCAACATAAAAGTAAGATTCACCAAAAATGATGAATGGAAACTACTGTGTAAGTGTATGCATATATTTACACTCATCAGGCATAACACCCTACCTACAGTAGGTCTCCCCTTTGCCACTAAAACAGTAATGACCTAGGCGTGGTGACATCTTTTGAACTGAAACCTTAGCCTTTTGATCAATTTGAGCTACAGTAGCTCTCCTATTGGATCGGACTATACGGGCCAGCCTTCACTCCCCATGTGCATCAGTGAGGCTTGGCCATCCATGACCCAAAGGCCAGTTCACCGGGTTCCCCTCCTTCGATCGCTTTTTGTATGTCCTGAACACTGGAGACCAGGAACATCCCGCAAGAGCTGCAGGGGCAAATTGTAATGGCTAGAGGATAATGAAGTAGTGCTGGGTAGTGCAACTAATCATCTCAAATCAACCAAGTGATAGATACAGTATAACACCAACATATCAGAAAAAAACAAAACAGGATCACTGATTTGGAAATGGATCAGGCCATCCTAAAAATAAATTGTAAACTCAATCACGTGAAGCAAATGCATCCATCCATTAATCAATCCATCATTCAATCAATCCATCCATACATGTACATCCATCTTTCTATCTATCGGTTCCTTTCGCATCTATACAGTACCTTGTAAATAATATAAAATGAGCTGTTAACAGTATAATGCAGTGTAAATAGAATGCAATGCTAATACAGACTAATTAACTAAAACATAAAAAATGAATAATATACTCAGTCTCTCTGTAATTGGATGTGTACCGAGGCTTGACATGTTTATTCATTGCATTGCCAAACCAAAACCTCAGCGTGGCTCCACTATACGAACCACACTGCTCTTCTTAAAGTGTTTATTTATACAGAAACCCGAGTACTGCAGGCAGGTAAGCCGAGCAGGTCATTCATTATTCAGCGTGCATTGGTAATAATCTCTAACTGCAGCGCACTTAAATAATTATAGTAAATGTTCAGCACAACACACATTTTTGCCCTAAAAACAAGTTTTTTTTTTTTTTTTTTGGGGTGGAGTGGGGGGGGGGGGAGAATGCTAGTGAAATAAGATGATATAAAGATAAATATTGTTAAAAGATCGCATTAATTCAACTGGATTCGGGGGTCGAAAATGAGATATTGTTCTTATGTTTCTCATCTATTAGAGAAAGGTCATGAATGTCAGGTCTATCAGTATTAAATCGCCTCATCCTTGCAAAGGAGAAATCCTTCTCAACACAAAAGAAGATAAGTCAGGTTGCTTTTGGCTTTCACTATTGTACAGCTGACACATAAGGAGTGTTGAGTTAAACACTTGGCTGAAACTTCAAAAGCACTTTGTGTTAGGCCTGATGAAGGACTTCTGGTTAAAACACAGTAATAATTATTACTGAAGTTAAACGGCTTTTCCCAGCCTACGCATCAATAATGAACTCCCTTGAGATCATCCCAGGTAAGTAAACACTGGAGTCTTTCTAATTTGATAAAGTTATATTTTTTTCTCTACCTTCTAAACATATCTCTAAATGTTTCGAACTCCATTTTCAATCAATTCCTATCTTCAGCATGTATACAGTATACTGTAGCTCGGAGTCATTTTTTATATTGTAATAAAGATTTTCCATTTTGTGAATCACTGACTCATTGTAGCATTCACATATATTATAAAAGCTCAAAAGAAATATATGGTGACGTCAACTGCTTATTAATGCAGATATATAATCAGCCAATCATATGGCAGCAACTCAACACATTTAGGCACCATGTAACCTAGACATGGCCAAGACGATCTGCTGAAGTTCAAACCGAGCATCAGAATGAGAAGAGATTGTGTGATTTTCGTGACATTGACATGGCACGACTGTTGGCCAGACAAGCTGGTCAGAGTATTTTTCAAACTGCTGATCTATTTTCATTCAAAACCATTACAGCCATTGGTGTGAAAAAGAGAAAAGTCGCAGTTGAAAATGCCTTGTTGAAGCCAGAGGTCAGAGGAGAATGGCCAGACTGGATCAGCAAACTGAAAGGGAACAATAAATCAAATAATATCATGTTACATCCGAGGTACCAAATAGCATCTCTCAAGTCACAACACATTGAACCTTGAAGCAGATGGACTACAGCAGCAGAAGAACGCACCGGGTGCCGCTCATATCAGCTATCACTATCACGATATCACTGCGTGGTGTTATCATGTCAATATGGACCAAAACCTTTAGAATGTTTCCAGCACCTTGTTTAGTTTATAGACAGTGTACTGTCGGGAACTGGATATGAAAGCCCTTGTCATTTTATTTGATGTACCTCCTTTTAATATGGACCATTTTGCAATACTAGACATTAATCTTATTGTTTTAAATTTTGTAAATTAAATTATCATATTTAAATAATATATAAAAAAATTTTTTTAAATAATACGGCGACGTAGGGAGAGAAAAAAAAACGCTGCCACTACTGGGTTCACCCTCCGACTGCACAACGTCGGATTAAAGGAAGTTTTTTGTGGTTTAAGAAGAAATGCGAACATTTCCGCGCTAGTTTTATTTTTTAAGCATTTTATTTTTGCCTTTTTTCCGCATTTCCCTCTGTATAGCATGTAGGATCATGGGATATATCCGGTCCTCCGTAGCGTAAAATGGACACGGAGAAAACGAACTAGACGCGGTTTCCTTGCATTCGTTGGGATTTGAACACCAAGAAAAAGCTGCATGCAACGTTTTTTTAACACCGTATAAACGCGCAGCCGGACAAACGCACGTCACCAAAGCCTGTGTGAACACCGTCATTGACTCCTATGTGTAGAAAACCCTCTGCGCTTCATCCACGATCACCAGACGCTACGAACGGCAGAAAAACGGTCGATTTTAACGCCCGTGTGAACAAGGCCTAAGTGTGTTGATTTACCACGTTATGCATAATGTAAGTGTTTCAAGTGGGTGTACACCGCCTCGCTGTATCATATATTCACACAGATTCTCAATCCTGATTCCCGGAAACAAAGGCCGGCGCCGACTCCTGCAAAAGGAGACGATTTGCTTGCGTAATGCAGGCACATAGTTCTTGGCGTATCTTGAACACACTTTCCCCACAAGTAGGCGTCAGGTGGTGTAAGATCAGGGGAATGGGATATGGATATGGGGAAGGAATTGTTTTGCCACTTTTTTGAAACTCGGTCCCCATTCGTGAGCACTTCTGGAAATAATATATATACTACCACTCAAAAGCTTGGGATCACTGAGAAATGGTATTGTTTTCCAAGGTAACACAGTAAATTAGTCTGAATAGAGACTACAGCAACAAGACAAGACATGCTGAAATTGTCAGGGTTAGAAATAATGATTTGAATGGAAATGATGAATGTGTTCTTCAAACTTTGCCTTCATCAAAAAAGAAAAAAAAACAACATTTTGCAGCAATTATAGCCTGGCAGGCATTCTAGCTGTCAATTTTTCAAAATAATCTGAAGAGATTTCACCCCATGCTTCCTGGAGCATCTCCCACAGGATTGGCTCGATGGAGTCTTCCTCCGTACCATACGATCAACTGCTCCCACAACAGCTCAATAAGGTTCAGATCCGGAGACTG
Source organism: Channallabes apus (assembly GCA_030522415.1). Classification (NCBI taxonomy): domain Eukaryota; kingdom Metazoa; phylum Chordata; class Actinopteri; order Siluriformes; family Clariidae; genus Channallabes; species Channallabes apus. Next base: position 16,369,179 of record CM060108.1, on the reverse strand, counting down.
TGCTGGCCGTCTTAAATTGGTTGTAAATTGCATGAAAATTAGTTTTTTCGGAAAATGTGCAAGTGATCCCAAACTTTTAAATAATATATACAGTACAGGTGCCCTGCGATGAATTGGCACCCTGTCCAGGGTGTACCCCGCCTTGTGCCCTAAGCCTCCTGGGATAGGCTCCAGGCCCCGGTGTCCGGTGACTGTGGAGACCTTTTCTTGTTAAGTACATAACTCCACATGTGTTCGTTCATAGGTTTGATGCCTTCAGTGAGAATCTACCAATGTAAATGGTCGTGAAAATAAAGAAAACACATTGACAGATAGATGAGAAGGTGTGTCCAAACTTTTGGCCTGTACTGTATGGGACCTTAGATTGCAAGTAACTTAGTCTGTGAGTGTCTTGCAAGACGAGCAAAAATTTTAAATACATTTAAATTTACATTGACATACAAGTAGTATGCATGCTCTTTGTCTGATAAGCATCATGTGATCATACTGAGCCAATGGTTCTTCTCTTTCATGCTCTGCAAGATTGTGGGTAATTGTCTCCCATGCTTAGTCTATGTGCACATAACCAGAGGTGTCAAGTAACGAAGTACAAATACTTCGTTACCTTACTTAAGTAGACATTTTGGGTATCTATACTTTACTGGAGTAATTATTTTTCAGCCGACTTTTTACTTCTACTCCTTACATTTTTAAGCAATTATCTGTACTTTCTACTCCTTACATTTTAAAAATAGCCTCGTTACTCTATTTTTATGATCAGAACGCGCAACCCCCCCCGGTCGCATGATAAGAATGCGCACAACGCCGCAGAAAGCGAGACCTTACTGCTTTTTTCGCCCCTCACGGTACTTTTACTTTTATACTTTAAGTAGTTTTGAAACCAGTACTTTTACACTTTTACTTAAGTAAAAAACTTGGGTTGATAATTCAACTTCTAAAGAAGTATTTTTGAACCCTAGTATCTATACTTCTACACAAGTAATGAATGTGAATACTTTTGACACCACTGCACATAACATTGTGACCACGTGTGCACACGCGTAAAGTAAAAGCAAGAGTCATTTCTCCCCTTCGACTCTATGTCAAAGATCAGTCATTCTGTGAGTGTGTGTGTTAGAGAGGTTCCTTGAAAGAAGTTTCCCGACAGAGCAGCGTTTCCGTTAATGTGTGTGTGCTTGTCGTCCCTGCCCTCCTCCTCTCAACTTTTTAGCACGCATGCACGCCTGTATGTCTGTATTTCCAATCATTCAGTATTTCCATATGTATATAACCATTTCCATTTATAATATAAAATAGTATAAATAAATAACATTACAGGAGAATATATGCATGGCTGTAAAGAAAGAATTATAGTACAAGACAGATCAGTTTTCAGATGGAAACAAAAAACTTAATGTACGCTCCAGCGATTTGCATAAAAATAGAAAGGAGCGAGTGTGACAAAGTTACCAGAAGAACTCGTATTCTCCAGCATGCTCAGTAAAACCTAACAGCTGTTTTACATATAGACACTACACAAATCTGTGTCTAAAACTCTTGCTCTTTATAGAAGTTTATTTTAAGCAGAAATGTTTTCAAAAGCATGCCATGTTTTTGTATGTGCCCAAGACTTTTGCATCGTACTATAAGTAAAATAGTTGAAAGGTTTTACTGAGCTTGCTGGAGAATATGAGCCCTTGCATAAGTTATATATGGTAATACTGAATGATTATGTACATAATTATGCAGACATGATAAACATGTGTAACAAAATTGGTACAGCATATAATGCCATATTTTTGTAAGGTGCTCTAGACTTTTGCACAGTAAATACTCCAGCTCTTTTTAACACTAATAGCTACTGTATCTACCGTAAATATAGCTGATTAATGCAGGTAATACTATATATATATATATATATATATATATATATATATATATATATATATATATATATATATATATATATATATACAGTATATATATATATCAAATGTATCATCTTCAATTATAACTGTATCTCGAGCAAATAGTTTTTGTCAGCAGGCTTCTCTAAAGAGAAATGGATTAATGGTTTGACCTGCATTAATCAGCCATATTTACGGTGGATAGCTATTAGTGTAAAAAGAGCTGGAGTATTTTTCTTACTAAAGAGAAAGAGAGAAAGCGAAGATAAGGGAGAAAAAGACCAAACAGCAATTATTAAATGTCAACACATGAACCACAACTGCCTTATTTGCAGCTGAGAAAAGACCGAAGCTGAAGATTTAAGAAATGGGAATGCTACAATTTCCCTATGAATAATAAGAGTTATAATGAATTTTGTTGACTGGATATCCATTGTGCGCTTCCTCTCTCTCTGTCCCTCTCTCAGGCCTCCCCTGATTGGATTAGGGGTGTATTTCTGTACATCGTCTCTCTCAATCTGCTCTGCTGTTCATTTAATTGCATTAGACCCATAGAGTCGGAGGGAATTGGAATCATTAGAACTGATTCATGTCTTCTCTGCCAGAACTGAAATGAAAGCATGGAGGGACTTCAGACGGATCACAGAGACAAAGAGAGAGAAAAAAAGCATGAGTGAGAGAAAGATAGAGAGAGAGGTCATGTTAAATTGAACAACCCTTCAGTTAGTGGCATGCTGAGTGTCAGAAACTTGTGTGTGCGCATGTGTGTGTGTGTGTGTTCCTGGTACATCCCAGAGGAAGTGTGATATACAAGTCTAGAAAGACACTGCTTCTTCTGATACCTTTATCTCTATCAGCCGTAAATGTGAACACACTGGCAGTGTGTGTGAGCTTCAGAGGTGTCTGTTTATGTGGAAATCAACACTTGTGCTAACTATCTCACAGACACAAGGTAAGAAATACATCATAAACGTAGCCCTACTGTATCATCTACAGCCAAACACTCAAACCGTGTACACCAACATTCTTGTTTTCTCACCAATAACTACCTTAAACAACACTTTTGGCTCATATTAAAAAAAAAAAAAAAGATTATTTCTTCCACCTGCTTTTACTCTTCCACTCCACTTTAACTATAAAGTAATGCATTAGACTTACCGGGCTCTTTAATACAAACTCACTCATGCAGTGATTTTAATGGGGCAATCATGTGGCGATAGCATAATGCATATAATCTAAAATAATGTACTCTAGAGACTGTTGTGTGTAAAAAAAAATTTTTTTTAAAAATCACAGGATATCAGCAGCTTTAGAAATACTTAAACCAGCCATCTGGCACCAACAGCCATGCCACACTTAGAGGCACAGGAATCACAGGTTCTCTCCAGCACTTGACATGTACAGTGTCTTTCTTGCTGTTGCACACATGATCGGCTGATTGGGTAACTGCACGGACATGCAGGTCTACAAGTGTCCCAATTAAGTGGACAATGAGTGTATAATTGCACTATATAGAAATGACCAGGAAAGGCTTGCTTCCTACTGTATTTGGGTGGGTCGGCTGCAGCTATACCGCATGCTCAATAGGCATCTACAGTGGTAATGCCCATATACTGTACTGTATTCCCATGGGAAATAATGTAAATGCAGATAATCCATTCTAGCCATCCAAATAATATTACCAATATTACCTATTTCCAACATTATAGGGCACTGGTGGCTCAGTGGTAGGTGTTTCGCCTGCCATGCGGAAGGCCCGGGTTCGATTCCAGCCAGTGCCCAAACCCCAGCCACTGGATGCAGTGCCGGTCCCAAGCCCGGATAAAATGGGAGGGTTGCGTCAGGAAGGGCATCCGGCGTAAAACCTGTGCCAAGTTGTAGTGCGGACTGGATATTCCGCTGTGGCGACCCCTTGTCGGGAGCAGCCGAAAGACCAACAACAACAACCTATTTCCAACATTATAGTCATATTTTGATGAAAAACAATCAACACATTTTGAAAAGACAGATAGATGTCTATATTTATTAAATAAATATACATTAAACCTCACTTAACCTGATCCCTCTTGGGACAGACTGCTATAAAACTAAATTGAAAGTGGCTCCGTTTTCTTCTTGCTGTCGTGCTTGATAACATTCTTGTGGCCCATGATGCTACATCTTCACTAAATCTTGCACGAAAAGCATAAAAAAATATGTAAACTCATTTCGCTTCCACTGGCGCAAACAAGTTTTGAACGGCTCCATGACGTACGGGCGTTCGGTGCGGCACGGTTTGTTTGCTTGTATGCCGGAAAGGGTTTGTATGGCGACGCAAATTTCTTGAAAACTTTCAGTTCTTAAGGGAACCTCTGTACCTCTACATAGTGCTTGTATCAAGGACCTTCTGATCGGTAGCCCAGAGTCTTAAACTGTGAAGGTACTGTACCACTGCAACACATCTAGTATGTTATATACAATATATAATTCATACCTAGTAATCAGGCTTGTAGGGGAACTGATGCAAAACGGTGACCAGGGAAGGAGGTTTGAATTTCAGTTTCAGGACACGAGTCCAACTACACCAAATCAGCCATAAAAGGATTCTCCCAGTTTTTAGGTTCCCCTTGTGCCACCGGGGCGGCTGTGGGCCCATGGGGTGTGGCTCCACAGGACCTCTGGTTGTGTGCTGTGGTGTCTGACAACAGGATGTTAACCAAGAGGGTTGTGGGTGGGGTCTTCATAGAGCTCACTTTTCTGTCTGGCACATCCCATTGGTGCTCCCTCAAATTGGAATCTGGAGAGTTTGGCGCATGAGTCAGCGACTTTGGGCTCTTTGCCTGCTGGTCCTTGATAGGGCAGACAGGCTGTGATGCACTGGGTGTTCTGATACCTTTCTCTCATGGCCAGCATTGATTTTTTTTCATTGGTTTATGCTACATTAGCTTTTCTGTGGAAGAAGAAAGGACGTGCTAGCCTTTGGTCCCTACATGTAGAGATGAGACTTGGGTGCTCATGGTCCTGTCATCAATTACTAGTATATAATTAGCAGCAGGTGGTAGTACTGTATGCACCGAGTCGGTTCGCAAGCTGCCAATAAACACAAAGAATAAATTACAAGGAGGTCTGCCTCCATGCTAAGCTTAATGTTAACATTTTGTCGGAAATGTCAAGAATGACCGTTTCACCTGCCTACTTACTGGAGAAGCAGATCAGAAGATAAGCTCAGTGTATGCACGCACATACAATGTAGGAAGCAGATGGAGCTGATGACATTATGTCCTGGTACGGTTGGCTTTTATAATTGAATCGAACCATGCACAAGGTGGCCTCAAGCATTGCACGCTGATCGGTGCCCAGGCACAGTACGTGCTCACATGAAGAAAATGTCCCAGACTTTGAGGTCAAGCATCCTCGGATCCGTGCCCGAGTCCGTAGTGTGAAAGCATCGAGTTTACTGATTCAGTCTTCCTCTACATGGTGTAGGGATGTCCTAGACGACTCCTACGCTTCACAGTGACAAATCAGTGAGTCAGTCGTGTGTGTTAATATGCCTTTCGTAAGCTGTCTCTCAATCACTCAATGGTGCACCGTCGATAATTAGTACCTCCACAATATTCTGAAGTCTTGCAGTTTTTTCAAGTGTCGGCAATTTGTGTGGAGCTTAAAAACTTCACAGTGTCTCTGCAAAAAACAAATCCACTTAAAGCTGAGGTGCACAGCAGGAAATATTCACCTCATTGTTTCCATCACACTGTCGACCACAAATGTATTGAGAAGTCTCCTGCCACTCCATTTCAACTAAGGAACCTTTCTGCCAGGTGCCACTTTCACTATTCTCCTGCGAAAAAGAGGAGAAAATTGTCCCTCCAGGGCTTCTGTCCTCTTCCTCATGATGCAGGTACATCTAAGACTATCATGGCTTCTTGCTTCACATGGCTAGGGGGATAAGTGAACTCGCCAGGGAAGAAAAATATTCGCTTATTTTCTTCGAGTTGTTCTGTGCATCGATGCAAGTCAGAGGCGAGAGTTGCTGGGCAGTTATCCGTGTCCTGCATCTCCACAAATCTTTTTCTGAGTTATTTTGGTCCACAGAGTCTACAAAGAGCCTATTTCTGCCTATAGCGTCTTAGGAAGAACAAAAACACACACAAAGGAGCGAGGAAATTGTGCCTTAAGCAGGTGAGAGAAATAAATCAGCCCAAGGGCAGTGCATGTGTGATGGAGACATTAGTTATTTTTATTTATTTATTTTTATGTATCATTAGCATACTGTACATGTGCACAGGGAGAACATGTAAATTCCATGCCCACAGATCCGAGATGAAAATCAAACCTGGAATAAAAATTATTGAATAATTAACATGGTGGCGTACTGTAGTGACTGTCACTGTGGCCACGCACCACCGGGGTTGAGGGTTCGATTACCGCCTCAGGTCTTTGTGTGCGGAGTTTACATGTTCTCCCTGTGCTTGGTGAGATTCTTCCGGCTATTCTGGTTCCTTCAAATGGGTAAATTTTCTCCCTAATTTAGTCGTGTCTAATTCCTCCCCGTCACTAGGGGGCTCCCACATTAAGGCTACTCCTACCACTCAGTGGGGAGGGCTGAAGACTATCACGTGTTTCCTCCGAACCGTGGCACCAGCCGACCGAATCTTTTCACTCACGCACTGTTGGGGGCGGCATAACACACTCGGAAGGATAGCGCTATCCGCTCCTTCCACTTGCATGAGCTCACAGACGCCCCTGATTGGCTGTAGTGCCGTGATTAATGTGGGAGCACGAAGTACCTCTCATCCCGACCGTCTGAGAGAGCTCGGCCTCTTTCTAGCCCTCCGGCTGCGAGAGGTTACAGCATCACCAGGGAATCGAACTCGCGATCTCCAGATGATAGGGCAAGGGTCCAAAATTATGCAGATTAGGCATTCCCAAATTGCCTGTAGTGTGTGAGTGTGTGTGTGTGCCCTGTGATGGATTGGCACCCTGTCCAGAATGTACCCCGCCTTGTGCCATGTGCACAGATCAACCGCGGTTTGGGACACAATTGGTTCAAGTGTGAAATCTTTCCAGAAAGAATGACAGTGTAGGGCATATAATATATACTTCTCTCAAGCATGAGCTATTATATAACACGCTTGACACAACAGAGCTTTCATCTCTCTCGCTCAGGCCTCTGAGATTTGCTAGCAGGGGATTTTATGAACTTTGAGCTCCATGCCCGGCTAAAGCAACGCATTAGCAAGACATGACTGCAGAATAATATTTCTCGATCTTTTAGTCTGTCCTGATTTAATGGCTTTGTAACAAAAAAAGACTTTTATGAACTCACTGCTAATATGTTAACGCGTAAAGATTCCCACGCTGCCCCTCACACAGGATATTTTTGTTGCTGATTTCACAGCAGCTGGGTGACGCCCAAATATTCTTTGACACCCAGTTGACCAGTGACGGTGCATAAGATGCCTCGGTTGATAAGTTAAGTAGTGTTCGGCTGCAGGCCTTTCAGAAGGAGAGACGTTGCTCAGAATGACAGATGATCCCGGTTTTTAGCCGTGAGCTGCCAAACTAGCTATTTTTGAAGGGATGCATTGGAGGGGAACAGTGAGCGTGAGGAGAATGGAAGCGGAGAGAGTGGAAAGTAGAGCGAACACCCTGGAGTCCAAACTTCCTGCACTTCACCAGGGTAATAGAAGTGATCCGTCTCCAGATGCATGCTTAATGACCATGAAAAATAACGAGTCAAGGATAATTTTTGCATAAAAATTACTTTCAAAAATGAAAGGCTCGCATTCTGAACAGCTTCGAGAAGCTCTGGCATGGAGACAACGTCCATGAAATGATAAATAAAGTGAATCGTAAATGAATCTGAATTTACCGGACCTCAAGAGCACGGTGCATACTCATGCCTGATTAGCACTTCTATAAGAAAGACTTAAAACACTTGGCCATCTTATCATCTGCTATAAAAATAGCCCTTGTGTGCAGGCACACTCAAGGGAAAACCTGATTCTGTAATCCATTAAAGCTACTGCAGAAACGACATTTATAGTATAAAAGCTTTTTAGCTTTTTTATACAACATACAAGTCAGTGAGGAGAGAGAAAGAGAGAGAGAGAGAGAAAGATTTCACTAAAATAATAATTTTTATCCATCTATCCATAAACAACATATCTGTCTATTTGTCTGCTTTTGTCCATCACAACCCCACCGCAAAACAACAACAGTTAATTCAGAAACACATCAACTTCAATACTCAACACATCCTTGTTGCTCCTTATTTGTATTTTTCATCTATTTTGTTTCTGTCTGTCTGTATCATGGGAAGAACAACGTACAGTACAGTCAAGACTGCACACTGACCAATTGGACATTGACAATATACACATTGTTTATTTATCAGCGCCTACATAATAAGTATGTGGTCCCGACTCACATCTATAAACAAGCAAATAACCCCAGGAGCCTGAAATAATAATTTCAGTCAATTTTCTATCCAAAAAGTAAAGCATGTGCATTAGACATAACCAGCATGAGAAATTGGAAAGTAATGAGTAGAGAATAAAGCCACTGGTGTTCTAACTATCAGACACAGCACAGGTCAGTCGAAAAAGACATCAGCAGAGACAGGAACATTGAGAGAGAGCTACAAATGAAAAGCCCAAAAACAAGAGTCAGTGACATCAACAACCTCCACAGGGGCGGAGACGAAGGCATCACAATCGATTGTTCAAAGAGACTCTGAGACTTTCAACAAAAAGAACACTTTTAAAAGTGTCCCACCTAAATGACAGGTTTATTGCAATTGCAACAGGTCATTCACATGCTCCAAGCCTCCTCCTGTATAGTACAGTACAGTAGATGTGCCTTTAAAAGGATGTTTGCAACAACTTCAAATCTGCCGACAGATTAAAAGTGGAATATCCTTAGACCGCCACGAAGCAGTGATAACCCTGCTTCTTATGTTTCCTTATGTCCAATCCGCTCCTTAATTTAGCTTTTTGTTTGCAGTGACAGCAACGAAAGCTGAATTAAGGAGAAGATTGGACATAAGGAATATACTTCCAGTGTGATTGTCTCCCATCACCCCTAGATGGGACCGTATCATCTAAGGGAAGCAAGCTCACACTGATTCTGCCTTCAAGTAGTAATGTTGTGTACTGTATATTATGCACTTTATTACGGTTTGTTGTGAGCGCGTGATAGCTGGTCGGTGGAAAACTGACTGCTGACACACTGCTCACGCTCAGCAGAGATTTGGCATCGAGTAAAACCGGCTAAAAAAAACTTTAAATGAAAAAGTGATTTTTAAATTTTTTTACAGAATTAAAAAAAATTACATTTTATTGGCTTATAACATCCGTAGTAAAATACAAGATGCTTCATCTGTACTAATATACAGGTATTCCCCGACTTACGAACATTCGAGTTAGAATTTCCGTAGATACGAACGAACTTTGGTTCTATTTCTGGTTCAATCAAGAAGGATTGTACAAATAGAAACATTGCAGTGGACCAGATACCAACATTTACAACTACATAAAATAATTTCAGTGCGTAAGGGAATGTATAAAATGTCTAAAGTCGAGTATACTGTGTGTGTGTGTGTGTGCGCATGTAGTGGTGCGGGAGAAATGAGCCGGCCTCACCATTTTCAATGAAAATGTGGTACTGTACTGGGCATTGCTCAGTGGTTGAGGCATTGGTTCGGAAGGTCCCAGGTTCAAACCCCTTGGCCACCAAGTTGCCACTGTTGGGCCCTTGAGCAAGGCCCTTAACCCTGAACTGCTCAGATGTGTAATGAGATAAAAATGTCGCTCTGGATAAGTGCGTCTGCCAAATGCCTAAATGTACTAAATGTACTGTACTAGTACTGCCAGTACAGTACAATGCCTGATAGTTTGTTGCTTTTGTGTTTTTTGGCTTGCCACTGATTATGAGTAACTTAACCTGTCTAAATATAATAACCTACTGTATAATCTTACCTTACTACTCATGTACTGTACAGTAACATTGTTTGCAAAGATTTAGCTTTTACAGAATATTGACTAAATTACAGAACTTGTTTAATTATTTTGTAATTTGTAAATTAGAGTTTAAAAAAATGTTAGCAAGGACGTTAGCAAGAAGAAAACAGAGACACTATCGCAGCCGGTGCCAAGAGGAATCATAAATTAAGGTCAAATGAGGTATAATGTCTATTTATTTAATATTTTACTTAATTTACATGTCTTTTCTAAATGGTTTGAATGTTTTTAAAATGCAAAAATTTGACTACAATGTCGGAAATGGGTAATATTGGTAATATTTTTTGGTGCCTGGAACGGATTATTATCTGCATTTACAATAATTCCTATTGCAAAATTAATACGAAATTTCATCTTAAAAACTTTTAGTAATTTATTTATTTAAAATTATATTTAGGGCATCTGTCTTTATTTCTTTCCTATACTGCATATAACTTAAAGGGGGAATAGCGCTGCTGCTCACACATACACACGCACACACACACATACTGTACACATACACGCACACACACACATACTGTACACATACACGCACACACACACATACTGTACACATACACGCACACACACACACACACATACACACATACATACACACACACACACACACATACACACACAGTACAGACACACACACACACACACACACACAGTACAGACACACACACACACACACACACACACACACACACACACTGTACACATACTGTACACATACACACACACACACACACACACATACATACATACACACAGTACACACATACACACAGTACACACACACACACATACTGTACACATACACACACACATACTGTACACACACATACTGTACACACACACACATACTGTAAACATACACACACACACATACTGTACACACACACATACTGTACACACACACACACACACACATACTGTACACATACACACACACACATACTGTACACACACACACACACACATACTGTACACACACACACACACACATACTGTACACATACACACACACACATACTGTACACATACACACACACACACACACATACATACACACAAACACACATACACACACACATACTGTACACATACACACATACTGTACACACACACACATACATACACACACACGCACACACACACACACACACACACACACACACACACACACACACACACACACACACACACACGCACACGCACAAACTCATCCTCTGTTAAATGAAGCTCTGCATATTTTTCTGAAATCCTAGAATGTTCATTTGTTATATTAAGTTCTTTCTGTTATCGTTGTATTTTTTTTATTTATTTTTGGCAACATCAGGGTAGGCAGAATTACAATTTATTATCATCATTATTATTATTTTTTAGAATTTTGTCCGTCAAACTCCTTGTATTCTTTTATCTATTTTAAAGTTGTCAAGAGGAGCGACCATAACCTAATGGCTAACCCTAATTCCCACCTCTGTTTACTGTCAGTAAAATGTCAGGTGTTTAATGTGAAATCTAGACACGCCTTTCTGGCAATAAGAAAACTGACTGCCTGCAACCTGCCTGGGAACTGAAAATCATGCCGCTGATTACGGCAGGTCCAGGTGGCTTCATCTGTACTAATATACAGGTATTCCCCGACTTACGAACATCCGAGTTATAACTTCCGTAGATACGAACGAACTTTGGTTCTATTTCTGGTTGAATTAAGAAATTCGCTTGGTGTATTGTACAAATATAGACACTGCAGTGCAGCAGATACCAACATTTACAACTATATAAAATGATTTCAGTGTGTAAGTGAATGTATAAAAAGTCCAGTATATTGTGTGTGTGTGTGTGTGTGTGTGTGTGTGTGTGTGGTGGTGCGGGAGAAATGAGTCGACCTCACCGGTTTCAATGAATCAGTCCGGGAACACGATGATAGAAAATACTGGAGCTGTCCAGTAAAGCTGTCCCGATGGTGAATATAAATAAATAATATATATATATATATAAATAATATCAAAAATTATGATCTATCGTATGATATTTATGTTTTGATCTCAAACCCAAATGTCTTCAGTGTCTAGGGGGGAAAGAAGCAAAAGAGGTGTTTATATGACTGCCTACGTGTATATGTGCCTGTCTGACTTTGTGTCTGAATATCTGTAATATATTTCCAAGTTCCTGTCTTTGTGCCTGTATGTCAATGTTTTTGTTTGCCTGTGTTCAGATACACAACAAGTTCTTTTTGAATCTATGTGTCTGTCTGTCTGTCTGTCTGTCTTGTTAGGGATACACAGAGATGTATTAGACTTTCCCTGTGTATGTCTGTCTCGCTACCTGTCTGTTCATCCCTCGATCGATCTGTATATCTATCTGTCTCTCTGCTGTCACTGAGAGTATGTGCCGTTTTCTCTTGTCTAAGCTGCATTAACTGAGGAGGAAGAACTTCACCGATCACCAGACCGGGGTGAAAAGCAAGAGCCCTTGCAGAAGCAGCTATCTGTTAAACTGTGACGAAGCCATTTGTTATACTGCTGGTGTGTGTTACAGTGAAACTTCCGAGAAATGCATTTCATAGCATGCCTCCTCCTCTCCTGTATCCATGTGCGTCTGTAGCCTGAGCCAGGATGTAGTTAAAAACAGCAAATATTCTACAATAATGACACTCGGTAGTAGAGAAGTGTATCCTTGAGAAAAGAAGGGCATTTTTATGATTCGGAATGAAACAGCGTCACTCAAGATGAGAACCTGAAGCCATAAAGCTTGTGATTTGTTAATTAGTTCAGAGACAGAGAGTGAACTTCACCTGTTATAGATGTCATCATCTTCTCCTCCCCATCCCCAGTACTCATTGGGGAAGCCATTGATTTTGAGGAACTGCTTCTTGCTCAAGCCAGAGACTCCGCCGAAATATCCCGCATACGGTAATCTGAAAGACAAAGGAAGCTGTCAGACACAAACAGTTTACAGCAGGTACTCAAGCATCGGCATCCACATACTGGCATTTTGGGCATAATTACTACTATTATTAAGGAAATGTTACAAAAACAGTGATTAAAAAGAAACGTTAAAGCCGGCATCTGATGTGGTGGTACTGCTAAGATACTGATCATGGCTCCTTTTCTAAACTACAAGTTTCGCAGCTTTATTCAGAAAAAATATACTGTAGGCTGGCGAAATGGCACAGCATGTAGCACTCGCGTCTCATAGCTCCAGGGTACACAGTGGGAAATAAAAAATCAAAAAACAAATGTTTATTGACAAGCAATACCTCCACCCTGCTGGGGAAATAAAACACACTTAACTTAAATTACGGATCAAAGACAATGAAGGTAGGCGATGATATAATTTTAAAAAGTGACTAACGTCACATGCTACTGTTTACATTTTTTTTTTATAATTCCGGTGCATGTGCTCTTCAGCCCTTAGTGGAACATGGAACTACTGCAAGTAAGCTTGACATTCTGATCGCTAATGTCTTGCATACTTTGTAGGCTTCATTACGCAACACATCTCTGCACTGAGCTGACATTAGATGTAAAGCAATAATCCTTTAAGTCCCTCCCTGGATTGAACATAAAAGAAACCGCCTCGAGCTGCCGACTGAGGGGTTTGAACTTGACACAATTCGGTCATGCATGAGTGAACTGGGAGACAGACTTCACCCTCGGTAGAATCCTGAATCTGAAATGACATCTGCTTCCCTTCCCGACCCTCTTGCTTTTTTTTTTTTGTCTCTCTCCCAGATCTAACAGTATATCTGACACTGGGTCCTGAGAGCTGAAGCACTATTAGTGCAGAATACTTCCACTGAGCTCCCAACGACTTTTAAGTTCAAACACAGAGGGAAGTGACGGAGGAGTGACTTCAGACTTTCACTGCATGACCTCAGTGATGTGTGTTCACATTTGCGTCAAATCCTGCACAGATCTGAATGCATATGCATATCTGAGTTGAGGCTCATGCCAAGAAGGAGAAAGGGCACTACTGTAGATCTTAAAGGGAGGAACAGACTGTACGTTTATTTTAACCTACTGTTTAATAATCATGCAAACACATTTCCGCACAAGTATCCGTCCCCAATAAATGATGTTATTTCATTCGACCACCTTTAACTTTGATTACAGCACACAATGTGGTCCGGTTCATTTGTGAAAATCATTGCTTATGTTCCTCAGAACCATTGTTTTACAACTTATATCCTGGACTATGGCTGTGCCATCAAGCAAGCAACAAACTCCATTGCTGAGATAACCTTGTCACTCATTACGTTCTGGTCGCCAGGAACACTAGAGCACAACACTCCCTCCAGAGGCTGGTACAATGGGCACTATGCATGATGGGTATTCCCTTCTTACCCTGATGCACCATCGCTCTGAGAAAGGGTCAATTCGGACTCAAATTTTTTCCCATTGCTTTACTCTCTACCTAGCAAATTAAACCATTTTGTTTCCCCCGATTTTCCGCCGTATCCAATTCCTTCCCATCACTAGGAGCTCCCACATTAAGCTACTACACGTCAGTCAGGGGTGCCGAAGACTATCACCTGTTTCCTCCGAACCACGTGACGTCACTTACCACTTTTTTTTCGAACTGCTCGCTCACGCACTGTTGGGAGCAGCGTACTGTAACACACTCGGAGGACAGCGCTGTCCGCTCCTCCCCCTTGCGTGAGCTCACAGACGCCCCTGGTTGGCTGTAGAGCCGTGATTAATGCGGGAGCACTAAATACCTCTCACCCCACCCCTGAGAGAGCTCCGGCTGCGTCGGATACAACATCACCCGGGAATCAAACTCGCGATTTCCGGATGATAGGGGGAGCACTTTACCACTGCGCCAGTCTGCGGCAATTAAACCATTTTTAACAAGTGGTTTAAACACGGAACATACTGTAGCTGTGATTTGTACTGTCATTTTTTGTTTTTAAGTATCTTCACAAAGCATTTTTGATGTCCGATCTTGGATTTATCTCTGACCACATCTCCTCGACAAAGCTGACGGTTCAACGCAACCTTCAATGCTAGTGTTGAGGAATCTTACACCAATTTCCAGTCATGTTACTATAGGAGTCCCTGGTTGTTTTCTTTGCTTCTACCCTTTTTTTTGTTTTTTTTCTCGTCCGGGCAGTGTATATCCTACAGTATATCCTCTCTATATACCCAATGTACACTCCATATCCCTAATGTCAGTTACATCAAACATACATTTATTTTACGTTAATGAAATCAGAACCATCTACATTTGCCATGACAGAAAGTGAGGCTGCCGGGTGAGTCGTCTTTGAAACAGGACAACCAAAATGAGAGACTACTATTGTGGGTGAATAAAAAGGGGGGAGGGCAGTTAATATCAGAGTGTTCAGAACACCTGTACAAAGCATTATAGATGTACGTGTTAATTTGCTAATGTACTTTTTGTTCCAGAAAACAACGAAGACTAGTCTTTTGTGCACCTTTGAGTAATAACATCATTATCAGTGTACTCTGATATTAAAAGACAGAGTATCTAAGCAAAATCTGCTTTTTAATGTGTGAAATTCGGTTGCATATTCTAACCAGGGTAACATTTTATATTCGAGCCACATATTCACTCCTATACCAGAGCATTCAAAAGCCTGGAAAGTCATTTATTTTTATAATGGGATTTGCGATAAAATTTGTCATGAATGAAGGCATAACATCAACTGACATTTACAGAAGACTTCAAGCACAGTATGGTGACGAGACCCTTAGCCGCAGTAAATGGTGAATGATGCAAATGTTATCAAGAAGGCTGTGAATGATGATCCTGGCTAAGGTGGCTCAGAGCCTACTGCAGTTGTTTCTGTGAACACTGAGCAAGTGAAATGCCTAGCCCTTGAAAATTGACAGATAACTTGTCTCCAAGTTGCAAAAGAGATGCATCGGTCTGTGGGAAACTGTAGAGACAGTCATTCCCAAACACCACTTACAGTACATACAGTATTAAAGGAACTCGGATTGTTATTGCCACATCCCCTGTACAGTCCTGACATCTCTCTAAGCCATTTCAACTTGTCTGGGCCATTAAAGGAGTTCCTGGGAGGCCAGCATTTAAGACTAGAAGACTCAAATGCTGGAATGAATGCATTACTGAAGCGGAGGATTTATGTAGAGAAATAAAGATAGTTTATAGTCTTATCTGACTTACGAACGACTTATGTTCTGGTAGCATGTTCATAAGTCGGAATTGTTCATAAGTCTGACTAAGTGAGTTTTATATACCTTTGACACGAATATACAATGCAAAGTGAGTTTTATATCAGACTACCAATCCACTTGGCTAAATCTGTCCCCTTTTCCCACACTGGCATCATGTAGCCAAATACCGTAACTGTAAGCCACACAGGTGAAATGTAAGTGTGGTCTTCTCATTCCGTACTATACTGTATGAGACTGTGCATTTAAATTGCGAGGGGAATCCCAGCCATTTGGTCTCAGAGCTGTTTTCCACTGTATTATACTATGACTTCTGTTTTGTTGAGGATTTACAGGACTTTTCACCATCAGGAACACTTCACACAGCAGCCATTTTCTATCATAGTGCTCCCGGACTGATTCATTGAAACCGATAAAGCCGACTCGTATTTCCCCCCAACCACGCACACGTACAGTATATACCAGACTTTAGGCATTTGATATATTCACACACTGAAAATATTGTATATAATGTAAATATCGGTATCTGGTGCACTGCAGTGTAAATTTTTTTTTAACAATACACATGTGATTTGTTCGCATCTATGAAAGTTCGTAGATCCACAATCCGTTGGTATCATTATTTGTAACTCGAATTTCGTAAGACAGTCTTTCGTGAGACTTAATTTGTAGAGAAATAAAGGTAGTTTGTCCCCTTATACCTGTAGTATGTTCTTCTGCACAATCAAAAGTCCTGGGTTGACTTGAAAAGTCCCGGGTTGAATCCTTGTACTTAATGAATAGAGCGCCCATGTCTCCGCTGCTTTATCTTAGGCTCACATTTTATTACTACTAGGGTTGTTCCGATTCCGATACTGGTATCAGAAATGCTACCGATACCACAAAAAAATCTGGCATCGGAATCGGCGAGTATTTGAGTCCACGTACCGATCCGATACCATTTTCCTAAACATAACCTATTTATGCCCGCTAGCTTTGCTAGCTTAGCTTACTTACACAGTGTCATGGCGTGCGCATGTGATGGGCGTGCGCCCAAATTGATATCGCTCCTCGCTCACTAGTTAGGCGGCCTCCCCACCCTTTAGGTATGTGAAGGAGCAGGGCCGCAGAATCAGGCTATGGCCCATGAGCTATCGCCGCTAATGATCCCGGCGCTATAAAACACAGCGGGGAGTGTAGCTCGGGGTCTGACTGTTGGGAAGCTGGACTTTGCGACGCGGTGGATTTTATGAGAGACAGTGGCAGAAGAGCCTTTAAAAAGGGGGTCGCCTTTGATCTCCGCGAGAGGAGCGCGTGAACGAGCTGCGCGAGCTCCCGCGGCACCTTCACTTCCGCGTAGAGCCCGCCTTCACATCCCTGCCACCGAAGTGGCATATATACACACACACACACACTGTACAGATACACACCCAGGTATCGGATCAGTACTCGGTATCGGATGATACCCTGAGCCCAAGTATCGGAATCGGTATCGGGAGGGGAAAAATGGTATCGGAACATCTCTAATTACTACTAAACACATTTACAGGAAACACAAGACTAGATTATTATTATATATGTTTCAGTTCTCTTCTCTTCTGCAAAATGATGTTGCCTCGACTATCAAAAGTAACTAGCACAAACAACAACAAAAGATGCAAATTAGGACTCTTTCTTTGAGATTTTAGCAAATCGGGGCAGAACAAGAGAGCTTGAATGGAATGGGGACACTATACTGGTGTACATGGATAGCATGATTAAAAAAAAGTCTTGCTTCATGGAGAAGGCATGCTGGAAAGAAAAACCTGCAAAAAAAAAAATCCTGAGTTAAGGGTTCATTATGATAACATGAAGTGAGCATCTCTTGAAGACACCCATTGAGACCAGGCATGGGTATATGCCTGGCGTTCGCCCAGGGCTACAACACACTATAGTTGTAATGGTGTGTGTGTATATGTGTGAATAGCTCAGAAAATGACAGCAAAACATATCCATCCATACAAAACTGCCAACAGCAAGGACATAAGTACAAAACTAGACACAAAGACAACAAGCTGACATTAATGCGACCATCTGCTGGAAGAGGAAAAACAGTGCAATCAAGGCTTTGGAGTCACATTTCAGGATTTGTTCAAAGGAACACCTGACTTATTAATGAGTGCCAGATCCCGACCTTGTCAGGAAATTTACACCAAGGCTTAAAGGAGCCACCTTCTGAACAAACACTACAGACAAGCATGAACTGTGGACCAGAGAAGCTACAGGCTTTGATGAAATGCTGACTGGATATAAGCATGCTGTTCAGGAATGTTGTGGCATTGTAGAGCAGCCATGGACTGATGATGATCTTGGAGTTTTGCTTAAAAAAAAAAAAAGGCAGGTCACAGGTGCCCTAGCTCTCAAATCAGTGTTAATGCATGATGATAGCGATATATCATTATTATTAGTAGTATTCGAATATAATAATAATAATAACAATAATACTCCATCTAGGAACCTCTGTAGCGACCGTGGAGGCCAATGGTGACCACTGTATTTATTCCCAGTGTACGACCGTGGTAGGACCGCCAGTCAACATTCACACACTATGGGCAATTTGGGAATGTCAATTAGCCTAATCTGCATGTGTTTGGACTTTTGAAGAAAACCATAGTACCTGGAGGAAACCCACAAAACATGAAAAGAACATGACTACGAACGAACCCAGATCCTGGAGGCGCAAGGCGACAATATACAGTACATACAATAATATAACACCATCATCATCATCATCATCATGCAGTAACACTGCTCAAAGTGCATTTAAATTGACTTGTTTGTGTTTAAGTACTGTATAGCGAACACAAAACTCAGCAATGCACAGGCACTTTAGGACAGAACATTTGCAAGCATGTTATAGACACAGCAGGAATCTGAGCCTAGAATCTCCTGTGACATAATGGATGAGCATTAGCCAGCTCCCAGCTCCCATCTGCTGATGGGACAAATAACCATGATATGAGAATATATGAAGAAAACTTGCATTCCTGTAGTACATTAAAGTAAGCTGGTTTTAAACTGTATGATTTTCTGCTCTTGCTGCCAAAAGTCGTACATCTTATAACAATAATTTTCTCAATCGCAGCTGAATCGGTGCAATGTCGCAATTTTCTAAATCATATGTCTATCATGGGAGTATCTCAATCATAAGATTTGACTGAAAATACATTATCACAGTCTGCGGATGGGGCATAATGTCCTTAAACCTCTGCTGAAATTGTACAGTTTGAACCCAGTTTAACGGTTTAACTCAGCTCTTATAAAGAGTAATGATGAGGGCAAGAAAAAAAATGTCATATATTAAAAAGACTTTAATGAAAAAAGACCTGCATCTTCAGCTAAAGGGAAAATGGCACGCTGTTAAGTGTTCATCAACCCTTAAAACGCGAACGTCAGAAACCCTTCCTGTGCACTTTTATATCCTCAGCTATTAAGGCTTACACAATCTTCAAGTTAATAACTTTCGTCCATTTCTTCGCTACCAAAAACTTAAGTTTGTGTGTCTGAAGCTCAGCTCACATAATCCACTCTGCTCCTTCCCTGATTTCAAACATATATTACACGAAACCTGTGCTACTGTACTGTAGCTATAAACATATTGTATATTGCAAATTCTACAGTATATATTTTAATAATTATATTCATTGTTCTACATAATGCCACTACACTCATCTGGTCAGTTAAGCAGTTTAATCAATTTTCTGTTGGTCTATTCAATTAATTTAATTATTAATTGGGTCAGCTTTCAAATTAAATTCGATTCACACTTTTTCAACTAAAACTATTTAAAAGAAGTCCTTGGGAAAAAATACAGTTGTATAAAGTTGTAGAAACTATGAAACTCATAATTCCCGTCTCTGTGTGCATGGAGTTTGCATGTTCTCCCCGTGCTTGGTGGGTTTCCTCCGGGTACTCCGGTTTCCTCCCACAGTCCAAAGATATGCAGGTTAGGCTAATTGGCGTTCCTAAATTGCCCGTAGTGTGTGAATGAGTGTGTGTGTGTGTGTGTGTGTGCCCTGCGATGGATTGGTACCCTGTCCAGGGTGTACCCCGCCTAGTGCCCGAAGTCTCCTGGGATAGGCTCCAGGTCCCCCGCGAACCTGTACACAGGATTAAGCGGTATAGAAGATGAATGAATGAATGAATGAAACTCATATAAACTATGATAAACAATTTAATGTCAAATGAGTGAACAGAAAAGAATTATAAATTGAATCAATATTTGGTGTGATTACCCTTTGGCTTCAAAGAAACATCAAATCTTACAGTACACTTGCACACTTGCACAAAGTAAAGGATTTTGTAGGATTCAGGTGCATGATTAACCAATTACACCAACCAGGTGCTAATGATCATCAAACTCTGCCACCAAGGTGAGGTTGTGGAAGACAGTTTCATGCCACAGATCATACTGTACATGCACCATGGCAAGCCTGAGAACAGGCAACAAGATACAAGGTGGCTCCCATTCAGTCGATTCACAAGGTACAACACATACAGTATCGTATGGGATATCGCACCCTCTCATGTCCGGGCTGAAGACACCTTTATTCACGCCATAAAGGCAGGCAAACCTGTGCTGACATGCCGATGCATATAAGCCATCGTCACCACAGGTGACTGTCAGTTCTTATGCTTTTCACCTCACTGGGAACAACTTCTGAGTTAAACTGGTTAACTCTACATTTTTATGTTTTAGGACTTGGCTTAAAATCAGCGCAACTGTTCACAGGCTGCAGCTCAGAGCGGGGAGAAGGCGAGGCGAGGCATGTCAGCCGTGTGGAACTATTTCAAAGTGAATGAAGACGACAAACTAGTCCCTTGTTTTTTTTGTTAAATTATATGACTGTTTTCATTAAGTACTCGGTATCGGTATTTGCGAGTACTGAAATGCAAGTATTCATTCATTCATTCATTCATTTTCTGTACCGCTTAATCCTGTGTTCAGGGGGACCTGGAGCCTATCCCAGGAGACTTCGGGCACTAGGCGGGGTACACCCTGGACAGGGTGCCAATCCATCGCAGGGCACACACACATACACACACTCACACACCCAATCACACACTACGGGCAATTTGGGAACGCCAATTAGCCTAACCTGCATATCTTTGGACTGTGGGAGGAAACCGGAGTACCCGGAGGAAACCCACCAAGCACGGGGAGAACATGCAAACTCCATGCACACAGAGACGGGAATCGAGCCTGGCTGGGGAATCGAACCCAGACCCTGGAGGTGCAAGGCGACTAACCACTACACCATGCAAGTATTCGTATTCCAAAAAAGTGCTATTGGTGCATCCTAAATTATGTTGCTTCAGACGTATCCAGCAATATGTTTGGCAGAGCTCAGTTTGCTGAGCCCATTCTGTCCGCTGCTTAAGACTACATTCTACAGAGGCATCCATGGCTCACAGTCTCAGACATCCCAGACAGAGGACAGGGCCATCTACCAGAATGAACCGGTTTCTGCTGAGGGTTTGTTTGGTCAGTCACTTGAAGCCATTCAGTAGAAGGTTTAGTTTAGATGAAAACAAGCCTATATAGGCATTGAAAGATGAACTAGAGGTAAAGCACAAGCCTCTCAAGTCTCCCAAGAGACTGCCACCATCCGCTAGCTCGGGCTCTCCACCGGTTAAACAGCAACCTCCCAGGCATTGCCCATGCCAGTTGGCCAGGAATAAAGGCCCCCTACGTGGCCTCCTGAAAGAGTCAGGTGAAAAATCCACACTCTTTCTAGCTCAGACTGTGAAGAGAGAGGAGCTCAGGCAGCAGGGAAACACTGTTGCTCCTCGCCTTCGAGGGCGTGCCGCTAGCTCCCCACACGTTCACAAAGTTTGTCGAGGTGGTGCTGTCTCCTCTCTGAGAGAGAGGCATTCTCATACTGCCGTATTTAGATGTGCGCTGATACTGAGCTCCAGAGAGCCAGTGGAGAGAGCTCTGGGAGCACCTTCAGGCTCTGAGTTTTCAATATACATGCAGAAAAGATCACTGACTCTGAGTCAGCAGTTCTCATTCCTGGATCTGGAGATATGCTCCGTTACCAGCTAAGTGAATCTGTCAGAGCGCAGAATAGTCACATTGCAGCACCGTCCCTCTCTGTTTAAATTGTTTCAATTCAACTTCTTGTAGAAGTGTTTTTACAGTTAATGGAGATGATGGCATCTATGATTGCTGTAGTGCCTTTTGGGCTGTTAAACATACGAGGGTTTAAATGCTGGGTTAGTTCTCACTGCTTGTGTGTGCCGCGCCGCCTCAACAGGTGGCTGATGGTGACTCTGTCATGCATGTCAGCTCTTCTGCCCTGGATGGAACCCGGGTCGTTATGTCAGGGCTTTCAGATAGGCAGGGTGTCATTTCGGCAGGTGGTGTCGTGGGATGCCTCTCTCAGCGGGTGGGGCGCTCGATGTCTCCTCATGAGAGGGGTGTGGTCACATTAACTATCTGGAGCTGTTGGCGGTGTTTTTGGCCCTGAGACTTTTTCGTTTGATTTTGACAAGCTATCAGGCTATCGACAGGCTCTCTCGCACTATAAACTCGTTCGCTTGAAAGCTTTTGAACGATGATGGCAAGAACAATGTTCTCCCATTTCAGTTTTCCAAAGCGTTTTTTAAGAGGAGCAGGCGTCTGCAACCCACAGTTGGGTGATAGTGTTCCATCTTGGGATTTATTGTTAGTGCTTGAGGCCCTCTGGTCTACTGAGCCAAATGCGTCAGTGGATATACAAATCATTACATATAAGACAGTGCTACTTTTTTATCATCATCATCTGCTAAACAAGTGGATGATCTTCACGCTTTGTCCGTACATCCATCTTGTACACGGTTTGCTGCTAATGGTTTGAAGGTTACTCTCCAGACAAACATGGCTTGTGTACCTGAGGGTGGCTCCACTGATAATAACTCTATGCACTTCGACCTTCATAGCTACTGCCCCTCTCCCTTTGTTTTGAAAAACAGGGAAAGTCGCATAATTTGTGCTCTGTACTGTACGTGCACCACGCGTCTACATGGAGCGTACAACGAATATGCGTTTATGTGATCGTTTGTCAGCTTGCTTAGTCCAGAGAGGGGTAAGGCTTTGTCTAAACTGTGGCTATCCCATTGGAACGTGGAAGCTATCTCATTAGCTTATAGCAGCAAGGGTGTCCCGTTGCCTCAGTGTGTGAAGACACATTCAACGAGGGCTATGGCAACATCATGGGCGTTGTTCAAAAGTATGTCTGTGGGTGTTATTAGTGCAGCAGCCAGTTTGTCTTCATCGCACACTTTTGTCCAGTTCTATCATCTTAATATAATGCCCCCCTTGGTGGCTCATTCTGTCTTCTCAGTGGGGTCCATGATGCACTGAATAGCTATTAGGGTTCATCTTCCTAACTTTGATAGATGCTCGGCAGGGCATGAATATATGTCCCATACGATATGAGGAAACGAATAGTTACAGTATGACTGTAGATGAGGACTTTAGATGCAGCCAAGGAAACATACTGTACATAATGCCGCAGATAAAAGACACACCATGCTTAATTCCCTTTGACATTGAAAGATGAACAGATGGAAACCAGTGGACCCAGGCACATTTATCTACTGTCGAGAGATGTACTGTATGGCCAGAAGTTGCCATCATTGAAGAATTGCGGCCCAAAAGGAGACAAGGCTAAGCGTCTCAAAGCAAAAACAAAGGAACTGGGACGGCAAAATATTACAGCAGGTGCTCTGGACTGATCAAAATTTGAACAATTTGGCTGTAGCAGGAGGCAGGTTATTTGTCGAAAAGCTTGACAGCGGGACAATGCTGAATGTCTGCAGGAAACAGTTTAGCATGGTGGAGGTTCCTGGCAAGGTTGGTGCTGGATTGTTGCAAACTGAGGGATTTGTTCAGGCTTAATGGTGTCCTCAATGCTGAGAACTACAGACACATATTTGTCTGTCATGGAATACCATCATGATTGCATCTGATTGGCCCCCCTAAATTATTCTGCTGGAGGACAATGACCCAATCATACAGCCAATGGCATTAAGAACTATCTTCAGCACAGAGAGGAATAAAGAGTCTTATCTTTACCCTGATCTGAACATCAAGTCAGGCTGTGATTACATAAAGAGACAAAAGGATTTGGGATAGTACTGTAAGTATCCACAAAATATCTGTGGTTAGTTCCCCAAGATGTTTGGAACAACCTACGTGCCAAGGTCTTTCAAAAGCTGTGTGCAAGTGTACTTAAAAGAACTGATGGCAATTCTAGTTTGGCAGGCAAAAGGTGGTCACACCAAATACTGATTTGATTTGGATTTTGCAACCTGAATCACTCCTCTAAACAGATTAACGCCCCACACTGCTACAGCCTTTTAACTTTTTCTTCTTTCCGGGGGTCGTTGTTAAGTATACTTGACACTAACACAAAATTTAAAAAATGCTTTACGCACGCGCATGCACTCACACACACACACTTGGTCCCAGTGTTATAGTAAACAGTACATAGCACGGCTCGTTCAATCAAATAAAAATGTATAAAAAAATTTTTTATGTTTTGCAAAACGCTCGCAGTTACTCGCAATCAAAGGTTCCACCGCACTATTGATTTTACACAGTGCAAAAAGTCTACCTCTGATTCACACCTCTAACATGCACCCTGTATAACAGCTTTACACAACGCTTGTGTCTCATTAAGTGCCTCTATTGTGTTTAACCACACATGCCTGCCTAGAAGACAGATATCACAGACTCAGAGCTAAAGGTTGGCTTTTATACACATAGTCGCTGGCTTTCCACAAACAGTTTTGTATCTGAGCCTTCAATAATGAAAGTGAACCGCATACTGTATTACCTTAAACACCTTACTGTTATACTGAATCGGCAGCTTCCTACTGTAACACTCTGTAACAGTATACTGTAACCCTAACCCTGGCTGAAGATAAATTCCTGCTATCTGATTTCAACCAGGCGGCGCGGTGGTGTAGTGGTTAGCACTGTCGCCTTGCACCTCCAGGGTCTGGGCTCGATTCCCGTCTCTGTGTGCATGGAGTTTGCATGTTCTCCCCGTGCTTGGTGGGTTTCCTCCGGGTACTCCGGTTTCCTCCCACAGTCCAAAAATATGCAGGTTAGGCTAATTGGCGTTCCTAAATTGCCCGTAGTGTGTGATTGGGTGTGTGAGAGTGTGTATGTGTGTGTGCCCTGCGATGGATTGGCACCCTGTCCAGGGTGTACCCCGCCTAGTGCCCGAAGTCTCCTGGGATAGGCTCCAGGTCCCCGCGACCCTGAACACAGGATTAAGCGGTATAGAAAATGAATGAATGAATGAATGATTTCAACCAAATGAAGATGAGTTCCCAGTTGAGTCTGGTTCCTCTCAATGTTTCATCCTATTGTCATCTCAGGGAGTTTTCCCTTGCCTTTGTCGCCCTCGACTTGCTCATCAGAGACAATCAGAAAATGATGATTGCAAACTCATTTCCATAAATGTTTAATTCTGTAAAGCTGCTTTGTGACAATGCCCATTGTTTAAAGTGCTACTGTATATAAATAAAGCTGAATTGAATATTTCGTGATGTGCACAATTTACCTCGGCATGCAAAGGATTTTCTGCATACGAGCAGCCGAACCGAGCCATCCCGAGCCCTGGCTTGTGCCTACTGTACGTTGTGCCTACATCTGACTCGCAGCATTGCGTACAGTATTTGCATATAATTATGTTACACCTACAGTACGTTACATCTGGAGTTCGCTAGACCCTACTGGAACTGGGTTTAAATGTCAGATGCCATTTTTTAAATTTACATTTTATAATCATTATCAAGTGTTCATCAGGGATGTCTGAGATTATGTCAATCATACGGTAGCTCCAGGAGTTTTCTAAGCATGTGCTATAGGGGGACAAAAGCACACTATCAACACTTTAGCTCAATGTGGTCCAGGCAGCCAACTGCAGTAAGATTTTTGTTTTCCATGCCCCAAGGAACACCAAGATTATAACATCATGAAAGTGAACGAAAATGAAGAATCTCTTTTGCTCGACACGCAGCTCCCACTTCCTGCACAACTCCCGCTCCTCTCCTGTTACCTGAATCCGAACTTGTCCATGGCGATGGCGAAGTGGCGCGGCTGGTCGTAGCAATGGTAAAGGTTGCGGTCGTCCATGGGGATGAGGTCCACATCGCTAAAGATGAAGCAGTCATACTCGGCATCCTTTAGAGCCTCTGTATAGCCCACGTTTAGGAGTTTGGCCCGATTGAAAGTGTCCTCGCCAAGCTGAAAGACAACAGAAAACCACTTATGTGAGATCGCTCGAAGAAGATCAGGGTCTGGAAAGAGCTCAAGGAAAAAGGGTTAGTGTTTAACTCTAGCTGGTGGTTCATGTCCTGAAATTAGACATTTAACTGCCTTGAAACAAACAAAAATGAATTATTCAGCCTTTATTATCAAGCTCCAAGATAATTGAGCTTGGGATTGTGGCAGACAACAGACTGCTTCATTCATGTTGTTTTTTCGTGATCTGGCAAAAAAAAAAAAAAAAGAAAACAGTAATGAATAAAACATGATGAGCAGTACATCCCACAGTGTTTTATTCTTTTTAGATCACAGCAATCCACCAACGATTACAAAGGTTACCTTATTAATTGCTTATATTTATTCTTCCGGAACATCTTGGTCCTTATCACTTAAGTTATAACAGCTATAAACACTTAGGAGAATAAACAGGCATTCTTTCAGCAGCCTGGCTTTTTCTTTACGACAATGTGACACAAAAAAGCTTATGTTGCAGAGAAACTAGAAAGCGTAAACTAACTGACAGTTACAGATTACTGCCACCAGAGACTCCTTCCATAACTGTTCAAAACAGTCACTGTCAGAGTTGCTGTTCTAGAAGATTTTCAACACAAAGCTCAAAAACATGAAGCCTACTGTAGTTCGGCCTCTCCATAGAGACCTGCACTCCCGCGGGACCCAGCGTACGGAGTGCGGCGCGGGAAAAAGATTTGATGTGTGAATGCGGGTGCGGGCGGTAAGGTCCTCATGTATGTGCGGGTTGCGGGAGAATAAAATTAAGCGCGGGACTCCCGCAAAATGGAATTATGTTAAAATGTATTTATTGAAAACAAACACTATATTATTTATCTACTGCACAAAAGCAACAAGAACGACTATATTAAAATAAAAACAATTTACAGGCGCAAGGTCGGAAATTTTTATTTATTTATTGAGAAATAAGGATAACTTATGTTCAATGTTTGAATGTTGCTGAAAGCAAAAAAGCCTAACGTTCTGAAGCAGGATTCGGCCAAATGCTTTTCTGTTTGACCACTTGAGAAATCAACGTTTATTATTCTTTTGTTTCATTGCAAAAATATTAGCCAATTTCTAACAGTTCTGATTGTATTTCTATGTTCTGAAAAGCTCCTCGTTCGTGTCCATGTTCATCATTCCATTTAATCAAACTCAAAGAAAACGAAACATTTATTTTCCGTTTCGTTTCTATACTCAAAAGCGAAGCAATTGAAACAAATATGGAAGAATTAGTAAAAATAAAACTCCTTGTATGTTTACCTGCGGGATTTTGCGGGCGGGAGCGGTTGAAAATTAGATACATTTTTGGGGGAGCGGGACAGAATCTTGCGGGAGCGGGACTGAAAAATCTGTCCCGCGCAGGTCTCTACCTCTCCAGACTTCTGGGCACCAATATTTTTGTGACTAACTCCTTTCTCTATTTGCAGGATGACATTTTATACTTTAAATGAATTCTTCATATGAGCCCTGTACATTACACAATGTGAAAACCCACTATACAAGTTACTAGATGCTGATGTCAAGTGAATTATACAGTATGTCAACTCATAAGCTGTGTTTTAAAAGTTATTTTACAACAAACACTGCTGAACTCACTTATAATCTAAACCACTTCATCCTGTATACAGGGTCACGGAGAGACTTAATTTCTTTGGATTGTGGAAGAAAACCAAAGTACCTGGAGCAAATCCACCACACACACACAGAGAGAACATGCAAACTTCATGCACAAGGAGACCGATCCGGGAATCGAACCCGGAACTTTGAGATCCAAGGCGACAGTGTTACCGTAACTAATACACCTCCATGAAGCCCACTGCTTGCTGAACTCCTGAACTACTAATCCCATAATGAGAAAAATCCAGAGTGATCCTGCAGTTCCTCAGATCTGACCCAGAGAACTTTCACTGAGAAGAGTGCAAGCCAAACTTACTGTAACTGCAATGTTTCACTGATTATCTACTTAATTGTGCTACAAGTATTGTAACACCAAGTTTAGCCAGTCTCTCCTTTAAAGAGCTTTAATGCAAAGCTATCTTAAAATGTATACACATAGTGATAGTTAATCAATTGTTAGTATATTAATGTGCATAGTTACCTTTATGGCAAAATATCACACAGTTAAGGTCCATTATGTGACGAGCCTTGACAATGCACATGTATGCAATGTGTGGGGTGAGTAAATATACATTCATTCATTCATTTTCTGGGGACCTGAAGCCTATCCCAGGAGACTTCGGGCACTAGGCGGGGTACACCCATCGCAGGGCACACACACATACACACACTCACACACCCAATCACACACTACGGGCAATTTGGGAACGCCAATTAGCCTAACCTGCATATCTTTGGACTGTGGGAGGAAACCGGAGTACCCGGAGGAAACCCACCAAGCACGGGGAGAACATGCAAACTCCATGCACACAGAGACGGGAATCGAGCCTGGCCAGGGAATCGAACCCAGACCCTGGAGGTGCAAGGCGACAGTGCTAACCACTACACCACCGCGCCGCCGAGTAAATATACAGTATAACATAAAATTGATAAAGTGTGGCATACTTGTACTTTGTGGGTTGATGGTAGAAAGTAAGAGAAATTTCTTCTTTTAATCCACCGGCAAAGAATCCAGCCATAAATGTGAGTGAAAAAATTTAATGTAAGTGAAATGTGAGATTAAACAAACTAAATTGACAAAAATTAACTGTAATATTAAATGTACAGTAATTTAGCAAACGTGATTAAACAGATATTTTTGACTTAACGTAATGTGATAAACAATTTAGTTAAACATACAAAGTAATTTAACATGAAATTCAACAATTTAAACAAATGAAAAGCGATTATTCAAGAATGAGCACAACAATAAAACAGAATGAACGTGATTAAACAAACAAATGATTAAACGTAATTTAACTAAACAAACTAAATGAGAAATAAACATTGCTTAAACAAGCAAAAACAAATTAGACAATGTGATTAAACAAAACACGATCAAACAAATTTGAGTAAACAAACAAAAACGCAGTTCAATAAAATGTGATTACACTTAAAAAAGTCTGTTTAAACAAACATGTGAGTGAACATAAAGTGTAATTAAACAAGGTTTAACTAAACAAAATGCGGTATCACGAACGCGGTAATGTGATTTCCGCACAAAAAGCTATTTTATATTGAATAACATTTTTACGATATTTATAAAAGATGTAATACATAATGACAGAATGCATACAGTACTGTACGTTAGCCTTCCACAAATACGTCTTTGGATTATCAATCAAAGCAGCAGGAGGTCTGACGATAATGCAGCCTTACAGTCTTTTTAAAATCATTATCATCAATACGTCCTTTTCAGGAGGCTGTTCCACACGTCTTCTATATAAAAGCTAACAAGAAAATGTGCTCGGAATATTATTAGATACAGCGCGCCAAGGGCATATCATACAGACTTCTCTTTAGTCCTGATTTTAATCCATACTGTAGTATCTCAGAGGCACAGAGACAAGAAAGTAACACTTCAATGTACACCTTTATCAGAGAGAGACAGAATTAAACAGAGGAAGATAAAAAAAGACAGCAGATAAGGCTAAATGGGAAAATTGTCATTTTCTGCAGCAGCTTTGCTCATTAACCATTACAGGACTTATTTCAGTGCGGAAATAAGATGTACAAGTCGGTGAACGGAGCAGTAGTGCATCTTCTATACATAATCGTGCAGGATGTTCAAAAACACCCATTTACTGTATTAGACAGACACTACAATCTGGATAAAGAAACGACATTATGAAGTCTGTGACTTGTGTTTAATTTCAGGACCACAAAACTGCAAAACCAACCCAATAAAGCCAGGCTTCTTTTCACGCGCCTGCTCAAAACACGGACAATGGCACGTCTGGGAAGCATTAAAACCGGATGCTCTCATTGAACCAAATTGCAAATTGGGAAGGAAAAAAAACAGCAATCTCAATGCATTAATTAGATCCAATGGTGGCTCCCTAATCTGCATTTCTGTGTTGAAAGAAAAGAAGGAAAAAGTCTTTTTCATACCTGCCCTAGACTTCATTCTTCTACTACTGTCGAACTAATAACAGCTAACTGGATGAAGTCTTTTTCATCTCACTATGTGTACTGTAGATAACATATAAAAAAAAAAACCCTTATGATAGGCAGAAAAGCTACAGTAGCGCTCTATGCAAAGGGGCAAACGCAACCCAATGTGGTAGAGGTTCTGGACTACAGAGTGGAAACCCAGGCTTCACTTTTGGCTCATCGCAGCAAAATCACTCTCACAATCCTTGGCCTCTGAGAGGCAATTAACCCTATTAGGTTTCAGCTGATCATCAGAGACCTGGCTGCATGAGACGGACTTCTCCCTCTGGCTCGCTCACACAGAGATAGTC
This sequence comes from Channallabes apus, assembly GCA_030522415.1. NCBI lineage: Eukaryota > Metazoa > Chordata > Actinopteri > Siluriformes > Clariidae > Channallabes > Channallabes apus. Next base: position 16,338,435 of record CM060108.1, on the reverse strand, counting down.
AGGGGAGTCTGGCCTACCTGCACCCGTTGCTATGGAGACTGATTAGGTCAGGTCCCAGACTGAGTGATTACACACAGGGCTGTCTTCCATCAAGTGAGCGAAAGAGTGTGTATTTGTGTGTGTGTGTGTGTGTGTGTGTGTGTGTGTGTGTGTGTATCTGCTTTATCACTTCCCAGCAGGCTGACCTTATCACCCAGTAGCGCTATTGATGCCAGCCTTGAAGATGAGGCCAAGACAAACAAAGCGAAGTTAAAAATCAGTAAGTGTAAATGGAAAAAAACAAATAATAATAAATACAAGCACATAGAGGTGATTAAGCGTTTGAAAAGCTTCATGGAAAGAAAAAGAAGAGCAAACCAAGGAAGCAGAAAATCATACGGTTGTGGATGATGTATAACAGGACTTAAATGAGGACACCGTATGTGGCGCAGCCGTGATAAAACCCAAAGCGCGCTACGGCTACTGTGTGGGAGGCTTTACCTGGTTTGTCTTGTTAATGAGCCCCGCTACAGTATTGCATGTGCGTCCTAGTTTCGCACTCGTTACTGTATTAAAGTTCAATCACACAGAAAGGGAAAATACTCAGAGGAAATAAGAGTGCTCGGTTAATGAAGGCCCGAATCGAGTACAAGAAAGAAAATATCCTGTATAATGCATGCTACATGGTAATGCATGGAGCTACCGTCGTTTCCTGACTGGTATATCGTATGGAATAAAGTATCCTGAAACAAGTACTGTAAATCCTACTGGTAAAGCTGGTCACTATATAGAAAAAAAAGAAGAAGAAAAAAAGCCAGATCTCCAGTAACTAAGATGGCTGAGTCATTATGGCCAGCACAAGCTGTGTTTTTTTCTTTTTTCTTTTTTTTTCAGCAGGGTGGCTATCAAGTCACTGCATGTGGCGCTATTATTGGAAGCTTTTGTTCGACTTTCTTTGATTCCAAAAAGAACGTAGGAGAGAAACGTCTTGTTATCAGCTTCTACCTTATGGTCAGTGAGATATTAAAAAGCAGCACACATGAGCTTTAATGGTCCATCTGTGGGTGTGTGGGATATTCACAGTGGACGTATGAGACATCATTGGCAGAGGGCCAGGCAAACTGATTTACAGTAATGAAAGGCAGCCATCTGAGTATAGAGAAGGCTATCATGAATAAACATCCGGGGACTCCTAATGATATTTCACTCAGAGTACATTTGTTTCATCAAAGGCCTGACAACATTTAAGCTAAAAGAAAGAAAGAATGAAAAAAAAAAAAAAAAAAAAAGCACTGACAAAACAAGCTATAGAGGAGCTCTGGTGTTATCAGGCAATTTATTACAGGGGGGTTGGGGTGGGGGGCGGGGGGTTGTTTTCTGGACTCTGATACAGCTACTGTACAGTGGGATTTACGTAAACACCAAAGACATAGTATCCTCATTTGATCCAGGCATATGACGCTCAGAAGCTGATAAGTTTTTGAATATGCATTTTTGAATTACATGTACGGCGACGCGGTGGTGTAGTGGTTAGCACTGTCGCCTTGCACCTCCAGGGTCCGGGTTCGATTCCCCAGCCAGGATCGATTCCCGTCTCTGTGTGCATGGATTTTGCATGTTCTCCCCGTGCTTGGTGGGTTTCCTCCGGGTACTCCGGTTTCCTCCCACAGTCCAAAGATATGCAGGTTAGGCTAATTGGCGTTCCCAAATTGCCCGTAGTGTGTGATTAGGTGTGTATGTGTGTGTGCCCTGCGATGGATTGGCACCCTGTCCAGGGTGTACCCCGCCTAGTGCCCGAAGTCTCCTGGGATAGGCTTCAGGTCCCTCGCGACCCTGAACACAGGATTAAGCGGTATAGAAAATGAATGAATGAATGAATTAATTACATGTACAGTACTGGTCAGACATTTGGGCACAAGTTTGGATTTATTTTCTACATTCCAGAACAATACAGGAGATTTCATGGAGAACTATGAAATAACTTTGCCATTTTACTGTAGGTCAGCTGTTCTGGAACAGTTCTTGTAAGGCCAGTATTATCAAGTGCATTTGCAAAAAAAAAAAAAAAAAAAAAAAACCCATCGAGCACCATGATGAAACTGGCTCTCATGAAAAGCGAGACTAAATCTTACCTCTGCTGCAAAAGTAGTTCATTTAGCAGCCTCAGAAATCACCATTAACCACCAGCACCTCAGATTAGAGCCGTTACGAAGGCTTTACAGAACAGAAGTAGACACACAACTGTTCAAAGATGATCAGGAAATCAGGAAAGACCACGAAATTAGAAGGCATGCCCAAAATTTTTGCCAGCAATTTTAGCCAGCATTTAGCCAATAAGGAAACAGAATAAATGTACAGTTAAGTACAGATATATTAAGTAAAAACGCAGCAATATACCAAACCTGGAGCAGTTACTGTATAGTACATTCCTGTTAAACATTACAAAATGTAAAACTAGTGTGCTAGGGTATACAATCCCTTGTTCCACATACCAAGTACAGTAATGGCCTTGATCAGAGGATAGAGAGGCGTTTGGGATTCAGCCTTGTGTTAGAAGTCAGTTATCTTTTGCCTCTTTTCCACTGCATAGTACAGCACGACACAGTTCAGTACAGCTCACTTCGGTTCGGCGCGGTTTGCGCTTCCACTGCAGTTTAGTAACGCTTTAGAGTGGGCGGGATTATTCACGTGTCGTTAGTTGCGGCGCCGCTACTGCCGTGACATCATCGTAAACGCGCCACAAACAGACACACAACAATGGAGCATATCGACGGCATGGTGTTCTTCATTCTCGGCATGTGGATGTTTTTAACAGCGAGACGGAGGAGTTTGTTTCAAAAGAGGCTGATGGCAGCCAAAGAAAAATTTTGGTTAATACAAAAAGGTGCGTGCGATCCTTCTCTGTCTGTTCTAAATATAGCGGTTCTGTTGTGTCTCGTGTCGCAAGTTCGGTGACGCAGTAATGATGATTTTCTCCGGCCAATCAGTGACCAGCAGAGTTTACACGTCACGTTTTGGTAACGGTTCGGCGCGCTTGGAACCTCGGCTGAGGTGGTACTAAAAAAGGACCAGGTACCAGGTACTGTTCCCAGTGGAAAACCCCCCAAAAGTGAGTTGAACTGAACCGTGTCGTGCCGTACTATGCAGTGGAAAAGCGCCATTTGTAGCTGGTGTTGGCCATGAACACAGCAACACAGACAGTCAGCTGTTACTGGTTTTGATTGCAGGTTTTGACAGGCGGCTGCTCTCTCCTCTTTCCAGTACCTGCTTTTCACCCATGCTGGAAACCGACAGTGTAATTAACTGCTAGATTAATTGTAACCTAGTGTAAATGTAATTGATTGCAAGAATACTGTACCTGTGATGCATGTAGTTAAATGCCCCGGTGCTTTTATGCTCTTTATCACCACTCGTGGAACTCTCATCCAATTTAAATTATACGATTGGAACTAACTTTTGTACAATAAGCCCTGATTTGTTTTTTCATCTGTCTAAAGCTAGTAAGATATAAAAACTATTTTTTTTTATTTAAATGTCTAAGATGTTCTATTTTTTATCTCAAATATAATCACTATAATCATATTATTGGTTATATTATAGATTGTTATTGAATGTATTATTGCTTATTGATTATATCTATGAAATAAATATGAATCATATTACTAATAAAAACCCTGCACATTTATAAAATACACAACTAAATTGCAATGTAATTAGTATACACCGTAATGCAAAGTTTACATTCAGTTATCTTTCGTCAGTTTTCGTCAAAGGCTCATCTGAAAAGTGCTCACTACACAATAAAAGAACAAAATAAACTCTCTCGCCGCTCTTGGCACATGCTGAATAAACATGTATGATGGTGCACTGAGAATTGCCAGAGGTCAGAGTTACTTGGCAGGAAGCTTGATTTTGATGGCATCCATCATGCAACCAGTCACCGCTGTCAATCAAGCTTAGTGACAGACACCTCGGCGTTCACGGCCTGCCCTGCTGTATATATCACACTCTGTATCCTAAGCAAAACAGACAGATCATACTGCTCCTGCTCTCCACAAACAGGTGAAGGCTGTCAAATCACATCCTTTTCATCTCAGACACAGAACCCGCAAAATGCCTTCAAGAGTTCTACCAGTGGCTCTACTAGTTTCTTTAAACTTGAGATACTTTAGATACGTCTCCATTTGTTGTAGTGTTACAAGTTGATATTTTACAGTTTGATTTACACAATGTGTCTTACATTTATAGAGGGATTTTATTTTACTTTCACACACATGGCAATACACATATAGTTTCGCACATATATATACACCATTTCAATCACCTTTGGTACAGTAGCTAAAAATTTTTAAATCATCTTTAGTTGAAATGTATAGAGACCCCTACCTTTTATATTTGTACCTTTTCTTATGTTATAGACTTCTAAATCTCTCACTGACTCAATATCTATTTTACTTTATCCTGTATACAGGATTGCGGGGGGCCTGGAGCCTACGCCAGGAGACTCAGGGCACAAGGCAGGGTACACCCTGGACGGGGTGCCAATCCATCAAAGGGCACACATGGATACATACACACACTCATTCATACACTATAGGCATTATGGGAATGCCAGTTAGCATAATCTGCATGTCTTTCAACGGTTGGAGGAAACCGGAGTACCCGGAGGAAACCCACAGAGCATGGAGAGAACATGCAACCTGTATGCACACAGATCCGAGTTGGGAATCGAACTCGGGTCCTGGAGGTTCAAGGCGACACTGCTAACCACTAAGCCACCGTACTGTACCACCCACTTCTACAGTAACTCTATATTTTTTTTATTACACTTCTAATCCATTTTTTTTTGCCATTATTTACACACCATAATCCATAATGACAAATCCATAATGACAAATTTAAGCAATTTCCCTTTGGGATTAATAAAGTTCTTTGAATCTTGAATCTTGAAAAAAAGAGAATTGAGGTTTTAGCAATCTCAAACCCTTGGCCTAAAACATTACATATTGAGCTCAGGTGCACCCTGTCTGTGTTGATTAACTTAAGATGTCTCTAGAGCTTGATGGGAATCTACCTGTGGCAAATCGAACTGACTGGACATGATTTAAGCAGGCACACACCTGTGTGTTTAAGCCCTCTGAGCTCTCAGTTCATCTCAGTCCAAAAACAAAGCGATGAAGTTAGTCGAAGCCAAGTCTTCACAAACTTTTACGATGAAATTGTGCCAAGAAATAGTTCAGAGGAAGGGTATAAAACCAAGATTTGAATTCTCCCAGGAGCCCAGTGAGCTCCATCAATGTGAAATGGAACCATTGGGACACTTTCTAGAGCTGGGTGACTTGCCGAACTCCATAACCAGGCTAGAAGGAACTTTGTCAAAGAGGTGCCCAAGAACCCAATGATGAGTCTAACTCTGCTTTTAACTAGTTTATACCATCCCTATGGTGAACCTTTTAAATAGATCTCAGGATTCACATCAATTTCACATCTATGACACTAACAGATGCCGGCCGGGCAGACTATCTGATTCATCTTGGTGTCCCACATCTGGTTGGAGATCTCATCACATGGAGGCCACTAACTGCTACTGAGGATGGCCTCATATGGTTTGCCGGAAGATTCATGTTATAACTGAAGATAATTCCACTTAACCACAAAGATGGGTTGCACTGCATTGACACAAACAGTTTCATTATGACAGCTATGGACAGCGAACGCTTGTATAGTTGAAGGACTGAAATTGCCCCAAACAATTCTGTCTCCAAGTCTCCATTAGTGAACAGTGGGTAACCTTAAAGTGGACTTTATATATCCTAAAACATATTTTCCATTGCACAGCCGCACTGTTGACCTCATCAGCTTTCTAGTCCAGTTACTTTCAAATTTCCACCTGCATGTTTGTCGCAGGGAGTTTTACCTGGTCACAAGCGCCTCTGGCTGGCTCAGTATGGATGAACTTTTTTCTTCTGGAACAGTATAATCCATCTCAAGGGTACTTGTGCCCTGTGATGGGTTGTCGCCTCTACCAGCATGTTGCTGCATGGATGCAGTTTCTTTACTTGTTCCAACATTTGACACCATTTATCCTCATACATGCATTTCAATCTCAACTTTGAGCTTTGGACCCAAAATAAAGTCCAATATACTGTAAATAAACTTCATTTAATAGGTCGACACAGCGGACCAATCCGGTCCACACAGATTTTACGCTGGAAATCCATCATGACACAACCCTCCCACTCTAACATGACTTGGGACCAGCATGGGGGGCACTGGTGGCTCAGTGGTAGGTGTTTCGTCTGCCATGCGGAAGGCCTGAGTTCGATTCCCAGCCAGTGCCCGAACCCCCCAGCCACTGGGTGCAGTGCCGATCCCAAGCCCGGATAATATGGGAGGGTTGCATCAGGAAGGGCATCCGGCGTAAAACCTGTGCCAAGTTGTTGTGCGGACTGGATATTCCCTTGCCGGGAGCAGCCGAAAGACAAACAACAACAACAACTTGGGACCAGCATGGGCTAGTGGGGTAGCATAGGGTGTGATAATCAACAGCTGGGCTGTTGAACCCGGATCCTCAGATCTTTAAATCAACAATCTAGAGCCTAAGCCTGATGTGCACTCCATATCACATTTCTTCTCGTATCCAAGCACCTGATACAGAGCAAGATATCGACAAAGCACAGTGGGAAGCTGTCAGTCAAACCCCATGTGGATTAATTCAATGATCTCCTAAAGATAAACCTATCATGTGTTAATGGCCAACATCTGTTTTATTGCATCAAATCCTCAATTTCAAGAACTCCCATCTGAACACACCGCTGACTTTTTTAATAAGCCACGACGAGCGTCATGTTCAGCGTGAGGATGCACGACAGATTTTTCTTCATGTAAAACAGCACTTTTAAACAGTTTTAATCGGCTGCACAGGGAAAAGCAATTTCAGGCTGTGTTTCTGGTCACTTATAATCTTTATGTTATTCATTCAATTCGAAAGAGGTTATTAAGATTCCACAAATCCAACGCAACGTTTGATGACAGAGTGCAAAAAAGTCGGCCTTGTTTCAGCCCCGGCACTTCTTACGACATCCTGATTCCTCTAAGTAGTCAACAGCAAGCTAGTTTTCCCCTCTTTATAGATATAAAACATTCATAATATGTTCCAACAGTGTACATTTCGATTTGGTAGAAAACGACGCAAGAACGTATTAGCATAAGCATTTCCAAAGTTTGTGCGTTGTAAATTATGCACTACGATTGCTTTAAACATGTTCCCGATCGTACTCAACTCGTAGCTTCAGATGGAGCAGTGTGCATTAAGTAGGCTTGGAAGTGGAGGGTGATAGCGGAGAGAAATGTGGAAGGAATGCTAATGCGTAGCAATAAAGTGGCTGACCTGCTTTCGTTCTAAACGGTGCAGGTAAAGGCAGCGTCACAGGATGAGCGAAGGCAATGTCTCATCAGTGCCTGATTAACCCACACTCAGCCATCAGCCGGCAGGGATTCCAGATAAGAACCTCACTGCATAATGAGAGGCCGTAAATCAGCCTTTCAGCATTGATGCTCCCGGGTAGAATGCTGAAGGAGATAGGAGCAAGATATATTAGCATGTGAAAGCTCAGATTTCTCAGCTGTCTAACAGGTTCAATGGACATTGTTGAAGTAGCAGATGTCGTTCAGCAATCAGGAAGGAAATGTCATCGTGGGAGACGGCGTGCTTCACTTCGCTTTCTTTGATGCAACTGTCTGCTCTGGAGCGTGTTCCCTTTTTTTAAACTTTCTAAATCCGCCATATTAACAAAACACTCAAGGTTAATTACAGCTCTAAATGTGCATTTTGTTCCTCTATTCCTCCAAGGTCTGGTTGTTACACAAGCCTCATAAAAAATACAAGCCGCCCCAGATAAGTCGCAGAGTCACAACAATCAACACATTGTTGATACAGTGACCTCAGGCCAAAGATAGTCTACTTCCACTTTTAATTCGCTCCTTTGAGATCCAGGCAAGCCTAGCATGGTCGACAGTACACAGGACCTCTTTCATAGGCATTGCTACCAGGTGGCAAGAAATGGTTTGCCGACTCCACTGATGTCTCTGCCTGCAGGTTCTGCTTGATCTCTTTCAGGACACGTCACCTTCTGACCTCGACTCAACAGGAACAAGCACTGATCAGATCAGTCTACGGCTATGTTTGCAGCTGGTATAGAAACATATCCCTGATCTACAGTACACACATCTCATGACTCGCCTCCTGAAGCAGGAGGGAGTGTTACAAGGAATAAAATAAAATAAAATAAAAAAAGAGAGAGAGAAAGCAAGAGAAAAAGAAGAAGAAGAAGAAAAAAAGAGAGAAAGTGCTTACACTGCACATGATGCATATACAGTACATTTGGGATGCGTTCAAATATCAGGGGTAAAGAACATGCACGATATAAGGGCCCACTCTTAACATGCACAGTAAAAAGTGACTACCAAAATAAATGCATTATATAAAATAAATAAACTTGTCTTTCCCTACTGTACTGTAAGTCATACAGTTTTTCCAACCGTACTTTAATAATTCCAGCTACACTGGCGTATGAGATCTATGCTCTACATGTCGTTGTGGCATGACTCCAGGCATTCAGTTCTCGTGTTTCTCATAACAGGCTATCAGTCATCTTATAGACCTACATCATAAATCTATACTGTCTATTACGCACCAATGAACAAGCTGCTGTCTGCTCTTGGGGCTGAAATTCACTATTCACTAACATACTGTACATATATTACATGTCAGGTTTTCATGAGCAGTACGAGCAATCCTGTTTTTGTGCTGCAAGTTTGTTACCATCTTATAATTGCTTCGGGAAAATTGGCACCCATACCAATACAGACTAGGAATTGAAATGAAAAGTCATCGAGATAAACAGTCGGAGGGAGAGAGACATACTGTAGGTGCTGCATTTACTCAGCATGACCTTTCCGTTTGTAGATACATGGCGATAATGCTAAACACTGGTTATTCCTGCTGGCATAATTCATTTAATACATCCTACAAATTAAAATGAGAGCATGGAGTGAAATCTACAAAGTCTCTGGATTTAAACGAACAAAAAAAAAATTAACATACAAATAGACATACTGTATGAATAGGATGTCTACTACTGTGGGTTTTTATTGTTATAGCTTCATGCATGAGGACTGGAATCCCTCAGGGACGGAGATTTCAAATTCCGCACAGTAGTTTAACAATCAATAATCAATTAATCATTAAACAGTTTTAGTAGACTCGTGCCTCCAGGGTTAAAAGTTCAATTAACGCCCCAGATGTGAGTTCGTGGAGTTTGTATGTTCTCACTGTGCTAAAAACATGCAGTATATGCTCTAGGAGTGTGTGCTTGTGTGTCTTGTGGTAGATTAACACCCCATCATCCAGGGTGTACCCCACCTCCCGTGACCCTGCACAGGATAAGCATTATACTGTATAGAGAATGAGAGGGACTTGGCTCTAGTGGCACAATGTATTGAATACCATACATTATTAGTGGTGGCCCGTCACAGCATCAACATATATATTCATTCATTCATTCATTTTCTTTACCGCTTAATCCTGTGTTCAGGGTCACGGGGGACCTGGAGCCTATCCCAGGAGACTTCTGGCACTAGGCGGGGTACACCCTGGACAGGGTGCCAATCCATCGCAGGGCACACACACATACACACACTCACACATCCAATCACACACTACGGGCAATTTAGGAGCGCCAATTAGCCTAATCTGCATATCTTTGGACTGTGGGAGGAAACCGGAGTACCCGGAGGAAACCCACCAAGCACGGGGAGAACATGCAAACTCCATGCACACAGAGATGGGAATCGAGCCTGGCCGGGGAATCGAACCCTGGACCCTGGAGGTGCAAGGCGACAGTGCTAACCACTACACCACAGCGCCACCATACATATATATAGATGAGAGAGAGAGAGAGAGAGAGGTGGAAAGTAATGAATTACATTTACTCGCATTACTGTAATTGAGTAGATTTTTTGTGTACAGGTACTTGTACTTTAAGTAGTTTTTAAAATCTGTAATTTTACTTTTATTTAAGTATGTTTTGTTTAAAGTATTGTACTTCACTACATTTTGAATCATATTCGCTATTGAGTAAAAAATAAATCAATGAAAATGAAAAATAATACAAATAATACAACAGGGAAGGAAAAAAATTGCACCCCGGAAACCACTGCACTGATTGATTGATGGAGAACAAACGCACTAAATTCACAAGAACGATGGAGACGGACAAAACAGATGCCAGTGATGCAGACACAGCTGAAAGTGAAACGCCAACAAATTCTTATGAAGCAAACCTCTGGCCATACTGTATATAATATCTCATACAGTACGTCATACTTAAGCGACCACTTTGATTTCAAGCACAACAAAGGGAACAGAATTATTATGTAAAGGTGTTCCGTCCCCCATCCCACCCCCGCGGTTAAAAAAAAAAAGTAACTCAGTAACTTTTACTCTGAGTAAATTTTTAATGAGCTACTTTTTACTTTTACTTGCGTAGATTTTTATAAGGGCGACTTTACTTGTACTTTAGTAATAGTTCATTGAAGTAACAGTACTTTTACTTAAGTACCATATTTTATTACTCTTTCCACCTCTGTGTATATATATAAATTTTTTTCTTTTTTATTTAATTGTCTGCAGAGCACTGATTCGCTCAGCCCCTCCCTCACCGACACAGAGACTTCTTTGTGAATAACATATAACATTTCAAAGCGCTTTGCCAAAAGTGCTTTAGAACAATAGCGATCAGTTTTATGACAGAACCCTCTATAAAAAAAAAAAAATTTTTTAAAGGATAATGTCAATAAATAAATAAATAAAAATAAATAAATAAATAAAGATTGTGGACAAGGAAGTGAATAGCCCATAATTTCCATAATTTTTGGTTTCTGTAAAGCTGCTTTGCGACAATGATCACTGTTAAAAGCACTATATAAATAAAACCATAGACAGGCAGACAGACACAATCATGTGTACATGAAAGGAATCCCAGATTCCCAGCTATTCAAATAAATTATTAGGAAACATGTACTGTAAGGACGTTACGTTAGATTACAGTTGGGTAGTGGATGTTACTGCTACAGTACATGGAACACAAACCTGATTGATTAATACATTTGTAATTAAATTAATCGACCACCAATTAATCAATTAGTGATTATTTGTTAAACATCTCGATGGGGAGAAACACAATAAACAACATTGTAATAAAGGTTTTTCTGGTCATGTACTGTAGCAGTCTAGTAGTAGTAGATACCACGCCCATGAATTGACCTCATTATCATGAAAATGCAGTATGAAGCTTTAGGCCATACATTTTGTATGCTGTTATACCAACATAATGCATGCCTTGGGTGTGATGCAGCACAACATGCAAATAGAGTGTCGCTATCCCAGAACACACACCAGTCTGGAGTGGACACTTTGGCAGCAATTACAATCTCTCTCTATTGCTCTCTCTTGCTCTCCACTTCAAAAACTGCCTATTACTTTACTGAGAAACCACAAAATTTGAACTCCTGAAGATCCTAACGATGTTCAGTGCTGAGAAAGTCGCTTAAAAAGAAAAAGAAAAAAATCACCACATCAAAGAATGTACATTATGTTTTGCCCTGTCCTGCTAAATGTGCTGTTACTATAGAAACAATGGCATATTAGACTGAGTGCACTAATATTAATCTATCATTCATGCTACAGCCAGAGCTACAGTACTTTCCTAGCTGTGCTGTTATACAAAACACCTTCAGACTCATCAGGTTCACACATTCAACACCCTGGGGTACTTTTATTCATCTAAAGTTCCAGGATCATAGATGCTGAATTCAAAAGTTATGGCCTGAGTTTGCCGTTAATTTCACTACATTATTGGTTATGCCAGCTGAAATACACTCACTGGCCACTTCATTAGGTACACCTTGCTAGCACCGAGGTTGCCTTCAGACCTGCCTTAATTCTTCCTGGCATAGATTTTGTGCTATGAAGGTGCTAGAAACATTCCTTAGAGATTTTGGTCCATATTGACATGATGGATGTGCAGCAACTGCATGACTCTATGATGCGAATCTCCCGGTCCACCACATTCCCAAAGGCGATCTATTGGATTGAGGTCTGGAGACTCTGAAGGCCATTTAAGTACAGTGAACTTATTGTCATGTACAAGTAACGAGTTTGAGATTTTAGGTTAGTGATATTAGTTATTCTGCTGTCATAAAGAGACTAGGGCTGTAGCTATCGAATATTTTAGCAATCGAGTATTCTACCAAAAATGTAATCGATTCATCGAGTAATCGGATAAAATGTACTTTTGCTTAATTAAACAGCAATGTAAAATATATAAGAGAAACAAAGATTCATTGGTTTTCTTTTTAGAAAAATCAACTTCTATTATTTTTTTTAATGCATACGGCATTTTATCATTTTCATTATTCACTATCTAATAGCTTATCTCACCTATGCTGTTTGACTCACGGTGAGATGCGGCGTTAGGTGCCGTGGGCCGCCGCGGTTGCTCGCCGACGTTCAAAAACACGCTGTCAACAAATAATTGCGCAAAAACATAACGCATGCTTTTAAAATTAAATAAAAGAAGCTTCGAAGCAGAATATTTTGCCTCGATCATTTTTTGTAGTCGAATTATTCGAGTTACTCGAGGAATCGTTTCAACCGTAAAAGAGACATACACATGGGGCCTGTGGCATTTAGACAGAGGCCCAAAGCGTGCCAAGAAAATACCACTACACCATCAACCACCACCAGCTGTGAGGGTTGCCCACTAGAGGGCAGTGTTTTAATTTGTAGTTTTTGTTGTAGACCCAGTTTCCCAGAAGGCACCTCGGTCAGCTGACGCAGATGCCCAGCTGAACCGAGGATGCAATTAGTATAAGCATAAATACCTGTTTGTTCTGGGAAGCTGGGTCGAGCATTGATTTCTGTTATGTGGGTTTTGTTTTGTTCTTTTCTGTTTTAGTTTAAACAGTATGGTTGGCCTTTTTGTTTCAGGAGCATTTTAAGTTAAGTTTGTATTTGCTTTGATTTAGTTTATGTCTCTTTGTCTCTGTGTCTCCTAGCAGGATTAGCCTCTAGGAGAATTAGCCTTTTGTGTTTACCCTTTTGTGTAAGTAACCCCCATTGCATGTTTAGCTAGTAGTCTGTTTCAATACTAATGAGGGTGATACTAACATGTCTAGATCTTAGTCTGTCTAGTCTTCGTGTCTGTCTAGTCTCATTGTCTGCTTAGCTCTTAGTCTGTTTAGGTACTAACATCTTTAGCCACTAACCTTTAGAGTTCTTAGTCTGTTTCATACCTAGTCTGCTGTGTACCTTGTCTGTTCATTCCCTTGTGTCTCAGGCTACTGGCTGGTGTAGCCATTAGTCTGATTAGCTATGAGCTAGCTTAGCAGCTAATGTGCAGCTCAGCCAATAGACCTAGCCAAGCCTGTCTTGTGTTTGTTTATCCCTTGCATGCATAGTCCCTTGTGTTTAGTCCTCTAGGCTGTTTAGTATGTCTTGTCTCGTCCAGTTAGTATCCCCATGTCTGTACTGTATTAGATCATGTCATCCCGAGTCTGTTTGTATTTTGAGTTCTTGTTTGTTAGCATGCTCCATGTTTTTAGCCAACCTCCGTGGTTCATGTTCATGTTTGCTTTTTGTTTGTTTGATTATTAAAGACTCTTTGCGTTTCACTGCATCCCCTCTGCATCTATGCCTCAACACCCAGCCCACAGTCCAACACCACAGCAGATCGTGACAGAATGCTCGACCCAACAAGAGGCATAGCAGAGGGCCCCCCCCGGGAGAAAATTTTGGAGGGGGGGGCTGGGACTATAACACCTGGGCAAGCTGACCAGGAATAATCAGCTTGCCCCACGTCAAAACAGGGGACTGAACTGGAGGTCAGGGGGCCTCAGGGGAGGCTCCAGTTTCGCCAGCGGGCCTCAGGGGAGGCTCCAGTTTCGCCAGCGGGCCTCAGGGGAGGCTCCAGTTTCGCCAGCGGGCCTCAGGGGAGGCTCCAGTTTCGCCAGCGGGCCTCAGGGGAGGCTCCAGTTTCGCCAGCGGGCCTCAGGGGAGGCTCCAGTTTCGCCAGCGGGCCTCAGGGGAGGCTCCAGTTTCGCCAGCGGGCCTCAGGGGAGGCTCCAGTTTCGCCAGCGCGCCTCAGGGGAGGCTCCAGTTTCGCCAGCGCGCCTCAGGGGAGGCTCCAGTTTCGCCAGCGCGCCTCAGGGGAGGCTCCAGTTTCGCCAGCGCGCCTCAGGGGAGGCTCCAGTTTCGCCAGCGCGCCTCAGGGGAGGCTCCAGTTTCGCCAGCGCGCCTCAGGGGAGGCTCCATGTCCCCAGAGCCCAGCCAGGACCTCGCCAGGGAAAACCCTCACCACGCTCTCTAGCTTCGTTCACAGCGGTGACAGCGACCCGCCACCGCCAGACTTCGAGAGCGTGCTTCCATCGCCACCCGGTGTCAAAGGAGGCCACAGTACTGCAGAGGCCGCCCGGCGTGAGGACAACACAGTGCTGCATCGGCCGCCCGACTTGGAGGGCGACTCAGTGCTGCAGGCAGCGCTCCACCGGCAAGAGCGACACAGCACTGCCTCCAACGCCCGGCCTACACCAGCGATCCGGCACTGCCTCCGCCGCCCGGCCTGCGGCATCGGCCCAGTGCTGCCTCCACCACCCGACGACGTCATGAGCTCACCGCCGCTCAGCCCCGAGGATGAGCCATTGCTGCCTCCGCCACCCAGCCTCGGGTGCAGGCCGCTGCTGCACCCGGTGCCTGGCTTCGGCGGCAATTCAAGCTCGCCCACCCTCCCACCCACCTTGGGGAGCCTGCTCGTCGGCGTCGCAGTCGGGTGGAATGACCCGGGACATGGGGAAGGGTACCCAGGACCTCCGTTAGCGCTCCGGAGGAGCGTTTTTAAGGGGGGGGGGTACTGTGAGGGTTGCCCACTAGAGGGCAGTGTTTTAATTTGTAGTTTTTGTTGTAGACCCAGTTTCCCAGAAGGCACCTCGGTCAGCTGACGCAGATGCCCAGCTGAACCGAGGATGCAATTAGTATAAGCATAAATACCTGTTTGTTCTGGGAAGCTGGGTCGAGCATTGATTTCTGTTATGTGGGTTTTGTTTTGTTCTTTTCTGTTTTAGTTTAAACAGTATGGTTGGCCTTTTTGTTTCAGGAGCATTTTAAGTTAAGTTTGTATTTGCTTTGATTTAGTTTATGTCTCTTTGTCTCTGTGTCTCCTAGCAGGATTAGCCTCTAGGAGAATTAGCCTTTTGTGTTTACCCTTTTGTGTAAGTAACCCCCATTGCATGTTTAGCTAGTAGTCTGTTTCAATACTAATGAGGGTGATACTAACATGTCTAGATCTTAGTCTGTCTAGTCTTCGTGTCTGTCTAGTCTCATTGTCTGCTTAGCTCTTAGTCTGTTTAGGTACTAACATCTTTAGCCACTAACCTTTAGAGTTCTTAGTCTGTTTCATACCTAGTCTGCTGTGTACCTTGTCTGTTCATTCCCTTGTGTCTCAGGCTACTGGCTGGTGTAGCCATTAGTCTGATTAGCTATGAGCTAGCTTAGCAGCTAATGTGCAGCTCAGCCAATAGACCTAGCCAAGCCTGTCTTGTGTTTGTTTATCCCTTGCATGCATAGTCCCTTGTGTTTAGTCCTCTAGGCTGTTTAGTATGTCTTGTCTCGTCCAGTTAGTATCCCCATGTCTGTACTGTATTAGATCATGTCATCCCGAGTCTGTTTGTATTTTGAGTTCTTGTTTGTTAGCATGCTCCATGTTTTTAGCCAACCTCCGTGGTTCATGTTCATGTTTGCTTTTTGTTTGTTTGATTATTAAAGACTCTTTGCGTTTCACTGCATCCCCTCTGCATCTATGCCTCAACACCCAGCCCACAGTCCAACACCATAGCAGAATGTGACACCAGCCTGTTGATACAAGGCAAGATGGATTCATGCTTATATGCTGTTTATGCCAAGTTCTGATCCTACAATCCAATGCTGCAGCTGAAATCGAGATTCATCACCCGCATTCAGTGTGTTTTCAATCTTCTGTTTACCAGTTTTGGTGAGATCATGCAAATTGTAGCCTCATTTTCTTGTTCTTAGCTGACAGGAATGGCAGCCGATGCAGTCTTTCGTTGCTGTAGCTCATCTTCTTCAAGGTCAACAGGTTGTGTGTTCAGAGATGCTCTTCGGTATACCTCAGTTGTAATGAAATGTTATTTGTGTTAGGCCTTGTTCACACACGCGTTAAAATCGAGCGTTTTTCTGGCGTAGCGTCCGGTCAGCGCGGATGAAGCGCCGAGGGTTTGCTACACATAGGAGTCCATAAGAGTGTTCACACGGGCTTTGGTGACGTGCGTTTGTCCGGCTGCGCGTTTATACGGCGTTAAAAAAACGTTGCATGCAGCCTTTTCTTGGTGTTCAAATACCAACAAATGCAAAAAAATAAAACGCGTCTAGTCCATTTTCTCCGTGTTCATTTTACGCTTCAGAGGACCGGATATATCCCATGATCCTACATGCTATACATGGGGAAATGCGGGGAAAAAAAGCAAAAATAAAATGCTTAAAAAATAAAATTTGCACAGAAAGGGTCGCGTTTCTTCATAAACCACAAAAAACTTCCTTTAGTCCGATGTTGTAATATTTTTGATATATTATGTAAAAATATAATTATTAAATTAGAAATTTTTAAAACAATAAGATTATTGTCTAATATAGCAAAATGGTCCATATTAAAAGGAGGCACCTCAAATAAAACAACCAGGGCTTTCATATCCAGTTCCCGTCACACTGCCCCCACAGGTTAAACACACAAACTACAATTTGGGCTGCAGGCTGGCGTTAGACAGAGACAAACGAACGCCAGTGTAGACGTCAATCGAACGCCACTACAAAACGCAACATGAACGTACAGGACGTTCAGAGCTCGTTCCTTTATCCAAAAATTTAACGCCCGTGTGAACAAGGCTTTACTGTTGCCTTTCTATCAACTCGAGCCAGTCTGGTCGTTCACTGACCTCTGGCTTCAACAAGCCATTTTTGCCCGGGGGAACCGCTGCTCACTGGATATTTTCTCTTTTTCAGACCATTCCCTGTAAACCCCAACGATGGCAGTTGAAATTTAGGCAGTTTCGGAAATCCTCAAACCATCCCGTCTGGCACCAACAACCATGCCATGGTAAATAGGTAACTCCAGCAGATTGCTGCGGCCATGTCTATAGGCATTAAAGTTGCTGCCATGTGGCTGGTTGATTAGAGCTCACTAGAATTACTCGAGTTCACAAGCAGTTAAACCTAATAAAGTAGCCGGTGAGTGTAAAAAACGTAATAAAAACATCCGACCATGTTTAATGTCTTCAGCGTGATTTGATGATTATGTCATGATTTTAAAACAAATGCTTGCACAGTTAATCATATCTGAACTAGCAATAAAAAGATCGCCAACCCATTTCACGTGCAAGTGTTAAATAGCAGTGATTTATGAAGCAAGCCAGCCATTAGGTTAGTAAAGTGGAATAACCGCATGTTCTCCCCAAGTGTTACTCTGACAGTCTGCTGTGCCGTGTTTATGGGGTAAGGAAGAATAAAGGATTTGGTTGATGCAAATGAGCCCTTGGTCCCGCAGTGCAGTGCTGGAACGTGATCAAGCAACTCGTTAGCTCCCAAACATCTGCCCGTGTGCTACACAAGTCAACAACTCCAAAATGCATGGAACAGTGTGATTAATGATTCGGAGTGGCACTCCTGAAGCATGCGACACGTTGGTATTCTCGCTGGTCATCTGGTTCATGCTGTAATGAAAGATTGAAGTCTGTTCAGTGCCTGCCGCTATGCAAATCACACAGCTTGTAAAAAATCAGCCTATGAAGGAAACGGCCAGGACAAGAGACAGAATGCTAATGCAATGAGATACTAATGCAAATGGACACCACTGACCAATAAGGCCAGTGTTAATAAATATGGTAATGTGGTGACTATTTAAAGCTTTCGGTGGAGACTCAGAAAAGTTTCAGTGGCCTGGAATGAGACCTTTCAGTGAAGTCAGGTCACATTTTGTGTGAAGTTTTGATTATCCAGATCCTTACATATTGGATGCATTTCTATTTGAGCACCTTTTGAAATGTTAAATAAAGGAGAAATCAATTGCTTCAGTACAGGGAAGTTGGGTGCCATTATTCATTTTTCTGACGTGCTACATTTCATATTAAGCTGGAATGAATCAAGCTACTTTCAGTTTAATTTCTCTATTCAATCCCCAACGCACTCATCCCAAAGTTTCCCAAGTGCTTGGATACCATAAAGGTAAAACATTTTCTCAGTACAGCAGCGCCATGAACGAAACGTCTGAAATGCCGGCCTCCCAGGAACTCCTTTAATAGCCCAAATACAGTATGTGAAAATGGCTCGGAGCGACGTCAGGACTGTACGAGGAATGTGGCAATGACTCCCAGCCGAGGTACTGAAATGTGCAAGCGTTGTTTGTGAATGATTGTGTGTACAGTTCGAACAGACAGATGCTTCTCTGCTGCAAGTTGGCAACAAAAGATCTGCTGATTTTCAAGGATCACTCGTCATTCATGGACTTACTGCGGCTAAGAATCCCATTACCATACTGTGCTATAAGACTTCTGCAAATGTCAATCGTTTTATGCATTCATTCACTCCTCGAATTCAAATGTATGCACAGTTTACACTTTGTATAATGTATTACAGATTCATTTAAAAATAGATTAAATTGACATTTCTGTCAATACCAAAAATAAAACTTCTTTTTTAGAATTTGTGTCAATTATCTTTTTTATTTAAAAAAAAGTTGTTTGGCTCAACATGTTTGACAACAGTTCTACAGTAGTTTTACAGTAGGCTTCTTTGTTTAGTCTCCACAAGTGCTGCACATCTGGATTTTAGGAATTTATTCCATTACATCAATCGTCTTAGTCTGCTTTCAATTGTCAGATCTCTCTGAATAATCTGGGCCTTGGTTGGGTCACCTATGGACATTTAACGCCTTTCCTCAAATTCACTTCGGTGCCTCTAGTACTGACGCAATAGTACGTTTCAGTTCATTTTCATGCTGAAAGGCGAGCCTTCATCTGCGGTTGTGTGCACTCTGGAGAAGAACCTGTTTAATTTGTCTGCCTTTATCTTATCCTCATTTCTGACCAGACACTGCTGCTCATAATAAAAAGCTCACCAGCATTCTTCATTATAGGGCTGTATTAGTTTGCTCCAGATGTAGAGTCAGCTTAAAAAGACCGCAAAAACTTTCCCCTTAGTCTCTCAGGAGCGGTTTTCATCCTCCCACCCTATTATAAAAACCTGATTGATAGAGTATTTCTAAACGAGTTGTACTTCATTCAGATTCTCCTAACTTTGTGATGAAGTTTTAGAGTAACATTATCTAATACAAAGTTTACGTATTATAAAAGAAGGTCTGTGGCTTTCTAAATCATGTCCAATTTGTTACAGACTCTTTCAAGGGATTTTTTTTACTTTTATGATTTAAACAAATGTTTTAATGTTGTAATTGTTATGTTGCAAATCAAAGTAATTGAAGTTACCTACAGTATGGTACATTGCCCATCTATGGGAATAAATTTTCCAAAAAGTGTATAAATATTTAAAACAAACATCTAAAGATAATGGCACATTTACTTAAATATAAAAATGTGCAAAAAAAATTAATAAATATAAATTTTTTTCCACAATATTATTATTATAAAAAAATTTTTTTACAGATACTGGCACTTGTCTGGTAAGTTTCCAATTGTGGGTTAAATTGACGTTATAATTCAATCATTGTTGCATAGAGTACTTCAGCAACCCAAAGTATACTGCCTGGCCAAGTAAAAAGTCATATTTTAGTCAATTTGTTTGAGCTACATGAAGCTAAGAAAACAACTAAGGAGATTACAAAATGTATGGAAATTTGGTTTAAAAAATGTCCGTCAATGAGCGTAGAAGCAAAGGTTATGCTGTTTAGTGCAATCCCCCCAAAAAAGGATGCAAACCCCAAAAAAGTGCTCAGAAAAAACTAAATGCTGGATAAAGGTGTCAGAACAAATAGTTAATTGCACTTTCCTGCACACCATTTCCATGCTGACCCCTGTTCACTGCTAAAATTGTCGATAAACAAGACCCATTGTGAGACCCCACAATGTACAGTATAGTACAGTACAGCTGCTAAATCATGGTGGCAGATACCACAGCACACCTTTAGATGTCTTGTGAAGTCCAAACTTCAATGCGTTCGAGCTGTTTTGCCAACACAAAAGGGACCTACTGTACACAATATTAGTCAAGTGGTTTTAATAGTATGGCTGATCAGTGTACAAGCCCGTATCAGCATTTGATTGGTCAGCTGCCTCAATGCTGTTATTACTTTCAAACCTTCTGGAGACCTTTTGTGTTGAATTTAACTAGGGGTATATAATTGGACTGCCACAGTAAATGACCTCAATTTCTCACTGCTTTAAAGGTCAAGCGTAAAGACCAAGATCTCTATCGTTATATAGAGAGGCTCAGTGAGGGCAAAAGTACAGGGGGGGGAAAAAAATCAATTACACATTTACATTTGGTTAGAAAATGATCCTTAGATGGTGTAGGCCGGCATTTCAATGGTTGTAAGTTAAAGCTCGATTTAAAGCTCAGTTAAAGATTTTCTGACATTTGGCTGATAAACTGATCGTATTAACATTTTGTTATTTGGCTTTGCTTTTAGCCAAGGCAATTTAGAAATGAGGCAAATTCCAATCAAAATACACATTTCACCATGTGAGAGCTAAAGGCCTTACTCAAGCATGTGGCATCCATCTGTTCTGCCACGTGACCTCAAAGTTCTGATTACTGGCACTGTGTAAAGTTATTGGGTGTTATTTCTCTTAACACTAGATTAACTGATGTAGCTCAGGAAATCTCAGCATAAATGTCTCCATGGAACGTCTCCAGAAGTCATCATCATTTCCCAAAAATGCAAGTCACTGTTGCAGTCAAAATATTCACAGCTGAGTCCAACTGAGACATAAAGAACATCAGCCCGTCTATACCGCTTTATTCTGTATGCAGGGTCACGGAGGGTCTGGAGCCAGTACTGTAGGGCACAAGTTAGGTTATACCCTAGACGTGGTGCCAGCACACACATACACTTTCGCACACTAAAGGGAATTTGGAAATGCCAATTAGCCTAACCTGCATGTCTTGGAGAAAATCCACCAAGCATGGAGAGAACATGCAAACTCCATGCACACAGACCCGAGGTGGGAATCGAACCTGTACCCTGGAGGTGTTAGACAAAAGTGTTAACCAACTAAGCCACACTGCCGCACTACATTTTAATTGCGTTCCATTGCTTCCTCACTGCCAGTTTATGACTTCTTGATTAGATATCACCAGTTGACGAGTTTCAACTGAGCAGTGAACAAACCAGTTCATTTATCTCAGTGTATACATGAGACACATTCAGACATCAGCCGTGCCTCTGCTTCCAGAAATATGAGGAAAGATTGTGATTATTAATAGCAAGTCATGATTTGTTTCCTGAAATGGGAGGCTGTGTTACTGGGTGTCATACGTAGATAGGTGTTCATTAAGACAGCTGTTTTTACAGTACTTCAAATGAATCAAAATCAAAACCATTTCCAAGGCAACAGAAGATGACTGAGGTTACCGCCAATTTTTTTTTTCTTCCTTGTATTATGGTCCTGATTGTCATTGACATACAGTATACTGAGGAATTTGGGAACGCCAATTAGCCCAATGTGTATGTCTTTGGACTGTGGGAGGAACCCGAAGAACTCAAAGGAAACCCAGCAAGCACGGGGAGAAGATGCAAACAGTTAGGTGGAAAAAATATTGTTTTTATGTTCTCAGCTACATTCATTTTAAAGATGCACTGATGCACTTCTTGGACTTACACACTGATGTAACTTGGATTTATTCATTCATTTATTTGTTTATTATTTTGAAATTTGATTTTCTTTCTATTTAACTTTGCTTAAATGTAACATTTTGTTGTATGTTCATAAATAAAGCACTATTAAATAACTTCCTCCAAAACTGCACAAGGTTAAAGGTCTTTCTCACACTCAAACAATTCTCAAAAAAAAAAAAAAAAAAATGCTCCAGGTTACTGGATAGATATTTTGTGCAAATAAAATTTAACTGAAAATGGAGACTACAGCTAATTACCGGGAAGGACGAAGGCTATCGTGCCAACTGACAGGATCTTTTGTGAACTGCTGCTCATAAGATGAGAGTGCAACGTGAGAGCACGTGGCCAATCCACTCCCTTGACCCTTATCTTGTGCAACACTCAGGAGCTGAGATACTGAATTTTGCATTTTCATTAGCTGTACGCATAATTATTAAAATTATATATATATATGATTATTATCATCTCCAAACTCCCAAGTTTCCTAATATGTTAATGTGGCTTTAACAGAAAGTCAGCAAGCTGTTCATAAAGTTTTGTCTATGAGATTTAGAGTCTGGCAGCTACGTAAGATTTACTTGCGAGATAGTTTCATGAAAAATTTGTGCTGAACTTTTTCTGTGTTCCTTCTTCTGAAACCGTCTCTCTTCATCAGCGTACAATACACATGGCTACGGCTTAAAACGATCTGACATCACCCTGAAGTAAATCACTGTAAGATAAACTCTAGGTAATTGTAAATAACAGAAATGACTAGTCCACACATCTGGGTGTGTCATTTCTTCACCCCTGCTATAGAACTGAATCTTTAGTTATGCACTAATCTTTAAATGGGTTAAAATCTTTCTGCAGAGAGTTTGTTTTATTAGATACTGAGTACTTAAAGTATAGTGAAAACAGCGTAATATTTTCATGTTCTCTTGATGTATGTGTTAGATTACATTTACATTTAGGCATTTGGCAGATGCTCTTATCCAGAGCGACTTACATTCTTATCTCATTACACATCTGAGCAGTTGAGGGTTAAGGGCCTTGCTCAAGGGCCCAACAGTGGCAACTTGGTGGTTGTGGGATTTGAACCTGGCATCTTCCAAACCGTAGTCCAATGCCTTAACCACTGAGCTACACCTGCCCCTGATTACAGCTATCATTTGTCACATAATTAATATCAACACTGTACAGTAATATGCAGGGAATAACCAGCTCACATTATTATAGGTCTACACATTTGCTCACACTTTATCATTCCACTACAATATTTAGTTTATTTAAAAATTCGGTCTGAGCTTTATTTTATTTATGATTTTATTATTTTTTTTAAGTAAAGACAATGTCTGCAGTAGTGGAAGAGAATAAGCCTACAGTGAGAATCTCTTCATGCTGACTTTGCATGACTGAACACGTTATGAAGGACTATAGAAGGAAAGTGAGGGTGGGAAATAAAAATTTTATAACAACATGAAGAAATTTCTATAGTGCTTTGGTGGTTCAGTTGTAAAATCCAGAAAACGAGAAAGTAATATTTAAAAAAAGAAATGTATGCATCATTTTTTTTAATACAATTTTACATTTTTTAACAAAAAGAAAGAAATAATAAAAAACTAAACAACTAAAATAAATAAATTAATTAATTAATTAAACTGTAATAAAACCATTTAAAAATACAATTTTGCAGAAACCAATCAACTTATTATTATTATTATTATTCTTTGTAAAAATTAATTTATTACAATATTTATACTAAATTTAAAGCAGCAACTAACATTTTTTTGTGTCACTCAATCTATCGATTATTTTTGTTTAGTTGTTTATTCTAATAACCATCTTTGCCTCATTAACTACTCTAACAATAATTTGCTTGGTCAATTAAACATTTGGGTAACTTACCATTATATAATAACAATAACTGCTTCTACAAGTAAACTTTTAACTTAGAGAATATATGAATTAGATCAACTGTATTTCTTTCAGGAATGTTTCATGCATTTATCATTTATTTTACCATGAAATCTATACAGTAGTTGAAGAAACAATTTCAAACTTAAATTTTTACCTAAAGATCTTATTGATTATGGAGAGCAGGTCAGCTTAGGATGGGTGCTGTTTAATATATTCTGTTTAATATATTCTGTTTAATATATTCTGCATTCTCCGACTTACCAATTTATAACATTAAATATAGGGTGTTTACTCTACAAAACAAAAAATAAATGTGCTGGAAATACCGCCATATTAGTCGTTATCACCTGCTTTAGAGAGTCTTCTCGTTAAGAAGTTCTTATCTGAAACACAACAGACAAGACTATAGCAACTCCAAATCATAGATACCACCTATTAATTGGACCACTCACTGATTATTAATTAGATTTTTTTGTTTACGCCGATAGACCCTGGTTGTTTTTCTCTTGAGATGCAGCAGTTGAGCTGATGTGGCAGGCCATTACAGTTTCACACAGCGTGCAGCGGACCATTTGCTTTAAAGAATTGGATGTGGGCTTTTGGGGATAAAGTCTCATTTTCACCATGCGGTGCCATAAAAGGGGATGAGCATTAACATTGCAACACATCGAAGCACTCCATACAAGTCCACGTATTTACGTAATCAAAGTAATCTATTACGTTTACGAAAACGTTCAGTCCTATTTGTCATATTACCTAGCCGTATGAGAAGGACACCTGTTCAAATTTGTTGGTTATATATTTCTCGTGTGTTACACCGAGGCTTAAACGAGTGAAAGTGCAAAAAAATAAAAATAAATAAAACTCAGTAGCAAAGTACTGTGTGGGTTTTACTTTTTCCAAGAGGTATATTTTTACTTTACGGATAGAGAGATGGAATAAAGCGTCCTTGAGATGAACAATATGTAGCAACAACTTAATCAATATGACAAGTCTGGTTCCTTGGAAGCAGGCTCTCTATGGTTCATTATGGAGAAAGAAGACTCGGAGACATTCTATATAATGTGTAGTTCATAGACCTTGTTTGAAAGAATTGATATATCTGGACTAACATGTACTGTACATGACATGACTGGGTTTAGATAAGATAAAATGTGATGTCAGGACAACTGGGTCAGAATATCTCCAAAATGGTAGGTCATGTGGGGTGCTCCTAGTATTATTTATACCCTATAGAAGGACATCTAGTGAATGCCCAAGGCTCACTGATCTATGTGTATAGCACAGTCTAGTTGGTTTTCATATTGTGTCTAATAGATATAAGCGTGCCCATTTTATCATTTTTCGAACATTCCAAAAATTACACTATTTACAAACTTAATTATATTCAGGCATTATACAGTAAATGCCTGCATGTTTAGTTTTGGTGCTCCAGTTTTGGTGCTCCTGTTCCCACTTTAGAATCCTAGAACTATTCTTGGGTGGCAGTAATGAAACCTGACATGTTCATCTGCAGTGGTAGTACATATGCCTCACATTATGACATGTCGTGTAGGTATTTAGAGATGCCTTTCAGATCAATGTGGTGGTATACAATGTGGTTGCCCTCCTGGTTCCTCCCCTTTCCTTCAGAACTGAGTCGCTGTGCTTCATGTGCTTGTCCATAATGTCAAATCAGGCAACAACACAGGGATTCAGAGCATAAAATCATGCCTGCTTTGATACTGATATAGTGCTCCAGGTGAGTATCAGTTCTATCATCAGTATCTGGGACAGCTCTGTATGGGGGAAGACAAATCCTTCAATATGCCAAGAAGTCCCATGTTCCGTTTGTTTAGAAACTGTTATTTTAATATATTTATATTAATAACAATATCATATAACAAGATATTTTAGTAAATGATATACAGTAGGGCGGCACGGTGGTGTAGTGGTTAGCACTGTCGCCTTGCACCGCCAGCATCCGGGTTCGATTCCCCGGCCAGGCTTGATTCCCGTCTCTGTGTGCATGGAGTTTGCATGTTCTCCTAGTGCTTGGTGGGTTTCCTCCGGGTACTCCGGTTTCCACCCACAATCCAAAGACATGTAGGTTAGGTTAATTGACATTCCAAATTGCCCGTAGTGTGTGAATGAGTGTGTGTATGTGAGTATGTGTGTGTGCCCTGCGATAGATTGGCACCCTGTCCAGGATGTACCCCGCCTTGTGCCCTAAGTTTCCTGGGATAGGCTCCAGGCCCCCGCGAGCCTGTATATAAGGATAAAGTGGTACAGAAGATGAATGAATGAAAGATATACAGTAGATGAGTACTGTACAGTATATGTTTATTATTCTCTTATAACAAATTTTATATTGTTTCATCATGCCATCAATAAAAAAAGTCATTTGGTCAATCTTTCGGGTATGAGATTTGGTGTTCTGTCATCATATCATTAAAATTGTCCAGTTTCAGCACCAGTATGGTGGTACATAGAGGTTACCTAAGAAGGGTTATACTAACTTGAGTCTAGCCATTCCTCTCTGACCTCTCTCTCATCACTAAGGCATTTCTGCCCACTGAACTCCCACTAACTGGATGTTTTTTTTTTTTTGTTCTGTTCAACAATAGACTATTTTGTGTAAAATCAGCAGTTCTCTAAACCAGTTCGTCTAGCACAAAGAAGTTACCATGATCATTGTCACTGAGGTCACACTTTCCCCCCAATTATAATGTAAATCGCCTGGCCAAAAAAAAAAAAAACGACTGGGCTGCATCAAACGAGGAAAAGAACTAAAGTAATGGAACCAGGTTATCAAGCCCTGGAAGAAACGTGATTAAAGAAAAATCATACATTTTTTTCATGGTAAAAACAATATCTATGTTTAATAATGAAAATAAAGGTATTTCTAAACGCACACAATGGACTAAGCAACTGTGTAGTCATAAGGAAATCACTTCTTAATGAGGCTCATCAGACAAAAAGGCTTCAATTTGCATAAAGGACTTCGGAACAATGGAAAAAAGGTCATGTGGTACGTTGAGGTCAGATTGACCCTATGCCAGAGTGGTGGGCATTTTAATCATACATACTGTAGCGATCACTGTCCAAACCTCTGCAGGCAGTGTTATTATGGTCTTTGGTTGCTTCAGTCAGGTCTAGGCTCAGCAACTTTATGTGGCAATAAAACGAAGTCAGCTGATGATCTTAATGTAATGAATGACAGACTATCAGAGAGCAGAGAGCATATCCAGAATTGAAACTGTGAAAGAGTGGATCTGGGAGCATGAGAATAATATATAGTTTTTTAATAAATATTTATTCAAATGCACTTTATTGTCAAGTAAAAACTGGGCTCTATTGATGAAATAGATGATACAACAGGAACAGTTTCTCTGGGAGCATTTAAAATTCGCAGCCTTTCTATATTCTTGTCGGCTCATTGACGCCATGACAGCGTTTGCTTTCTTGTCTGCCTTTGAGTCATGAAATTTGTTTCAAGCCACCATAATGGGGCACCTCAGCTGGGGAATTCACAGAGGCTTCTTAGAACAAATACTGAGACAACAGAGAGATTCAGAGGCTTATTATAAAACTCATTAGCTGAGTCCCTGAGCCAACACGGCACTCTAAAAACCATTGGTGATCTCTGGTATGCTGCTGTTCCTCACCAGCCTCTTATCTGCAACGATGAGAGTGACTATGGTAATATTATAAATTGGAGTTAGATGGGTCAATCAGTTGTAAGAAGAAAAAAAAAAATATTCTAACTGCATATAGTTATGTTTGTCAACATAATAGTCTGTACACTGATCAGCCATAGCATTTAAACTATGGAAAGGTGAAGTGATCTTGTTACAATTGTACCGTTAAGGTGTGGGGTATACAGCATTAGGAAGCACATGAATACTTAGTTCTTAAAGCTGATTTGTAGGATGCAGGAAGAATGTGCAAGTGGGTCAACACAGCAGGTCTTTTGGGGTGTTGGACCTGCATGCAATGGTCCAAGGAAGAATAAATTGTTAACTGGCACTGGAGTCTTGGGCGTCCATGAAATGTACATGGGGGGTTAAAGGCCAGCCTGTCAGGTCTAATTCTATGGAAGGACGTAGTAAATTGATGAAAAAAGCAATACTAGCTATAATATAAAGGTGTCAAAACACACTCATGCTGTGCTCATGCTGATCTCAGTCTATCACCAGAAGCATCTACAATGGGCTTGCGAGCATCGGAACAAGACAATGGAAAATTTTTTAAGCTGGCCTGATCTGAGAAACAATACTTTTTAATATTATGTAAATTGCTGGGCATGGAGTGTTGCTTTCATGGGAAAGAGATGGCACCAGCATGCACTATGGGAAGAAGGCCAACGTTTTGCTGAAAACATTAGGTCCTGCCATTCATGCAGGTATTACTCTTACATGTACAGTACCACCTAGCTAAATGTTGTTGCAGAACCAGTACACACACCACAAAAAAAGTTATTCTCTAATGGCAATATCCTCTTTTAGGATGTCGGATAACGTGTCCGGGCACACTGAAAGAATTTGGACAAGGAATAGATTGAGGAACATGATGAAGAGTTCAAGGTGTTGAACTGATCTTCAAAACCCACAAATCTCAATCCTTATGTATCCCAATGCTGGATAACTAGCATACAGTATGGATACATGATTTCATGGTGATACCAGATACCTCCAGTACTGACTTACAGGTACCTTTAGAAGATGGGTCACAGCTGTTTTGGTAACACTAGGAACACTAAATATTAAGACAGGTGGTTTTAATGCCTTGGCTTTTCAGTGTGCATCGGTCTATTCACTTTCTGTTACAAAAACCTCTTTGTCCGTCTTGAAATAAAATGAATGTGACCAAACACAACGAACAAAAAACTGATTTAATTAACATTTCATGACATTTTAAACAGTCTCATCAATGAATGGTTCATGTAGAAAGAGCTAGAGTGTTGTGATTTAATGCTGGCGATGAATTTAAACACAGTATGGCAGTCTTCTCATAAATCAGGTGTGAGGATGAAAGCAGAACAAAAAATGAGAGATAGTCAAGAAAACAGTCCTCTTTTGTCTGCCACACTTCATACATCAACACACTGTCAAACCTTAGTAACCTGCTGGGGTACAAAGGCATAGCAAAAGAGCATTGGCTTTTACCTCAAGCTGATGTCGTACACAATATACATGAATCAAAAAAGGATCACAATGCCATGTTTGATGTTTAGTACGCTACATACAAACTCAACAACCTGGTTTAGTTTACTAATGTACAAAGTCCTAATGCCAAAGTATAAACATCCCTTTCTAGTTAATGTACAAATTTTAATCTTAAGATAATGTAAGAAGGTAACTTTATTAATCGTGGACGAAAAGCCTTGTGCCAGAGACTGCTCCAAGAGAAAAAAATATCCACACAATGAAACGAATAAATAAAGTATATAAAAATATTAGGGTTGTTCCAATTCCGATACTGGTATCGGAAATGCTGCCGATACCACAAAAAAAATCTGGCATCGGAATCGGCGAGTATTTGAGTCCACGTACCGATCCGATACCATTTTCCTAAACATACTGTAACCTATTTATGCCCGCTAGCTTTGCTAGCTTAGCTTACTTACAGAGTGTCATGGCGTGCGCCTGTGATGGGCGTGCGCCCAAATTGATATCGCTCCTCGCTCACTAGTTAGGCAGCCTCCCCCCTTTAGGTATGTGAAGGAACAGAGCCGCAGAATCAGGCAACGGCCCTTGAGCTATCGCCGCTAATGATCCCAGCGCTATAAAACACAGAGACAGTGGCACAAGAGCGGGGCGATGTGATGCGCCCAAGAGACTTTAAAAAGGTGGGTGCCTTTGATCTCCGTGAGAGGAGCGCGTGAACGAGCTGCGCGAGCTCCAACAGCACCTTCACTTCCGCGTAGAGCCCGCCTTCGCATCCCTGCAGCCGAAGTGGAAAAGGCCACAGAGAGCCTTTAACCCTTTCCTTTCCCATTTTTCAAAATAAATTACCCATTTTCCTGTAAGGCCTCGTCTCGTGTCCGTGTTTCATGATGTCGCCCGTGCATTTACGGTCGAACCTGTTACACAGGGCTAGTAGTATTTTACTTAAAAAAAAAAAATTTATATATATATACACTGTACAGATACACACCCAGGTATCGGATCAGTACTCGGTATCGGCTGATACCCTGAGCCCAAGTATCGGAATCGGTATCGGGAGGGGGAAAATGGTATCGGAACATCTCTAAAAAATACACAAACTAAACATAAGATAGACAAAAGTAGATACTGCTAAATGATATTATATATGACAATGCAAAATTATATGGTATGATATTGTTAACCGACATCGCACGTGAACTGTTAACCGACATCGCACGTGAACTGTTAACCGACATCGCACATGAACTGTTAACCGACATCGCACGTGACACTGTTAATCCATATTGCACATGATATTGTTAATCGATATTGCACATGATATTGTTAATCGATTTCGCACATTAACCTGTTAACTGATATCGCACGTGATACTATTAATTGATATCACACATGATACTGTTAACCGATATCGGACATGATATTGGTAAACAATATCGCACATGATACTGTTAACTCATATCGTATATGATACTGTTAACCGATATCAGACAGGACACTGTTAATTGATATCACAAAATATTGTTAATTGATATCGGCCTTGATATTGTTAATCGACATAACGCACATGATCCTGTTAATTGATATAGCTTGTGATCCTGTTAATCAATATTGGACATGATATTGGTAAACAATATTGCACATGGTATTGTTAACTGATATCGGACAGGACACTGTTAATTGCTATCGGACATGATATTGTTAATTGATTTCGCACATGATATGATGTTAGGATAAAAGCTTCCAATTGTATACTAAAGTTCGTGAAAAAGTTCATATGTCTTAATCCCGGTAAGTCAAATATTGATTATTATTATAAATCAGCCAACATTCATAATTGAATAAGCGAACCCGGGCCACTAAAGCTAACTAACAAAACAGCTATCTATTTTTTATCTATCAAAATCTAGCTAAAATGATAGTAATGCTAATGATACAAATTAGATTGCATGCTAATGGTAAACTGGTTTGTAGCCACAGGTTATCAAGTACAAATATACTGTATCTGGTTTCAGTGTCAGTGACATATCAGCAGAAAATCCTGAGGTAAAATAAGAATAGTTTGAGATTCTATAAAAACTACACGCTAGAGTTGTTCTGAGTACGGTCAATTGAGTGGCGATCTATATAGTAAAATGCTTCATTTAATAATCTCTCAATGAATCAATGTTGTACAATACTCAGAGATTCAGTGTTACAAAAATGAGTTATCTCTGCTATAAAATGTTTCTACCACACCATATTGACCATCTATAGTACTGTGCCAGTCTCAAGCCACTACTCTTATTATTGTACATCTTTATTATTAGTAGAGGCTGAAATAGCCTTAGTGTAAGGCTAAATATTATTATTACTACACATATTTATTCTTATACAATTTTATTTTGGTGAAAAATGTGGGTGGCATGGATGGAGTGATTGGGCTGAAAATCGGCACAATTGTTCCTCTTCCCAGTATACCGTATGCTATTATTTTCTTTTTTAAAAAATGGACAGCCAATTTCCCAGGGGAAAAAAAGGATTTTTGACCCAAGTCATTATTTATGGAAAAATAGAGTGCTGGAGAAGTGTATCCGCAAAAACTCCCTCCTTATTTAGCTCACTCTGACATGTTCAATTTTGTATCCACCCACACACAAAAAAAGTTGGAGAAGATTGGTCAAATGCCTTGGGAGCAATCAAGTGTTATTTGGGACCCTGAGCGAAAAAAAATAAAATAAATAAAAAGCTGTACTCCTTAAGGTTCATCTGAATTTCAGGAATGTGCTGGTAAGTTTCAGGAGGGACGGAGGGAGTTACCCAAGCCACGCCCACTAGCTAGACTCACATACAAACAGTTCCTGAAACACACTGGGCAGTATACAGAAAGTCAGTCAATATACGCACTCATACCTTTGTAACCGTATGGCGAAATTATTGAGAGTTTTGCCCAGGAAATGTATTTGGAAGATAATAATAATAATAATAATAATAATAATAATAATAATAATAGGGCATTGATGGCTCAGTTTATCACCTGACATAGAGAAGGTCATGGGTTCAATACCCAGCCAATGCCCAAACCCCAGCCACTGGATGCAGTTTCAGTCCCTAGCGTGCAGAGGTGGAAAGTCATGAATTACATTTACTCGCATTACTGTAATATAGTAGATTTTTTGTGTACTTCTACTTTAAGTAGTTTTTAAAATCTGTAATTTTACTTTACCTTAAGTATGTTTTGTTTGAAGTATTGTATTTCACTACATTTTAAATCATATTCGCTATTGAGTAAAAAATAAATGAATGAAAAGGAAAAATAAAAATAATACAACGAAAAAAAGGGAAAAAAAAGTACACGCCGGAAACCACTGCACTGATTGATTGATGGAGAACAAACGCGCTAAATTCACAAGAACGATGGAGACGGACAAAACAGATGCCAGTGATGCAGATACAGCTGAAAGTGAAACGCCAACAAATTCTTATGAAGCAAACCCCTGGTCATATATAATATCTCATACGTCATATTTAAGCCACCACTTTGATTTCAAGCACAACAAAGGGAACAGATTTATTATATAAGGTTGTTCCGTCCCCCATCCCACCCCCGCGGTTAAAAAAATTGAACTTTTACTCTGAGTAAATATTTAATGAGCTACTTTTTTACTTTTACTTGAATAGATTTTTATAAGGGTAACTTTACTTGTACTTCAGTAGAAGTTCACTTAAGCAACAGTACTTTTACTTAAGTACAAAATTTTATTACTCTTTCCACCTCTGCTAGCGTGGATAAAAATCGAGAGTTGCATCAGAAAGGGCATCCGGCGTAAAACCGGTGCCAGGTTGTGTGTCTGGATCGGATTGTCCACTGTGGCAAACAAAAATCATCGTCATCCTCTTTTTTCACCGAAAAATGGAGGCTTCATTGTCCAACCCCTCATCCTCTCCATGTGACATGTTCTATTCATGTATTCATCAGGATTTTTTCCCATAGAAAGTAAATAGCGCTGAATTTCACAGCTGTAGCTCAGCCATTAGAAAACGATACAATCTGCCTTACAGTATATTGTATCAATCAAATAATTACCAAATCAAATAGATACACTTTCCCATTCTCTGGTTGTTATATCCTCTTCACTTTAGATTTAGCCAAAGAATGATGTCAAGTGTTACGATGTAAATGGCTAAACACTATGAGCTGTATTAGAGCAGAATTCTATTAGATCTGCCTCATTGTGCATTCACATATGATACCACTGCACACCTTAATAACACTGCAATTAGATAATTACAAAAACTGCCTAATAAGAGACAGAATTTAAATATGTAAGCTGTCATCTACATCATTGCCTGCTAAATATTCTGAATAATAGCTGCAACGTTTTATAAAAAAAAAGTTAGAGGAAGACTAAAACACATACACTAGATATTTTTAAAAAAGGGAGAAAAAAAACACATTTTTAATATCAAAACAGCTCCTTTGTTGCAAGTACGAAAATTCATGGTTAACGTTATAAATGTACCACAAAACATAAAAAGGTAAATCCACACGTTTGTTACGAGGATCAACTCAGAACACAGTTATGAGAGTAAAAACTACCCTTACTTCTCTACATCATCCCCTGCTACACTAATGCACTTATCCCAGTGTTTCACTAGTGCTTAGACACTATGAAGGTGGAATTTCTATTTTTGTTGGCCAGAACCATAACAGGACCCGTCTAAAACACTGGCCTCCCAGGAACTCCTTTAATGGTCAAAACATTGTGGAATTTTTTTTAATTTAACAAAAGAAATGATATTTGATATTATGCAGGCTTCGGTAAGGAGGAGCTTACTTAACATTTCTGGAATGAGTCTCCAGGGTGAGACTCTGATCATAAGAGTGTCATCTGGACAAATGACTTGGCATCTTATTTGTAACATTTTATTTGTTACATTTGTACATGTATAATCCATCCATCCAACTAGGAACCTCTGTAGTCCGACTAGGAACTATGGAGGCCAATGGTGGCCTTTATTACTCCCTCTATTTATTCCCATTTTTACAACCTCCGGTCACATTCACACAGTGGGAGGAAAGCGGAGTACCAGGAGGAAACCCACCAAGCACGGGGAGAACATGCAAACTCCAGACACGCAAACCTCGAGTAGGGCATGAAACACTCGAAGGCGCCCTACCAAGTGACAGTGCCAACCACTAAGCCCCCCTGCTGCCATATCTATAATAAAATGTTTATATTTGTATAATAAAATATTCATCTGTATTTGTATGTTACAATATATAAATATGTATTATTATAATTAAAAATTTTTGTTGACAATTGTTTATGAGCTATTTTATACCTTTATACAGAATGCTGGCAGGTCCATATTGTCTAAAGCCATAACTAACCCTACAGAAACAAAGATGATTTTCTCATTTACATTATTTTATGACCGCATGAATGTCAATCAGGTCTGTTTATGCAGTTTATACACATTTTGCTTAGGAAGCAGATCAGGAATTGGGGTTTAAAAATGCATGAATCTTAACTGTGATATATATTTCATTAGGTCTTTTAGTATTTCCCAATCTATATAAAAGGGTACAATAATTCTTTTAAATGACCTTAATGGGCCGTGTTACAGTATCTGGCGGCCGGAGGCTTAACAATCCTGCACAGTGTGAATGAATGCTATGGTTACGTTTGTTTGGTAAAAAAAAAAAAAAAAAAAAAAACCTGCACAGAATTTCATAACTTTAACATCATATGATAATATGCAGACAAGAAACCGAGAACAGGAGGGAGTCCAAAGCAAACAGACCTTTAAAAATGGTGTATCCTGCACCACAACATGAGCTTCCTCCTACTGAGCCCTCCAATCTGTCGAAATACACCATGTTCCACCATCTCCGAGCGCTGCAACCCAAAATAGATCAGTGCTGACATTCACCTACACTTCTTCTAGAGCGGAATGATGAGATTCTCAGCTGCTCTCCCACTATGGGATTATACACCTTAAATAAACAGATACTGCACTGCCCATTGACCGTGTCAACTGGTTTTATTAGCACTCCTGAATATTTAATTAAAGAAACAATTAATAGCTATACAAAATAAAGATTATTCTTTAAACATATTCTGATATTTCAAAATCAATCTTTATATTGCTAGAACATGTATGTATTAGACATTACAATATAAGCACTATAAGTTTTTGCCTTATGAACAGATGCTTAAATAGTTCACTTTACATCCATAACTTTCATCCCATGTCTTAATATGGCATTATTATTCTACAGTTAGTTGAAGCGCACTCTGCATGTCCGACAGTTACTTTTCCCCCTCAAAATACAGATTAAAATGCATCTCTGCATACATCACACCTAACCCGAAAGCCTTACACTTTCACTCTTAGGAAAAAAAAAATCCCGCTCACTGGGTGCAAGGGCTTAGGGTGCGGTTACAAATTGCTTTCCTCAAAAGGATTTTCATTGGTTTTCAATTACAATTGCTGCAACAGAACCCAGTGAGTGATAAGACAACAGTCATGATGGAGCCAATATTTTATTCTATGGTGAATGTACTGTATTCTAAGGAACATTGTATTGTTTGTCTAATGATGCTATTGCATCAATGATTCAGTTTTTAAGTCAAGTACATCATACTTGGATCAACAACACTATAAAATGAAAAAAAAAATTATAATAATAATAATAAGAAGAAGAATAAAAATAATTTCCATTTAACATCATATTAATTTCTTTAACCTTAGGCTTTTAGAAATGCCCGTTGATTAAGCTCCAGCATGTACAGTATGTAGAAACTATATGAGCAAATTAAAGGTATTTTCGTAGCATAGTGATTATAAAGTGTATATTGTCAACATTATTTTGTCCCCTTTTCAATAAGACATTTTAGTTAATGTGAAAAGTCTTCAAATAATAAGATAATTGCAAAAAATAAGATTAATTAATGACTGGGTGGACATCTTCAACTTTAGTAAGCATTTAATGATCACATGGTGAACCTTCATTTAGCAAAGTGATTCAGTGGTAACGGTGACTGTGTACTGTTCATCACATATTTTTGAAGTTCTGAAAAGTATTTATATTTATACATTTTTCACTACGTCTGCGTGGACATGTCAAGCTCGACAAGATCGATTTAGATATACAGGAGTAAACACTTAATGTGCAGTTATTTCAACCTCCACTGAAGAAAAACAATGATGCTTGTGAGCTTTCTTTCTCTACAGGAGCGGTAAAATGCCATGTTTTATGAGAAACGGATAACATTTACTGCACTTTTTGTCCGAAGAAACTTCGGTCGGATTTGACCAGAACATAAGGGGGGGGGGGGTTAAAATAAACTGTTAAATATGGGACCTTTAAAATCTGGCTACACCACCAGTATGTCCAATTTTAAGGTTTGCCCATTCCTAATATAATACCATGGTCTAAAAGCAATATCAGAACATTTATATCAACAGGCTTTACCTGTCAACCTTTGCAGCGTTCCAACAGATACTGTATGCTTGTTTCATTCACAGATGTGCAAGTTACATTCCCAGTGAGCTTTATGTTGTTTGTAATGCAGCCACAATGGAAATAGAGCAGACTCTATCTAGCAAGCTTCATAACTTCCACCCCAGGTGTCCGCTGGCTTTAGGAATGAAGGAAAGTCTCGGGCAAGACTCAGTGTGTACTATTTTATGTTTCTGAAGCCATTTTACGTAAAGTGGTATAAAAAGAAAAGTCATCCCCAGCCACCCATGCAGATGTAATCTCTGTTATGAATGTAAAAGAATGGACAAGACAAGGGTAAGGGTAGCTCAGCGAGTTAAAGCTCAGAGTTACTGATCAGCAGGTCGGCGGTTCGAGCCCCAGCTCCACCCGGCTGCCACTGTTGGGCCCTTGAGCAAGGCCGTAACCCTGTCTGCTCCAGATAATGCCTGATCCTGTGCTTTGTCCACAGCATACTAAAAAACTGGGATCTGTGGTTTAAATGGGTTTAGTAAAAGGCATGTGCTGTCCACCCACACATCAGACCCCTGCCACCTTTCGTGCCACTTTTACCTGCCACTCTGTTCCTCAGATACAGTAACACTCATCATGAACCACCACTGAACTAGTAAAGATTTTTTTTCTTGATATATTCCTGACATGGAGATCTATGCTAATGGCTTTTGCATGGAAGTGATTATTTTGAAAGTTTGTGGCTGGGGGGCTTTTGCACTTCATGTGCGCTATCTTGCATGATACATGAGAGGCACAGATGAATATTAATGTATTTTGTTTTGTGTTTCAACATACACCAAAGAAAAAAAAACAGCCCTGCAAAGAAACAGAACAGCCCAAGAACAGCCCAAGAACAGTCCAAGAACAGCCCAAGAACAGCCCAAGAACAGTCCAAGAACAGCCCAAGAACAGCCCAAGAACAGCCCAAGAACAGTCCAAGAACAGCCCAAGAACAGTCCAAGAACAGCGTCTCTTGATACTTAGTAAGCATTACAAAAAGTACTTAGTTTGGGTTGACCTAATTTTCCCATAGACGGTTTGTGTGGTGTGTGTGTGGGGCGGGGGAGGGGAGTAATAATATAGTTTAGTCTATCATTAAGTGCTGATCTGTGTTTATTAATCTGTGGGAACTGAGAGGATTTGCTGCTGAGTCTGAGGAAGAAGCGGTGGCACTGAAGTGGAGCAAAATCCTCAAGTGCTTTTGAGATTCACATGAACTCATTCCAAACTCTTAGTGCCAGAGCTAAATACATGTAAAATTGCTCTGAAATTTAAACAATGAAATATTCAACATGACCAATTCAGTTTCAATATGCGTATATATATTTTTACCCACTTTATCCCAGTGAATAAAACGGTAACAGTTACAACAGATTCAGAGCCTAGACCATGAACACAGTGAGCAATGTACAGTAGGTAGATGTACAGTACTGTAAGGAGTCTGACAAAAGGTTGATTTAAATGAAAAATATCCAGAAGCAAAATATGATTTATCAAAAAAAAAAATGTATATATATATATATATATATATATATATATATATATATATAAATAATGCATATAATGTGAATTAAAAAAATAAAATAAAAAATTTAATCAGTTGAGGTGGGTATCTTCTTATATGAGGTCACAAAAGGGGGGGGGGTCTAATTGCCTTGTTTATGCCACAGCCAACACAAAAACTGAGAAAAAAAACAAGCAGCTGGGAATGTTTTTTTCCCCTCATGTTCTTTTGGGGAGCTGATCTAAGTGTCAAAATGTTTTTCGCACAACAGGTTTCCTTTAAAGAGTCTAAAAGTTAGCCACACCCACCCAGTTAGAGGTGCAACTGGCTCTGATCTGATTGAACAGAGAAAGCAGAGTACTTGTTCTAAACAGCAGGGAAATTGTATTGCAGCGCATTAAAAAAGTTAACCAAAATATGTGAATCTGCTGCATTGTTTGTGAATGCATCTAGAATTTTTATATTTTTATTTGTATTTTTAATACAAGTAAGTATCTTAATTCCATCCAGTTGAGTAGTAGTTAAAAAGCATAACTAGATGACAAGGATTAGAAGTTACAAGGCTTTAGCTTCTTATTCTGAACTTCTTATTATGATTTTTCTTTTTTGTTTTATTGGTTTCCACTTTCTAATTACTACATTATTATCACCATCTTATAAAAACTTTTTTTTTTAAACTTAATATACTCTCATTTAATAATCAAACATGTTTTTTTCTAATCAATGTTGCTGTGAACATGGTATTGATCTGATTTGATGCTATTTTATGTGAAAATAAGCATAATGCATTACTATAAAAAGGAGATAATGGTGCAGGAATTAGGCAGAAAGTGCAATGTTTCTGCACCGAACAGTCACAAATGTTCACAGGCGCATTATTAAAAAATTCAAACAATCAAATTCCTTAATATTGAGAATTTCTGCAATACTTTACGCTTATTTTTTTATGCAATTGTCAGAATTTCATGTTATTTAAATTAAACTGCTACCGAACAGGATGGAATGAAGACTTTTTTTCTTTTTCTCCCAAAAGAGGAATGTTTTGGGAGAAAACTGAAAAACTTTCAGATAGCAATGAAAGTTTAGGATTAAACCCCAAACCACAAAACTGTGACACGACACCACAATTGTGACACCCCAGTATACATAAAACTGTTGGTCTGGTTAATTTGACGGAGGTGCTGAATGATAATACAGGATGGTACTTGATTGTGCATGCCTGCTTGAGTAAGACGTCACAAATCCCAGAAGAAGAAGAAAGATCAGAATCAATAAATCATCAGAGTTATACAGTAGAGTTTTATCTTACAACGTAGAGCGCGCACAGAAAACTGGGGCTTCTTTCATTCTAATTCTTGGTTTGGCACAGCGGTTGGCTTTTTCCTGGAAAGCAGACTTCTCTGTTATCTTAAGATAAGAGCCAATGCTGACAGGATAAAAAGCTTGGTTCTGTGACATGCACAGTTCTCCGTATAACCAAACACACCGGTGCTGATTTGCAGACAGCTCGAATTGTGCAAAATTGCCAGGACATGGTGTGAAATCGACGTGGAACAAAACCGATTAAACCTGACTGGTGCCACTCGGAAGAAACAGCGGGATGAGACGTGAGCGACAGCGAGCGTGACATTCAGCAACATCACGCTACCATGATTTGATTTGCTGGAGAAAATTTTTTTGATCTATATTTGAAACACACCGCCTTCTTTATACGTAAATAAAAGTACCGATAGCATTTTGGTGGTGCGACATGTCTGTGCAAAGCTGGAAATCAAGAAATCAAGAACCAGAAATACATACAGTATCCTGCTGCTTTGCTCATCACCTTGAAAGGATGGTTCCTCTTTCATCCTCTTTCATCTCTCCTTTCTGTGCAGCCAGCGAGGAGGAAAGGGATGATGAATTGACGGTGGCGGGGGGGTTGGATCTGGCACTGGTTTAATGACATCATGAGTAAAGGTCAGTGGTTGAAGCACTGCCACATTGTAAATCCCTGTGGATTCCCACTTCAGGTAGAGTATAATTCACCGTGTCTAGCTCAGACCAACAATCTCGATGTATTACCACAACATAGACTTAAACCATGGGTGGTGATAAAAGTGAATGGACACATGCGAGTACTAGAGATGCTCATTTTCATCCAAAAGATATTAAAAGTTATATTACTAAGGTTGACAGCAAGGATACTGCATCAAGGTTAAGCCTGACACATTTCTTTGCCGTAGACTTCATGCATTATGCACAAGTTATTAGCATAATATTAGACTGGATACAACTCGTGTTGTATGATTTGTTCACCGAGGAGGACTCAGACGGAGAAACCAAGCAGTGTAACAATGGTGAAATACGTCGAAAGGCTTATTTTAAAACAGCAGACTGTAGTCAGAGAGATATCCTCTCAGCACTCCAGATTTTTTCTTTCCTGAGCTCCTTGAGAGCTCTCGGCTAAAGTCGTGTACTTGTTGGTCCACAGATTGACAGCTCCACCCCAAGCCGGATTCCATCCTGCATTTTCTCTTTTCCCACATTTCTCCTCTGCAGTGTCCTCATCTCCTGTTTCTGCCAAATATTAGGCCTATTATTGAAAATGCAAAAGATTTACAGGTATTATTAAATAATCCTGGCTATTTATGGGAGCCGTAGACTTTGTTCCCCCCAGAAGCATCCATTATAGAGTTTTGTCTTTTTTTTTGCTT
This sequence comes from Channallabes apus, assembly GCA_030522415.1. Classification (NCBI taxonomy): domain Eukaryota; kingdom Metazoa; phylum Chordata; class Actinopteri; order Siluriformes; family Clariidae; genus Channallabes; species Channallabes apus. Next base: position 16,297,750 of record CM060108.1, on the reverse strand, counting down.
TTTAATTTACATGCACAGTCAAAAAACAGGCCAGCAATTATAAGAATACAAGAATAAAGTACAAGGGGGTTTTCAAGTTAAACCCAGGACTTCTGATTGTGCAAAATAAACCTACCTTTATTTCTTTATATAATTAACTTCTACACTAATGCACTTATCCCAGCATTTCACTAGTGCTTGGATACAATGAAGATAGAAAGTTTTCCCAGTACCCCGGAGCCATGATCTTCACGTCTGAAATGCTGGCCTCCAAGGAAATTCTTCAACCAGCCAAACATGTAGAAATGGTTAAATGGCTTGGAGCACGTCAGGACCAGAGGTGTCAAGAAACGAAGTACAAATACTTCATTACCTTACTTAAGTAGAAATTTGTTGGTACGCGATCCATCGCACCTGCACATGACGTTACGTCACACACTCCAGCAAGGACATTTGAATAAATTAGCATTTCCGGTTGATAACGTTGTGATAAGTAGACGAAGATGTCCGTGATAGAGACTCAAGATTTGAGCGAAATGTCACAATCAAGCACCAGCGAGGAGGTTGTTAGCCAGGAAGACCAGCCAACTCTTATACATTCCTGGAAGAATTTTTCGAAATGGTTGAATGCAAAAACAGCTCCTTTCGAATGCGCTGCAAGCTCTGTGCACCCAAGTACCACGAGCTAATGGCTTTCAAAAACTCGCCATCTAATTTGAAAAAGCCTATTGAGGTACAGTAGGTTAGAACAACACATTTTTCTTTTTTTTAATGAGGTGTTAGTGTACAGTTAGTATATAGGCACAGCCTAAGCTTTTATCCTTAATGCTTTTTCTCCCCCTCACGTTACTTTTATTTTTATACTTTAAGTAGTTTTGAAACCAGTACTTTTACACTTTTACTTGAGTAAAAAGCTTGAGTTGATACTTCAACTTCAAAAGAAGTCTTTTTAAACCCTAGCAGCTATACTGCTACCCAAGTAATGAACGTGAATACTTTTGACACCACTGGTCAGGACTATGGAAAAAACTCTCAGCCGAGTTCAGCGCCGTGCAAGTGGTGCTAGTGAATGATTGTGTGTATACAGTAGTTCCCAAAGACGTGTCGCTTGCTCAAATTGGCGACAAGTTATCCATCGATTTTCAAGCACAGGCGTTGCACTCTGAATTTTTCCAGGAACGACTGTAGTAACCTCCGAACCACCTCGGCCGAGATCGTCATTCACAGACATACTACAGTACCTCCTTTATACTGGTAGTGTTTAAGCGAAGTGACTTCTCACCGTACTGTGTAAGTACAGTATTGACATTTCATCAAAAGTACTGGTTTTGACTTAAACTTACTGTACAACCAGCTCCTGCTAAACAAAGTAAATTCTCTGTGAATCCAACATCAATGTACTGTAGTGCATTTTCTTCCACTTTATCATTCTTTACCCAATCGCAAAGACATCTGGAACCCTATAACAGGAACAATTTATATTAAATATTAAATATTAGCTGAACCTGATATGACACAGTCAGTTACTTATACACTGCTGTAAATCCTGACAAATCTCTTTTTAATGCTGTAGAGATGTGAAATGCCACATTTTTCATTTCAAGTTCTGCTACAAAAAATGAATTGAAATTCTATAGTACTTGTTAAAATGTATTGGAAGAGTAATATACAGTACAGTACAGTATATATTAATGCTATTAATAGTAATAATGTTAATATTAGTCCTTTTTTCAGTGGCATGCGATCACTGCTGAATGCTTAAGCCAGAAACATAGATGATGGTTAAAAATTGACAGAGTCATCAATGTTTAAATGGCTGGCTGTGGAGCTCAGGCTGAACCCCAGTGCAGAGCCTCATTAGTGAATACAGGTTCACATCTCAGCACATTAACTGATTGTCACTTCAGTCCAAATCTTTGGGCCATAAGCCAGCTGACATGATGAGCATGATGAACGACACAGAAACATTGGCCTGCATTCCTGGCATCTAAGCTGGTGCTTAGCCTATAGTCTCAACAGACTTTCACCAAAGAGCCGAGAGACTTCTGAGGTCTCAGCTCTGAAAACAGCTGGAGTTTGGGATTATACTGTACATGGGTATAAGGGGTAAGTCCAGAGGTGTCAAGTAACGAAGTACAAATACTTCGTTACCTTACTTAAGTAGAAATTTTGGTTATCTATACTTTACTGGAGTAATTATTTTTCAGCCGACTTTTTACTTCTACTCCTTACATTTCTAAGCAATTATCTGTACTTTCTACTCCTTACTTTTTAAAAACAGCCTCGTTACTCTATTTTTATGATCAGAACACGCAACCCCCGGTCACATGATAAGAAAGCGCACAACGCCCCCCCCCCCCCCGTCACATGATCAGAACGCGCACAACGCCCCCCCCCCACCTCGTCACATGATCAGAACGCGCACAACGCCCCCCCCCCCTCGTCACATGATCAGAACGCGCACAACGCCCCCCCCCCTCGTCACATGATCAGAACGCGCACAACGCCCCCCCCCCCTCGTCACATGATCAGAACACGCACAACGCCCCCCCCCCTCGTCACATGATCAGAACGCGCACAACGCCACCCCCCCATCCCCCCCCTTGTTTGATCAGAAAGCGAGACCTTAATGCTTTTGTCGCCCCTCACGGTACTTTTACTTTTATACTTTAAGTAGTTTTGAAACCAGTACTTTTAAACTTTTACTTAAGTAAAAAGCTTGGGTTGATACTTCAACTTCTAAAGAAGTATTTTTGAACCCTAGTATCTATACTTCTACTCAAGTAATGAATGTGAATACTTTTGACACCACTGGGTAAGTCAGGGGTTTCAGGCTTAGAGGGTCCTGAGCTGGAGGTTGAGGTTGGTTCTCTTTCAAGCATACGTTTCGGTGTCTCACTATGGGATACGCCCCTTCCGCGTATTCTTCAGAAGCCCTATTACATTACGCCAGCCCCAATTGGCTGGCAGATGTGACGTCGTGTCCTGGCGTGGCCTTCCCCCCCCCGTATAAAGGGGGCAGCACGACGTCACTTCGCTATTCAAAAACCTCTTCTCGCTTCACACCAGAAGCCTATCTTATACTATGGCTGCAGCAATGCAGACGGCTACGGCTAGGGAAGGAGGAGACGCGCGACTCTGCGTTTGCGGGAACAAAATCTCGGGCAAGGACTCACACCAGGTCTGCTCGGCTTGTCTCGGGCTGAAACACGCCCAACTGGCGGTCGACAACCCCGGTGCCTGCGAGCACTGCGCGCGCTTCACCAAGAAGAGTCTTCGTCGCAGGCTAGCACGCCAAGCTAGCCTGTCAGGCCTCGACCCGCTTCTTTCGCCTAGCCCTACTCCAGCTACCACCCCACAGGTATCCATCCCTGTAGAGCTGCCCACCATGGCAGCTTTATCGTGGGGCGAACAGCTCGACGCCTGCGCTCCTCTGCCCGGTGTGCTCAGCACTGACGAGGAGGAAGGCGAGCTCGAGTTTGAGGAAGACGGCCAGTCCGACTTTCTCCTATCGGAGGAGGAGGAGGAGTTCGAGGACTCCCCTTTCCTCCCACCCGCGCACTCGGAGCAACTTCTTGCCACGACGGGAGCCGCTGGAGCTATGGACGGGGCACCATCCCCGGTCCTTAGCGTCGACCTACAAGACGTGTGCAAACGCGCCGCGGAGAAGCTCGACATCCAGTGGCCAAACGTGGTAGCGGAGACTGCAAAGTCTCGCTACGAGGGCAAGAGGCTGCCGAGAGCGAAACGGGCGGCACGGCAGCTCCTTCCAGTCTTCCCAGAGCTCTTGGAGGAGCTCGCGGTGACGTGGAAGGATAAACCCTTCACTAGCAAGGTGCCAGTGCAGGGAGGGTCTGCATTGGACGTGGACGGGATGGAAAAGGCAGGACTTTTCAGGATGCCCCCCATGGAACAGCTAGTGGCTGCGCACCTGCTCCCGAGACACGCGGCGGCTGCAAATCCGTCGCTGCCATCGAAGGCAGAGCGCTTTCAGTCAAGCATGACTGAACGCGCATACAAGGCAGTCGCGCTCTGTGCCAGAGCCCTAAATGCGACCTCGCTGCTGACCGCTTACCAGGCGGAGCTGCAGGACGAAGCCTCGACCACACCAGGTCAGACACATTGGGAGGAGATCTGTGTCGTTACGGATCTCTCCCTGAGGCTTCAGAGGTGTGCGGTGCAAGCCGCGGGGAAGGCTATGGCCACTATGGTCATCCAGGAACGAGGAAGGTGGCTCAACCTGACAAATCTCTCTGACAGAGAGAAAGAGTCAATCCTGGATGCACCGGTGGTGGCAGAAGGCATCTTCGGCTCGGCTTTAAGCCGCATGCAGAAGAGATGCGAGGAGAAGAAGCGGGATGACGAAGCGCTACAGCTCTGCATGCCCAGGAAGACGCAAGCAGCACCCCCCCCGCCGTTTCGTCAGTCCTTTGCGCAGGTCACAGCCCGCCCTCCCCCCAGCTATCGCATTCCAAAACGGCAGAGACCGACGACGAGTGCAGCTGGCCAAACCGGGGTCGTGGAGCAGAGAGCTCCCTGGCAGAGAAAGAGCTATCAGCCAGCGGCAGCTCAAACGACCCAGCCTGCGCCTCAGCCTCACCCTCAACCCCAACTTCAGGGAGTGAGGAGGAAGAAGAAGGCCGTTTGACGGGGTTTTTCGTCAGGGAGGGAACCAACAGCACCACAGTTCGCTAGTTCCCGACCCTCACAAAGTTCTAAGGACGAGTTCCAGAGTCCGCAATTGTTCTGTGTGGCGGGGAGAGCCCGGCAGGGCAAAGGGAAGAGTGGCAGTGAAGAGGAAATGGGACAGTGCAGCGGTGTGCACGCAGCAATGTGTCACAAGCACAGGCTACACTCAAAACCTAATAAAGTTTTCACTGTACCCCCCAAACAATATGTTCCAAAAAATATCTCCCCAAAAAATGTTGAAAAACATATCAATAAAGCACAATATAACATCGCCTCGGGAGCTCTCGCTCTCACAGAGGCGATGGGGTGCACAGACACTGTCACAGCGCTAAGTGCTCGCGCATGCGCAGTACAGGCCACGGAACAGTTCAAGATTCAGCCGCACGATGGCGCCAAAACACTGCAGATAAGCAGCTGGCGCAAATGCACACAGTCCCGCTGGGTATTGAAAACAATACAATTCGGGTACAGACTGCAATTCGCGTTTTCCCCCCCAGCCTTCAGAGGGATAATTCATTCCCAGGTGCGAGGGGAACTGAAACAGGTCCTTCAAGAGGAAATTTCCTCTCTGTTGAACAAAAGGGCAATAAGAGTGGTTCCACCAGAAGAGAGCCACAGCGGGTTCTACTCGAGATACTTTCTCGTTCCAAAGAAAGGGACTCAAACCCTCCGCCCGATACTAGATCTGCGCGCGCTGAATGTATACCTAAAGAAATACAAGTTCAGAATGCTCACTCACTCTACACTCCTGAAAATAGTGCGCCAGGGAGATTGGTTTACATCGATCGACCTGAAGGACGCATATTTTCACATAAACATATACCCACCCCACAGGAAGTTTCTGAGATTTGCCTTCCTTGGTGTGGTATACGAATATCTGGTGCTACCATTCGGCTTGTCCCTCAGTCCCAGAGTATTTGTGAAATGCACAGAAGCGGCACTGACTCCGCTCAGAGAAAAAGGCATTCGTCTCGCTACTTACATAGACGACTGGCTCGTGACAGCCAGCTCGGAACAGGAAGCGAGAGAACACACAGCTATGCTTATGGAACACATACAGGAGCTGGGGCTAAGATTAAACACAGAAAAGAGTGTTTTAATTCCCACACAATCCATAACGTATCTGGGACTGGCGCTGGACTCAGTGAAGTTCAGAGCGCGACTCTCCACAGACAGGGTGAAAAGATTCACCTCCTGCATGACACAATTTCAGAGAGAACACAAAGTTTGCTTTCGCACATGCCTCAGACTACTAGGACTGATGGCATCAGCCCTGATGGTTATTCCCCTAGGCAGACTGCATATGAGGGAATTTCAACGCTGGGTGGCGTCTCAGGGGCTGGACCCAGCACGTCACTCACGGAGAAGGGTAAGAGTGACGTCAGAGGCGGTTCTAGCACTACGCCAGTGGAGACACCCGAATTTCCTGATCGAAGGGGTTGCCATGGGCGTGGTCCGACACAGAAAGATGATAACAACGGATGCGTCGTTATCCGGTTGGGGGGGCATTCACGAGGGCAGAATAGTGAATGGGAGATGGGGTCAGCACATGACCAATCTTCACATAAACTATCTGGAAATGCTAGCTGTCTTTCTGACACTAAAACATTTTCTTCCTTTTCTGAGAGGAAATCATGTTCTTGTGAGAACGGACAACACTACAGTTGTAGCGTACATAAATCGTCAGGGGGGCCTCAGATCGCTTCTGCTGCACACGCTAGCACGCAGACTGATCTTATGGGGCAGTGTCAACCTTTTATCCCTGAGAGCGACACACGTACAGGGTGTGATGAATCGGGGCGCAGATCTGCTGTCCAGGGGAAATCCCTCCTATGGGGAGTGGAAACTGAACAGCGAAGTGATCGAACAGCTTATATGGCAGAGCGACAGTGGATCTGTTCGCGTCCAAAGACAACGCCCAATGTCACCTGTTTTTTTCCCTGAAGGACCGGAGCGCGCCTCTGGGGACAGATGCGCTAGCACACGAGTGGCCTCGCACTCTCCTATACGCGTTCCCGCCAATAGCGCTGATAGCACCAACTCTCTGCAGAGTAAGAGAGGAAGGTCTGAAAATAATACTAATAGCTCCGAGATGGCCAGGGAAACACTGGCTTGCGGAGATCATGCATATGCTAGACGGCGAACCGTGGTCTCTCCCGCAGCGCAGAGACCTCCTGTCACAGGAGGGGGGGGAGATCTTCCACCCTCACCCGGAACGACTGGCACTATGGGCCTGGCCTGTGAGTGGTCCAATTTAAGTAAGACTGGCCTGCCTGACAGTGTCATCAAGACTATACAGAACGCCAGAGCAGCATCGACTAGGTCTCTCTATGACTGCAAATGGAATGTGTTTGAGCGCTGGTGCACAGCTAGACACGAGATTCCCTTTCAGTGTTCAGTGGCAGTGATTCTCTCATTTCTGCAGGAAATGATAGAGAAAGGCAGAGCGTTCTCAACCATAAAAGTGTTTCTGGCTGCTATATCTGCGTGCCACATCGGTTGGGATAATAAAACGGTGGGCCAACATCCTTTGATATGCAGATTCATGAAGGGCGCGCGCCGCGCCCTGCCGGTGTCAAAACCACTTACCCCATCATGGGACCTGGGATTGGTGCTTGATGCATTATCCACGCCCCCATTTGAACCGATAGACAAGATTGATTTCAAGGCACTGTCCTTCAAGACTGCGCTATTGATTGCCTTGGTCTCAGCGAAGCGCGTGAGTGAGATTCATGCGTTCTCTGTGCATCCAGCATGTTTACAGTTCATGTCTGGAGATGCAGGAGTAGTTATGAAACCTAATCCCGCATTCATGCCTAAGGTCATTAATGCGATAAGCCCTCTTGAGCTGAGGGCCTTCCATCCTCCCCCTTTTGCATCATCAGAGCAGCAAAAGTTGAATACACTGTGCCCAGTGCGCGCTTTACGCATCTATACAGAGCGAACCAGAGGTTTAAGGGAGAGCGATCAGCTGTTCGTTTCTTGGGTGAAACCTCGCACGGGGAAGCCGATCACTAAGCAACGTTTATCGCATTGGATAGTGGAGGCTATTTCGCTGGCATACTCCAGTAAGGGTCTCGAACCCCCAACTGGTTTGCGCGCGCACTCAACAAGGGGAATGTCAAGTTCATGGGCTCTATTTAAAGGAGTCACATTACAGGATATCTGTGAAGCGGCGAACTGGTCATCGCCGCACACATTCGCCAGATTTTATAAATTAGATGTTACAGCTCAGACTCTAGCTCACGCAGTACTGAGTGTAAGCACAGAATCTACAAACTAAATTCGTTCAGCCCTGAATGTGTTGGTTATGGTTGGCAGACTTCAAGACAGGCTATCTGACAATACGGGAGTTAGGATATCCCATAGTGAGACACCGAAACGTATGCTTGAAAGAGAACAATAGGTTACTTGCGTAACCCCGGTTCTCTGATAGCATTAAGTGAGGTGTCTCACCAGATCACCCTCCTTGCTGTGTGAAGCGAGGAAGAGGTTGCTTGTTTTGAATAGCGAAGTGACGTCGTGCTGCCCCCTTTATACGGGGGGGGGGAAGGCCACGCCAGGACACGACGTCACATCTGCCAGCCAATTGGGGCTGGCGTAATGTAATAGGGCTTCTGAAGAATACGCGGAAGGGGCGTATCCCATAGTGAGACACCTCACTTAATGCTATCAGAGAACCGGGGTTACGCAAGTAACCTATTGTTGTGGATTTCAGGTCTAAGTCTGTATTTGTGGTTTGGTATTCAACAATCAGGTCAAGAAAAGTTGAGCTGGATTTTGTTGAATTTGTTAGCTGTTTTTAGGTCTGGAGAGGGCTTTAGCTGGACTGTGGGGTAGGTCGGGAGTTTTTGGTCTGAAGGCGTCTGATCAGAAGCTTGGGGTTGTTTAGGTGTTCATGGTAAAGGGGGTATGAGAAACTTTGTGGCTATATAACTGGAGTGAACTTGTCAACAATCACCTGTTGGTCCTTGAATTCCTTTTAAAAGTCGGAATGTTTGTCCGACAAGTGTTTGTCCAGGTTTGACATCTTCTGAAACACTTTAAAACAGTACATGCATAGGATGCTGGTGCTGTGTTTAGGGGCTCAACTTTCATCCCCTTCATAGCAGACATATCTTCATATTTCATTTCAGGCCACGTCTTTGTTGTTGCCATCTCATTAACTCTAGTCTTCAAACAAAAAGAGAATGTGATCCACTCTCTCTGCCATGGAGTTATAGTATCAGAAGCTAAAATCAGGTTATTTTTGACTTACACCATGGGTAAAACCCAGCACCACACACTAAATAAATTACTGGTATTGGGTCTTCTTAAAGCTCACTTGTGCAAATCGAAAAATTAAATAACCATTTACATTCAGCAGGAATCTCGTCATCTTAAACTGTGCTTAAACTCTTAAGCTCTACTATCTTGGTACTTTTAGTACTGCTATTCCATGTAACACGTATTTCAACAGCACTATTTTGCCCACAAAGACTGAGAGAGCCAATCCAGAGCTTAAACATGGAACTAGAAATGTTTTGTCATCAGGGGAAATCAGTGTGGCAGTCTTCAGTGTTAGTGCTTTAAGAATAATGATGATTCAGGACAAAAATGCAGGGAGCACTGGGTCATTTTTGCACTCCAGCATCCCATCTGACATCCTTTCCTAAACTTTACTTTGTTCATGGCTGGCCAGGTTTTTGGCACAAACAAAATGACTGGCATTCCCTCCTCCACCAATGGCTAATAGACCACTAGAGATAAGATGGCAAAATTTTCCTGGCTTTTGGATGTGGCACAGTTAAGAAACTCAAGGGCTTAAGCAAACAATAGCTTCCAAAAATGCATTTTGGAAAATACAGCAAATCTCTCCAAACAGGTAGACATGGGATCCCACAGGGGATGTCCAAATGGAGACGAATGTCGATGAGTTTCAAATCATAAGGGGAGGACCGAGATGATGAATGAAGCTGTTATAAGAATTGCTTATAAGAATCTAAAATTCTGTGAGGACATGACAGCCATAATGTTAGCCACCCGAAGAGGCCTCGTACTGTATAACTCAAAGCCATAATTTGAAATGAACGTTTTACCGAGCATGGTGCATAAAAGGAGTCCCAACTGTCATGTATTAAATCATTTTCCAGACTAGGCTCAGCTTTTCATTTAGACATTTAGATATGCATTTAAAATTCTTTTACAAAGCTAAGTTAAAAAATATATGTGAATTCATATGCAAAACATAAAAATGTAGTTGGATTTTTGTCCTTTGAAATGTACAACGCAAAGATTAAACTAAAGTCCTTTTGACTAATATTTAATTTTTAAATGCTATACTTAAAACATAATAGCAATTTTTTGTTTTTACAATTTCCCTTTTTCATCTTGTACTACATCAACATATTTCCAATTCTGCTTACATTTGAATTTACCCCATCATCTACTGTATGGGGACATGGTGGCTTAGTGGTTTGCAATGTCGTCGTTCACCTCCAGGGTCCCGGTTCAATTCCCACCTGTTGTTTGGAGCATGGAGTTTGCAAACACTCACACACTAACTGCCCATAGTTTGTGAGTGTGTGTGTGTGCGCACACACGTGTCCAAGGTGTACCCTGCTTTGTGCCCTATGTCTCCATAGGCTCCAGGCCCCCAGCGACCCTGAATACAGGATAAAGTGGTAGAGACAATGAGTGAGTGAAGTTAACCTGTCAATCAAACGCTATGAGTGGGAGGTTCTCGTGATGGTATTTTGAGGAGATCTGTGGAAAAAATATCACGGCAACAATTGCTAAGGACATTTTACTGTTTACCAAAGGGAACAAATCACAAGTGATTGGTTTGGGGTGTGAGATCTGTTCTTGAGCTGTTGAGAAGCTGCCTTTCAAAATCTCTATTATTAAGGATGCTTGTTTTACAAACTTTATTCAAGTAAACGACTCGCTTCGGGAGTGCAAATATGGTTATTCTGTAGAAAATACCACACACGTACAGTAGCAACACTGGAACACGGAGCTGTCAGATGTCTGCGCCTTGTTGTCATTTTCTGAGAAATATGCAACATCTTTCAAATTCCCACCCACAGCATTTGATTCACTAATCTAGCTCGTTAACAGCGAAAATGCAAACTTAATTTTATTTTTGCACCATGAGGATGTGAACATGCAATCGTGAATTAAAGGATTACTTTCCAATATGTTGTGTCATTCGTCTTTAGTGGCCACAGAGACACTGTGTAGTCAGACCCAATCCCAAGAGCACCAGCACAAGTTGGGAATGTACCCTGAATGTGATGCCATTCCAACACAGGGCAAGACAAACAGACCCTTTCAAATGATTTGGTGCGAGCATAATTTGTTCCAGAAGCGGTCTCGTATTCCAAAACACTTGTAACCCAAAGCACATTTCCCATAAGAAATAATGGAAATTTTAATTATTCATTCCACAGCCACAAAAAATAAATACATAAAAATAACTAACACAAAATATGAAGTAAAAATAAAACAAACTAAACTGTACATTAAAGGCGAGAAAGAGAGAGAGAGAGAGAGAGAGACAGAGTGTGAACCGGCACGGTGTCAAATTACGCGCACGGACACATAACACACACACTCTGCAGCACACACGTTGATTATACCAGTAAAAGACGAGCACTAAGACCCAGCAGGGGATACGATTACCCACAATTCCGCAGCGCAAGAGAGAGAAAAAACGTTGACTCAGTTGTGATCACGTGACGCTCGGCATCAAATCAAGAAGCGCATGCATGATACATGATACTCGGTACTCGTAAACCAAGACAATGCTCGTTTTTCAAGTCAAAATTTATTAAAAATCTTTGCTCGTCTTGTGGAACACTCGCAAACCGCGATACTCGTTATCCGAGGTTTTACTGTACTTAGCTATGCAACAAAATATTCATGCTCATTAATAAGACATAAGGGACACGCAAGCGCTCAACCATGTTTCCTGAATAGCATTTCGGTGGTATTTGAATAAAGTTGTGAAAATGTTGCCATATTCACGCCTGGCCAAGAATGACAGGGTAAAACACAAGCATAGGATGGGTGGCACAGACGGCTTTGTTTTGGACAGACTTTGTTTTAGACAAACTATTGTGCAGCATCTGCCAGATCTCATTGTTTTCAAACCACATGGCCTTTGGAGAAGGAAGAAAAAAAAAGGAGAAAAAAAAAACGTGATTCAGGGCGTCTAATGCTTTTAAAAGAGCTGAGCATTTCTGAAATGTACTCATGCGTTTGAAATGATGGAATACAGGATAAACTAGTAATGTTGTATTTTTTCATTATGACGATAATTCTAAGGTTCAGCAGATTGCTCAACCTAACAGGATTCCTCATTATCATCACAAGACACAGCAATAAGCTGAGGGACACATTCTGCAAACAAACTAATTGGGAAATCTCGAGCTGCTAATAAGACTGTGCATTAAGCAGTGATCTGGTGTGTAGGAGTTTATCTACCAGCATCATTTGTGCCACGAATACAGTATGCTGTTGTTGACGTTCTACGTCTCTTGGCATTTACAGATTTACAGCTATCAGCGAGTTTCTCCTGTTTGATCAGATCAGATCAGAAAATTTTAAAAGTATAAAATTAAAGTTTTTTTCATAAGAAAAAGCAAAAAAGTTTTATAAAGCTGAAAGAAGCACTGTGGTGTGAAGTCTGTGCAGTACGCTTAACACATAACTGTGATCACGCTTTCTTACCGACCTCAACTGGCCTAATGATGGCGTGTAAGGCATCCAGGAAGCACAATGCTAATAATTCTCACAAGGTTCTGTCCTCTCTCTCTCTCTCTCCCTCTCTCTTTGTGTGACATGGAGAACGACATCCGGTGGCAGCTATGTGATTGCACAGAACACCTACATTACGTTCATGTGCGTGCAGATAGTGGGAGTAATTACAGCAGGACAGGGCAGACACTTTCAGATGGACACTACTAATCACAGCTCTTTCACCACCAAGGACCGGTTTAGTGTGCTTAAAAAAAAACCCACACACACCACACATACTGTACATACTGCACATACAGTACCAGTCGAGAGTTTGGACATTAACAAGAGTTAAGGACCTTACCTTAAATCTTGTAGACGTTAAACTATGAAAGAACAAATGAATTATATAGCAAACAAAAAAAGTGTTAAACAACCCAGACAGCTTGGCACACTCATGTCATTCTCTCATCAGATTCACAAGGTAGTCACCTGGAATGGATTTCAATTCACAGGTGTGCCTTGTCGAGAATTAATTTGACATTATTTCTCGTCTTCTTAATGTGCTCCTGATAATCAGTCATCTTGTGCACGGGAAGGGTGGGAATAGAATTACTAGCCCGATTAGTGCTACTAGAACTAATCCAAATTCCATATTATGGCAAGAAACACTCAGTTAAATAGAGAGAAAAGGCAGGCCAATATCTCCAAAATTATGAAATGCACCGTTTCTCATTAGGATCATCCTGGGAAAGGTGGACCAAGAGCTACCTCTGCTGCAGAGGATACGTTTATGAGAAAGACCAGCCTCAGAGTCAGGAGATCAGTCAGGAGTCAGGCCTTCTAGCTCGAATAGCAGCAGAGAAATCATTAGTGTGGGAGAACCACCAACAAAAGAGGCATGCTTAGGGAAAGAAAATATGGACATTAGATCAGGAGCAAACTGTCCTTTGGTTTGATGAGGACAAATTTTAGATTTTTGGTTCTAACCACCATGACTTTAGAGAAGGTTAGATGTAGAGAAGGTAAATCCCTGAATGTGTGGCTCCCAATTGTGAAACATGGAAGAGGAGGAGGAGGAGGTACAATATGATGGTGTGGGGTTGGTGTTAACTGGTGACACTGTTGTTGAAATTCAGAGTGCACTAACCAGCATGCTTTGCAGCGACATGCCATCCCTTCTGCACTAAGTGGCAACAACATTTGTTTTCCAACGGGACAATGATTTTTGATCAAACACTTCCTTTTGTAAAGTAAAAGTGAGTCACATTCCAGCCATTATTTCCAGCCAATGTGTTGCTTTTGACATACAGTATTCATGAATCACAACATTCTCATAGTAATTATCAGATAGCCTACTATTTTTAAATTAAATAAATTTTAAGACAATTTAAACCGATGCCTTTTTGTTTTGTTTCTGTTAAGACATTACAAAAAAATATATTATAATATATATATAATATATAATAAATTGTGGACATAATTTAAAGCACATGTACATACTGTACATTCATCATGAAAGATCTATTGTAAAACAACATAAAATTCATGTTTGCTTCAGCTTGGGAAACAATATTGTTTTAGGCTTAACTTATTATACACAATTCTTTGTTGTACTTGGTCTGGCTTTTAGATAAAGTCCTTCCATGCGCCATCTGACGGATATCCATTTGACCAAATAGTAGAGTGGTGGAGTGCTGCATTAGATGACCTAGCCTCCACAAAGAGTACTCTACACCCCTAAAGGAACCTCCAAGATCGTGAAAAGCCATTCCAGGTGACAACCTTATGAGGGACTAAGAGAATGCCAAGAGTGTGCAAAGCCATCATCTAAAGCAAAAATGGTTATTTAACACACTTTGACTTGGACACATACAGTACAGGGTTACATAAAGTAGATTTAAACATCAGTGTCATCATAAGCCTCACATATTTTACTACCGATTTCAGTATACCAAAGCAGGCTATAAAAGTTTAAGTAGTAAAAAAAACTTGTTTTTAAACCCAGGAAAAGAGAAAAGAACTTTAAAAAAAATTTACGCACACAGATGGTACACAGATGGGGTGTGACAGCTCTTCATAAAGCAAGCTAGCTTACAGACTGACAAGAAATTATTATCCCTATCCCACTGGTGGATGAAAAGCCTCCAAAATGCTCAGCAACACAATTTGTAGAAACGTTCACAGTTCAATAGACCCTACGCTCCTGAAAACGGTTCTCTGAATTGTTCCTTAGGGGAAACACTTCAAGGTTCTACGTTAAACCACATAACACTGGGTCTTCCAGTCAGGAAGGGTTCCAGGTAAAATCACTTTCTGAAGAAGCTAGGGGGTTTCAAATATACAAAGAAGGTATGCTTTTGAGCTCATAACGAGTCAGGACACAGGACAACTAGTGTAGTAATTATCACACCCATTCATTTATCTTTTCATCTCGTTATCTAAAACATGATCATGTCATTGTCCATCACACTGTCAAACAAAGTGTCGTAGTACATTAGAGCTGTGCAGTTATGAAGTTTAATCAAGCTATAGCTGGTCGATTCAAATGATTGAATCTTTGGGTAAGTTGTCAATTCAGAATTGATTCACACTTTAAATTAATTAAATAATCTTAAACACTAAGTGGCCTAAAATCGACAAATTCTTTTAAAAAAACACGAAAAAAGGCTTTTGGAGAAAATACAAACCGTATTCATCTTCTTGCAAATATTTGCATTTTGTAAGAGTATCGCTTCTTAATCTTTTGTTGGTACAGTACAATACCCCAAAGCCACGGTTTGGGATTTAAACAAATCAACAACACAAGCTACACAGCATTTCAATGTTTACTAGATATTAGGGCTGCACGATATATCGAAAAAATCGCGATAATGGCGATAACGAGTCATTTTTAGCCTGAATTAGATTTAATTACATTAGACGAATATCTATTACCTGTTTATTTTTAGTATGATCATAACATATAAATAAATAACAAAAAAAAATAGGCAATAATAATAAAAAATGCATTTCTCTAGGGAAATGTTATATCGCAAGAAATATCGTTATCGCAATATTCAACAATATCGCATATTTTCCTAATATCGTGCAGCCCTACTAGATATTTTAACTAGATGTTTAACTATATATGTTTAGATTTTTTTTTTTTATCGCTTTATCATGCTTAAGGCTTGAGAAAAAGTTTAGCACTACTTGATTCAAAACAAAAATTCCCAAAAGCAAAAAGTCAAATCCTACATATAATTCAAAACTCTATTGTAATCTATCGATTTGTATCCCATCTAACTATGTTTATGTATACAGTGGTATCTCGGCATAGCGTAACATCCTGCCTCACAAATTTTCACCTGAAATTTTGCAAGAAATTTGTCTCGGCATACGAAGCATTTGCATCATATGAACGAATTTAAGTTACATGTACATCCGGGAGTATTGCAAAATGTGTTTGCGCCAGTGGAAAGACAACTGAAGCTTATAAATTAAGCTGAAGTTTTTACTTTTTTTTTTTTGGCATTTTTTGCAAGATTAAGTGAAGACGTAACACAATGTGTCCCGCGAATGTTATCAAGGATGATGATAAGAAGAAAACTGAGCCACTTTCAGATTGAGTGTGCATGACACAGTTTGTTTTTTAAAGAATCCGGTGCCAGGACGAATCATAAATTAAGGTTAAATAGGGGTTAATATCCATTTATTTCATATTGTATATTGCATGTCTTTCCTAAAAGTGTTCGTTGTTTTTATATGCAAAAAATATGATAACAGTGTTGGAAATTGGTAATATTTGTAGGTGGCCGGAACGGATTATCTGCCTTTACATTGTTTCTTATGGGAAAATGGGTTTCGCAATACAAATTTCCGTCTTAAGAACTAACCTCCGGAACAGATATAACCTTTTTTATAGTATAACCTTTTTTTAATTACTAGGATTATTTATTATATTTTTTGCTGCCTATATATTGGTATTGTTGTAAGAGCTGCACAATAACTAATGCTACAAAATTTGAATAGATCACAGCAGACATGCCTCAACATCAAGAAAGCCAACATCTTTTCACTGAAGAATATGACAAATGAGAAATTTTTTCAATGCTACTTTTATTTTTCTCCTGCAAAAACTTAGGATAAGTAATACTTCATCAAACCTGCAGTTAGATTTCCTAAAATTATCATCAGGGGGCTTAGCTAGAAATTCAAACACACACGCACACACACCTGGTTAATGATGTAGATTCCGTAGTCTATCTTCTGCCGCCGTAGGATAGGGTGCAGGTAGTGGAGCCAGTATTTCAGGTGGTGTTCTCTGTGCCGGAATGGAATGATAATGGCTACTTTTTGCTTGGCCCGACAGTCTGGTGGCGTGTACTTGCCTCCTTCTGTCACGTTGGGATTCTCCCTCTGCACCCTCTCCATGCTCATCAGAGAGCTGAACTCAATCAGGAGACGCCCCACTGCACACACAAAACACAATCACGGTTAGAAAAACCTCCACATTATTTAACCCTGGAGCAACAACAAATCACTTCTATAGGCAGAGCACTTTCAACTATAATTATTATTCCCTAATTTGAAATTACACAAGATTTCACTAGAGACATCACAAGAGTGATAAACAGTAACCATGGGAGGAAGCAAATTCAATAGAGAAACCTTGTTGTTCATTAAAGCAAACACTTAAAATGTGAAAAACTTTAAAACCCCAGTGGAAATATAAAATATTATTTATAGGCTCAACAATAGAAAGTATAATTGTATTAATCTGTTATTCAGCCAGGAAGATCTTCTAGAGAAACAAGATTTCTTCTAGAAAGAAGAAATCATATAACAGTGTAATAAAAAAAGAATAAGACAACTATGATATTAAAATACATCGATAACTCCTTAACTACAACTAAATATAGTCTGCAATAATTCAGACAATAATTCATAATTCAATTTTATTAGCTTACTGCTCATTCTTACATATTCATTCGTTCATAGATCCTCATCATTATTATACTTGGCATATTATCTCAGAAAGGGTTGCATCAGGTCTGGAGTCTATCCAGATGGGACACCAGATCTTCACAGGGAACCACACACACACACAAACAAACACACATACACATACACATACACACACACACTGATTCACACCTTCTGCACAGCCAGACTGCTCTGCTGTACCGTGCCGTCCTCCATAAAGCTCAACAACTGATAATCAATAGTCCTAAAACAGGAATGTCCTGAATTCCAAATGAATCACAGACTCAGGCTGATGCACCTTGTTCCAACCTGTTTCATCACCTTCTCACAGGGGATGATTCAGAAGTCAGAAGGGAACTTGAGAAAGAATCAAGAGTTGGTAAGTTCCATCCCAGCTGATCCAATCGGTAAACCTAAAACACACTCGTAATTTTCCCCTTCTTCTCTACGGGTACCATGAGTTTCTCACGTTCCTATTAGCAAAGGTGTCTAAGCTGTTAAATATTCATAGCGAAGACAGGTTGCGGTTCAGACGCTTTCACCCATCACTGCTCGCTAGATGAGAACATGCTAATGATGGACAGCTTTAGGGGCAGGTACTGGCCACGTTTCGGCTTTGACAAATGATCAAACATATAGAGGCTCCTCATTATGTGAGAGGCGGACACTCGGGGGGGGGGGGGGGGGATGGGGACGAGTGCATGTTCGAGCATCCGTGCAATCCACCAACCTGAATCGAACTGAAAAGAAACTCATCTGTGCCAGGGAGACACAACAATGCCGACTGAATCCCATCTAAACATCACAGAGCGACTGATCTAAATACGGCAGACGACACAAACAAACACTCATGAATATATCAGGATTAAAAAAAAAAAAACAGAACTGCTTAATGAACTTACTTGAGCAAAGACTGATTAGTCGGCGCATTCACTGTTCCCAAAGCATTAAATAAGTAGCGGTAGGGCAACTGGGGCAGCATGCAAGAGAAAACCAGGGATTTGTGTTAGTGTGTGTGTGTGTGTGTGTGTGTGTGTGTGCGCATTTTCCATTTGTTTCTGGAGCAAGATAAAATCAGCTTTTCTTGATGGACTTCTTCTTAGTTTAACTATTTCTCTTTCAATCCACTGCTCATAAATCTTTAACTCATGTCATTGATTTCTGCCCGGCCTATAGCATATGCCATAATAGTATTTTTTTTAACACACCTGACAAGATAGTATGGGACAAATAAACTGTTGTGTGCAGTTTTTATGAGATGTGGCAGCCACCAACCCAATTACCGGCTTTTTTTCTTCCTTTTCACAATAAATCCTGCGCTCGGTTCTACTGTTCCCCGTCCACTATCGTTCAAAAGGCCCCTTTGAAGTGATCCTTCTACAAAAGCTGATTGGATCTGTCCACTTTTAATTTGCGACTTTAGATTGGATAGAGGGGAAGGGGGAAAAAAAAAGCCAAAGTGGGAAGGAATATAGAAAAGAGAGAGATGAGTGAAGCGATACTACTGTAGCGCTGGGAACTGATAGTCAAACATGAAGGTGCGGACAGTTTACAGTACAGCATGAAAAGGGTAATAACGTCATAAGCGTGTGTAATAAAAACATCCAGCGAGTAGCAGTTCTGCAGCTTGCCAATGAAAATGGAGACAGGCAGACTGCTTTGAGATGACAAAGTCTACAGGAACTCAAAGTCTACAGCACTCTACATCCATGATCGAAAGAAATGCAACTCGGATTAAAGCACTCATGTTGAACACTAGGCGGCGCGGTGGTGTAGTGGTTAGCACTGTCGCCTTGCACCTCCAGGGTCTGGGTTCGATTCCCCGGCCAGGCTCGAGTCCCGTCTCTGTGTGCATGGAGTTTGCATGTTCTCCCCGTGCTTGGTGGGTTTCCTCCGGGTACTCTGGTTTCCTCCCAAAGATATGCAGGTTAGGCTAATTGGCGTTCCCAAATTGACCATAGTGTGTGATTGGGTGTGAGTGTGTGTATGTGTGTGCGCCCTGCGATGGATTGGCACCCTGTCCAGGGCCCTAGTGCCCAAAGTCTCCTGGGATAGGCTCCAGATCCCCTGCGACCCTGAACACAGGATTAAGCGGTATAGAAAATGAATGAATGAATGAATGAATGTTGAACACTGAGGTGGATCGGATACAAAGGCCTTTCAGAATGGGAAATCCTGTCTCATAAATATTATATTAAGTCATATTTACTGAATATTTTAAAAATCTGATCAGAATCGGCAGGACGGTGGCTTAGTGGTTAGCACTGTCGCCTTGCACCTCCACTATCCGGGTTCAATTCCCACCTCGGGCCTGTGTGCATGGAGTTTGCATGTTCTCCTTGTGGGTTTCCTCTAGTTATTTGGGTTCCCCCTGACATGCAGATTAGGCTACAGTAATTCCCAAATTGCCTGTAGTGTGTGAATCTTCTATCCTGGTATAGGCTCCAAGCCCATCACCAAAGGGCACACACGCTTGCACACACTTACACTAAGGGGAGTTACCTGCTGGAAATGCCTACTCTGCATGTCTTTGGACTTGTGGGAGAAAACCAGAAGGTAAACCACTAAGCTCAGGGAGAACACACAAACCGCACGCACACGGGAGGTCCCTACACGGGAACCGAACCCACGACCCTGAAGCATGTTCTGTCCAGTATAAATTAATCTTATTAATATTAAACAAGTAACGATAAGAAACAATACACCTTCAACGCATGCAAAATTATTGATAAGTCTCTCAACAGCTGTCACAGGTGAAAAGAATCTCACCTCTCAATAAGCATGTTGTTATCTATAATCAAGCGCTTGTGTATTGAACATGTACTGTACAAGGCTGCAAATGATTTAAATGTGACAGGATAAAAAAAAATAATACCTTGACATCGTTTGATTTTTTAAAAGATCATAAATTCACAATCCATATTCATTTTTAAAATCCTCAACTGGAAAGTTTATACCTTATACCTTAAAGTGCTAGAAATATTTCGATAACACGTCTGGAGTATAGAGAGTCTTTTTGTGGTATTTGTAGTAGTAGCTAGATGACAAGAGTCTCCGCTTGTAAATAATTGAGCAACTACCCTACATGCAGCCACCATTTTAGGTCAGCTGTGTAACATGTTTCAAGATCTTATGAGGCGGAGCAATGTTCAAGTCAAAAGGGGACTTTGATCAGGCTCCCTGGCCTCCCGGGAACTCCTTTATTGACTTAAACATGTCAATGCGTTTATTCCACACATCATGTCGTTCACAGGAATGACAGCAGTGGGCTCCGCACCTCTCGGCTAGGATCGTCATTTATAGACGTACGGCCTTCTTTAAAAACGTTTTCAACGTTCAGTTGTTTTCCTGCAGCTAAAAATCGAATCACCGTACTGTGCTTGAAGCCGTCTGTAAATGTCCATCAGTTTTTTACGCCTTCATTCACCTGAAATTCATCACAAGTCCAAGCTCACTTGAATTACTTGGATACTATTATATTATCAAAGTGCTAACTGGTTGAATTCCATATTGTTAAATTGAGACAAAGATTGCATAATAGTAGTGTAATTATGCTATTCATGTCCAAAAAAATCTTAATATCTTTGATTACATATTTCTTTAAACACTAGACATCTTTCTATTTGTATCACTTGGATCTGATTTGTTCGAGACTGTGCATTTTCATACCCATTACCCAATTCGACAAGTTTAAATCAGACTGAAATGATCCTTTTGGCTCATTTGTTATTTGGATTGGTTCCACAATCAACATACAGTAATTTAACATATAAGCATAAAGTGGAGAAAAGTTGTTGGCATCTTATTTCTTTATTGTTTAATCTTAAGAAATGTTTAGCAATCTGCTTCTAATTAGGAATAGGAATTTCATACATGAAGGTCGACTATAGAAATTTTATTTCATTTATTTAAGTCTATTTATTCATTAAACAGTTATCTAGCAGTCACTTCAAAGAATACCCCTTTAAGTTTCATGCTGTCAACAATGTAGTTTTTGTTGATGGGGTGTATTAATTTTTGCATCAACTAATTAGTGAGGATTTTGTAATCCAAGTTACATTATTAAGCTTGCTTTCATGTAATAAGCTAAACAAATGTTCTATTAAACTCAGTTTTGTCAAAATTTTGGAAATTGTTCCGAGCACTGTACTGTATATGCAGCGTATCCTAAAGTAAACAGCAAACACATACATGGTTGTCGGTGTGATGTAAGTGGTCAAGGGTAGCTCAGTAGTCAAGGCATTGGACCACGGTTCAAAAGGTCCCAGGTTCATAGGTCAAGGGCCACTGCTGGGTCCTGGAGCAACTGCTCAGATAAAAATGTAAGATGCTCTGGATAAGGGCATCTGCCAAGCGCTATAAATGTAAAAAGAAAACACATCAGCCCAGGCAAGCTTCTTCTCTTGTTCCAGGTCTGATTGTTACATGCTTATTATAGACACTTTTGATGGACAGGAGAACAAGAGATACTGTAGCTTGAGCAGCTACACAGTCACATACACCACACTGTAGAATGTGTTGTAAGACATTCCTCCAGTAGCCATCCTTAAAAAATATTCTGTGACTAACCCTTCTGTTGATTCGAACCAGAAGAGACAGCACTCACCACCCTTTTACTATTGTGAGCGTTGGTATCCAAAAAGCTTCACTGGTTTTCTGGTAAACGTTGTACTTACCACTGCTGAAGAACCCAGATGCTCTGACCCAGATCCCTGGCTGTAATGATTTGACCCTTGTCAGTTTCACTGACGTCTTGCCTATTGGTCCCACATTCATCTAGGAAAACTGACTGTCCGCCTACCTTCTATTACACCCCAGACTTTTACATCTGCCGCTCTTAGCCATGAGATACTGTAATACACATTTCATCAATTTTCATCATCTGTGGTCATACTGTTTTGGCTCATCCACTAGGTGTTTATACAGTATCATGAAAAAAAACCCCACAAACACAGTACAGGCAATTTGGGAATGCATGTTTTTAGACTGTGGTAGAAAACCGGAAGAAACACACCAAGCATGGGGAGAACATGCAAACTTCACGCACACAGACCTGAGGCGGCAATCAAACCCCTCGGCACTTTTTCGTGGAAATAGTTAAATAAAATATATATTTTTTTTAATTCTGATAAGTGTATTATTGCAATGTAGCGAAAAATGTTTTTAAAAAAATATACTGCCATGACAAAGCCAAGCATTTCTACCTATAATATTATGCATTTTAGTCTACACTTTCTTCTCTAAATTCTTTATAATCACTGCAAAAATTATAGTGTTTCTGCCATGAGAGCACTTTTATGTAACCTTCTGTCTAATGTTCTTTAATCTCTTTGCTCTGCATTTCAGAATGACTTCAAAAGAGGCTAGAGAAAGAAACGTCAATGCTTCAGGCAAGCAAGACAAGTACTGCCCTTGGAGTAAACCTGCTCCACTGTTAAAACTGCAAACAAGACTTCAGTAGAGTGTCAGGGCCTACAGTACATATCTACCAGTCCTTCTGAGAGCCACTTTCAAGATCTGCAATCCATACTTCTCGAATTCCAACCAGACGTAATACCCAGAAGGGTGTCCGGATGGTGCAGGACAGGCTTCATGCTGCTGTCCATCAAAAATTTTTCAATACATCACAACTGTTGTTTTGCTTAATGATTTAGATTCAGAGGCTCCCCGAAGATCAACAGTAGAGCCTACACAAGCTACTGAAGAACTGCAGGAGGAGAACTGTTGTGTTCTTGTTAATGCTTCACTTGCTTACTATCAGATTACCTGTGGGATCAATTAGTTGTGTGCTGAAGCGAGAATTTTCACTCCATGTCTTAGGTGTTGCCTTTTATTTCGCCAACACTATACCTTCTGGGAAACCCCATCAGGTTTTGCTGGAAAGCAACCTCAAATTTTAATGAAATATGAGCTTTTTTTGACAGGTCAAATTTGTTAGGATAAGACAAGAAGACAACAACAAACGTTGGTATAAAAAATAAAAAACTTTACTATACACTGCCTGTCCAAAAAAGAAAAAGTCACCATTTTGAAAGGGTAAAATTATCGGTCTGCATCAAGAACTGAAAACAATTAAGGAGATCTGAAATTACTGTAACTGTGTGAGGAGCTGTCCAACACATCAGCAAAACCTGTAAAGACTGTGATGAACATTGTGGAAGAAAAAAACACTTCAATAAGTTGCATGGTAAAAATTCCCTTCCTACTCTGATGCATCCATCGCTCTTGTTTCTGACCTTTGCAAGCATTTTTTTTACTATTAGTCTCAAGTGGTTTTCTCATGGCAACACGGCTGTTTAATTCCAAATCCTGCGATTCTTATCACATTATGTGTGTATAGAAATGCTGTACGTTCACTATTAAACATGGCCATGGTTTTTACTGTTGATTTTTTTTTAACCATGCAACGTCACCAAGTGGGCAGCATGGTGGGTTAGTGGTTAGCACTGTGGCCTCGCACCTTCAGGGTCAGGGTTCGATTCCCGCCTCAAGTCTGTGTGCATGGAGTTTTGACATGCTCTCCAAGCGCTCAGGTGCTCCGGCTTCCTCACACAGTCCGAAGACATGCAGATTACGCTAATCGGCGTTCCCAAATTCAAATTGTCTGTAGTGTGTGTATGTTTTTGTGCCCTACAATGGACTGGCACCCTGTGCAAGGTGTTTTTCTTGATCTTTGTGGAAAGTTTAGTTTTCATACCTACACAACCTAGGAAAAAAAAAAGGGGGGTTTTCCTAAATCACCACCCACACATTCCGAAGAATGTCTTCATGACTATGCACAGCAGAAGCGATCCTGTACTGTAGATCTATTTCAGTCTCTGTGTTCCTGTGCATCATGTTCTCTCGGATATGTTTGCGCTGTAGAAGCATGTGTGACGAAGAGCTGACAAATGTTCAATGATTTTGCCAGTTTATTACCACGGCTCCTACAGCAAGCAGCACCTGAGAAAGTGTTCAGGGTTTTGATGTGATGGTTTAATAATATCGGGGCATTGGGACTGTGGGACCAGTAAGAAATGTGTTTGATTGGCACAGTATGGTCAGGAAGCAGGCATTGATTTTAAAGTGTGTTTATTACCTGGTTCTTATAACCTACTGAGATGTTTCTTTGTCCTTCTCTGTCCAAAAGTGGGCTGCATGAGCACAATACAAATTATGAGCACTGAGAGAAAGCGAAGGAGAAAGAAGAAAGTGAGAGAGAGAGAGAGAGAGAGGGGGGGGGGGAATACGGTAAAAATGGAGGACATACAGTATAAATAGGCAAAGCTGGCTCACTCATGTACCACTAAAAGAACAAAGCTCTCCTAAAGCAGAGGGAGATTAACAAGATCAGAAAATCTACTTAAAGCCAAGCAGAAGGAGAAGGCCAATCCAATCAACTCAGCCTATGCTAAGCACCTAAAGTGTTTAGATCCAATCAGTTAATAAAGCTCTCATCTGACTCGGACTTTGACCACTGGAGACCACAAGCTTAGTTTGGATATGAAACGCACAGCACAGTGATTAATTTTACCCTTTAAACTTCTTACAGTACTTAATTGCAAAACTGTTAAACCAAAAGTTAGGGTTCTGTAACATTGTTAGAATAACCTCTATGCCAGTTTTTTTTTTATACTAGGGTAAGTACTGTAGTATGCTACAGACACAATTAAAGGATTCTTAGAAAGAGTTTATAGAAAAGTTATAGGTGAAAAAAATCAGTATTATTGTTACGTCAGGATGAAGCCCATGTGCATGTCTGCCTGTCTTTCTGTACTCTTTAATTTTTGAAAGTTGAGTATCATAGTCTGTGCCAAGTTGTATGAAGTTGGAGAGTGAATCACAGATGAGTAATCGAATAAGTAGATCGAAAATTACTCCAGCATGTTAAAAAAAATCATATACAGTACCACATACATATACATATACAGTATTAATGTATGTAATATATTAAGTAATCCCAGTAAAAATATTGAGTTTAGCTTTTCTAATTAATATTTATTGGTGCAGGTGTTTGTTTACATTGAGCAAGTAGCTTATTAGTAGCTGATATAGAAAAAAAAGAACATTAAATATACCACATAACTGTTTATAAGATCACTTTTACTCAATATTTTGATTAAATGTATGGCTTCAGCTAGATATCCAAAAGATTCATTAAATTCTGTTCAGCAGTTGATTTAAGACGCGCCCGCAGTTTGACACATGTGCACTACGCTGTGCCAACTTGCGCTGTATAATCTGGCTCATGCTCATGAAATTTTTATTTTATTTATGGTGCAGGTTTAACTCCAGGCAAATACCGAAGGACTGGCAAAGTTTTGTTAAATCTTGCTATGTTTACTGTACAGTATATACATT
Source organism: Channallabes apus (assembly GCA_030522415.1). Taxonomy (NCBI): domain Eukaryota; kingdom Metazoa; phylum Chordata; class Actinopteri; order Siluriformes; family Clariidae; genus Channallabes; species Channallabes apus. The sequence goes on along the minus strand of CM060108.1, from coordinate 16,272,055 downwards.
TATAAATCTGAACCATCCTGCAGACTGCAACTAAAGAGCATTTCAGTGAAAACATGTTTAATCATTTAAAGTGTTAGCACCCTTCCTGGTTTTCTCTCTGCCTGCCAGGGTTTTTTTCATAGCAATTATAGCACGGTCTTTCAGGATGCAGTTGCCGTTAGTAGAGCCTTCGGAGAGAAGCTGTTCTCATGACGCTAACTATAGTTACAGGGTATAACCAACATAGATAGAGGGCCAAATGAACAACCCTCACTCTGAGAGACCACGGGTCCACAGAGGAATGCTCCACAGCCTGCAAAATGAAGCAATTATTTTACCACCGCTATTTGATATACGGTGCATCTCAAAAAATTAGAATATCACAAAAAAGTACATTTGGACTTTTGAAATTTAATTTACAAAGTATATATTCAAAATTCTTCAAAAATGTAAAGTAAAATATTTAAAAGTCTCTAAGATTACAAGCTTACAGCTCATAAAAATCAAAAATCCAGTATCTAAAAAATTTTTAAGCTTTCCTAAGATTTTCCTAAGTCTGACAAATTATTTTCAATTTATGCACTCGATACATTAATTACATTTAGCATAAATTACTGCATCAATGCAGCATCAATGCAATGAAGGTGATCAGCCTATGACACTGTTGGTGTTATTGAAGACCAGGTTGCTTTGATAGCAGCCTTAAACTCGTCTGTATTGTTGGCCGGATGTTTTTCATCATCATCTTGAAAATAACCCATACTGTACTGTAGATTGCCTATGGAGTTCAGGTCAAATGAGTGGGTTGGCCCATTAATAACAGTAATATCATAGTCAGCAAACCAGTTAGTGCTTGTTTTGGCACTCTGGGCAGGTTCTAGGTCCTGATACAAAGGGAAATCGGGATCTCCATAAAGCTTGTCAGCAGCGAGAGTAGTAGTTGGCTATGTTGGCAAAGCCAGCAGATGGCATGGCACCCCAGACATTTACATTTAGGCATTTGGCAGACGCTCTTATCCAGAGCGACTTACATTTTTATCTCATTATATATCTGAGCAGTTGAGGGTTAAGGGCCTTGCTCAAGGGCCCAACAGTGGCAACTTGGTGGTTGTGGGGTTTGAACCTGGGATCTTCCGAACCGTAGTCCAATGCCTTAACCACTGAGCTACCCCTGGAAGACCATTATTAATTGTGGAAGGTTCACATTGGACTTCAAGCATCTTGGCTTCTGTGCCTTTCCACTGTTTCTCCAAACACTGGGACCTTGATTTCCAAATACAATGCAAAATTTACTTTCATCTGAAAAGAAGACTTTGGACCATTGAGCAATGGTCCAAATGGCCTCATTTTTCTCCGAGTACAGTAGAATGCTTTTGACATTCTCTCTGGTTCAGGAGTGGCCTGATACTAGGATCACAACAGCCCATTTCCTGATGACATCTGCATGTGGTGGCTCTTGATGCACTGACTCCAGCCTTTATCCACTGTGAAGCTCTCCCAAGTCTTTGAATCAGTTTTGCTGAAGCCTGCCGTCATCCATGTTGCAACATCTAGCACACTGTTTTTCTAGCACACTGTTCCCTTCCAGTCGCCTTTCCATGAATACTGTTCAATCCAGCTCCTTCTATTGTCAAGGGTGTCAAGGATTAGTTTCTGGACAACTGTCAAGTCCACAGTCTTCCCCATGCGTGTGCTAAACTAGACCGAGAGATACAGTAGTTTACTCAAAATCGATATTAAATATTTCCTTTCATATGTAATGAGTCTAGAATGTATACGAATTCCATGTTTTGATTTCCATTACAAAAGAAAATGTACTTTTTCATTATGTTATTATTTTTTTAGATGCCTTGTACATGTCAAAATCAGCTATATTCCTAGGCCTGGATCAACACGTATGACTTGGAAAGCAAAATTCATGGTCTGTCTTCTGGAGAGGTGGGAACAAGAAAACATGACCAGTTCTGCAGCTCCATATCTGACGCCATTCATTAACAAACTACCCAAATAGAAGAGAATCCTACAAATCCTACTACCTCTGCAAGCAGAACCAGCATATTAGAATATACAGTATGCTATATTATATGCAGCATATTATTATGAGCTGAAATGATTTGAATTTACAAGAGACTAGTTACCAAAGAAGTGACATAAACAAGTTTAAATTGAGCCAAATTATGCTTTTATCACAAGACACCTCTCTACAGCAGCAGCAACATATGCTTCAGCTGATTGCCACACACTTTCCACTTGCTTATGAGATGCACTGTCAAAAAAAAAAAAAAAAAAACCCCGCAGAAAACATTGTAGCACTGCAATTAGCACTTAACATTCCGTCAGTCACTTTTTACTGCATAAATCCAGGTTGCTACAGAACAACGGGCTGTGTCCGGTCCTCTCATTTCCATTCTGAAGGCAGAGAGTTATACAGTGCCACACGTGTGAGTGGGGCCACTGAACCAAGAGGGTGGAGGAATCAGCAGATGGAATTGATGGAATGCTGTACTGTACAGTAAGGAAAAAAATGAAACAAAACAAGGACTAGAGATTTAGTTTACCAGTAAATGTAAATGAGTAAATGTGATTTAAAAGATGTTAACGAGGAGTTTTTGCTCTGCTGGGTTTCGATGGAGGTTCACTGTCTAAACGCTAGTCCAATCTCTTAATCTGCATACAGACTAAAGCAAGTGAAGCTAACCAGTGCTCATACACCACAACCACATCCATGTCCTACTCCAGGAACAAAAAACGTATAAAATGCATAAAAAAAAAAAACATTGACGGGAATGTGTTCAATTGTCTCCATTTAAAACCACAGTCTACTAATGCACTCAACAATAACTCAAAATCCTCAATCTGCTAAGTGCGGTGAAGATAACTGCAGCACTGTCTAATTACTTCAATTTGATGTTTCTTTTTCATTTTCTTTGACTTCAAACAAATGCTTTTGTGTTCCAAGTACATTACTCCATCTTACAGCTTCCTAACAGCTTCCTGTTCATTGTAAAGATGGATGACAAAATGGCATTGCCGAATTAATGTAGTGCACCAATATAATTTACGATTCCACCACAAACAAGGCTCAGTTTTGTTAAAAACTCTTCTTTTCCCTTTGACTTGTGTGTGTGATCGATAGTTGGCTGTAAATAGTAAATTTTTCTTGTTTTTGTTTTGTTCTATTGTTTTAATGAGCACTTTTTATAGAACTGTAAATCCTTGTGTTAAAAGCTTATTATACAAGGTGCTATATAAATAAGCTTTGATTTGAGTTTTGCTAACATTGAATTACTGGCAAATCTGACTTCAAATAATGCAGAACATACCAAATATTAGACCTTATAACATGAACTAAATCTCTAGTGCTTGTTTTGTTTCATTTTTTTCCTTCGCATTTTTTCTTTTCATAATACTTACAGCAATCCATCAATTCCATCTGCTGATCCCCCCACCCTCTTGGTTCCGTGGCCCTGCATAACTCTCTGCCTTCAGAATGGAAATGAGAGGACCGGACACAGTCTATTGTTCTGTAGCGATTTGGACTCATGCAGTAAAAAGTGACTGGCAGTATGACAAAAAAGATTAGAAATGGATATAAAATACGTTCATTTTTGGAACCTGAAACTTATACTGTACATATAAAGAGACTTGACTTCAATGCTTTGTACCTACTGTATATATACAGTAGTGAAGCCAGGACTTGTGATGATATTTCATGTGAATGAACACGTACAGAAAAAGTCATTAAGCAGGAGGAACGGCCAGTCCTTAAAGATTCACTGAGTAATTGATCTTGTTTCCACTTTGCGGAATGTTTCTGCTATTAAGGGAGTTCCTGGGTGCGAGTTCGACTCCAGTTCGGGTGATGCAGTAACCTCTCTCTTAGGCGGGGGTCTGGGGAGAGCTGATTGGCCAAGCTCTCTTGGAGAGGTACAATAGGAAGCACTCTGTGCTCTCACATTATGAGAGATGGCGTCTGTGAGCACTGTTTTCCGAGCGTGTTACTATAATCCACTCCCGATGGTGCGTAAGCAATCAGCTCGAAAGGATGTGGTTGGTTGGCATCATGCAGCTTGGAGGAAAAACAATAGTCATTGGAAAAACCAGCCATTCCCTGACTGGTAGTTGTGGCCTTGATGGAGGGAGTGCTCTAATGATGGGTGGGAATTGCATCTGACTAAATTAGGGTGGGAAAACAACAACAAAAAAATTAAGCAAATAAACCAGTGTTTCAGACATGATGAATCCACTTATGGCTGTAGAGTACTAAGAAAACTTTCTTCCTTGAAGCATGCAAGCACTAGTGAAACACTGAGATAAGTGCTTTAGTGTAGCAGGAGATTATTTATATAAAGAAATAAAGGGAGTTTCTGCACAGAAGAAAACTTCAATATTACCTAATATTCATGGTAGTTCGAAATTGGTATCAAAAAAGTGAATAAGTGGCATTGTGCCATCTATAGTAGAATAAACTAACAAACAAAGAAAATCAAATCTAAAATGTTCGTTCTTTCACATGTAGAATTATGTGACAAAGGTAGTGGTGGCACTCTGGTGAAGGGTTTGGGTTTCTAGTCTGAAGCTTAAGAGTTCAAATCCCAGCACTGTCAAACTGCCACAATTAAACCCTTCAGCAAGATTCTTAACCTTCATTAAGAATATGCGGAGCTCAACTGGAAGTCGCTCTGGATGGAAGTGTCCATCAAATGAATCAAATGCAAAGTATGCATGACTATAGTATAGATTCAAATTACTAACCATATCATATTTAAAGATTGTACTTCCCGTAAACAATTTACACCTTTGCTTCAGGCCGCAATCTCACATCATTACTGTAGATATGAATTGCTACGGTGATCCTACTGTAAAGCCTGGGCTGAGTCATACCACAACCATTCACAAATCTAGAACGGTTTATCTTGACTATTACTGTATTACTATAGTGTTTACAAGTGTACTATACAGCGTCACTAAAAAGAGAACGTGTTCTATTTCAAGGGTTCTTTATTCCAACGATGTCCATATATATATATATATATATATAAATAAATAACTTTTCTCATAAATTCATGTTTACACAACCGCACTTTTGCCTATAAAGTAGACAGTTGGAGGCAAAGGTGCAGTCATACAAACTTCTTGTTCATAGACCCGAGGTAGGACTTAAACACGGAACCTGGAGGTCTAAGGAGACATTGATAACCACTAAGCCATCGTGCCGCCATCAGTCAAATGCAACATTTGGATGGATTTAATTACATTTTTTGTCCCAGGAATCTACATCTAGAGATATCTAAAGCAGACAACGTCTATGGTTAAATGTACAACCCAAATAATAGTGACTTAAATTAAATTAATAAAAACACTAAAATAAATAAATTAATTAATTAATTAATTAAAAAATCTCCTGGTGACGTCTACAGAAATTTCACTTAGCTCTCAGTGAGAGGCAGATTATGAAAAGCCCTGCAGCGCAACACGGACATATCTGAAAAAGTGCCTTCTCTGCTTCTCCGCTTCCACTCAACCAATCACTCAATGTCACAGCAATAGGCCTCATTCACACAATTAACTGCGGAAAATATTTTGTCAATGATCTCAGCTCGGCGCTCTCAACTGTGCCAGTTCATGGTGCGAATATGAAAAATCAGGCTCTTCTGGTAGTATGAGCAAAGTCCTCGCAGCTGCAGGGCCAGTTTCACAAGGCTCAGAAAGCAGAAAAGCTACTCTCTCAGTGAGAAGACAGGAATGCAGTACACTGGCCTGACTGGACATGAGCAACATACCGAAATAAACTAATAATAATAATAATAATAATAATATACTCCCCACCATGTGTTCCAAGAACTCTACACAGTTCTTTGTTCTTTAAAATCGTGTCAAAGGTTAATCAGTTTACGTTAAGAGAACAAGCAATGTCTGCTATCTTTTCACCTCACTTCATTCTCTTAATTATTTTCACTTTAGTCCTTATTGTTATTGGTGCTTCTTAGCAGATTCAACGGCGCTGCCTTTCACGCTTGTTTCCGAACATCCTGGGATGCACGCATGTGATGTTGTTGCTAGTTCAGGGACGATTAACCAAAGACGCTTTAGAGACCAGGGGTGTTAAGGCCAATAGACTTTATTCTTTTCAGAATATAGCCGAGCAGTTTCTCAGTTTTTTTTTTTTTTTGCTAAGATGCAAGCTAACATACGTTTGCATGACACTTCTTCATCATCCTGCTCCCACCAACACAATCCTCCCATGTGTGTATGTTCTGTTTCCAGCAAGATACAGTACCATGCTCTAATACATACTGTACTGTATGTTTACTGTTTCCCACAAGACACAAAAATCCCATACATGTTCATCCTATGGCTAAAGGAAACATAACTGGCTTAGTTGGACAGCTTGTCCGTGCACTCCCATCCTACCTTGGTGGTCCAGCACAAAGTTTTACGTCTGCAGGCCCTTTAATGGGTACAATGATGCATTTTGCACTATATTGTTTCCTACATATACAGTATAAATATTGCTGCTTTATCTGTATAGGTACACAATTCGTGATTAATATTTTGTGGTTAAATTACTACACTGACAACATACTCCAGACATGTGATCTACCGTAACTTCCGCGATTTAACATGTTCATATCTTCAAAAGTTCGTAACTTGAATGTTCATATGTTGGGGATTGTAATAATATTACCAATAAGTGGATCCCAATGAAAAGAATGTCTTTCTTTCCTGCATCTCACTCGAGAGGAAACAAATGAGATCAATGAAAGACTAACGTCTTCTTAAAGTCATGATAATCACAGGCAGGCATTCTTGGAAATCAACCCCGTCACACTCGGCACACTGCTTGAGGATCATCATCCATCCACAAGAGCGCAGAAAAACAAATGACTTCTGAGATTTGCCCAGAGTTGTAAACATTGACTGATTTCAGGCAAAGGAAAAGGAGCTTATTAAAACACAGTCAAAGTGCTGTGTTAGCTTGATTGCAGCATGTATCGAAGTTGCCCTTAAACGCAAATCCGTAATTAGAAATTGCCCCAAAAAATGGGAGCAATCAATGAATGCTAGATCAATGAAAACAGCAAAAACTTCTTTTTCCATTTTGTCTTTGGCAAGTTTGAAGGAAGAATCTGGGGTCGCCTTGTCACTGCTTTTCTGATTACTTAGTGAGTCTTGAGACTCTTTATTAAAAAAAAAAAAAAGTATTTAAAACTACCACTCATTTACATTACAGCATTTGGCAGACGCCCATATCCAGAGAGACTTACATTTTTATTTCATCATATATATCTGAGCAGTTGCGGGTTCAAGGACCAATAGGGGGAAGTTATAGTGCTGGGGTTTGAACCAAGGACCTTCTGAATTGTAGTCTTAACCACTGAGCTACCCCAGTCCATGTGTGTTGAGAACACAGGAGCTTAAGTCTGATTTATGCCACTATCAAGACTTTCTATGCCACTGTGCGAAGTCTTTTGGCCACTCCTTGGTGTTTTTTTTTTTTTTTTGGTGTACCACAGCCAATGATGAATGAAAGGGATGATAATAATAATAATAATAATAATAATAATAATAATAATGTTACATACAACAGTACTTTTATTAAAATTACTGCAAGAGAAAAAGTATTTACTAGAGATGGAGGGAAAAAACGTAGCCAAAAATAGCCATTCATGGATGCCAAAATCAGATTATTATTATAATTTTTTTACTTTTACTGTACATGTTCGCATTTGAAGTAGAACATTGCTGTTCCTCTATAAACCTGCAGGTGGAGTGCTCTAAACTATTCACACCACACAGCATCAAGTCTGATAGGAGCAAATTAATTTCGTTTGTTTAAAATTGTAACAAAATCGGAAAAAAATGTATATTGAATCAATATATTAATAAAATTGTGATATTTACAAAATTGCATTGCTAACATGTGCACATCAGGCCGTGCCATAGGGTGCGTGATAACAGCGACATAGACTAGATGCAGAAGCAAAAAAAAAATCAGCCTTTAGATGCATCATAAATGAAGTGATTTAAAACGTGTAAAAAGATGAACTTAAAGCAATAACCGTTCTTACAACAATCCGTCTGAATAAATGACTAGAGTTAAGATAACCCTGGGAAAAGTGGTGTGGGTTTAACTAGCCATGGACAAAATAAGAGTTCATCAGGTGCACTCTGGGAAGATTTTAGAAATAGAGTTCATTCAGTGCTTCACTGCTATACTCGAGCAAGGAGTTTTTGCACCGCTCCCTTCCAAAGCCAAGGCGACCGGAATTCATCTTCTCCCTAGCCAATTCCCTTGTAAACCAAAGTCCTGCCGTACAAAAGGACCAGCTGAAAGCGAGTCGAGAGGGAAAGAAAGGCTCCTTTTGTCTGGGTCTGCCAGCTGCCACCTCCTCCCAGTCAAACCCAACCTTTCATCTAGAGCCATGGACGCTCAGCCAAAACTTCGAGATAGCAAAAAGGAGCCGGAAGCAGCAACCGGAGGCAAAGTGAGTGTTCCCATGCCAAAGACTGCCTGCTGTGCCACTCCTCCACTATCCCAAAAAGGCATGCTGGAAATGAATCAGGCTATCAGTCATGAGAAATCCGTACATAAGGTAGAAAGAGGTCAACAGATCCAGCCTGTGCAGTATTGAGAATACCTGTCCCAGAAGAGTGATCAAAGATAAGCACAGCACAGCCCAAAACACTGATACAGTATCTATGGCATGGTATCTAAGGCTATTAAAGCCAGCCAGACTAACTGCAATCTCTTCGGCTGGGGGGCAAAGTGCTGTCAAATTGAGCAGTTTCCTCTTGTTGCTTTTGGAGTGTTTCACACTGCTGCACTCCTCTTCGCTTTACACCTCGAAGGTAAAGACAGGCTCACAGTATGGGTTGTTCTAGGAGCACTTACTGTACACAGCAATATATAGTTTATCACGGTGTAAAAATGACCTCTAATTACGTTTTAACTGGATTATTAAGAAAACTATCATAGGACATGGAAAGAACTCATAATCTCAAAGAAAAGATAATACGAAAAATGTACATTAGACAGTTATTTCAACTGATCTTTTAATTATTTAACATTTTATTAGCGCTATCTATACAGACCTCCAAAATAACTCTGTGGAGGTTGATCATGCCTTACTTAATTTTATAACACCCACTTCACTTCACATATATAGACCTCATTGTCTATTGATAGTTGGCATCGGTGTGATTGTATGGGAGGAAAAGATTGTAAAAGCTCTTAGTTTCAGATCTGCTTAGGCGCAATGTTTCTCATACCGTACTCGAGAAAAGGTTCCCACAACTCATAAGTTATTAAAAGCTTTATAATAAGTACTGTACAGACCATAGTTGTTGTAAATCTTAGCTAATTTGACACTAAGTGCTACACAGTTATAGACACGTGTTTCAAATTAAGGGATCTTCAATCTAAAAACACTTGTCGACTGAATTTATAGGTCATTTCTATGTTGAAAAATCGCTCTGTTGGAAGATGTATTTTATGTCCAATGTTTAATTGACACAGCATTGTCCCATTATACTGTAAACTGTTTGTCCATCATTAATAATATTAGGAACTGATTCCTTGGTGGACTTGTGGCCAGCTTACACCGCCATGCCCTTGGTTTGATTCCCATCCAGGAAGCCGAACCCAGACACTGAAGGGTTACACAAGTTGGGAGGCTGCAACAGAAACTACTGTAACGGTTTGTAAAGAAAACACTATAAAAACTGCATAGATGGATGGGTGGATGGATGCATAGTAGTAGTAGTAGAAGTAGTGGTAGTGCTGTACAATAAATAAAAAACAAAAATCTAAACTGCAATATGGACACATGCAATAATTTAATCGCAGTTTAAGCCTGCAAGTTTATAGTATAGGTAATATACAGTACGCATTGTCAGGAATTTATGCAGAGTTTGATGATAATTTAAGCATTCGTTCATTTAATAACAAATTTGAGTTTTATATGAAATATCCTAATTCGCCTAAATTCTCCTAATGAGATCGTTTGGCAAGTTATTTGGTGATAAATACAATACAGGTGACTAGTGGTTGCTATCCCTAGTGCTAATTACTGTATGATATAACCAATACTGTATGTGTATTTAATATGATCTATCTATATTATTATATATTATCTATACCGCTTATCCTGTACAGGGTCACGTGGGCCTAAAGCCCGTCGCAGTATACTTACGGTAGGACACATGGTAACCCTAAACTGTGAGAGGAAACCCACCAAGCACAGGGAAATCATGCTAACTCCCTGCACAACTGCCTCAGGCAGGAATCGAACCCTCAACGCTGGAGGTGGGAGACCACAGTGCACAGTGCACCACAATGCCGCCACATTTGACAGTTGTTGTTGGTCTTTCGGTTGCTCCCGGCAAGGGGTCGCCACAGCGGAGTATCCAGTCCGCACAACACCTTGGCACAGGTTTTATGCCGGATGCCCTTCCTGATGCAACCCTCCCATTTTATCCGGGCTTGGGACCGGCACTGCATCCACTGGCTGGGGTGTGGGTACTGGCTGGAATCGAACCCGGGCCTTCCGCATGGCCGGCGAAACACCTACCACTGAGCCACCAGTGCCCACATTTGACCGTTAAATATTACAATTTAATTCACAATGTCATTATTATAATCATAATGTGATTTCATGCAGTCCTAATAGACGGATAGACAGTAGGGAATGTAACGTTTTGTTCTGAAGAGGAAACATTGGCCCTGATTTACAAAAAAAATGATATAAATGCCACAGTGAGGACAAGTGAGGGGAGGAAGCATAATGTAAATGAGATTTTTGCATGAGCTAATTGTCCCCAGGAGCTGCAGCCAGTCTCCATTATGTTAATTAGCAAATATGTAAATTAAAACTTTTTTAGATTCTGTTTATAGGCATCAGGTGTGTAAAAGTGCAGACATTATCCAATATAACACTAATTAGAAATTAGCCAGGCATTTTACCAAGATAATTATTTTCAGACACTGCTTGTTATTGTTGTTATTTTCTAAACTTTTTTTATAATTACAGTAGGAAATGGAATAATGTTGTTTTCAACTGTGAGTGTTATGTTGCGTATAGTTTCACACAGCTGACATTTTAGAAAATCACGACAATACACAACTCATAAATGTCTAAATTAGACATATTTATTATCTAACATACAAATATAATTGTATTTATCAGTGAACAGCCATGACTTTAGAAAATGTCCTGTAATATGTAACATTTGACAATGTGTTTGTACAATACATTTGTACAAAAAAAGTTATCGAACTTCATAAATCACAGCCTATTGCGATTTTATGAATATCCCAATTTCATGCAATTTTAAAACTTTGATGATTGAAAGTTTGATGATTGATTAGATGTACCGTCTCACTTAAAAGCCAAGCGCAGCGTTTAAACGATGCACAATAACTTCAGATATAACAAACACATTTCACGTATCTCTGTCCTCCACCATAATTATCATTTCTAAACAAACTTAGTAAATAATTCACTCCTAACACACAGGATAAAAAAGTGTAAACAGTTAACCTGTAGAATTGTAAAGAAACGGCAATGTTGGGTTGAGTGGCAAAGGCTTCTCACACACTTCTAATGCACACAAGATTTTTGACTAATTAGCGCTTTTGAGACTGCTGGAAGTGTGTAATGAGTGGGTTTGAAACTAATTCGTTCACAGAGTTTGGAGAAAAAGGCTATTAATGCACATGATTTTTGATGATGTAACACCATAAAAATGTGTTTCAGCTGCTCCACTCGGAAGCTCCTGCGCTCAGTACAGAATCAGTTACAGTATGTCTGATGTCCCGGGAAATCAAACTGAAAACCAGCCGGTCACTGGCCGATTGACCATTCATTCATCTTCTATACCGCTTTATCCTGTGTTCAGGGTCGCGGGGGACCTGGAGCCTATCCCAGGAGGCTTCGGGCACTAGGCGGGGTACACCCTGGACAGGGTGCCAATCCATCGCAGGGCACACACACACACTCACCCATTCACACACTATGGTCAATTTGGGAACGGCAATTAGCCTAACCTGCATATCTTTGGACTGTGGGAGGAAACCGGAGTACCCGGAGGAAACCCACCAAGCATGAGGAGAACATGCAAACTCCATGCACACAGAGACGGGAATCGAGCCTGGCCGGGAATCGAACCCAGACCCTGGAGGTGCAAGGCGACAGTGCTAACCACTACACCACCGCGTCGCCTGCCGATTGACCAGTTAAACTCTAAATGTAATAAGTTTATAAAAAATCTATTTTACAGTCAGTGTGCCGATACGTGAATCGCTACACAAAAGAATCGAGATTCATAACAGAATTGATCTCCAATAAGCACATCACTCTAGTTCATAAATAGTGGTACAGTATATTGGCTACTGTCTGTTTTACACCACTGGTTTTAATAAAAATGTTGAATTATTTAATTGTAATTTGTACAAGGCAACCCGGACTCTTATAGAGACTCTTAGCCAAATTTACTAAGAATGAATGATGATCCCGGTTGAGGTGTCTCAGAGCCCACTGCAGTCATTCCCCTAAATAGTGTATGAGGAGGACATGATCCATGAAAATTGACACAATTTCTCAACAACTTGTTTCTGCCGAAACTGTAGACACAAATATTCACGATCACCTGCATTTTCGGAAGGTTAGTGTAGCATTTAGTATTCCGAGGAAGCTCTCTGCCTTTGACAGGAGATATTGAATATCTAATATTATTATAAGAACCATTTTGACATGGAAGGCCGGGATGTCCGATCATGACTCTGGCATACTGATAAAACTTTCTACCTTAAAGTGCCCCTATTATGCGTTTTCAAATATGATCTTTCATGCAGTGTGTCATGTAGCTGTATGTGAACATAAACTATCTGCACAGTTGTGACGACACACAACTCCTTCGGGAGGGCGAAGACTATCACGTGGTTCCTCCAAACCGCGTGACGTCAGCTGACCACATCTTTTCGAACTGCTTGCTCACGCACCTTAGGTTCCCCTGATTGGCTGTAGAGCCGTGATTAATGTGGGAGCGCAAGTACCTCTCATCCCTCCCCCCTGAGAGAGCTCGGCCAATCAGCTCTCTCTGTGCATCCAGCTGTGAGAGGAAAACAGCATCACCCGGGGTTCGAACCAGCGATCTCCGGATGATAGGGCGAGCACTTTACCACTGCGCCAGTCGTGCTTGCGAAACAGTTTCTTGTCAATGTGCCACTTCAACCTCATCGTCAGACTCCAGCTCGAATTGATACGGTAAAACCGAATTTTCTATGTATTGACGGGTCTCCAGAGCTGTCGTTCAGTTATGGTAATGGGCGTTTCGTTTTCCGACACACGCTGTAGCGGTAGACCAATCATAAAGGACTGCACCATCTGACCAATCACAGCAGTGAGGGCTCACGGAAAGGAGGGGTTTAGACAGACTCTGGATCTTCGAACTGTTTCACACGAGTAGTTTACGAATCATTTCGAAATGGGGTAAAATTAAATCTATTTTTGGAGAAAACTAAAGTGTTTTTTGACCTTGCATACAAGTAAACCTGTTTTAAGAGACTCATTAAGCAATATTAGCAACCTTTAAAATGGCATAATTGGGGCACTTTAATGGTACTCAAGCCCTAGTGAACTGCTGGGACAAGTGCATTAGTGTGGCAGCGGGTTATATTATAGAGAAATGAAGGGAGTTTTTACTCTCATACCTGTAACTCTATTCTGTTCTGTTATTCTGCACAATCATACGGTAAGTATTGGTTGGACTTGAACATTCTTCATACATGGATACAGTCAGAAAATTAACTGCAATGCACAAAGCATTAAGGCAAACAGTTTACGAGTAATCATCAGAGCAGCACTACAGAGAAATTTACTGTTTCACTACAAGTACACCTTGTTACTATATATTTTTTAAAGATCAAGGCAGATTCTGGATTCATCTTCTGATCCATCTGTGTTTATATTCAGGCAACCAAGAAAGTGACTGCAGCCAACTAGCAGCTCAGTCCCAGTGTCACTATGTAATAATTTTCTACATCTACAAAAAGAAAAAAAAAAAACATAACACTATGAAGAATTCATGTAAATAAACACACCAGCTGGGTAAATGGGCACAAATGGTGGCTGGGCAGCACAACATGCAACTTTCATGAATTTCAATGCTTTTGCCCTTTCAGCCTTGATCCAGCCAACAGCAGCAGGTGTCATGTGCTCATGAAAATGCAACACTCACATTTAGTTATTTTCGATCCAGCATCAGCATCTGCACTGCCTCAACAGAAGATGACACTGGTTCAACTCAGTTAATTCACACAGAGATGTTACACAGAACGTATTGTATGTTAAAATTATGTTAAACTGAAGGCTGTAATGTCTCATTGCTTGTTAAAATGGCATACAGTAAATATCATTAGTTCTCCTGAAAGCATTACAGCCTCTGTGGTAGAGAAATCTTGCAGATTTTGCAGACAGTAGCATCTTGTACTTTTCTTGGCTAACTAATATACAGTACTGTGCAAAAGTCTTAATCCACTCCTCATTGCTTCATGTCAAATATAATTCTGTAGATTAAATCAAATATTTTACTGTGACAGGCTGCAAAGTGCCTAAAGATGCAATCTTTAACAAAACATCCTCAGCAGCAGCCTCATTTCCCCTCTCATCTGCTCCAACCACTCAGTGGCTGCGCTGTATCAAGGCTGACTCTGCATTCTGACCCCAGTTACACTGGAATACTGTATGTGGAGGAAACTAATTCCCTGCGCAGTACTGTATAATGTACAATATGTGACAAATAATGGCTTAGCGTAGCATTCAGCATCACCAGTATACTAATCATCTGTCATCATGTGCATCTGTTTCTCACTGGTTCGGGCTGTAAGTTAGTTTTTTTTTTATGCTTCAATGATTCAAAGATCACTTTGTGGCTTAATGAACAACAACAAAAAACACATTCCTCTGAAAATGGTCAGAAACAGGAACTGGACTGAAAATGAGAGCCAAAAAAGTCCTTCAGAAAGTCTGGAGAACTATTCCTCAAGACTACTTTAAAAATACAATAAAGTCTGGCTCTTGGGAAACAAGATATGAAGAAATGAGGATTGGATTTAAGACTTTTACAACATTCTGTACATCATAGGTTTTTTATTTATTTTTTATTTTCTTGCAAGGTGAGATATTCTCAGCCTCAGCTCACTGATATCTGACCTCTAATAACTTTAGTAAATCTTTTTCTGGTAACAAGCTTATAATTGGATTTGCATGGAATTTGCATGTTCTCCCCGTGCTTGGTGGGTTTCCTGCAGAGACTCTCGGAGGTCCTACCATGGTTGCGAAAATGGGAATAAATACAGTACAATGGTGACTATTGGCTTCCAATATGGATGGATGGATGGATGGATGGATGGATGGATGGATGGATCCATGGATGGATGGATGGATGGATCCATGGATGGATGGATGGATGGATCCATGGATGGATGGATGGATGGATCCATGGATGGATCCATGGATGGATGGATCCATGGATGGATGGATGGATCCATGGATGGATGGATCCATGGATGGATGGATGGATCCATGGATGGATGGATGGATCCATGGATGGATGGATCCATGGATGGATGGATCCATGGATGGATGGATGGATCCATGGATGGATGGATGGATCCATGGATGGATGGATGGATGGATGGATGGATCCATGGATGGATGGATCCATGGATGGATGGATGGATCCATGGATGGATGGATCCATGGATCCATGGATGGATGGATGGATGGATGGATCCATGGATGGATGGATGGATCCATGGATGGATGGATGGATGTGGGAGCAATAATTTGGTTTCTTAGCAAAAATCTAACAATATAACAGAGCTAAATTTAGTCAGTACAACAACAAAAATTAGTTTAACAGTTTAGTTTAAAGAAATTTTATAGCAAGTAAACAATATTATTTCACTAGTGTACTGACAGGCTAAACCGAAAGGTGCTGGTGTTGGTAAGCTTCTTTATCATTCATATTACATGTTGCAAGATTGGATGTATTGCACAAGCAATTTCTTTATTATTGCAGTTCAAACTTCATCAGTTTTAATGCAAATACTAGATGAAGAATTGAGAATAAATATAATTAATAAATAGACCTATTAGTGAAGTGCCTTCGACCAAATATTAATATTTGAATGTCTGTAAATTTAGTTTGATGCATATTCAGACGTCATTTTTATTCCAACATTATTCAAAACTTTCATTCAGTCAGTGGCAGGCGCATGTGAAAATTTAGTGCAGGACTGAAAATCTCACCGGATTAATGGACTTAATGGACAGTGGCAATGCATATGATCACATTATATTCATTAACCAGTGAAGGAAAACCCAGAAATAAAACTTCAACAAGAGAATGATGCCTGGTGTATAATGTAATGCAAGTGTTGCAGGGTGGTTGAGATGTGCCAGGACTGCAGTATCATTAACAGAGTAAAACTGGCTTCATTTGCAAACCGGAGGTGACCAATTTGAGTCCACTGACATTTGAGATCTTTAATAGCATTAAATGTTACTGGAAATGTATTATCTCTCTTTTGTCCCATGCGCTGCATATCTGTCTGGCCGCTCCCATTCACATGAGTTCTCCGCAGCCCTTTTCGACTTATCATTCTGCTTCTCTGTGCATGTCTCCTGATTTTTCAGCGCCAGTAACATCCTGTGAATATAACATCCACAGAAATCATCATTTCAATATTTCAACTCCTTCATGAAACAAAAAATGCAAAGGTATTCTAATACATCACATCAACATGCTGCTCCACATGCCCTGATACACATATACACTATATGAATAAAATGTGCAGACCTGACAGTCAGACTTTGAACATCCTACAGTATGCCTTATTTCGTCTGCACTTTGCTGTTATAATAACCTCCACACTTCTAAGGCTTTCCACTACTTTTTGAAGTGTGGCTGTGCTCATTCAGCTATAAGAGCACTGGTCTGGTCAGGTCAGGGGGTGATGTTGAGCGAGGAGGCCTGGGATGCAGAAAGCGTTCCAAATCATCCCAGTGGTGTTCAGTGGGCTTAGGGTCAGGGTCCTGTGCAGGTTATTCAAGCTCTTCCACTCCGAATCTGGAAAACTATGTCTTCATAGAGTTCACTTTGTGCACAAAAGCACTGGCATGCTGGAACACGTTTAAGCTGCAGTAAAGGAAGCTGTAATGCATATAGGTGTGATAGGTCTGACTACTGTATATAGTGTACCACCAGGATGAGGATTTGCCATATACCCTGTGATAATTTCAATGTACTGTATTACTGTTGGTAGTGTTGTTTCAGGGAACAAGAGCTGAAACAAGCTTGAATCTAAATTCAAGCTTGCATTATCTGAACGCATTATATATTTATACTGTATATATTGATAGATATTTACAGTATATACAAGTAAAGATGTATAGTGTCATGATTATGATACAGAGTGTATTATGATTATGATAATTGCTGTTATTATTTCTATTATTAAGAAGATTATTTACAGATTTTAGTAGATTTATTTGCCAATATTACATATTTATTGATTAAACAAACATGCTTTTTTCTCCAACATCCAACATTCTTTTTTGACTGTCGGAATGATGAACCGTTTGTTCCCTACACTGTCCACTTTTGCTCCCTACAGGTGTTGGTACTGTACAGTATGTTACTTAATATGGCTGAATACCTCGTGCAGTCCACGTCGCAGGGTTGACTAGCCAACTGGAACGTAGCCATGCTGTTCAATAAGAAGCCACATTTTTCCAACATGCCATGAGATTCAATTCTTTTTACTTTATTCTTACTGCATGTGCGTGATTCAAGGCAACGTGGTACAGTTTGCATCTAACCAGACGTGCATTTGTCGCAGTGGAAAATAATTTGCATATGAAAACAGTACAGAGAAGGAGTTATATAAAATAAGTGCAAATGATTATACAGTAGGTGGATGCAATGAAGGAAGGTATTGTATATCATGATAAAATAGTTTGCATATGTAAACTGTACACAGAGAGCAGTTATGTAATGAACAAGCATTACCTCTAGTGTGTAAAAAACATACATTTTTATACATTATGCACATAATGTGCATCTGTGCACTCAAGCTCATGAAATCTGGAAATCCACATGGCAATGCAAATGCAAGATATTTGCATGAATATTTGGAAATTCTAAACCGATACCCCAGACAGCCAAATCCAGACTTTGTTTTGTACATTCTTTTCTGTTCACGAAACACAATTGTAGTCCGATTAACCAAACAAAGAGAATTTTGATTATTAATTAGCGACTACAGGTATGGCAACAATTTATTATACAACATCTTTCCACTCCTGTCCATAAATCAAACCAAATTTGTGTTCCTATGCAAATAAAATTTGGTGAATTCCAAAACTGTCTCCACTGACAGACAATTATAACCTGTAAATGTTACATAAATGTTGATAACCAGGAAATTATTCATTTAACTGGATTATTAAGATGCCTGCCATGAACGCTGCCTGCCAGCAGCACTAAAACCATGAAAGACTTTAACGTCTGTGGCCTTTTAAATGTTAATCAATTTCAGTCAATTTATGTATTTACAAGCAGATCAACAGATCAAAATAGGAGTCTGTTTCCGCAATGTTTGTTCTGCTCTCAGGCTTTGAACATTAGAAAAGAGCAGTGCTGTGATCGCACAGATAAAGGCTGCAGGTCCAGGGAAGTTGATCATGGAGCTACATATTCCAAAATAGGCCCATTTCTCTCTGGCCAAACAGTTATGGTTCAGTAGCCACTCTAATGTCTGGGGTTTAGTTGAACCACATGTGCTGCGTGCTCCTGCCAACTGGATGGATATGTGAGCAGAAGGCCTGGTGTAAGTAGATGACTTTGAACCAAGCCTTTGGTACCAAGAATCTGAGATTAGTGTCCATGGAGAGAATAACTACGTGAGAGAGAGCAGAGTCCAAGGTGCAGATCTATTTAGTGGAATGAAAAAAAAAATAATAATAATAATAAATCATTGCCTCTGGTACAGACAAACTGAATTTAAATAGCAGTTAGAAGCGATTATATTCTAAGCAATTAATGTCCAAGCTAGTAGTGAAGTGAAAACAGAACCATGCTATACAGCTGGGTTGTTCATTAACACAAAATCTCTTTTTCTTCTAGTTTGATATATATTTTTTATTATTAAAATGTTGGGCCCATCTCCTAGAATCATGTTTTCTGGTATGCATCATCATTAAAAGTTATACTCTCTCGCTCCAATTCCCATCTGCACATATTAAACATGGCGGCTAGATATTGGGGAGATAAAATATGATTAAGTGAGGTATTATACGTCTTTTGTGAGGCAATTAATGTATTGTCACACTGACAAAATCCAAATTTAAATAATTAATTTACAGTATATATGATACGTTGCCGTTCCTCTAAAACCCTATAACACAGTATTGGTGCTGATTGAATTTTTTTTTGTATATGTTTGTGCCAGAGAAGCTACTTCTGAAGTTCATGCAACATAGAATTTTAAGTTTTAAGTTCAGCCGTTTGATGATTTTATATATGATTTAATATGAGCCCCAAAACGGCCATTTTTTATGTCTCGCTTCAAACAACAATAATTTAAAATGTAAGTAATTAATATTTCTAATGAATCATATTAAATATATCATATTTATTTAATAATAAAATCTTAATTTCGCAATTATGTCGAATTATATAATCTAAATTGTCCAAGTTTCATATCTGAATGACAGTTGAGATCATTGAAAGATTTTAATTCAAAAAAGTTAGACACTACAGTACATAAAAGGGCATGAAATTGTATCTACAGTAGCAAAAGTGTTTCTTTTTATCTGATAAAGATATAAATATAAATGCATAATTATAAACAAAAAAAAATGAAGCACAGATCGGGAGATAAGAAGCATTAAGTATTATAAAAAAATTATAATACATGATCCCATCTGAAAATTTACGTTCTCTCCAAGGTGAGACACACTTTTTTTTTTTTTACCACGTTTTGCTTTAGAATTGTAACATTTGTATATTAAAAAAATAAATAAATAAAATTTCTACAAATAATATCTATCATGAAAATCGTGAGTCCGGGTTCGATTCCCGGCCAGGCTCGATTCCCGTCTCTGTGTGCATGGAGTTTGCATGTTCTCCCCGTGCTTGGTGGGTTTCCTCCGGGTACTCCGGTTTCCTCCCACAGTACAAAGATATGCAGGTTAGGCTAATTGGCGTTCCCAAAATTGACCATAGTGTGTGAATGAGTGTGTGTGTGTGTGTGTGTGTGTGTGCTCTGCGATGGATTGGCACGCTGTCCAGGGTTTACCCTGCCTCATGCCCTGAGTCTCCTGGGATAGGCTCCAGGTCCCCGCGACCCTAAATACAGGATAAAGCGGTATAGAAGATGAATGAATGAATGAATGAAAATCGTGATACTTATAGAATCACAATACAGATCATATCCGCACCAAGTATCGTAACATCGCATCAGGTGGTCCCAGGTGATTCCCATCCCTAATAACAATGTATAGTTGCATATTCATCTGTACAATATACGTACAATATTCATATTGCTCTGTACATCATATTACTGTATTTTACTGATTTCCATGTCCCGATATTGTTCTCAAACTTGCTCTCAAACCTGTTAAGAAGCATTTCACTAGAATTAATATAAAGTTTTGACATTCTTCTATGCGGTGACAAATTATATGTGAAACTTGAAAAATGAAACCATGAGCATAAAACCAAAAAAATAAGAACAAAGAGAAAAATGAGCAAATTCCTAGGTGTAAAAACAGCCAGAAATAACATGACGTATTAAGAAATGTATTTTCCCTTTGACACCGTTTAGAGACTTGAGCTGAAAAACCGTCCTGTCTCACAACAAGGAAATACAATTAGTATGCAGAGGGTTTATTAAAATCTTGACGTTTAACTGTCTTAAAAAAAAAATCCCCTTTTGTAGCTTTAAGGCAAGTCGTCTACTGGGTACATTTCCTAAAATAATGAAAAACACCCAGATAATTGATTTATTGACTTAAGTCAATCAAATTTCCTATTTGTGCCTGCAGCGCGGTTCCACTGTGAAACATGATGCAATTATAGCAGTGTCTGAGCTCTATGACAGCAATTACTGCAATGTCTATCTAGAGGAATATGAGCGCACCGTCAGTGCTGTTTGACAGAATTTATGGTAATAAGTATGAAATGTTCTCTCCTTCCATCATTCCCGCTTTACCAACCAAACGGCGAGCTAATTTTAAACCATGCCCTATGGGTTTTGGGTTAAGCGTGGCCTTCATCTGAATCACTCCTCGGTATCTCAAGTCCTCATGATTTATGATCGGGTCAGAAACTAGTGAATACCTTTCACCACTCTGCCTGAACCAAATTACCTACAGCTGCTCACCCGTGGCTCAAAATAACCAACTCTGGCAATTTCGCAGCGCTGCCAACACACACAAAGCTATCGGAGCTTAGGGCTGATGGAACGAAACACAAAGACCGCACGCTCGCTTTCTCAAGTAAACACAACGAGAATAAACACAAACAAATGGCTTCGAATTTGCCAGACAAAAACGGATAAGCCGAGTTTGATACACTGCATTGTGGCTTTGTGATTAAACATTATAAATCAAAGATGTTCTCGAAATCCGTACTGTACTATTGAGAGAAACTGAATAGTTTTGACATCCTTCATGTGTTTCCTTCTAGCCAGATGCTGGCAGCGGCTATCAAAATGATTAAGGACAAACAACCGCTAGCAATCACGCACTTTACGATACTGGTTATGAGGGCATCATGATACAGTAAGTTAACTGGAACATAAACTCTAGTGGCTATATAGTAAGGACAGTAAGGACAGAACCACAGACACTGACGATTATTGATGAGGCATTTCAGTCAAATATTACTAGCTGTGTAGATTTCTTTTTTATAATTTAAAAAAATAAATAAATCTCTCAGAATGTTAAGGACTTGAGGAATGTCTGCTATTCATTAGGCTGTCCTTGCCTTATAGGCATAAAGTCATACTGAAAACAGTATTAAATGCAGACCCTAGAGAGAGACATTATATTTACATTTGCCTGATGCTTTTGCCTTAAGCGATTCGAAATAACCAAACACAGCATTAGCCAGAATTTGACATCTTATGATTAACAGACAACAGCAGCAGTCAACCGCTGGAATTCCAATTAATGTGGATCTGAATTGATTAAATGGATTAAATGTTTATATACAGTACAGTACAACACACATTGCCCCACAAAAAAAAAGCACCATTTTAGAATATTCAATTTATTGGGCTGCATCAAGCAAAGAAAACAACTAAGGAGTTTTGAAATTACTAAAACTGTTGAAGGATCGTTTAACACATCGCTGAACCATAAACTTCGTAAGCAGTAAAAACCTTTGTTATGTTTAATAGTGAAAGTAACAGCATTTCCATACACACAGTGTGATGAAAACCGCTTTATATTGTATTCAGGGTAGCGGGGGATCCTGGAGCCTATCCCAGGAGACTTGGGGCACGAGGCGGGGTACACCCTGGACAGAGTGCCAATCCATCGCAGGGCACACAGACACACACACACTCATTCACACGCTGCAAGCAAGTGGGGAACGCCAATTAGCCTAATCTGCAGGTCTTTGGACAGTGGGAGAAAACCGGAGCACCTGGAGGAAACCCACCAAGCATGGGGAGAACATGCAAGTGTGATAAGAACTCACAAGAGAAATAACTCGTAAGAAAACCACTTGTTAATGAGACTAATTTTAAAAATGCCTCAATTTTCTATGGAGTATAAGGATTGGACTTTGGAGTAATGGATAAAGGTTATGGGATCTAATGAGTCCATAAAACGATGCACCCATCATGCATAGTGGCCACTGTACAAGAGACCTGAGTTTACCTGAGACTCCAATAACTACCTGGACTCCATATTAACATCAATTAACATCAACTGTTATAGCTGAACTGCTGCCACCTAACACACTGTATAAATGCAGATCATTTCCTGCTATCTGTTTCACCCAGATGAGGATGGGTTCCCTGTCGAGTCTGGTTCCTCTCAAGGTTTCTTCCTATTACCATCTCAGGGAGTTTTTCCTTGCCACTGTCGCCCTCGGGCTTGCTCATCAGGGACTATCTGACCATTTTGATTCATACACATTCACATTCCATACAAACTTAAATAATTCGTTTGATTGCGTAAAGTTGCTTTGCGACAATGACACTTTTAAAATTGAATTGAATTGAATTATGATCTGGGGTTTCCATGACTATTGCACCAATGGATTTATTTTCTTCCCTGGTGGCACAGGTATATTCCAGGACTTACATTGTGAAAGAGTGGTTCTAAGAGTATGAGGAATCATTTTCACACATGAACTGGCCACCACATTAAGGTGACAATGAAATTTTAGACGCAACATTTTTTTGGCCAAGAAGTGTATATCTCAGCATATCTCAGTACTGTACTATACATCATCTTTCTACAAATTGGGCTACGTGTTCAACCATAAGTCAAAGCCACGTGTCGGATGTCATGAGCACTTTTATTATAGATCGCAGGTTGGGATAAAAATGAAATGCTTAGACGGGGTTTCATTCCCATTGCTACAGCACATATGGAAATTACAAATATGCAACATAAAAAAAAGATATATATAACTATAACAGACTGAATAAAAGACAGTTACATATAAAAATAAAAGTAAGACAGACATGGCTTTTTTTTTTTTTATGTATTATTTTTTTCTCTGTGAACGTTCCATGGTTTCGCAGGGTGAACAAAGCTTGAAACGCGCTTTTTGGGCAGAAGACTTTTCAGGATGTGTTGCACAAAGTACAGTATAACACACTGTTCAGAGTGCCACATACTGTGCTCACTTTGACGTGTTTGACTTTTAAAAGAAAGTCTATTGCTTGACGCTAGCACGGTAGCATTTCCAAAAAGGCAGTACAAACAAACCAAGTAAACAGTTGGTCTAGACGCTAGCATGGGCGTGTAAGAGAGAAATGAAGAAGAAACGGGTCACATGACACAATATCAAACTGTATCTGTTAGAAATGGTAGTCACCAAGGACCACTTGATTTGATATCATGATACCTATGTATTAGCTTATAGCTATATACATGTTTAAAAAAAAAAAGGTGACGTAGTGGTTCGATTCCTGCTTTGGGTCTGTGTGCATGGAGTTTGCATGTTCTCCCCCCGTTCCTAGGGCGTTTCCTCCAAGTCTCCGGTTTCCTCGGTCCAAAGACATCCAAGCTAATTTTCATTTCCAAATTCCCCATAGTGTACATTTACATTTAGGCATTTGGCAGACGCTCTTATGCAGAACGACTTACAATTTTTATCAGTTGAGCAGTTGAGGGTTAAGGGCCTTGCACAAGGGCCCAACAGTGGCAACTTGGTGGTTGTGGGGTTTGACCCACCCCGGGGTCTTCCGAACCGTAGTCCAATGCCTTATCCACTAACACATGTGTTGTGTGCCCTGCAATGGACTGGCCTTATCCAAGGTGGACACGCCCCCACTGCAACATGCAACCCTGTATAGAATAAGATATAAACACACTATTGTCTTGTTCTCTACTGTAGCTCTTTTCAAAATATACTGATGTCACCATCGTGGGAAGTAGAGAGGTGCTGTTGCACTATTGTGATATTATAGCGGACTAATAATATTAAATAGTGATAATATCAAGTGGAAGGATTTAGAGAAAGTGTCCGGCAAGAGCACGAACCCCTGTCTGAAAACATGTTCCCGTAGCTATGATCAATATATTCTAGAGAGTCAATAAAAAGCCCGGCTGGACATACAGTACATGTAATAATGCCAAAAGCGATACCAATAACTTGGGTTCACTTGTACACAAATCTGTATCTGTAATTGGAAAGCCTGAGGCTCATACAGTTTCCAACAGCCGTCAGCATCAAACAGTATAACCACTCTCTATTATTTGTACGTCTATCAAGCATACTGTAGATAGCAACATTTATTCCTATTAATGTGTCTCTATAATTCTACGGTTCTTGAACTCAAGTGCTTGAACGCCATTTTCACAAAAGGAATGTAATGCTAATGCCTACTAAGGTCAAGATCATCCCTCGCACTCTGGATTTTCAATAATGGCTTTATTTCTTTCTTTTTTTTTTTTTATTGTACCAAGCCTCTAATTTTCTAGACATCTAGCCAGCCTGAGTGAAAGGTAAGGAGGACAATATTCACTTAATTCACTAAATCATTATGCAAGTGTTTTCCATCACCATAATGAAAAAGGTTCATGAACATACTGACTCCTCCTCATACAAACCACTCCTGTAAGCTTAAAAAAAAGACCGTGCTTGAAAAACACAGGCAATTAATTTTTTTTCTAGAATATCTTTGCTAATGTAAAAAGCAATCTTGCTTTTTTTTTCTCTCTCAGTCATGTCAGAGTAAGAAGAAGATCCATTATAAACCACCAATAAAAACATGCATTCACTTGGGAACGCATTTAATGAAGAAATGCTCTAACGTTTCTCATTCCTGAAAGCAGTAAAAAGCCTGAGTGTGTTTTTTTTTTTTTCCTGCTAAAACATGATCCGCTTTAGTATCCTTAACCGAGAGAGACACATCACGGTCATGACCCCGGATTCTCTTTACCTTTATTCCAAGAGGCCGCAGGGAGAATGACTCGCACTAATAAATCCTTTACTAATGTGGTACAGGATAATGAAGCCAGGACATGACCATCAGACCTCAGGATGTGAACCGATCAGACTTTTTTTTCTTTTTTAATGATCCACACAGTTTATTAGGCCTAAGTTTATAAGGCATTGGGTTAAGAGATTTTATATCAGGATATGCTTTATGATAATAATCCAACCATAATCCAAGCAAATTATTTACAAATGTAATTGGTGTAAAATTGCTAAATTCCTTAAGAACAGCTACAGTATATCACAGCTTTTCAATTTAATTTATTTATAAAGCCCTTTTAACAATGGTCATTGTTGCAAAGCCTAAATTAAATGAAAAAAAAAATGGAATTTAAAAAGCATGAGGAATTATGTATAAATTATAATTATCAGATTGGCCCTGATGAGCAAGCCGAGGGCGAGGGCGACGAAGAAAAACTCCTAGAGATGAGAATAAAAAGAAACCTTGCAAGGAACCAAACTGTACAGGGGACCATGGACATAAAATGCTTTATGGACATAAAATATACAGTTACACAAAATTGCAACGTTCTAGTCATTTATTTTGCAGACACTACTGTACAGTATATGCTGCCCAATCCAAAATAACTTGTGCTTTAATTACGGCCAGGTCATCTTATATCTTCAGCTTATGCAATGTCACCATTAATGATGGGAGAGTCGGATCACTGTGTTGGGCAATCCATGTGTGAAAATGATGTCTTATGCTCCCTGAATCACTCTTTTACAGTTTGAGCCTGATGAATCTTGCCACTGTCATCTTCGAATATGCGGTTATGGAAAAACTTGGTCATTCAGGTAATCAGCTGATCTCATATATAGGGCACATAACCATGCTGAACCTACTGTACACCTGACCAACAGAAGCAACCCCAGATCATATCTCAACCAAACCAGACGAAATACCTAAGTTGTCTAGATTAACTGAGTGTGTCCAGGACATTAAAGATTGGATGACCAATAACTTTCTTTTATTAAATTCAGATAAGACAGAGATATTACTTATCGGCCCAAAAACCAGCACACAACAGCTTTCACAATTCAGCTTGCGCTTAGAAGGATGTACTGTTATTACCAGCTCAGCAGTGAAAGACCTGGGCGTAATATTAGACAGTAACTTGTCTTTTGAAAATCACATTTCAAATATCACAAAAACAGCCTTTTTCCATCTTAGAAATATTGCTAAACTTAGGAACATCTTATCCGTATCTGATGCAGAAAAACTAGTTCATGCATTCATGACCTCCAGACTGGACTATTGTAATGCATTACTAGGTGGTTGTCCTGCATCCTCAATAAACAAGCTTCAGTTAATCCAAAATGCAGCTGCCAGGGTTCTCACTAGATCCAGAAAATATGATCATATAACCCCAATATTATCATCCCTGCACTGGCTACCTGTTCAGTTTAGAATAAATTACAAAATAGTGTTACTTACATACAAGGCCTTAAATGGTTTAGCTCCCACATACCTAACCAGTCTTCTTATGCGCTACAATCCACCACGCGCCTTAAGATCACAAAGCTCCGGACATCTGGTAGTTCCCAGAATTTCAAAATCTACAAAAGGGGGTAGGGCGTTTTCATATTTAGCTCCAAAGCTTTGGAATAGCCTTCCAGACAGTGTTCGGGGAGCAGACACGGTTTCCCAGTTGAAAAAGTAGACTCAAGACTCATCTCTTTAATCTGGCATTCACGTAACTCATCCCATAACCTCATACTCCAGTACACCTATACTGAATGGCAAGTACGCTAATTCTCCCCATCTGTTCTGTATCCTTCTACCCATGCAGAGGCATCGGGAGATTGTGCCAGCTTCAGTAGACAAAGGCCGACCCTGCGAGGTTCCTGAGGCACCCAGAGACAGAGAAGGACCAGCTCCAGCTGGATTCTGCTTCATGATGGTTTCGAGCTACACATGCTGCTCCTGTGCTTCCAGTGATCCAGACCTCATCTGCCCTCTGCACCTGTCCACTGGCTCATCCCTATGCTGAACGGCTCTACAGTCATCAGGGACGTCTGATGACTGTAGAGTCATCACTGTCCTCCGAGTGTGTTACACCGCCTTCAATGGTGCGTGAGTGAGCAGTTCGAAAAGATGCGGTCGACTGAAGGGAATACGTGATAGTCTTCGGCCCTCCCGACTGAGTGGTCGTAGTAGCCTTAATGTGGGAGCCCCCTAATGACGGGGAGGAATTGGACACGACTAAATTAGGGAAAAAATCTGGAAAAAATCCCAACAAATAATAAAAATAAAAAACAACTATGGTAAAAATGTATGTGGGTAAAACCCATATTCATAAAATTAACACAAATTTGTGCGGCGCGGTGGTGTAGTGGTTAGCACTGTCGCCTTGCACCTCCAGGGTCCGGGTTCGATTCCCCGGCCAGGCTCGATTCCCGTCTCTGTGTGCATGGAGTTTGCATGTTCTCCCCGTGCTTGGTGGGTTTCCTCCGGGTACTCCGGTTTCCTCCCACAGTCCAAAGATATGCAGGTTAGGCTAATTGGCGTTCCTAAATTGCCCGTAGTGTGTGATTGGGTGTGTGAGTGTGTGTACTGTATGTGTGTGTGCCCTGCGATGGATTGGCACCCTGTCCAGGGTGTACCCCGCCTAGTGCCCGAAGTCTCCTGGGATAGGCTCCAGGTCCCCCGCGACCCTGAACACAGGATTAAGCTGTATAGAAAATGAATGAATGAATGAATGAACACAAATTTGCAAAAATGTTGCAGGATGAACTGAAGGCAGCAGGAACATCAGTTACACTAAAAACAATAACCAACCTTCTACAGCACAAGATCTCTGTTCCTGCACCACATACTGTACAAGAAATAAGAGTTGTGTCAAATTAATTTCTTAACTACAGTATATCTTATTTTAATGCGTAAAAGAACACTGTTGTCTGTGTTCAAATGTATGAAATCTAAAGAAAATGTCTTTACATGTAGCTGCAGGAGCCATACTGTAGTATTTAAACCACTTCCAGCTGCCTGTTTATCTGTACAGCCACATATCCATCATCCTTAACAGCTCATTTAGCCCCCCCAAAAAGCGCTATTTTGTACTTCTCTTTCAGCTGCCAATACCGTGCTCCTGTTTTTGCCAGTCATCATTTGAAGTGGTTTACTGTTCAGGCTAGTTAATATAATAGCCACCAGTGCAAATTCAGCCGCCTGAGCAATTTTCTTCCTCTGTCTGCCTTGTCATGTTTAGCATTCATTGATTCTGTGTCCAAAATCTTGCAGCATTTCCGACGTGACAGTATTAATCCTACGATCCCATTAAGCATGAGGTGGTGGAGGTGGTGGTGGTGGGGGTGAAGTGAACCCACTGAGCACACAGGAAGATAGGCAAGTCATCAAGACAGGACAGCCTTACAGAAATGCTCAGCCCCACAGGAAGCAGTCTCATTTAAACACACTTACAGTGCCTATGAGAGCTATTTCCTGTCCTCATTAGAGTTATTGTACGTTTTATCAAATAATGCTTTAGCAGCACTGAACGGGCATGTGCAGCCAGCTCTGCACCGTTCAATGCCACGAAGGGCAATAAGCAGCCAATTTCATCTTCATTACCATGTTATCCACATGTGACCCGAAGCCTATAGGGCATTGACGTCCCAGATGTGCTGCAGTGTTTCTTGTACAGACTTGAATTCACATTCAAGGAGACCAAACATACACAAGGACAAGCAAGTGAAAAAAGAAAAAAAACAGAAAAGAACGATTTCTTTTTACCAAACAGTGATTGAACCCGTAATTGTAATAAAAAGTTAAAGAAACTGAACTGTAAAGAGCTGCTGAATGTGATCAGAAATGCAGCACGAAAATGTCAGCCTCCATATTGTGCATATTTTTTTTTTTAAATATTTCCATCTTGAACAACGAAAAGCACAAACAACAAGGTTAGATGCAAATTCGACAATCTAGTAATCCCTTGTGAAGAACAATGTAAATTATATCATGTTAATCAGAATCTATTACACTAAGGGTTTCTGAATACCCTTGACTGTTCTATGTAGAACACTACTGAGAGGATTCCGTGTAGAGCCTGTTTACGTGCTTGCAAGTGATGTTATGTGCTAAAGACTCCCCCTCCTAAAACCCATTTGTGACACATTATCTAAGCTTTTTTTTTTTTATTAGGTCCAGAATGAAATTTATTCCCAGTCTCAGCTTCTTATACTGCTAGCTTGGTGTTTATGGTGTTGGACTGCTTATCAGAAGGACCCCAGTTCGAGCCACAGGTCCACCAAGCTACCACTGTTGAGCCACTGTTAATGGCTTTAAGCCTTAAACAGTGTTTGCTAGGGTTATAACATCACAGTGTATTGCATCATAGTTCAAATTTCATCAATCTTCTGTTGTTCGATTCGACACCACTGGTCAGTTTTTCAACTTTGGACCACAATATCATCCAGTTAAATTATCTAATCGCAAACCATTCGCTTTTATTAACCTAGATATCCATCCATTTATCCAAGCATTCATCTAGGAACCTTTAAAAGTCCAACTGGGTACTGTGGAGGCCAATGGTGACCATTGTATTTATTCCCATTTTTATGACCGTGATAGGACCTCCGGTCAACATTCACATGCTCATTCACACACTACGGGTAAGTAACATCTGGGCACAATCACAGGATGTCTTCGGTCATGATTGTTTAAGAACCTCTGCCGTAACCTCTCGCAGCCGGAGGTCTAGAGAGATCTGACTGGCCGAGCTCTCTCAGAGGGGCGGGATAAGAGGTACTTCGTGCTCCCACATTTATCACGGCTCTACAGCCAATCAGGGGCTTCTGTGAGCTCACGCAAGCGGAAGGAGCGGATAGCGCTGTCCTCCGAGTGTGTGAGCGAGCAGTTCGGAAAGCAGCTGTATTGCAAACTACGGGCAATTTGGGTACGCCAATTAGCCTAATCGGCATGTCTTTGAACCGTGGGAGTACTCAAAAGAAACCCACCAAGCACGAGGAGAACATGCAACAGACCTGAGGCAGTAATCGAAACCCTCGACTCTGGAGAAGCAAGGCGACAGGGCTAACCCACTAAGCCACTTTGACGCCCACGAGAAATGTATTAATTAATTACAGTAGCTTTATTAGTATTTTAAATTATGGGGGCACCACCAGATTCCGAGTTTGATTCCCGCCTCCAACGGTCTGTGTGCAGGAGGTTTGCATGTTCTCCCTGTGCTGGGTGGGTTTTCCCCAGGTACTCCGGTTTCCTCGCACAGTCCAAAGACATGCAGATTAGGCTGAATGGCATTCTCAAAATGGGCTATAGTGTGTAAATGAGCGCGTGAATGTGCATGTGTGTCCTGCAATGGACTGGCACCCCATCCACGGTGTACCCTGGCTCGTGCCCCAAGTCTCCTGGGATAGGCTCCAGGCATTGACCCCATACACAGGACAAAGCGGTGCAGACATTGAGTGAGTGAGTGAAGTTCTTGGGTACAGGAGCACTTTGGGACCAGTCCACAAATACACACATCTCTCTACCACAGCCTTCACATTCCTCTTCACACAGGCTTTTCACACTTGTTCAATCCACAACCACTTGAGAATCACCTCAGAGAAAACTTGGCCAGAGAGCTAATGTTTAAATTCCCATGTTTACGCACAGCTTGTGTTTCATTATATGCTGCACAATGGATCACACAAACACTATGCCAAGACTGTATGATTACATTTCAATCCGTGTACTATAATAATGTTTTAATCAAGTGAAAATGGAAACCTAAGTACACCACCTTTTGCGTGAAGTACACTTGCCAGGCACTAGAAGTGAAACCATGGCACATAGACCACTAGTAATCAACGCAGAGTGGCTGGAGGTGAAAAAAAAATGTAAAAAAAAGAAATGCTGCCAGTGCGAGTGTGTGGAGCCTTTATATCCTGTAGTAAACTGGTATACCTGTTGTCATTTGGTTTGCATTATTCTGCTCCTCCTGATCCCTCAAATGTGATCCTGAACCTTTTCTTTCACAAGAAGAAAAATGGCATGATCCCAGAAGAAACGATCCATCTTACCCTCTAATGCCAAGAGAAAGTCTCCTGACTGTCTGAGGGTCGCTGCGGCATGGCCAAACACAAGCTCTGTACTTGCTCTCTTAACCTGCTAATCAAGTTTATCTTATGGACCCATGGCAAAGACCAGCCGTGTTGTTTCTGGATGCTTGATGATGTTTTGCTGATGTTTTAGTGAAAGCCAGCAGGAGATTAAGAAGAGGGTTGTTGTCATTTCTGTATAGGTATTGTACTGTATACTGTATATGCACCAATCATAGTGTGAAGGCATCCAATTCCTCATGCAATAGTGATCTTGCTCTTTGGGTGGGAGTACCCTCTCCTCAATCAGAGTAACACAAGGCATCTGAGCTTGTATGTTGAAGGGCACAGAGTATAATTATCCAAGATCTGAGCAAACAAGTGAAATTGATTTAATTGAAGACGAGTTAGAGGTTGCTTCGGAATAAAAGACTCTTTTCAGAAGGCCTGCAAAAATAGTATCAGCTCTTAACACTGTTTCAACAGCAAATGGACGAGTAATTTGTATTTTGCCATTTTATTTTACTCCAAGCAATGGGATTATGTAGGCGTATACAGACACTGTGCTAATTCATATAAATCCATTTAAAGGTCAACGTCAGAACTCTTTATTGGCTTTTTTTTTTACTGTATATAGTAATTTAAAAGAAAACATTCACTTGCATCGATCTACAAGCACTTTAGAAATTAATACACATGCTGCTGGAAAAGATGTTCTTTCTCTCCACAAAAGATTTATGTACTATCATAGTCTCTGCATCATAATCTCTGCCCAGACCATTGCAAATTAGGCAGAGATGCAAATCAGGTAGCAGCTTCCACAGTACAGTGGTACGTCGGCATACAAATTTTATTCATCCCAGTGGCAAGTTCTTAAGGTGAAAATTTATATTGCAAAACACAATTATCCATAGGACGTCTTTAGAGATAAGCACGTACTGTAAGTATGAAAGCACCCTCTCTGTCCGAAGATAAACAGCACAGCCATGACTTCCTGGTAAAGTAATTACGCTTTATGCGTTTGTGTCCTAATTAAGATCATATTCCAAAAT
This sequence comes from Channallabes apus, assembly GCA_030522415.1. Classification (NCBI taxonomy): domain Eukaryota; kingdom Metazoa; phylum Chordata; class Actinopteri; order Siluriformes; family Clariidae; genus Channallabes; species Channallabes apus. Next base: position 16,239,224 of record CM060108.1, on the reverse strand, counting down.
GTTTTGGCAGTGTTCTACTCAAAGCCATCTGGCATTCCCTGCAGCTTCTCCCACAGACTCACTTGTCTTGACTTAGCAGCCAAAATTCACCTTTCTACTCTGTCACGACATACTGTACATCTCGTTGCGCCAATTCGTCCAGCCAACAGGGATCGACATCATGGTATTTCCTTTTGTGAACAACTTTATTTTGGCCTGCAGAATAACTGTACCGAAGTGCACCCTTCCTCTGAGCATCTTCACAGTCCTTCTTCCATTAGAAAAGAGGAAGATGAGAGCCAGAGAGTCCCAAAACAAAAAGTGCTGTGTTTGCTGGTGTGCTGTTTGATGGATTATAGCAAAGTATCATGGCTGTGAAACACTGGAACTTTCTCAGTCTTTCAACACTCTCCTTCTCCCTTTTTTCTAGTTATTGTAAGAAGCTTTTTGATTGTTTACTGCCACCAGTTCCTGCATGGACTTGAGGCACTTGTGCCTTCAAGAAGTTAATGTTTGCTGAGTTGGATTTAGGTCAGATGATTAGAACATTCCAGAATACAGTATGCCACTTCTTAGTGCTAAAAAGGTCTTGTTAGCATCTGGTTAGCATTCAAAAACCGCTCCGGGCCCTTGTCCATCTGCACTGTGAAGTGCTGTCCAATGAGTTTTCAAACCTTTGGTCGAATGTGAGCAGATAATATAGTTCCATATACTTCAGACCTCATACTACTGTTTTCTTTATATAATATAAGGTATTCAGATCTACAGCTTCAGCTCATGAGCAGTTCCTATCCTCGTCCATACACTTTTCTTTTTCGTTCTGATACGCTGAAATTTATCTGTTCTTAGAATGTTCTTCCAGGGCTGAGAAGGATTTTGATAATCGCTAATCTTCTTGTCCTGATTTTAAAACTTACCAACATCTCATCTCTTATCGTAAACACTGTATTCACTCTGGTAAAGTCTGCTCATGATTGTTGACTTTGACACCAAAAGCCCCACCAGCGAGAGGTTAGTCTTTTGGGGTACCTGAGCGCACCAGTTTGTTTAGTGATATCTTTGGTCCTCATATTCAGCATTAACGCAAGCTAACTCCAAATGCAAATGCCACAGTGAAATTAAGTCTAGACATTTTTTTCCCCTGCACCTAAAGTAACATCTGGCCACGGAACAACTGTCCAATTCCTTTTGGTCACTTAAAAAGTGGGGCTCGTGTATAAACAGCGTGGTGTTTCCTACAGTATACCTGATTTGGATGTACATGCATTACACTAAAGCCCAAATTCTGCACTTTAAACCTTACTGACATTAATGTTCTGTGACAGACAGCTAACACAACAATAACTGTCAATAACTGCTTGCACACTCAGCCCACATGTTTTCTGAAGAGCGGCTTAGCTTGCTAAAATGCTAAAAGGTGGCTAATTATTATTATGTTTTTTTTATTATATGCGAACATTATTATGTCACTGCATGTCAACCCCATTACCATTCCTTGTGGTAAGTTAAACTATAATGAATCCAGTTAGCTGGTTAGCTGAAGTGATGAATAGCAGACAGTTAGCGGTTTGACACCTGCAATGCAGCTGTCAATCAGATTAGCCACACATGTAATTAAGCATAATTTAACATAACATTAACTGATAAGTTACATTAAATTTACTGCTGTATAGTTGTAATGAATGTGAAATCTAGCCATTAAGATCAAAACAAGGTCTCTTTTGTGTACCAGGCTGTAAATATATTAATTTCTGTTGTAAAGCTGGACATTTTAACTTGGGGCTCTATGGGCATTGACTCACTAATGGAACCAGCTCCCAGTGGACATTCAAGGAACTGCATGTATTGGCAATTCCACATTAGCTTCATTAATACTGGAGAGCCAGTTAATACTGTACAGATCAGAACAACTTTACAACTGTCAATCATTTTAGATTCATGGTATTTGCCTTATCTGCTGTTTTTAATAGAGAGCATTTTAAATGCTTACTCATATAACACAGTGCTCGAATGTTAACATGCATATGCAAAAAGTTTAAGTGCATAAGGCATTAAACAACTATCAGAGCCTGAAATTTCTACACAACCTGTGCATGTGAAAAGGCAGAGAGAGAAAGGATAGCTAATACATACATGACACGGCACAACTTAACAGCTCAAGAGCCCTAGTGAAAACCCATAAGGAGTGTATGGGTGGCAAAGGCTCTAAGCTCGAAGGCATATCAAACAATGATACAGTGCATTTGTTACAATACGTTGGCTCATTACAGCCAGGAAAATGCAGCCCAATGACATTGTAAGTAATGAGTATTTTTACCCCCCTGATGACATGCATTGCTCAGCGAGAGGCAGTTTTCCCTGTGGCTGAGGTCCGGGTTCCGGTTGCATAACCACAGCTGCAGCTGATTTGTCATATTCACTCTATAGCATTTACCCACCATAATAGGTATTAGTGCCATTCTTGTCTTTGTTTATTTCATGCTGAGGCATAGCGGATGTGAATAACAATAAAGCAAAAGAAAAAAATAATATCAGCCCAATGCTGTTGGCTATAGCAAATATCATATTTGACTGTAGGCCTACACTGGAAGGTTTGCAATATTTCTCATTAATGCTTTAACCCTTACATCTTTATTCAGTTTTGTTGCTTCTTTTAGTATAATGCACATAGAGTAGTCACAGGCAATCACTTGCTTTTGTTCTTGAGGCCAAATAGATTTGGTATGATTATTACCGATAAAAGTTTTTTTAATACATTTAAATCAATCAAAGTTGAGTTTGTGTGGTTTTATATATATATATATATATATATATATATATATATATATATATATATATATATGAAAAAAACTGGTAAGTATATTTTAGGAATCTATCAAAAGATACCGTCCTATGTAAATCGTTGCTGCCACTGTGAGTGTGTCATATGGTCCAGGTCCAGACAGTCCATGTTGGAACATGTGCCATGTTGCTGCCAAGTTCGCCTCCAAGCTGGTGAACCAGGAGCAGAAGGAACATCGCGTCATTATCTGATGAAAATTCCATTAGCGTGACATACTGTAGATGAGCCGTCCTTCATGTCGATGATCACTACCGGTGACAAAAATTGAGTGTATGGGAACGACCCTGAGATGAAGCAACGGCCTTCACAGTGGAAGAGCCCATCATCTCCACGACCAAAAAAAAGTAAGGCATGTACGCAGCTTGACTAAGTGCATGCTCATCATGTTTTTAGAAATTCATGGCATTGTGTTTTAAGAATTCATCCCCAGGGGCCAGACTGTCAATAGTGAATACTGCTATCCGGTTTTAAGGCATCTAAGGGAGGACATACAGTAAGTCGAAGAATATCACCTTGTTTTTTTTTTTTTTTTATTATTATCTGTATAATGGCTGCAAATTGCTTCAGGTCATAATAGGTAAACCATGACCGACCTCTAGAGTTTATCTTCACAGTGCTGAGAAAAAAAATAAACCTGTGCACAGCCATACTGTCGCTTTCTATCACTGTTCATCGGATCTAATCCCAGATACTAATCCCCATATGTGCAGATGATCCTGATATCAAATTTTTCCTTTTTTTTAGATAATCTGTTAGGGTTAATGAACGGATATTCGGTTAACTGTAAGAAAACTGGGAAAAGTATATTAAATATTAAGCAATCATTTAATATAATTTTCCATGAAATTAAATGATCCAACTAGGGCTGGGCGATATGGGTGAAAACTATATCACGATATCAGTGTTTCATATAGGTCGATATCGATAATTATTGATATTTTATATGACCCATTTACAGTAAAATAAGGACCTGGAGAAGAATATATTATATTTAAACATTTTTATTTTAAACTTAACCTTCCTATGATCATAGTCCCATCAGTTATTAAGGCAGAAATGTCAACAACCATAGAAAAATCAAATAATTAAAATGTAAACATAAGTCTAAAGTCACAATGAACACTTAACAATTATCCTAACATTTAAGGTGCAAAATTAAAAGAAAATGTAAGAAATGCTTAATAAAGTGCAATAAAATAGTGCAATGCGTTTATTATATCAGATGCCTTTAGAGAAAACTACAACAAAAATGTATTGTTTGTAATATATTTGAGTTTGATGTTAATTCACTGGCGGGCCACCAGGTGGGAATACCGCGCTGTATACTATGTGTCGTGTGCACTGAATGCAGTAAAAGAAGAATACCATTTTTCTTCATGCCTCCATTTCTTTTCCTTCCTCCTTCCAAACTAGCTTTGCGACCTGTTTTCTTCCGACAGAGAATAAAAAATATCGAACACATTTTTTTATTGATATCGATCACGTGTCTATCGCGAAACATATCGTTATCGTTTTATCGCCAAGGCCTAGATCCAACTATCAGTTAAACCATCTGTCATAGATATAATAAAACGATATTGAGAAAAAGTACACCATAAATTTGACCACCAGTCAATTCCCAGCTCTAAACCATAATACAACAAGTTCCAACCAACAAGGGGGAAGGCTAAAGTTTCCTTCGAGATGTGTCAATCCAACACAGCTTTTCGAACTGCTGCTCATGTCGCATTACAGGGCAGTAAGAGCTCCGTACTCATGAAACCACGATTGGCCAGTGTCACTCCAACAGGAAAAGGACAGTATTTTGTTCCATTTGCCCCAGTCAACAGATGGCTGTAGCATCATTGAGATTGAGCTCACTATCCGGGTGATAACGGGTGGATACTCAATAGTCATAATATTCCACTTTTCAAAAAAAATTATATTTTAGACTCTCTGGAAAACATACAGTAAAACGTAGTTGTGTAACCAAGTGGAGTTGATCCATACACATCGCTCCATGTATGTGAACTGCAGATTCATTGCAAAGTTTAACCAAACGCCCCAGATTACAAACATAAGTTTACGACAAAAAAAATTCACCTAAAATCTATTCCTGTTCATGAACTCCTCCTCAGGACACGACCCAGAATCCTCCATCCCAAGCTTCGACTATCGGCTGAACAAAAGCATAAGTGCGTCACCCAACATCAGTTTTGCTCAGTTCACGGTCGCGTACATGATTAAAAAATGATGCAAAGTGTAGTGACGTCCAAGCCTTTGTCGAGAAATATCATCTCAACAAAACCATGACGAACAGAGTGCTACACGTTATGAATGATAACACGGTGTGCAGCACAGTTGTGCAATTATGCAGGGCAAAAAAACTGAAAAATCTCTCTGGATAGATTTTTTGTGAAACCGGCTGCCACGTACGAACCAAAGGCCAAGAAACAAAAAGGAGAGAGAAAACCCCTGAAGAAGAATTACCCAGGGTTATTATGGAAGGGGATTCTCCTTCCAAACTCTAACCTCCTTCCCACCCATCACACCGGAAAAATCACCCTGAGCAGGAGAAAAATCCCGCCCACTGCAATAAAAACAAGGCCAAAAATTAACATCCAATCTAAAAGTATAATTAATTATTATATATGCACATTCTTGCTTCAATAAAATTAGCCTAATTGATATTACCAAGATAATTAGAAGTATTCCTGTTTCATTCACTACTGTACTATTCAAATCGAACAATAGTGAATGAATAATCAATCTGTGCCCTGATCATAAAAATAAAAAAAAGATAATTATCGTTCCTCATGCTGCACTGTCATTTAGCCTACTTTTTTTTCCCTGAGCTGAAAAACAATCCAATCCATCTGATCTGGTGCCTGCTCATATTTACAGTAAGTGTAAAATGTCACGCATTTCTAGAGAAATGTTAATAAAAGTGCCTATTTTAAAGATAAGAAAAACAGAATCTTATAGTTATACATGTAAAAAATGATGATGTCTTTAATAGGAACCTAAAAAGTTTGCATTACCAGTGATATTCTTTTTTTTTTTGGGGGGGGGGGGATTTTTCCCCCCGATTTTCTCCCTAATTTAGTCATAGCCAATTCCTCCCCGTCACTAGGGGGCTCCCACATTAAGGCTACTACTACCACTCAGTCGGGAGGGCCGAAGACTATCACTTGGTTCCTCCGAACCACGTGACGTCAGCCAACCGCATCTTTTCGAACTGCTCGCTCGCTCTCCGTTGAAAAATTGTAACACACTCGGAGGACAGCGCTATCCGCTCCCACCGCATGCGCGAGTTCACAGACGCCCCTGATTGGCTGTAGAGTCGTGATTAATGTGGGAGCACGAAGTACCCCTCATCCCTCCCCCGAGAGTGCTCAGAGTGCCAGTCAGCTCTCTCTAGACCTCCGGCTGTGAGAGGCTCCAGCATTACCCGGGAACCTAACCAGCGACCTCCGGGTGATAGGGCGAGCGCTTTACCACTCGGAGGTCCACCAGTGATATTCTTTATTGTGTTTATTTGAGCAAGCCTCGTACAGGCGTCTACTCACTTAAGACGCATTTAATTTAGGACATGTAAGCCATAAGACTGTGAGTGCTCAAGTTAAAAGAAAGTTGAGGAATAAACATGACCAGGAACTGAATAAGCATGAAAAGCATGAGAGATTTGTAATAATCTAAAAAATATAAAAGGACATCTGTTGATTTCATCATCATTTTGAAACGGTATTGTGCAAACTTCTGACTATGCTTTACCTCCCTGTACCAAACAGTGTTTACTACTCGTGTCTCGGCAATCACTCACCCTTCCATGATTTGTTTTCTGCCTTTTGCTCATTTTTATTCTGCACAATTGAGCACACAGACAACTTGAACTGCTTTTCCTTGTCAGCTTCCATTCCGTTATTTATGGTACATGTTTACACGAGACAGCCTGGGCATCAGACGCATAAGTCTCCAGGTGGTTGCACAATTTGCGAACTTCGTCTGCTCCACTTGCAAAGAGTCCTCCACTACAAAATGACAGCTTTGCAAAAAAAAAATAAGAGAGTACAGAATTTGTTTTCTTGTAATAAGAGTGCCGGAGCAATTTTCAGAAGTTCAAACGCTGTTTATACACAAAAAGCCGACGTGATTCTTCTCCTCCACTTCATAAGATCTGGAAAAAATTCACTCCTGTAGCACAGTGTGGTACATCACAGATTAAAGCACAGATTTCCTCACAGATGTTCATCAATAACAGCTTAGCAAAAACTATGGTGTCAAGAGAACAGTGTATCCACTGATAGTAATTAAAAGGAAAGCATCAATCTAAATAGCTAGTCATTAAAAAGCAAGTCATTGCTACTCTGGGGAAAAAACTGGGTCTTGATAAACACTACATGGGTAATCTGTCTATGGGAGCATGCACGGCACGAGCATTTGTACAGGATGACGTCCACGAAACACCATTAAAGGTCAAATTCTCAGAGTAGAAAACTCGAAATGGCTAGGAAAACAAGGATCTGATAATAATAATTATTACATACTTAGCAGTGCATCCATTATAGCCAAAGCACCTGAAAAAGGTCAGGATGTAAAAATAAATAACAGACATTAATTCAGTGTCCTTTTAATGCAACATAAGGTCTAAACGCTGATCAATAGTTTCTCCGATGCTGGTGAAGGCCAAACCATGACGAAGCTTTTTAAAATTGAACCAGAACTGACTTCTAAGCCAGCTTTCATCCTCTTAAAAAAAAAAAAAAACGGTCTATAAATATCCGTTTCCTCCAAAGAGCATCATGAGCTGTGCGCTTCAGCTTACAGCTAACTTCAGCACAGACCCGACCAGCACAGACCAGACCAGACCAGACCATCCACCCACATCTTAACTGAATAAGCGACTTGAACTTGGCAGCGTAATCCGCATATTAATATACAGTAACTCACCACAAGTCATGATGCAAAGCTGATCAACTGAGGCTTACATTATTATAATTTTTTCCCCTCATATACATAAATTTGCACACATTCAGGAGCAAGAGTAGAATATAAAAGCTTTTCTTTTAGGGTTTGGTAAGGGTTTACCAAATGCTTTACGTACAGTAAACGCTCACAAGGACAATTTCCGCATTACTCTGTTCATATCCTGTTTGATAAACGAGGCCCATGGTCTGTCCCATTTTTCTTCTGTAGACTCACCACAATACAGGTAAGAGATTACAGAGTAGTTTTATAATTCCAACTAGATACAAATCCTGTGGAAATTGCAAAGTAGGGGAGGAATGGTGAAGCGCTTTTCCTATGCAAAATAATGCAAACTGCTTTTTTGAGAGCCAGAGAGGGGGGGGGGGGGAAGAGAGAGAGAGAAAAAGTCAAGGAGGTGTGGCTTGGCCCACTCACTACATCCCTCCCCCCCCCACACACACACACACACACACAGGCAAAACTCACAGGCAGAAAGAATGTATCCAGCACAAACATCAAAGCCAAAAGCACTCCTGTGATTCTTGTACTTATATCAGAGGAACCGTAGGTACTGTAGTAGAGAGTTGGTTCTTAGTTTTCTTACGAAGGGAGGCACTGTTACTTGTGGGATGTCAAGATTTATGTGTGTATTTCAAAAACTGGCATGGTAGTTTTTCCAAAGTGATCAAAAATCTTTCTTTCAGTATACAGTACAGGCCAAAAGTTTGGACACCTTCACTCATTCAATGTGTTTTCTTTATTTTCATGACCATTTACATTGGTAGATTCTCACTGAAGGCATCACAACTATGAATGAACACATGTGGAGTTGTGTACTTAACAAAAAAAGGTGAAATAACTGAAAACATGTTTTATATTCTAGTTTCTTCAAAATAGCCACCCTCTGCTAGGGTTGGGTACCGAAAGCCGGTGCTAATACGGCACCGGTACCTATAGAACCGGTATGTACTGTACCGGACCGAAACAGAATGCGAATTTCGGTGCCTCATTTCGGTGCCACTTAAATGCCTGAAATGTCGATTGAAATATTTGTTCTCTAGATTCATATATTTTTGTAGATTCATAGTTTATTAGATTAAATAAAAAAATTAAAAGCACAAATCATCCGGAAATTAGAGACGATCCGAGATGCGCGTGAATGCAGTAACTAACGTTACACTCGCTCTGACGGCAGCAGGTGGTAAAAAAAAAATCTTAGCTTGATAAATTAAACAACTTTCGTTAAAATGCCTAAAACTAAACGAAAGTCGAAAGTGTGGCTGTATTTCACAAGAAAGGATTCCGGCACCGCGACATGCAGTAAATGTTTTACAGCAGTTGCGTGTTAAGGCGGAAACACGTCAAATCTAATGAAACATTCGAGGGCAGACGGAATAAAGTTAAAAGCAGAGGGAGGCACCGTGTTTGACAGCTTGTGGACAACAGCTGGCGCTATCGGTGTGGACGACCCTCAGTCCCAGTCACACCAACCGTAGCAAAAAGGAGTCACTGATTATGATGCCGACAGCAGCCTTTCCACGGGTTAGTAGTAGGATAATGTAATGTTAATCAAAAATGTAAATCATGCATTCATGCTAACAAATGGTCAAACGATTTGTAAAAAACTAATGTAACATGGATTCTGTTTATAATTATGGCTTTCCAGCCTGTACTAGTAGCACTACAACAGTGACCACATTTACCATTGTAAAGAAGGCTATGCATGTCCTGTGCAGGGCAATAAGTCAGGAAAGGAGTCGTATTTTGCCAGAAAAGGCAAATATGGTGAAATTTCTGCAAAGGAATTGCTAACATACAGTATGAAGCTTGTATATTCATATATACTTTAAACTTTTAATATATTGTTCAATTTTAAGCATAAAATTTTCTGTTATACAATAAAAATGTATTCTTGAGTCATCCACTATAATTTTGTGGTTTTTGTAAAGTATCGGTTCAGGCACCGTTTTGGCACCGGTACCGTTTTAAAAGTATCGATTTGGCACCGGTATCGAAAAAAACCCAAATGATACCCAACCCTACCCTTTGCTCTGATTACTGCTTTGCACACTCTTGGCATTCTCTCGATGAACTTCAAGAGATTGTCACCTGAAATGGTTTCCAACAGTCTTGAAGGAGTTCCCAGAGGTGTTTAGCACTTGTTGCCCCCTTTGCCTTCACTCTGCGGTCCAGCTCACCCCAAACCATCTCGATTGGGTTCAGGTCCGGTGACTGTGGAGACCTTTTTTTGTTAAGTACATAACTCCACATGTGTTCATTCATAGTTTTGATGCCTTCAGTGAGAATCTACCAATGTAAAAGGTCATGAAAATAAAGAAAACACATTGACAGATAGATGAGCAGGTGTGTCCAAACTTTTGGCCTGTACTGTATGTCCACTCCAATATAGTCTAAGGAGTGATTATTTTTTTTGCAGCTATTTCAACTCTTGATGTTGATTATGCAACATGAGTCATGAGTCAGGAGCAAAGCGGATCAGCACAGGTACCAAACGGATACTCATAACTTAAACACTGTGCATTCTGCGCCAAGGCTGAGATCATTCCATTGTGCTTGGAAGTTCAGGCCAACGTTTTGGAAAATATTTTGTGGGAGATGCATGCAAAATAGCGGGCGATAAGGCCACGCTGTCCCGAATCATAAAAATAAGAATTTTGGCCAAACCATCAATTGGATTTTGGCCAAACCATCAATGGAATTGCAATCGAATTGCAGCTGTCCTGATGCAATTATTGATGGGGAAAAGCAAACAAACAAACAAAAAAAGGATTCCGTAACGTATCGCGTCTCTTGTGTTTTAGCCATACTCACACCAAAATAGTTTTATTGATATATATATCCTTTTAATTTATATATGGCTGCATTTAAAGTGGTAAAATGTTGCTGTACCTTTATAATGCTGGAGGTGGCATGCTCTAAACAAAAGAGCATCCTTTGTGGTAGGAGCAAATTAATTGCTACGTTTGTCCAGAATTGTAACAAAGAAAATAATTGCAATCTCATCTAGTCAACTTCATCATCATATTTACAGAAAGACAACACAAACTGCAACCACACAGGCATCATGGGAGATCATTGGTGATTTCCATCCCTACTAGATACCATCAATGCATTTCTTGATATAAGTGAAATAAGTGCCGTCGGATTTCCCCTGTACTGTAGGTTGCACTTCGCCCAGATTCCCTGAGAAGGTTCAGCATTCAGCCACCAAGGCCTGCAATATTAAAGTGGTGAGGAAGCTCAGCGTCTCAGATGAAATAGGTCGTACTGTAGAGAACAGAATGCTGATGTTAAATCTCTCCTTGATTCGTCTCTCTGTATAGAATGATACAGCAAAGCGGCTTTTAGACTAATTAGACACTATATAGAATCCATGGCACTTTGGAGACGTGCATCCATCTCTTTCTCTCTTTCTCACTAACCCACACACACACACACACACACAATATGCTTCTGTCATATCGTCTATTCAATAGGTTCCAATTAAGAGTTTCCAGACATGGAGATAACTACAAGGATTGTTGTTTATTCTCACATTCCCAGTACAGCATACCTAGCTGTCTGTCTGGTTCATTACACTGTAGTTATGATGAATATTTTATCCTTGTCGTTAAAACGGCCCTTGGTTTCATTGTACCTGATACACTTCTTAACTTCATTTTAAATCTCGCCTTAAGCTGCCAATAATTACAGACCGGTGCATATGACATTCCCTGAGCTGCCATCATCATCATCCCTATGAACAGTTTGTCCCAGTTATTTAGTTACTGCGAGGACCCAGGGCCTTTCCTGAGTCTTTAGTTCACTGCCCCATTCTAATGATACAAAATAATGGACATGGCTAAAACAGACACATGAAACCATTTACCACAAAATGCTTAAAACTGGAGAGAAATGCAATCATACAGTATGGCACAGCTTTAAAAACGTAACTGTACTAGATCGTATGTAAAGAAAGCAATATTACATAATTTAAAGCAAGGACAAGCCACAAATAAGAACAGAATTAAAGCACCTACCCAGTCCAGGTGGTACCTCCGGGCAAGGAGGAATAGGCTTAGGGGTTGGTTGTGAGCGGTTGAGCTCAGGCTTGCCGCTGGGTGGCAGCAGTTCCGAGGCAGGGAGATAGCTAGGGAAGGTGGTGTTGGGTCTGGAGTAGTTGTAGTAGGAATGGTGCGGCCAGCGTGACGTGTTGGCGCTGCGGCCATTGTTGAAACGGCTGAAGATGTCAAAGCGCTGGCTGTAGACGTCAAAGTAGAGGATCATCATGATGAGGAAGTGCACGAGGCAGAGCAGCAGCACAGCCTTGCAGATCCGCTCCAGAGTGCGGCCCAGCATCAGCCGGCTCATTGTCGAGGGCACGCGGCGCCCGCCGCTACAGGCATTCGCTCAGCAGCTCCCACCGCCGCGCTCCGTCCTGCCTCGCCTCGCCTTTGCGTAGCAAATACAAACTAATTACCTGCAAGAGACAAGATAAACACAAAAGAGCTTCGTTGTATAATGATGCTTGAAAGGTAGCGAGACCTTGATGATCTGGAGTCAGGATCTCAGGATCTCTGCCACCAAGGGGGAAAAAATTGTCTTCATTATTGCTACTGCTACTTAAAATCCTCTATTTAAAAACTCAGGCTTTTGCAAAGTTAGTTGTGTGTTTGATAGATTTTTAACTGACACGTGAGCTACAACAAGCTTTCATTATGTCAACGCTTTCTTTCAGCCATTAATTTGACAGCTTTGATTTACCATAGAGCTCGTCTGAATTATTACACATCTGAACTCCACAGGAGATCAAATTATTAATGCCTGTCTCTCATTTGCATCTTGCAGGCTCTGTGCTGGGAACAAAAGACCAAAAGCACTGCAGAATCTAATCCCCCAGACACACACACACACACACGGCAAAACAAACACGAGTTATTTTCCCAGCCAATTGTACGAAAATGACTTTGTGCAGTAGTGATCTCCCAGGCCTGGCCTGAACAGGAGTGGCCACTGAAGCCTCTCTGCAAGCCATTTTAGCACTGATGGCTTTTTCCAGTCAAGCAGAACTGGAGGAAGAGGAGGGATGGGAACAGAAGGCCGGCAGTCCTGGAGCCAATTTGTCTTGCTCTTGTCCTCTCTTCTGAAGTGATCGCTGGTGAAAACATTGGACTCGTGATTTCACATTTGGCTGCCTGATGGGAACTCCCAGGTGGAGAGCTCTCAGTCTGGCCACACTTTGCTAGAGACTTAAAGTATACAAGGCTGGGTCGGTGCATGATACAGTACGGTATGATCAGACAAGCTTGCAGCTATGCAAAAACTGTCCTCAATGTGCCTATTCCTTCCCGAAGCAGGTGGAGAAAATGGTAGCTCTTGTAAGTGGGGGCGTGCACTGAACTCCATCTGGGCACACTGTACTGTACTGTATATCCGCAGAAACAGCAGCTTACTTTCACCAGCTTCTTCCTCTGCCCTACTTTACCTCAATAATGAATCACAGCCTGCAGACAATGAAGCACCAAACTTCATTGTGAAATCTCTTCAGGCTTTTTAAAATGCAGAAACCACAGTAACAAGGTTTATCCCTGGCGGTGTTCTAGAGTAGATGGACAGGAAAAAACAGATCAAGCCCTCCACTTACAGCTGCAGACGGCCTGCACAGAGACCCAGACGGGCCCCAGACTATACTGTGGCTAATATAATGCATTCTTTTATTTAACGAAACTTCAGAGACTGTTTCTCGGCTTCGCTGGGAGACAATGATCTCATAATGTAATACCCAAGTCCAAGTTTTTTAGTAAACATAGTATGAACCAGGGATGAATGTGTGAGCAAAGTTAAACATAAAAGCAGAAAGATTAAGAAAGAGCGAGAGAGAAAGCTATAGAGAGAGAAATGTTTTTGCATGTTCTAGACCTCAGTGCTAAAGCTGTTGAAAGCTCAAAAACTGAAGCGACCTTGGAGAAAAGACTTTTGATGATATACTGAATTGTTAGTTCTCCTTGCTGTTATTACCAGACAGGAAGTTTGCTTTAGTGAGGTTTGTTGTACTCATGAGTAAGTGTACAGTAGCACCCAGAGGAACAACACGTCATACGCGTCTGTGGCACTTCAGTGGCAACAACCAAACAGTAACTGGGTGAAGTGGGGAGGTGTACTGTATGTCCAAACATGTACATGTGACACCTTCTTCCATGGAGTTTATCAAGGATTTCAGAGTATTACTGGCAATATCGTTTTTCAGTCTGACTGCAAACATGACACTGTTGTGATCCAGCGCTATAATGAGCATCTGGAAAGAACAGTGTGATAAGAGGGAGAAAGAGAACTCCTCTTTTCTCCATATACGAGTTAAGCTCAGTTACAAACTGAGTATTATATAATACTGGAATAGATTTGTATGAACCGTTTCATTTCAGCTTATCTAGCCAAAGTGACAGGTTATTCAACATGAATATTAGGGAAACATTTTTTTATGTAAGAATAGAACAAAGACATTATGCAGTAGTTACAGAATATACTCGTTACAGAATATACTCTTTTATTATACTATACCTACGCTTGTTTTGTCTCCACAAAAGAAAATTTGCTAAATCCCAATGGTGAAGATACACTCCGGATCATGATACCATTCACAACTCAGTGGCTCGAGCGGTGCAATTCAATTTAATTGTACAGAATACTGGAACTAAACTTTAACAAAGAAAAAAGCCTTTTACTTTCAAACTCGCACACAAATTGCTATGAAGTTTAAGACACATTTAGCATATCTGAAAAGTAGGGCTATCATTATTAACACTTTTTTTTTAATGCAAATTAATCATATGTCCAGGTTTGACCCTAATGGCTTCCCATAATCGCAGTGCAGTTAAACGGCAAGTTTAATTCAATTCAATTCAATTTTATTTATATAGCGCTTTTAACAATGGTCATTGTCTCAAAGCAGCTTCACAAAAATGAAAGAAATTTAACAAAACAAACAAACAAAAAAATTATAATAATAATAAAAAATAAAAATAAAATAAATAAATAAAATAAAAATAATAATAATTATAGAAAAGATAAAAGTTTAACAAAGATAACAAGATAACTCAGGAAACGTCACCAGGTGTGCTGAACGGAAAGTTTTATTATAAAAATCTTCCAGGTCGAAGTTTGGATAAAACCAAAGTTGTGTGCTCGAGCTACCTTCAAAGGGAACTACTTTTATAAGAATACATGAGACGTAAGATGTGAGAGTGATGGCTCATGTGGCTACGGTTTCAGTTTGTATTTTGGATCCCCGAGTATTTTAAAATTGTTATTAATCACAGACTATGGAAATTTAAATGTTTCATTGATTGACAGCACTACTTAAAAGTAAGAAAATCTTCTTTTCTTTTTAAATCACAAATAGAGCTCCAAAGTCGGATAAAATGCCCATGTGGGCTGGTGTCATTTTAAAACAACTGAAGCGAACATTTAATTGTTATACTGTACCTTGGTTGTGCTCAATAGTTAGTTCTCCAGAACTATCAGTCACCATGGATTGTTCAAATTATTACCTTTAGTGCTGTAAAACGACTGCAATTACATTAGATGCCTAATTAAGAAAATGCTAAGTACAGCCAGTCAGTTAGTTTGGCCCATTTGCATCCTGGTGCATTGTGTTACTACACATCACTGCTAGTGGGGTAATGAACCGAAGTTGTTTCGGGCAAAAGTTCAATAATCCTGGTGCAAAATTAAACTTTCCTGCCACTGGGTACACTCCTGAGCACAAACTATTTGTTTTGCACGTGCACAGATTATTTTTTCACTTGTTCAAGCTTTCTCAATTCATTTTATGTTCACTCGCTCAAAAACTTTTTGTGCTCCTGAGTTGTAGTTGTCCCAATTATGGGTTGCCAGATCATACTCAAAAATCCATCAAATTCATTTCTGTAAGTGTATTTTTTAAATTTTTTTGGATACTGATCCAAAAAAAATTAGCTGATTAATGGCCTAAATCCATATCATCATGAGTTTTGCTATGCATTGACCTCCTAACTGTTACACCCCTAGTAAACTGTTTTGCAAAATGAAAGAAAAAAAGGAGGCATGAATATTACACCCATGATTGAAGACATTAAATGCAACCATGGAGGGGCGCAATCCAGTGTCTTCTTGTGCCAGTCCCAAGTCTGGATAAATGCAGAGGGTTGTGTCAGGAAGGGCATCCGACGTAAAACATTTGCCAAATCAATGATGCGAATCAGAAATATAATTTCCATACCGGATCGGTCGCGGCCTGGGTTAACAACGACCGCCACTGGTGCTGTTGACTTACAGGGTGCCGGTGGAAATTGGGCTACTGTTGGTCGAAGAAGGAGAGGAGGAAGGCGTGTTCGAAAGCAGAGAGAGAAGAGGAAAGGCAAGAGTTTAGGAGTGAAAGTAGGGACCTTGAATGTTGGGACCATGACAGGGAAGGGAACAGAGTTGGTTGATATGATGCAGAGGAGGAAGGTGGATATACTGTGTGTCCAGGAGACCAGGTGGAAAGGTAGCAAAGCTAGAAGCTTAGGATCAGGGTTCAAGTTGTTTTACCATGGTGTGGATAGGAGAAGAAATGGAGTAGGAGTTATTCTGAAAGAGGAGTTTGTAAGGAATGTCCTAGAGGTGAAGAGAGTATCAGATAGGGTGATGCGTCTGAAGCTGGAAATTGATGGTGTGATGTTCAATGTTGTTAGTGGTTATGCTCCACAGGTAGGATGTGTGTTAGAAGAGAAGGAGAAATTCTGGAGTGAGTTAGATGAAGTGATGCAGAGCATCCCCAGAGGTGAGAGAGTGGTGATTGGTGCAGACTTCAATGGACATGTTGGGGAAGGGAACAGAGGTGATGAAAATGTGATGGGCAGGTTTGGTCTTCAGGACAGGAATGTAGAAGGACAGATGGTGGTGGACTTTGCAAAGAGGATGGAAATGGCAGTAGTAAATACTTTCTTCCAGAAGAGGCAGGAACATAGGGTGACATATAAGAGCGGAGGCAGAAGCACTCAGGTGGACTACATCTTGTGTCGACGTTGTAATCTGAAGAGTGTAGCCAGACAACACAGAATGGTGGTGTGTAAAATAACCCTGGTGTTGAGGAAGGTGAAGAGGACAAAGGCAGAGCAGAGGACAAAGTGGTGGAAGCTGAGAAAGGAAGAATGTTGTGTAGTCTTTAGGGAGGAGTTGAGACAAGCTCTGGGTGGTCAGGAGGTGCTTTCAGTTGACTGGACAAATACAGCCAATGTGATCAGGGAGACAGGTAAGAGGATACTTGGTGTATCATCAGGTAAGGGAAAAGGAGACAAGGAGACTTGGTGGTGGAATGAGGAAGTCCAGGAGTGTATACAGGGAAAGAGGCTAGCTAGGAAGAAGTGGGACTCTGAGAGGACTGAAGAGAGTAGACAGGAGTATAGGGAGGGAGAAGCACCGTAAGGTGAAGGTAGAAGTGGCAAAGGCCAAACAAAGAGCATATGAGGACTTGTATGCTACGCTGGACAGTAAGGAGGGAGAGGTGGATCTGTACAGGTTGGTGAGGCAGAGAGATAGAGATGGGAAGGATGTGCAGCAGGTTAGAGTGATTAAAGATAGAGATGGAAATGTACTGACAGATGCCAGGAGGGTGATGGGAAGATGGAAGGATTACTTTGAGCAGTTGATGAATGAGGAAAACGAAAGAGAACAAAGAGTAGAAGAGTTGACTGTTGTCGAGCAGAAAGTAGCAAAAATTAGTAAAAGTGAGGTGAGAAGGGCGTTGAAGAGGATGAAGAGTGGAAAGGCTGTTGGTCCTGATGACATACCTGTGGAGGTATGGAAGTGCTTAGGAGAGGTGGCAGAGTTTCTGACTAGTTTGTTTAACGAGATCTTGGAGAGTGAGAGGATTCCAGAGGAATGGAGGAGAAGTGTATTGGTGCCGGTTTTTAAGAACAAGGGAGATGTGCAGAGCTGTGGCAATTACAGAGGTATAAAGCTAATGAGCCATACAATGAAGCTGTGGGAAAGAGTAGTGGAAGCTAGGTTAAGGGCAGAGGTGAGAATTTGTGAGCAGCAATATGGTTTTATGCCTAGAAAGAGTACATCAGATGCAGTATTTGGTTTGAGGATGCTGATGGAGAAGTACAGAGAAGGTAATAAAGAGTTGCATTGTGTCTTTGTAGATTTAGAGAAAGCGTACGACAGGGTGCCGAGAGAGGAGCTGTGGTGTTGTATGAGGAAGTCTGGAGTGGCAGAGAAGTATGTTAGAGTGGTGCAGGACATGTATGAGAGTTGTAAGACAGTGGTGAGATGTGCTGCAGGTGTGACAGAAGAGTTCAAGGTGGAGGTGGGTCTGCATCAAGGATCGGCTCTAAGCCCCTTTTTGTTTGCTCTAGTGATGGACAGGATGACAGATGAAGTTAGACAGGAGTCTCCATGGTCTATGATGTTTGCAGATGACATTGTGCTTTGTAGCGAGAGCAGGGAACAGGTAGCGGAAAATTTGGAGAGGTGGAGGTACGCTCTGGAAAGCAGAGGAATGAAGGTTAGCCGCAGCAAGACGGAATACATGTGTGTGAATGAGAGGGACCCAAGAGGAACAGTGAGGCTACAGGGAGCAGAGGTAAAGAAGGTGCAGGATTTTAAGTATTTAGGGTCAACGGTCGAGAGCAACGGAGAGTGTTCAAAGGAGGTGAAGAGACGAGTACAGGCAGGTTGGAATGGGTGGAGAAAAGTGTCAGGTGTGTTGTGCGATAAAAGAGCATCAGCGAGAATGAAAGGAAAGGTGTACAGGACAGTGGTGAGACCAGCGATGCTCTACGGCTTAGAGACAGTGGCTCTGAAGAAAAGACAGGAGGCAGAGCTAGAGGTAGCAGAGCTGAAGATGTTGAGGTTCTCTTTGGGAGTGACAAGGATGGATAGGATCAAGAATCAGTTCATCAGAGGGACAACCCATGTGAGATGTTTTGGAGATAAAGTCAGAGAGGCCGGATTGAGGTGGTTTGGACATGTTCAGAGGAGAGATTGTGAATATATCGGTAGAAGGATGCTGAGGTTGGAACTGCCAGGCAGGAGGTCTAGAGGAAGACCAAAGAGGAGATTCATGGATGCAGTGAGAGAGGACATGAAGTTAGTTGGTGTGAGAGAAGAGGATGCAGAGGATAGGGTTAGATGGAGGCAGATGATTCGCTGTGGCGACCCCTGAAAGGGAACAGCCGAAAGACAAAGAAGAAGAAGATTGAAGACATTAATTCAATTTCACTTTGCTGTCCTTTCAAGTAAACAGGCTTTTTTTTTTCTTTAAACAAGTATAATGCTCATAATAAAGTTTGCCTTGACGCATGGCACTAAAGACACGTTCAACCAGTACACAATAAAATAACAGAAATAGCAACGACTTATAAATATTTTACATTAAAGTTATAACTTGACAGATGCCTTGAATATACAAGAGTTCCTCCAAAAGTGTCTGCAAGCTGGCATTGTTACAAGTGCAGCAAGCTGACATTTTAATAAAACTGGGATTAAGCAATGCTGAGACAACATATTATTAATTGGATATTAAAGCCAGCATTCAGAGTTCTGCTGAAACAGAATAAATGGAATATGACCAGCCTGGAGAACAAAAACCCTACAGATTAAAAACGGCCAGAAATAAGGGAGTTGGACTCAACATTAATACAAAGTGCAATAAATGCATCATCAAAACAAACATCATTAGTAAAATATAAGATGCATATTAATTAGCCACTTCATTAGGAGCATCTCACTAATACTGGGAAGGGGAAGGACTTCAGAACAGCGGCATGCATTTTACAATTTGAATTGGAATATTGGGATTTTTTTTTGGGGGGGGGAAATATGGATCCACGTCGACAGAACTGCATCACCGGTGACAATGATGCGAACTGAATTCAATTAAATTCAATGTTACTGTATTTGTTTAGCAATTGCAGTTGTATAACAGTTGTCATTGTCGCAAAGCAGATTTACACAATTAAAAGAAATTATGGTTATTATTAAGTTTGCATGAAATGTGAATGTGTATGAATCAAAATAATTAGATAGTCCCTTATAAACAAGCTGAGGGCAACAGTGACGGTGAAAAACTTCCTGAGATGGCAACATGAAGAAACCTTGAGAGGAACCAGACTCAACAGGGTCTAAATTACTATTAATACACTGTTGATTTAAAATTTTGAGCCTACCATCTGCCTGTTAAAGCAGGAATCATGCCTCATCAGATCTATCTTATCTAATCTTAACTTTGGATGAACCTGATCTCTGTAACCTCGCATTCCTGTAGCTGACAGATGTGGAACACCCCATGAGGTCCCATGTAGCTCATCTGTCTCATGTGCTGTGATGCTTTTCTGCACAAGACAGATGTAAACAGTGGCTATTTGAGGTACTGTAGTCTTTCTATTCGCTGAAACCAATCTCTGGGTCCAGTGGTTAAGGTGTTGGACTGCTGGTCAGAAGGTCCAAGGTTTAAACCACACCACCACCATGTTGTCACTGTTGGGACCCTGAGCAAGGCCCTTAAACAACTCAACTGCTCAACTGCTCTGACCTCTTTTTATTAACAAATGGTTTCTACCCATAGAACTGCTTCTTACTGTATTATTTAACTAGTAATAAGTAGTCATGAGTAAAAGTCATAAGTAAAAATCTCAGGGGATTAACAGTGTATTAGTATGCTCAAACCAAGGGTTAGCCCTAACCCTAATCTGCATGTCTTTGGACACTTTTGCCCAATACCTCCTTGGAGCTTGGAAAAGCTTAAAATAAACCTGGAACTGACTTATAATAAGAAAGCTGAAACTCATCCGTATATATTCCGTCAACAAGTCCTCAAAATAAAATGCATTTTTCCCAACCATAAACCCATATACATGGACGGATCAAAAATGGACAACCACGTTTCTGCAGCAGCAATAACAGACCAACACCATTACGGAATCCGTATCCCAGACCAAAGTTCCACCTTTACAGCAGAAGCCCGGGCTCTGTTACTTGCTCTGGAACATATTGAAAAAGAAAGGGAACTGAACGCCTTAATATTCACCGATTCAAAATCCTGTCTACAAGCCTTGGAATCTCTGAAAACAAATCACCCAATAATCACTGAAATATTAATCAAGGCAAACCAACTACAGAAGAACCATCACAATATTATCTTCTACTGGATCCCAGGACATAGTGGAATAATGGGAAATGAACAAGCTGACATGGCAGCAAGACAAGCTCTTAAAGAAACTATTAGCCTATGCCAAATCCCACCCTCTGACCTTAAAACCATTGATAAATCAATATATATCAAATAAATGGCAAGCAGAATGGGAACAATACAAAAACAACAAATTATTCGAAATAAACCCAGTGGTAGGAAAAAGAAGTTATCACTCATTCGAATCAAGACACGACCAGGTAGTATATACAAAATATAGCCGTATAGGCCATACAAACATTACCCATGCTTATTTATTGAAGGATGAAGAAGCCCCAAAATGTCAGCGGTGCAGAACGACCCTAACCATAAAACACATACTTTTGGACTGCCCAAGTTTTACAACCATAAGAAAACTATTTCTACCGGAACAAGATTTAAAAAACATATTATGCAAGGCAAAACCAGAAAAACTCTTACAATTTCTGTCTAAAGTACACGTAAAGAACCAAATGTAAAACCCTGTTCTTCTGACCAAGACCATGCTATTATGTCATCTATTATTATTATATCCTTTTAACTTTCTCACTACGCTCTTAATCACTTAAATTTTTATAACATAATAAATCAGCTTAATATTTGATGTGAATCTTGCCATGAAATAGCCTGAGAAGCTGATATGGCAATAAACCCAAATACAAACAAACAAACAAATCGATTCCCGGCCAGGCTCGATTCCCGTCTCTGTGTGTATGGAGTTTGCATGCTCTCCCCGTGCTTGGTGGGTTTCCTCCGGGTACTCCGGTTTCCTCCCAGAGTCCAAAGACATGCAGATTAGGCTAATTGGCGTTCCCAAATTGGCCATAGTGTGTGTGTGTTTGTGTGCTCTGCGATGGATTGGCACGCTGTCCAGGGTGTACCCTGCCTCGTGCCCAGAGTCTCCTGGGATATAGGCTCCAGGTCCCCGCGACCCTAAATACAGGACAAAGCGGTATAGAAGATGAATGAATGAATGAATGTTTTTATCTTTGTTGCATACTGAAGAGCTAATTTCAACCATCTAATATGAAGAGGTGATTTATTTGCTTCTCTGTATAGGCTTTGAACTGGTGAGGTCCTGAAAGCTCCCAATGCGAGTCCTTGGTGGTGGACAGTATCTAGCATTTGCAGGTATGATTTTCTGGCGGCTCCATAGACGATACTTCCATAATCCAGCCTGGATCGGACCAGTAGTCTGTACAGTCGTAGTAAAACTGTGTAATCCGAGCCCCATTTAGTTTTTGCAATTGACTTAATGATGTTCAAAGCTTTTAGGCATCTGTTTCTTAGGGAGTTAATATGAAGGTCATTTTGTTATCCCAGAGCAGTCCTAAGAATTTAGCTTCTTTGACGACTTTAATTGGTTCTCTGTCGATGAACAGTTCTGGTTCATGATGCAGGGTTCGCAGGAGAGAAAAGTGGATACAGACGGTTTTTGTCTTAGAGAACCTGAACTCATTTTCTACTGACCATTCATGTATTCTGTTTATGCATAACTGTAACTGTCTTTCGATTGTGCTCATGTTTTTCCCCCTGTAACATATACAGACATCATCAACATAGAGACTACACAGTATATTTGGGCCAATAGTATTTACAATGCTATTTATTTTTATCATGAACAGTGTGACAGAGAGGATGCTGCCCTGGGGGACTACTTGTTCTCGAGTACACAAGTCTGACATAGAGTTTCCTATTTGGACACGAAAGCATCTGTTAGATAGGAAACTGGATATGAAGGTGGGTAGGTTGCCTCTGAAACCCATTTTATGTAGATCTTTTAAGATCCCGTATTTCCAGGTGGTGTCATATGCTTTTTCTAAGTCGAAAAGGACGGCTACCACATGGTCCTTTTTAATGAAACCATCACGGACATATTGCTCAAGTCTTATAAGATGGTCTAGAGTGCTCCTTCCTTTTCTAAAACCACACTGGAAGTCACTTATTTGATGATCGGATTCCAGGTTCCAGACGAGTCGATTGTTTACCATCCTTTCCATGGTTTTGCACATACAACTTGCAGAGGTGGAAAGTAACGAATTACATTTACTCGCGTTACTGCAATTGAGTAGCTTTTTTGTGTATTTCTACTTTTTAAAGTAGTTTTAAAAATCTGTAATTTTACTTTTACTTAAGTACGTTTTGTTTGAAGTATTGTAATTCGCTACATTTTAAATCATATTCTCTACTGAGTAAAAAATAAATGAATGAAAATGATAAAATAATAAAAATATTGTGCTTTGTATACTGTAAATGCTTCGTTGCGCCGCGTGTGTGTATCATGTCCTGGTCGCGCGCCGCTCCAGACTCCACTCCGGGTTTTCTGACATCGGCATCTTCCTGACCTTCCACACGGTCGCTTCCGCCCTGAGTGACGTCATCGACTAGCGCGACCATCTATAAACCGGAGAGAGACGCGGGAAAGATGAAAGAGGTTGTGATTTTGGCGTTTTGATATTTGGTTGTGTTTTCTGGTTTAACTTTTTGCCTCCAATTGACTTTGATTATTGCTTTGTCCCTTTGGTTTGGTTGATCTTTGTATATATTTGTAGATAATTTCACTGTTTTTGGTTTAGGGAGTCCGAGATGGTAGCTGTATTTTTGTTTGTGTGTTTTTTTTTTTTTTTTGCAGGTAATCTAGCTACTAAATATAAATACCATTTTGTTTATTATTTTGGCCTGGGTCCATCCTGAATCAGGGGGGTGTTCTTCGTACGTCGCTAACTCAGTTAGCTGGATTTGATTGTTGTGGATTTGTCCTGATCTTGGATTGTTTCGTTCTTCGATGCTCATCTCGCATTTGCTGTCATAGCAACATGTCCGTAAGCTTGAACCTGCTCGGTAGCAGGTTTATTTCATGTAAACAGGATTAAGGCTGCGCTCCTGCCGGGTTATGATTGGTTGAAATGGTGAGGTCACATCTGATTGGTTAAAGAGCGCTGACGTGGACTGACTCACGTGGGGAAAGAAAAGTATCTTGCATATATATATATATATATAGTCTTGAGGGCTGTCTCGTGCCTAGAGTTTATTATAATAATAAAAAACCTATGAATTTATGTTCTAATATAATATTTGATAGCAATTACACACACATATATATATATATATATATATATATATATATATATATATATATATATATATATAAACATTGATATCAAATATTATATTAGAACATAAATTCATAGGTTTTTTATTATTATAATAAATTCTAGGCACGATACAGCCTCAGGACCATTGTTTATTTTGTAACACATTTATGTCAGGGGTTCGTTATGAATATGCATATATATATATATATATATATATATATATATATATATATATATATATAATAAAAATCTAATGAAAAATTGGACAAAACTAATTTTATTATAAAGTATACATATAAAAGTATACATGTTTTTGAAAAAAAATATTAATATTTCTATTTTTCCATATACAACATTTATTTTCATATTTCTTATTTTATTTTATTGTCTCATGTAATTTGTAAGACATATGTGCATATTATGTTCTAATATAATATTTGATAGCGATTATGTGTGTGTGGTGGGGGGGGGATCCATGGCAGGGAAGCATTTCAGCGCATAACACGTGGGGGGGGGGGGAGCATTTCAGCGCATAACAGGTGTTACAAAACAATTTAGCTTGTTCTTTTGTCATTTCGTCAACCAATCAAAGGGCTTGTGATCAGTGTTTCTACTGTCAATGCATATCGCCTTTTAAACCAACGCACGAACGCGCAATAATCCTAGACAACTCAATCCGGCCAAACTAATCATCAACAACAGGTGTGCTCGAAGAACCAATTTAGCCAGAGTGTAATTAGCACGATGATCTCATCTTAGATGTGTCAATTCATCCCGGATGTTTCAAGCGACGTATGAAGAATACCCCCCTGATCCTCCTCCTGGTGTGTGTGTGTTTGTATATACAAACCTCATTATTTCATCAGTTAATGATTGGATCTAGTTCTTTCTGTCATATACCACCATTTCCATACAGTTTAAAATAGAACGTTTGGAGAGGGACTCCGGCCTTGAGAGTATGTGTCCTCTGTCATTCCGATGTCTTTAGTGGGGACAGTCTTCTTTACTTTGCTTAATTCATGTGAGGATGATGATTTCTTATGGCTCTTATTGCTTGATTGGTTTTTGTCGGTCAAAGGATTGTCTTTTTGGTTCGTTTGTGTCTGTTGTGTTGTTGTCTGTCTTTGGCTACTTTGGGTCTTGTTCTTGGTCTCCTTTGTCTTTTGTGCTTTATCACTTATCCAAGTAATTTCTGTTTGGGTTTCAACAGTTCGTAGTTGTGGTTTTACTGCAGCTGCAAATGTTTTCTCTAATCTGAAGGTGTTGGCACCTTCAACTAATCTTCGAGCTTCCCTATAGTTCACTTTCTTGGTTATTTTTAACTTTAGCATTTCTTTCTCTTTGATCCAGGAAGGGCAGGTTTTTGAGGAAGGGTTAGGGTTACGCTTATTTAACACCTATACATATGTGTTTGTTGTATTTATGTAGGGATGATATACTTGAGAAAGTAAAAACAAATGTTTTCATAACTCAATTGACCCTTAGCCAACGCCTTCTGGTAACCTGTGGTATATCCAGGGCAAGTCTTGACCAGCCGATTGATTGGAATGGGCCATTCCAACCTCCAGTCTGACTGAAATTGGAGCCAAAGTATTGTGTTGGAGCTGAGACATCCGCAGTATGTCACATTCCTCAAATACCAGGATCTCGGCATCCACTGACACGGGTCGCAACTCACGGCTTAACAAGTTGCCCCATTTGTCGCCTCTTACGATCAGCAAGGGGGTGTTAGGGACGTATTCTACCCCGGGTCCCCACGGGGGTGCTGGGAATCGAACCCGGACCCTGGAGTTGCAAGGCTTCAGTGCTAAGCACTACACCCATTGTGATACTGTTACTGCTGAATGTGTGTTTCTAATACTGTGTCTATTGAGGGTTTGTTTTATATGACCCTTTTGAAAAAACACACAGAAATATGTTATTCAGGCCGACATCTAACAAATTAATAATTTTTTTATGCTTTCAATATGTGAGCAAAAAAAAGGTGTTATAATTTTTTTCTTTTACATCATACTTGCAGCTCGGCGATTTGAGACTTGAGCCAGACTTGAAAAAGTGTCTTGTGAACATCTCCGGTGTAAGGTAGCTCCCCAAATACGAGTGTGTGCAAGTAAGTGCAACAGACTATGACTAAAACTCAAATGCACAAGACCAAGACATTATTGCTGTGGGCAGCATTAATCAGCCGAGGCTCTCTGTAGTATTGGCAAAGACATTAGCTGATATAACAACGATGGTACGCTTAATAAGTTGTGTCAAGCAAAACAACAGGTGCAATTTAGATGTCTTTTAGACGGAATTTAGATGTCTTTCACAGATGAACATCTGTCTGAGCAGGAGGCCTGTCTTGCTGTCCTGCAAAAACCAGATTGCTGGATTGGACTGAAATCAATCAGGCTCTTACCACACACAGTCATTAGTTCCAGGGTATTTCTCTCACACTCGTCTTTTAAATTTGACAGCAGAGTACTCAGATATATTGTAAGCAAAGGATATGTTATCAGTAGGGGGGGGGGGGGAACACATACCGAAACTAGTTACATTCAGCATTCTTGCATGATACACAACAGCATGGTGTGGATACAGGAATTACAAACTAAGCAGTGCAATAACAGCAGCAGCACAAATGTACATAAGGAATAAGACCACAGTAACACAACATGGTGTCCTGCTATAGGAAAATAATCCTGGTACTGTAAATTAGATTCAAATAATGGCAGGATGGTGAATAAAACTCAGTGATTTGAGTTTTATACCATAAACTAGCTGAGTGACTGCATTCTAACAAGTGCAATTTCAATCTTTTGTTGGTCGATTCAATTAATCATTTGAGCTGCAAAATGGTGATGATGTC
This sequence comes from Channallabes apus, assembly GCA_030522415.1. Classification (NCBI taxonomy): domain Eukaryota; kingdom Metazoa; phylum Chordata; class Actinopteri; order Siluriformes; family Clariidae; genus Channallabes; species Channallabes apus. Next base: position 16,212,315 of record CM060108.1, on the reverse strand, counting down.
ATCATATAGTATTTGCACAACAACAAACAGTGAAAAAACAAGGTACTGTCCATGGTGCTCAGCAGGAACCAATATCAGGTCTGAAGCCGGGAGGTGGAGCCTTGCGCATATTACTACACTAAGAACACACCATTGCCATCAGCTTTTCTTCAAGCTCCATTGTACAAATAATAAAAAATAAACACTCAACCCAGTGGTGATGTCATAAAACTCTCATATAAAATGCACTTGTACTGTAGCAAAGTGCAGTAAAGATAAACAATTACAGTGGAACCTCGGATTACGAGTAGCGCGGTTTACTAGTGTTCCGCAAGACGAGCAAAGATTTGTAATCAATTTTGACTTGAAAAACGAGCATCGTCTTGGTTTACGAGTACCGAGTATCATGTCGTATCATATCACCTGCTGGGTGAATACACACACACACACACGTGGTGTGTGTGTGTGTGTGTGTGTGTGTGTGTGTGTTCACCCAGCAGGTGATATGATACGACATGATACTCGGTACTCGTAAACCAAGACGATGGTGGTGTGGTGTGTGTGTGTGTGTGTGTGTGTGTGTGTATAATGTGCGTGCACACACACAAACACACATACACACATTAATGGAGAGACCGTTTTTAAAACATTAAAAATTAGCAAGGAACATCGCTGGTCACGATCGTGTGAGCGCATACTAACGGAATCACTACTGTAAAGTAAAACAACAAAAAAAAACAAATTAACCAGCACCTTAGCTTTGAAAACAATCGTGACAGAAAAGAGTTGCTGTGTGTTTGTTTGGGAACCTGAGAGGAGTGGGGCTGTAAAGCCAAGAGTGTGTGTGTGTGTGTTGCTGTAAGTCAGTGGTTCTCAAAGTGTGGGGTCGCGCCCCACTAGTGGGGAATACAGACATGACAGGTGGGGCGCAATGAACGGGAGGGAATTAGTGGAAAATAATAGGAAAGTACCTATTCTAATTCATGCTCTTCTTTATCGATAATGAAGAGCATACGCTCAAAACTAAACACTCACACACAAATAAATGGATCATTAATAAAAGTAAATTGAATTGAAACCTGATACGGGACCCACTGTGAGTTTGCTTACATGTGACGAAATCAACAACGAGGAGATTGTAAAGAAAAAAGGTGCATCGTCTGTGGTGTGGAATTGGTTTGGGTAGAAGAAAAGTGATACGAATGAGACGAACGTGATTTACAAGGTGCGCAAGTGCACTGTTTTACCAAGTGGTGGAAACACGTCAAACCTTTTCCATCATCTGAAATCCAAGCATCCAAACGAATATGGCCAAAGTAAAAATAATAAACCTCAGCAATTCACAGTTTAAATAAAATTACATTATGTAAAACAGTTTCTTTGTGTTTTGAATTTTTATTTATGCATTTTCAGATACAAATTGCTATATTGTTATATATATCGTTATTGAGTTAGAAAATTGCTTCTACCGTGATGGAAGATTTTGGTTATATCACCCACCCCTAATGGAGCCTATCTTGAGCTTGGATTCATGGTGGAGATGGTGGGGGCAGAAGAGAGACCCGTGTGTGTTTTGTGTCTTATACCGCTGGCAGCAGACCGCATGAGACCCAACAAATTAGGAAGACACTTAGAGACAACACACTCCAGTCACGTTAATAATCCACTCGACTTCTTTCAATGAAAGCTGGCAGAATACAGACAGCAGGAGAATCGCATGGTAAAATCTGAATCAGTGGACAGCAAAGCACAAATGGCTTCATTCAAAGTTGCATACAGAATTGGCCAGTGCAAAAAAACTACAAACGATTGCTGAGCAGCTAATAAACATGGGGTCAATTATGCAAAGATATGTGACAACGTAAGCCTTTTATAACAATTGCACGTGTATTTTATCTATTTTGAACTTGGTGTTGTTTGATCTTATTGATTTAGAAATTTATATTTCAATAAACAGTAAACTTGGCCGATTTCATTATTATTTTGTTGACAAGTGGGGCTTGAAAATTGGCTCACCCCCTTCAGTGGGGAATGACAGAAAAAGTTTGAGAACCACTGGTGTAAGTGAATGAGCACGCACACACACACAAACACACACACACTCACAGAAACTCTGCTCTGTCGCGATTGTTTTCAAAGTCCCCTGCATGCACAAACGGACACACTTATCTGTCGGGATTTATTTTTACGTTTTTTTTAAAGGTAAAGTGCAGGTTAATTTGTTTTATTTTTACTTCCTATTTTGTGTTAATTATTTTTATGTATTTATTTTTTGGGGCTTTAGAACGACTAATTTGAGTTTCCATTATTTCCTATGGGAAAATTTAATTTGGATTAGCCTACAAGTGTTTTGGAATACGAGCCCGCTTCTGGAACGAATTATGCTCGTAATCCAAGGTTCCACTGTACAGTAGTTGCTTTACCATTATTATTTTTTTATTTATTACATATCAAATATTTCACAGAATTAATTATCACCATATCATTGTCTATAACGCTTTATCCTGTATACAGTGGTCCTGGAGAATTTTAATTATTTTATATTATTTAAATAATTTTATATGCTGTAATTTAATGTTATATAAAAACACCTACACATTATGTATTTTTAGGATTTTTTTTATTTATTTAGTCCAGCAAGAAAGATTGCAGCCTCGCAAGTGTCGCTTATCAGTTGTTAAAGGGTCTCAAAAGTCACAAAATTTTATCAAAACTTGAGATAGCTGGGTGCTACACTGCCACCTACTGGACTGGAGAACAAAAAAGTGTCATGGTAAAAAGATTATCACTTTGTTCTGGACACAACATTTAAATAATCAACAACACGAGTCGCACAACATTTGTTTAAACACGTTTTTTTAATTGGATACTTTCACTAGCTTTAATACCTGAAAACCTACAAGAAACGTAGCTCCTTGAAATAAATCAGACAGAAAAACTTGAATGGAATAAAAATTGACAATGTTCAAAAAAATCTAATCAAACCAACATTCTACCTTCGATTCACACCTTTATAACCTACCTAGCAAAAACTGCATAACTGTCGCACGAAACCGTTAATCCTCCAGTAGCAGAATAGTTACAGTATTGAGGCACGTCACACCACCGGAAAGCGAATTTAAGAAAGAATTTATAAATAACTAAATAAATAAAAATTAAATAAAATAGGGATATGAACTTGTGCAGAAAAACCATAACTCTCCACACAAGCAGCCTTGAATACAAATTCTTCACATCACCTGCTCATATTTATTTTATAGGAAGCACACTTCCGCTACTTCTCATTCACAGCTCCATAATTCAAGGAATTCAATTCAATCCACAAGGCAGCGTGTGACCCGGAGGCATGTTCCCTGACTCACTTCCAGACCTAAAAAATCCCACAGCCAACCCCTCCGGGTCTCATTCAAAATAGATGAAAAGACCCTGGTTCGTCCGCATTCTTAAAGTCACCTGCCAGTTACATTGGAAAATACTTCACCTTGTTTAAAAAGTATAAGTACAGTATGTGCCTGTGCTTGTTCTCAACACTAGCACTGTCTGTCCAAAACATGTGTCTCAGCATATGCGCCTATACTGCAGTCTCCATTCTATACTACGATACGGTGCGAGTCTGAATGCTTGCTCACTGTAAGAAGACATGACAGCCCGATTCTCTATTATTAAATTCTCAAAGCAACAGCAACAATACCGTTCCACAGTTAAAAAAAAAAAAAGAAGAAGAAGAAGTAATTATGACTCCAGCCGTGGCATTGAACATTCAATCATTCTCTGGCTGTGCATCCACAGGCAAGTAAAATGCATATTCATATCAAGGACTCTAGCTTTATTATATGCGCAGGGAAGAGTTGAAACATTAATGAGGGGGGTTTGATTTGATTTCCCTCAAACGCTCTTCAGACCCAGCTCGCTTCTTGACAGCGCATTGAGGCTTATCATTGGAGCTTATCAAGGTTGCTTAGCTTAAATTACTCATATCTGATTACAAGAGGCATGTGACATCCAGCGCTAGACAGATAATTGGTGTCTATGTGAGAGGGACAGTAAAGGCTGTGTAAGAGCACATATGGTAATTCAGTAGTCAATTTAAATTAACAAGCCTGTAACGTTAGAGCCGACCTGCTTCATAACGCTGCTGACTGGGCTAATAATGCATGTGTACTGTACAACCGCTGATGTGTTGGAACATAGAGGAGAAGAAGAGCTGGGAGGAATACATTACATCAGTACACGTTTCTGACAATATGAAAAACAAGTCATGCTGCTAAACGTTCAGGTCACTGGAAGGGTTTAAGTGCAACAGTAATCGGTTTTGTGACAACGCTCTCTATGAAAATAAAGATGGCAGAAGACAAAGTGGATCATAAGCAGGTTGGCTCAATGGAGTGTTCAATAAAGGAATCATGGACGACTGACTCTTCAAAAAAGTTATTAGCAAGCACATAAAAAGCTTAAGGTTACCTACTTATCGGTGAATACATATTTTAACTGGTAAAATTCTTAATTGATGTAATGAGTAATCGTTAACATCTGTGGAATCAATATTTTCGCCTTTTCAGCAGAATAAATAGAGCATCAGCTCACACACCATTGCACACTATTAGACAATTTGCTTGGTAAAATAAATGCACCCATTTAAATACATTATTGCTTGTATATAGCCATTTAAATTTGAATGGGCAGCGTAGTGGC